>JBBGZY010000842.1:2872500-4072500 GCA_037952925.1 Lithobates clamitans | reverse complement strand
AAAACTGCAGTTTTTAAAACTTTTTTTTGCATTGATACATGTCCACTGGGGCAGGACCTGGGTCCCCAAACACTTTGTATGGCAATAACTATAAGCCTTTAAAATTATCACTTTTGATTTTTCACATCCGTGTCCCATAGACTTTAACGGTGTTCGCGTGTTCTAACAATCTTTTTGCACGTTCGCATTTTCTGCTGCGAACTGAACTGGGGGGTGTTCGGCTCATCCCTAGTAAGCATCCTGTCAGAATAACTGTTTATGCCAGCCTCTTTAGCAGTGACTTTTGTTGGACAGTTTGACCTGCATGGAAAGGTGGAGAAAAATACATGTAAAGCCACTTGAAATTAAAAAGAAATTACTTTGTCCAAGCATTCATATGGGAACACGGGATCCAAACTTCTATGAGCATAGCTGCCACCTCTAGGATGGACTATAAGCAAAGCAAAGGGAATTGCTCCATCTGGTGGCTACACCCCTGCATGAGGGAGTAGGACTTCTCTCTTCAGTTGGATTGAGCCTTTACAGCTCAAAATGCCTTTTCAGTAAGCTCAGCATGTGGATCTTATCCCTCTTTTTCTTTCAAGCAGCTCCTGGAAGCTCAGCATGTGGATACCTTCTTTCCTATTCTTCACAATTCTTCATAAACATGGGGGGGGGGGGAGGACACGGCTAGGCTACTAAATGTATTAACCTACCACATCACCATTGTGGTCTTCTCCATCCCCTGTGGATTGGTCAGTTTTTATATTTAACATGGCAATAGTGATCCCTATCACAGATCCTGTATCATATAAGGATCCAACAGAGAAAACAAGACTGATACTCTCTACTGCTGGCTTTGTTCTCTTGCCGCTGTTTTCTTCCCAGGTAGTAACCGATTAGGATAGAACGCTTTTTCAGTAATTTATTTCTGTGCATTCCTCCCAGCATCTGACATGATAGATTAATTTGTTGAGGCAATCAAGTTTATTTGTGATGCCTCCCCAGAGTCAGCACAATTGGTATCTCATATCTACTTTAACTCTGTGGTCCTTAGAAAGGTTCTTCGGCTCAAATGCTGGTCAGCAGACTGAGAATCTTAGAGACCTCTGTTCCAGCTCCCTTTTATGGGCGAAAGGCCCTTTGGGGTGCCCTCAGACACAATCAACAGGATTGAGGGGAGGTCAGGGTGCATCTGTTAATCTTTGTAGAAACTCTTTCTCCTCCACTTTAAATATTTCTCCAAAAAGAGTGGTTATCCCTCTGCCTCCTCAGGAATGTTACAGGGGGTTTCATTTAAACCTGTTTATGTTCATGCTATTCTGAACCTCAGGTTGTTCCACACCTTTGTTTGCACCTAAAAGTTGCACATGGCATCTATTCTTTAGGGGTGGCTTCCCTGCAGCAGGGAGATTTTCTGACTCCAGTTGTCATCTGATATGCCTGGCTCCGTGTTTCCATTTTATTCCCAGTCACCAATGCTTTTTGTTTTTCATAATAGGGAATTAACATTTCCATTAACATTTCTGTGCCCCCCACAACAAAGCATCTTGTCCCTATGTTGATGAGGACAAGTGCCTCTTCCCAACAACCCTTGCCGTTGGTTTTGGGGTCTGCGGACGGTGGCTTATTGGATCTGGAAGCCCCCTTTAACCAGGGGTCATTCAGATCCCAGCCCCCCACCCTAGGTGAATGAGTAGGGGGTACCCCTACCCATTCACCTTAAAAAAAAGTGTAAAAAATAAACACAGTACATAGGTTTTTAACGTATTTTATTAGGGCACCTCCGGCTCTTCTCCCTCTCTGGTTCTTCTCCCCTCTGCAGTTTTCCTCTTTGCTGTGTCTTCTCTATCTGCTGTCTTCTAGCGTTTTTGCCGGGTCCTCTCGCTCTTTTGCTGGGTCTTCTCCCACTGCTCTTCTTCCGATGTTGACTCAACGTGATCTCCCAACATTACAGAGGTAATGGGTCCGCTGTGCGCCATGGCTTATATTGGCATGGGCCGGGGCCACCCGATTATGTAATTAGGAGGCCACACCCCTTGTGATGTCATCACTCCATCATGCCCGTGCAGTGACGTCACAAGGGGCATGGCCTCCAAATTACGTCATCGGGTGGCCCGCCCCATGCCAATATAAGTCATGGCACACGGCGGACCCAGCATTACACGGGGAAATCGCGTCGAGTCAACATTGGAAGGAGAGCAGTGGGAGAAGACCCAGCAAAAGAGCGAGAGGACCTGGCAAAAGAGCTAGAAGACAGCGGAGAGAGAAGACACAGCAGAGAGGAGATGAACCGGAGAGGAGAAGACTTCGCCAGAAGAGGGAGAAGAGCTGGAGCTGCCTTAATAAAATAAGTTAAAAACCTGTGTAGTTTGTTTATTTTTGACTTTTTTTTTTAAGGTGAATGGGTAGGGGTACGATGTACCCCATACTCATTCATCTAGGGTGGGGGGGCCTGGATCTGGGGGCCTCCTGGTTATAGGGGGCTTACAGATTCTAATAAGCCCCTGCCCGCAGACCCTGACAACCAACTGTAAGGGTTGTCGGGAAGAGGCCCTTGTCCTCATCAATATGGGGACAAGGTGCTTTGGGTTGGGGGGGCAGAGCCCCCCTGTCCCAAAGCACCCACCCCCCATGTTGAGGGCATGTGGCCTGGTATGGTCCAGGAAGGGGGCGCTCATCACCCCCTTTCCTGACCTGCCGGGCTGCGTGCTCGGATAAGAGTCTTGTATGGATCTTGGGGGGACCCCCACGCCATTTTTTTCCTTCCCTGTCTTCTCCCCTTGTTTAAAAACCTATTGCGTCTGGGCCAATTGATGCTTTTTGGCCTTGGCTTCCCTGAGGAGCATCACCTCTCGGTATGCCACCTGCATGTCCTGGCCAGTAATAGGGTTGGAGGTAAGAGTATATTGGGATTCAAGCAGTTGGGCCTTGGTTTCAGCTTTGTCGAGGTTGATGGCCGCATTCCTGTGTGCCCTAGATATAGACGTGTGGTAACAGCCTCTAAGGTATGCCTTAAAGGCATCCCAGAGACCACCTGGCGAGGCAGTGGCATCATTCATGCAGCAGTATTCCCCGAGCAGCCCAGCTATTTCAATTGTAGGATCAGACAACCAATAGTGACAAAGACACCAGAGTCTGTCCGCTGGGGGGGGGGTCAAAAAAGGAGTGGTGAATGATCGGATATACTACAGGGAAGAACCAGGACTTCATTAATTTTGGGTAGTAAGCCAGTGCTGGTGTATATAAGATCAATGCGGGACAAAGTATTATAAGACATAGAGTGACAGGTGTAAACACGGTCCTCTGAGGGTGCTTCCACCGCCACACATCCGTGAGCCCAAAAATATTCACCAAGCGAGACAGGGCCGAAGGGAGGGGTTCGGGAGCCTGTTGAAATCTCCTGTGAGAAGGATGTTATCGGTGGGGAATTGAGAAAGCGTAGATACAAGGCTATTCAAGAAGGAGGTGGTGGCAGGGGGTAGGCAGATAGAGCCCAATTATCAACAGTGTCAATTATTGCATGGAGCAGAACATAGCGTCCCTCTGGGTCCAGTTTAACCGCCAGCAGTTCAAAATGAAGAGATTTATGGATCAGGATACTAACCCCATGGGCGTAACTCGAATAGGTAGCATTAAAAAATGGTGAGCCACCCATGGCTTTTTAAGTGCCAGGACCTTAGCTCCAACCAGGTGAGTCTCCTGCAGTATGCAGACATAGTGGTTATACTTCTTGAGGTAGGCAAAAACCAATGACCTCTTTATCCTATCATTGAGTCCCCTGATATTTAAGGGAGCATGTCATAGAAGAGCAGGGGTAATCAACGGGTAACACTCCAACCATTAGACCGGAGGGAGTCGTAAATTAAACAACATGTGGGTGTAAGAGAATGCCCAGCTTGGAAGGGAAAAGTTACTGACACGTACCTCATTCGTGAGCCTGACGTGCAGAGGGAGATCTCTCATACAGCCCTGGTTCCCAGATCACTGGAGTTGAGGACAGTGACCGTAGGAGCACAGTGGGGTATAAGTGCCTGGTAGATTCTCTGGAACTGGAGATGATGTCCACTGGGAGACACTGGAACTGGCTGGAGTGCCAGGTGCAGGTAAGCTGGATACAAGTCAGCAGGCTGCAGGTAAGCTGGATGCAGGTCAGCAGGATGCAGGTAAGCTGGATGCAGGTCAGCAGGGTGCAGGTGAGCTGGATGCAGGTCAGCAGGCTGCAGGTAAGCTGGATGCAGGTCAGCAGGATGCAGGTAAGCTGGATGCAGGTCAGCAGGGTGCAGGTGAGCTGGATGCAGGTCAGCAGGCTGCAGGTAAGCTGGATGCAGGTCAGCAGGATGCAGGTAAGCTGGATGCAGGTCAGCAGGGTGCAGGTGAGCTGGATGCAGGTCAGCAGGCTGCAGGTAAGCTGGATGCAGGTCAGCAGGATGCAGGTAAGCTGGATGCAGGGTGCACAAAGCAGGCAGAAGCAAGGTCAGACAAGCCGGGTCATACACAGTGGATCAGTTCAACAGAATCGGCAGGCAAGGAATAGTCAAGTTCAGGCTGGTTTCTGGTAACAGGAGATCAGGCAGGCAGGTAAACAACCCAAACCATGGCAGTCTCCTAGGGGGGCGGTGCATAACAGGAAGCGCAGCAAGCACTCAGTTCAGAACGATGGGAGCAACAGTTCTGCCAGCAACGTATCTGGAAGGCTATAGGTAATGAGGGATCCAAAACTAAAGGAGTATAGAAAGTATGTTTCTTCAGTTCACTTGGACTTTCGCCAAGGACACGAACTTAGTAACAACAGGAATCTGGTAAGGAACGGGGACAAATTCTGTAGAACATATTGTACAGGGGAAGAGGGGGTGGGAAACTATCCCCCCTCTCTGCACACAGCCCGCCTCCCCCATCCATAGTCGGCAAGGCGCCGAGCCAGCACCCATGGGTACACGCTGCATATTGGCGACACTATTCCGTGTTGTGGCATATCCCGGGCGGCAGCACAAAAAACATGCAGGATACAGCTCACCAACCACCAGCAAGAATGATGGTATTGACTGGGAACAGAGCATGGACTGTGGGGAAATAAAGCACATCCTGCTAGTGTAGAGTATTCCGTAAGAAGGGTTGGAGAGTCAACTGATAATAGTGGGTACTACAGTCACAGCTCCAAAAGGGTCGATGGAGAGTCACAGACAGTGAGAGAATGTAGGCCGTAGTGCCAGGTACAAGCTAGTACAAGCTAAAGGGGGGGGGGGGGGCTGAGGATACACGTGGGAGAGATTCTAGCCACTGCAAATCTTCTTCTGGGGAGGTAAAGTAATGGGTAGACTCACCATCCACCATCCACCACCGCAGGCGAGCATACGTTAACGTTCACGTGAATGTTACATTCACATTAACCTATGTTGTGTTCACTGTGTGTTTCTTCACTCCACTCAGCCGGGATCACCGTGCAGAACCTGCTGTCCGGCTGGCTGGGGAGTGAGGACCTGTCCTTCATCCATTACCACATCAGGAGGACCACGGCCACGGTGCTGGTCCACTCCCTGCTACCATTGGAGTGCCTATCTGCCTTATAGAAGATACCTTGTGGGGAGAACCTAAGGAGCCATCCAGGTTGAAAGACCCGAGGCTGGGGTAGAAAGCCACAGGCGTGTACGATCTCCTTTAAAAAGAGATCTTAGGAGCTGGTAAGTGGCAGTATTTTCATTGGTGGAGGCACCCTTCTGTCATCACATTCTTCTTGGTGTTGCAGTTGCACGATTTACATCGTTTTGTTTGCCAAGCCATCACTTGGAATATCGTTTTGCTAGTGAACCTTTTTTCCTATAACCCATTGGAGTGGACTTAAATTTGCTTACTTCATTTATTTACCCATGTTTTTATTATTAGATTTTTCACACTTGTCACTGGTGGTCACATTTCAGTGTGTGTATAATATTAATTTTCTTTATTTAGATGTGTTTTGTATTCACATATATTTTTCAATTTATATAGCGCAGCTTTTTTTTGCTTGAGGCTGCAGGACAAACTCTGCTGCCAGGGAGATACAAAAGAGTTAAACTTACAATGATAGTGTCTTATCTTATCTCCCTGCTAATCTCTCCTTTCTCCCTCATCTGCAGATCTGTGAACTTCAGCACTGTATAGTTTCTGTTAGCCTTCCTCTTTATTTGAGCCATGACATACAGTCAGGTCCATAAATATTGGGACATCGACACAATTCTAACCTTTTTGGCTCTATACACCACCACAATGGATTTGAAATTAAACAAACAAGATGTGCTTTAACTGCACAGTTCAACTTTAATTTGAGGGTATTTACATCCAAATCAGGTGAACGGTGTAGGAACTACAACAGTTTGTACATGTGCCTCCCACTTTTTAAGGGACCAAAAGTAATGGGACAGATTAACAATCATCCATCAAACTTTCACTTTTTAATACTTGGTTGCAAATCCTTTGCAGTCAATTACAGCCTGAAGTCTGGAATGCATAGACATCACCAGACGCTGGGTTTCATCCCTGGTGATGCTCTGCCAGGCCTCTACTGCAACTGTCTTCAGTTCCTGTTTGTTCTTGGGGCATTTTCCCTTCAGCAAGTGAAATGCATGCTCAATCGGATTCACGTCAGGCGATTGACTTGGCCATTGCATAACATTCCACTTCTTTCCCTTAAAAAACTCTTTGGTTGCTTTCGCAGTATGCTTCGGGTCATTGTCCACATGCACTGTGAAGCGCCGTCCAATGAGTTCTGAAGCATTTTGCTGAATATAAGCAGATAATATTGCCAAAAACACTTCAGAATTCATCCTGTTGCTTTTGTCAGCAGTCACATCTTCAATAAATACAAGAGAACCAGTTCTTTTGGCAGCCATACATGCCCACGCCATGACACTACCACCACCATGCTTCACTGATGAGGTGGTATGCGTTGGATCATGAGCAGTTCCTTTCCTTCTCCATACTCTTCTCTTCCCATCGCTCTGGTACAAGTTGATCTTGGTCTCATCTGTCCATAGGATGTTGTTCCAGAACTGTGAAGGCTTTTTTAGATGTTGTTTGGCAAACTCTAAACTGGCCTTCCAGTTCTTGAGGCTCACCAATAGTTTACATCTTGTGGTGAACCCTCTGTATTCACTCTGGTGAAGTCTTCTCTTGATTGTTGACTTTGACACACATACACCTACCTCCTGGAGAGTGTTCTTGATCTGGCCAACTTTTGTGAAGGGTGTTTTCTTCACCAGGGAAAGAATTCTTCGGTCATCCACCACAGTTGTTTTCCGTGGTCTTCCGGGTCTTTTGGTGTTGCTGAGCTCACCGGTGCGTTCTTTCTTTTTAAGGATGTTACAAACAGTTGATATGACCACACCTAATGTTTTTGCTATTTCTCTGATGGGTTTGTTTTGTTTTTTCAGCCTAATGATGGCTTGCTTCACTGATAGTGACAGCTCTTTGGATCTCATATTGGGAGTTGACAGCAACCGATTCCAAATGCAAATAGCACACTTGAAATGAACTCTGGACCTTTTATCTGCTCCTTGTAAATGGGATGAGGGAATAACACACACCTGGCCATGGAACAGCTGAGCAGCCAATTGTCCCATTACTTTTGGTCCCTTAAAAAGTGGGAGGCACATATACAAACTGTTGTAATTCCTACACCGTTCACCTGATTTGGATGTAAATACCCTCAAATTGAAGCTGAAAGTCTGCAGTTAAAGCACATCTTGTTTGTTTCATTTCAAATCCACTGTGGTGGTGTATAGAGCCAAAAAGAGTAGAATTGTGCTGATGTCCCAATATTTATGGACCTGACTGTATACAGCAAAGGCTGGAAATGTACATATGTTAACTACTTGGCGTCCCGCGCTATAGCCGAAAGACGGCTACAGTGCGGGCTTAAAATGCCGGGAGGGAATACATGGACGTCCTCCTGTGCTTGGGTGGCATGCTTTGTAATTGCCGAGTCCCTGGGACTTGGCTGATCATAGATCAGAGTAAATGGCCGATCATGGCCCTTTACCATGTGATCGGCTGTAAGCCAATGACATGACAGCTGATCACATGATGTAAACAGAAGCCAGTTATCCGCTTTTTTTCCCCTTATGCTAGAATAGAATTACTGGCTTCTGTAAGAGGAACATCGGTCCCAGTGACGACCAGTGCGGCTAATTAGTGTCCACCAGTGCCACCTAACAGTGCCCATCAGTAGTGCTTAATGGCATGGTTAATACATTTTCCTGATATTCTGGTCATTGCGTGATCCAACATCCCACTATCCAGCCCTTTATGGATCTGGCTTCCACAGGGCAACAGTCTTGGTTGGCTGAATTTGATAACTGGGGTTTTACGATGATCCTTTGCCGCACATGACCCCCACAAGCATTTGCAATCTCTGATTGGGTAAGCACTCTTAAGGTTTTAATGAAATATGCATTAAATCTGTATTAAATTAAAGTGAATTTCTAATGTTGTTTCATGTAATTTAGATGAATGTATAGATGCATGCGACGCCTTTGAAGAAGCAGGAAACTGCGAAGCATGTCGGCTCTCTGCATATTCAAGCATCTTGTGAAATAATACATCCAAGTATCACTAATCAACTATGTATTTTGTGGACTTTGTGATTTTATATTAATATTATATATTTTTGAATCAATAAATTCTCTATTAATCTTTTTGACTGTGTGCTTACCTTATTATACAGATATTATTGTCTCCTCCAAAAATCCCATCCTTTAAGGGTAACTTAGACTTCCCCTAAATTTTATTAATAATTTCCCATACATTATCAGGGATTGGAGACACCTATCTGTATCTGCAAAGGATCCAACAATATTTATTTCTTCAGCTTTCTTTTGGTGGTATTTGATCACCTCTGCGTTTTTTTATTTTTTGCGCTATAAACAAACAAAGAGAGACACTTTTTGGGTACCAGTACTAAAAAAACACGCTGATCAATGTTTTAATTGACACTGGCAGGAAAGGGATTAACACTAGGGGGCGATCAAAGGGTTAACTGTGTTCCCAGGGTGTGTTTTAACTGTGTGGGGGATGGGCTTACTGGGACAACACAGAGTTCACTGTTCCCGATAACTAGGAACAGCAGATCTCCATGTCGTACCATCAGAACAGGACCTCCCTTGTCTACATAGGCAGATTCCCGTTCTGCCTCTCTGTACCGCGAACGCAGGTGACCCATGCGCGCCCACACTATGTCATGCATACAGGTCGTTTGGTTTGCGCAGCCAAGCCACCTTGCCACAGTATATCTGTGGAAGGCTGTTGGCAAGTGGTTGAAGAGGAGCTCCAGTAGGGCAAAAAAAAAAAAATGAACCTTTTAATATGACACTTACCTGTGCAGGGATTCAGTGATGTTGGCACCCCAAGCCGATTCTTTAATCAGCTTTGGGTGCAGGTGCCAGCATCTTTACTAAGGGAAACCGGCAGTGAAGCCTTCACAGATGGTTTCCTACTGCGCATGCGCAAATTTCGCTTTCTGATTGGCTTCACCACCTTCTGGGACATGTGTGCGTTTTCCAGTAGCAGTGTTGACAACCGTCAGTATTTTTACTGGCAGCCAGTAAAAAATGGCCACCTTTCTCCTGCCAGTAAAATAAAAAGGTTGCCAGTAAAAAAATATGTTCCTGCTACAGTGTGTTCGGGCAGCACTGGTGGGGGGCAGGTCTGGTGGAGGCGGTGTCTGAGCGTGTCATGTAATGTCATGGTGCAAGGGAGCCAAGCGGAGTGGCCAGAGCCTCGTGAAGCAGCAGGATCAGATTGCATGGGTGTTCACACCTATGCGATCCGATTCCTGTCCGAATTTGCAGTTCGCACTGTAATATGCAAATTGATTTGGGGTGTCATCAACTTTCAATTGACACTCCCAGCAGTTCGCATAGGGCAGTGTGAACGGTCGCCGGCAGACATGCGATGCAGGAACCTGCAGTGGATTAACGGGGTTCCCGCATTGCTGCAAAGTGACCCGACCCTAAAAGTCAATTTCATGTGTGTATGTGCTTACTCATTCTAATTTCTTGCCCTCCTGAGTCCTGTCCCTGAGCTACTTTACTTACTATATCAATAATAAAAAAATGCTTTTTGCCTTAATGACTGATACCTTAAATCACATTGATAGCTGCACATTGTACTTGTTTGTAGACTAAATATTGTCAGTTGCGGTTCACACAGGGGCGACCTGTCAGGTGATGTAGCCGCTAGACAAGTCGGGCTCTATGCATTGCAATGGAACCGTTCTAACAGGTGCGACTCAAGTCGCTCCAACTTAGAAAAACATCCTGTACTACTTTGGGGTGACTTCAGAGCGGCTTGCATTGACTTCTATACAGAAGTCGTTTTGTAAGCCGCACTGAACAGGGCGCTTTCAGAGTCGGACAACTTTGGTGTTCTGCCGAGAAAGTTCCCCCCGGTGGATGACTCCCCCGTACTGCGCAGGCGCAGCGCTTGCGGAGTACGATACGCCAAAAATAGCCAAAGCTGAACAGCTGAGAGTCAGCTGTACACGGCGCCTATAACAGGGCACAGGGCCGCTCGCCGCGTTTCGCTCGGCATAGTTTTATTCAAACTCTATGCCGACTTGGATGGTGGGGCTTGAACCTGGACTGTAGAGCTGACGATCAGCTGTTCAGCTTCGGCTATTTTCATCGGCTCGGTAGTCGTTCGTACTGCGCAAGCGCAGCGCAGTTCAGGGAGGGGTCCTTATCCGCCGGGGGGAACTTTCTCAGCAAGACACCGTCACAAATATGCACTTAAAACTGTCATTTTGTAACTTTTGGAAATGTCAGTAAAAAAAACGTGGCTGTGCTAGTAAATAGTGGGTGTCGTGTCAGTAAATTTCAATCTGGTAGGTTGGCAACACTGCCCAGAAGGCAGTGGGGGGGGGGAGAAGGAGGAGCCAGACATAATCAGATCTTGCCTGGAAGTGGGAGCAGGTACCTATCAAAACCAGGCACCCACTACCTCCTCCCCTGAAAAAGTGCCAAATGTGGCAGTGGAGGGTGCAAACAAGTGGAGCTTCCCGTTTTGGGTTATTTTATGGCCGAAAATGCAGATTTGTACGTGTGCAAAGAACTGTAGTACCAGAGGGGGGTAAAGAAAGACGTGTGACTTGTAAAGGAAGGCTCTGTGTGGAGTCTAATGTCTGCTATATCTACTAGAATTGGAACACTGCCTGCCTGACCGTCACACACTGTTGCACCTCACACCTGCCTCAGCTAAACCTTTTACCGCCTTTTTCTGCTACTGCCATTCCCTCGTTTTCACCCCCCTAGTTGCCGCACACTTCACGTACATTGCGACTAGCTGTATGGAACAACGTCAGTCACACACCGCATCAGCGTTCGTACCAACCCGCCTACTCATTCCCCGAATCCCTGCAGCGAAAAGCAAGCAACCTATCACTTCCTTTCCCCTAACTTATCTAGAACTAACTCTCCACAGCAAATCTATCCCTGGACAAACCAGCAGTCATCCAAGAAACCCTCCCTTCCAATAGCTCCTCCTCCCGGTTTTACCCTATGGTCGGGGCTGTCTTCGTGGAAGGCTTAGCAACAGGGCTGCGATTGGTTCGACGCTGGTACGCTGACGTAGGGATGAGTCATGACGCTTGCCCTCGTTGGCTGAGAAAGGGGAGACTTTGAACCAATGAGAGGCCGGCGTAACGCAATTCAAATCGCGGAGTTTCAGCAGTGATTACGCAGATAAACCGTTTCGTTGAGCGGTCGCCATTGTGTGCTGTGTGGGACGCGTGTGGTGTGCGGCGCCGCCGTAATCATGTCGTTCAAGAATATTTACTACTCGGACAAGTACACGGATGAGAAGTATGAGT
Source organism: Lithobates clamitans (assembly GCA_037952925.1). NCBI lineage: Eukaryota > Metazoa > Chordata > Amphibia > Anura > Ranidae > Lithobates > Lithobates clamitans. The sequence continues at coordinate 4,060,679 of JBBGZY010000842.1, read as the reverse complement.
ACAGGTAAGGAGGGCTGGGGCTGCTCACTTCCTTCTGTGTCCTCCTTGTACTGAATACCGCCGGGCCTGCTGTGTGGATACACCCGGCTATAGGAGTGTGGACAGCGGCCCCTTCCTATACAGGCCAAGTCACAGTTCTCATCCATTCCTACATAAAGGGGAGCCGCACCCCCCTGCTCTATATTTTTTTTTTTTTTTTTTTTTTTTTTTATTTATCCCCTCTTCCCGGCTTCTCCGCCATAAACATCCACGCATGCCCAGTGCATTCTATATAACCCAGGTCCTGTGCTGCCATAGTCTAGTGTCACCAGGAGCTGCCTGTCTCTTCCTGGTTCCCACAGCTGGCTCTCCAATGACATACAACGTGGTGTGTCATTAGGGGGCCCAGCTGCACCACGCAGGAAGGAAGAGGCAGCCATCCCCAACGTGCGTTTCCTGGGGCTACTCCTGTCATCTCAGGATTTGTAGGCCGACCTAATGAGCCTTCAGGAAAAGAAAATGATGGTAAGTGCGGGCAACGTTCTCCATTCCATTCGATTGCCCAAAACATCCAGGGATGCATGATGTGAATGTCCCAGATGGCTGCAAGGGTATGGCATTCCTGTGTGGCCAGAAATCTGGATGTGAACTTCTTCATATAAATACATTTTAAAGGAGTTCCACCCAAAAGTGACAGCTCTGCTTATGTCAACTTCCCCCTCCCCCAGTGTCACGTTTTGGCTCCTTTAGGGGGGGCCCAGTACCTGGTTTTTGACAGGTGCCTGTCCACCTTTTGTCAGACGTTGCCCACTCCTCCTCCTCTTCCTTCCACACAGACAGGCCATTCAGAAAGCGCACTGTGCTTTGTGCATGCACAGTAGGGAATCTGATGTGAAGCTGCAAGGCTTCACTGCTGTTTTCCCTTACAGGCAATGGCGGCAGGTCAGGAAGGGGCTAAATCTTCCGGAGGTCAAGTGGTTAAAAGCCCCCTATAGGTCATCAGTTTAGCATTACAGAGGTTGTTTGGTGCTAGGAATATTGCTCTCACTGCGGCATGCACAGGAATATGTCATTTGTGTTGCAATCTATGTTTTTCATGCGTAAATTTTAATCCTTTTTTGATCACATAGCGGCCTTTTAGTCCCCTAATGTGATGGCTTTTTTAGTGACCAGTTCTAGTTACGAGACATCTGAGGTCTAAAAGACCCTGGATGCCTCCCCCTCTGCTACACTGAATGTTATTACATTCACTCCCAGCCATGATGCTGACAGGGGGACCCGGAAGTGACGTCAAACATGTTGCTTCTGGGTCAGCGACAAGAAGATGAGATGAGCAGATGTGAGTCCACTCAGCTCCCTTTGTGCCCCCCCAACCTGGCGGCACCCACTATGCTGGTCACAGGCCCATAGATGGAAAAGAACTCTGGGATGCATGGGTGGCATGTTTCCAGGGGTGTGCGGTTCATGCGGACCCGATCGTACCCTCCATTCTTTGGATGGGCAGGTGTAAATGTACATGTGTGCGTTTATACCTGCTGACATCCCATCTGATCTGCTAGAAAAAGAGATGGCTGGGGATTGTTCACTATATGACCACCCATAGAGCAGAGTGGGCTGTGCCTGTGTCCTCTCTGCATAAGCATCCGTCTGCTCAGCAAGATTCAGGGAACAGATTCCCCGCTAAGCAGGTGGACTTCTGGCAGAGTCTGTTTGGAAGGGACCTTATTAGCAAGGTAATTATCTTGGACCAGAATGCTCTTCCTTAACCACTTGCCGACCACTGCACGACGTTATACGTCGGCACAATGGCAGCGGTGGGCAAATGGGCACACCTGTACGTCCCCTATCATTGGCGGGCGGCGCGTGCCTGCCGAGTACAGTGTGACTGTGCTCATGGGTCCTGTGGACTTGATGTCCGCTGGTGTCCCGCAATCGTGTCATGGAGCCGCAGAACGTGGAGAAGCCTATGTAAACAAGGCATTTCCCCCGTTCTGCCTAGTGACATGACAGGAACCTACTGCTCCCTGTCATCGGCAGCAGTGATTGCTGTCATATCAGTGGTAGCTCATCCCCCCCCCCCACAGTTAGAATCACTCCCTAGGACATGCGTGACCCCTTGATGGCCCCCTAGTGTTTAACCACTTCAATACAGGGCACTTATACACCTTCCTGCCCAGATCAATTTTCAGCGCTGTCAGTTTGAATGACAATTGCACAGTCATCCATCACTGTACCCAAACAAAATTTTTATCATTTTGTTCCCACAAATAGAGCTTTCTTTTGGTGGTATTTGATCACCTCTGGGATTTTTATTTTCTGCTAAACAAATAAAGACAATTTTGAAAAAAAGTGTTTTGTTACAATACTTTGTACATTTTTTTTTTTTTTTTTTCCTCTACTGATAAGGTGGCATAGATGGGCACTGATGGGTGGTACTGTACACTAATAAATGGTACTGATGGAGGCCCATTGTGGGCACTGATTGGCATCCCTGGTGGTCTAGGGTGGCATACCTGGTGTTCCAGTGTGGGCATCCTCTGGGGGGATAATTGATCAGCACAGACCCCCCTGTCAGAGCAGCAGCAGATCGGCTCTCCTCTACTCGCGTCTGACAGGCGCGAGTGAGGAAAAGCCGATCACCAGCTCTTCCTGTTTACACTGATCAGCTGTGATTAGACCAGAACAACGATCGCTGTGATGTGCACGCCCCCAGGGGGCGCGCAGCGGCTTGATATCCTGCTGGGTGTCATATGACGTCCGATCAGGATATTGAAACTACTTTGCCGCTGTCATTTTGCTATATGGCGGGCGGCAAGTGGTTAACCCCTTCCCTGCCAGTGTCATTTACACAGTAATCGGTGCATTTTTATTGCCCTGATCGCTGTATAAAAAACAATGGTCCCAAAATAGTGTCAAAAGTGTCTGATCACCACCATTACTAATAAAAATAATAAAAATGCCATAAACCATCCCCTATTTTATAACTTTTGCGCAAACCAATCAATATACGCTGTTTGCAATTTTTGTTTATAGCGCAAAAAATAAAAACTGCAGAGGTGATCAAATACCACCAAAAGAAAGCTCCATTTGTGGGCAAAAAGGATGTCAATTTTGTTTTGGTGTAACGTCGTACGGCCACGCAATTTTCAGTTAAAGCGACACGGTGCCGAATCGCAAAAAGTGCTCTGGTCAGGAAGGGGGTAAAATTTTCCGGGGCTGAAGCGGTTGTGAGCTAAGTTTAGCCTTTTGTCTCAAAATGAGAATCTGTTTTCCTACTGTTCTCTCGTACATCCTAATACATGAGAAAATGAAGAAATAAAAAGCCCCATCCACACGGATGGAAGGTGCACATAATACAATATTTCAGTGTGCGGGGGGGGGGGTACTGTCTGTGTTGCTGGAAGTGCTCTGGGGGTCTCAGCTCCCAGTCTACAATGATCATAGTACAGGCAACCACACTAAGGCTCTGTTTCCACTGGTGCAATTTGCCATGCGACTTTGAACACCTAGTCGCATGACAAGTCAGCCCATTGATTTCAATGGCTCCCGTTCCCATCTATGCAAATTTGGAAATCGGCAACTTTGAAAAGGTGCCTGCACTACTTTAATGTAACTTTGATCCAGAGTGCAAAGTCGCACTCTACATCGTGCAAATTTGTGGTCGCAATAGTGGAAATGTAGACTAGGCTCCACTAGTATGAATTGTCATGTGACTTTGGACACATAAAATCGCATGACAAGTCACAGCCCATTGATTTCAATGGCACCAGTTCCCATCTATGACTTTAAAAATAGAGACTTTGAAAAGGTACCTGCAATGCTTTGATGCAACTTATCCAGAGGGTAAAGATGCATCAAAGTCGCTCTCTAGCCTTAGGCTACGTTTCCACTAGTGCGACTACAAAGCTGTGCAGCTTTGATCCAACTTTACGCTCTGGATCAAAGTCGCATCAAAGTAGTGCAGGCACCTTTTCAAAGTCGCATAGATAGGAACGTTTGCCATTGAAATCAATGGGCTCTGACTTGTCATATGACTGTCAAGTTGCATGACAAGTCGCACTAGTGGAAACGGAGCCTTAAACTCATTACTCACATGTAACTCCCTCAGCTTGGCGTGTGCCACAACATGCACACAGTGCCATGCAGACAACCAAGTGGTTGTACACTGTAGAAAATCTGCAGCATGTTGCACTGTAATCCGGTAACAAAGTGGATGGTCCCTTAGTGGTGACAGTTTCCCTCTACCTCTGACCACAGCTGGTTCCCCGTCCGGCTGAATTGCTACTTCTAGTTGGACTACTAGCCAGCAGTCTCAACCCTACGCTGCTCTCTGGCTCCTGGAAAGGACCTCGGGCAGCTTGGCAACCAAATGTCCCTGGGATAGGTCTCTCTCTATCCAAAACAAGGCTTTGAAGACAGGAGGTGTGGGGTGTGTAGAAGGGGACAACGTTTTCAGGAAGTGAGACCCCCATGCATAATTCAGAAATAAGCAAGGTATGCCTGAAGAACAGGAAGAAGCTGATTGTCTAGCTTTGATTAGACTTTCTAAACGAAACAATCAGCTATACAGAAAATGAATAATGTCAAAGATAACTATTTTACACATACATAGAAAAATTTTCATTTTTGACTGGACTTCCACTTAATTTTTTTTTTTTTTTTATTTATTTTTTTTCTTCTTGTGTATAGATTTCATATAAAATGATTTTGGCTAAACTGCCAAAAAATCTAGTATGTACATTTTATCTTGTGTTGCTATATAGTTCAAAGTGTAAATGTAAAAATTGCTTTTGGTATATACTATATAGGTACGAGAGGTGAAGTGATTAAAGTCGTTGTATAGTTTTTTTTTTTTTTTTTTATTATTTTTAACTTTTACCTACAGGTAAGCCTATAAAGCGGGTTAACAACCACTTTAAATAAATTGGCCAGTAGACCGTTTTTATCCAAAGCCTCTTGCCCTTTCACTAGCTTTTTACACTGGCTGCAGTGCATGTGAACAGTGTACACTCAGCATTCATAAGATCTTCCCTGGCTCTCCCAATGGCTGAGTGAAGAAGATGCAGGAGTAATATTAAGGGCACTTTCACGCTGGGGTAGGGGGCATTGGCGGTAAAGCGCTGCTTATTTTAGCGGTGCTTTTAACCCCACTAGCGGCTGATGATAAAGGGGTTAAGTGTCCGCGAAGCGCTTTGCAGGCGCTTCGGCGGAGCTGCCCATTGATTTCAATGGGAAGGGCCGGTGTATACACCGCTCCTGAAGTGCCCAAAAGATGCTTCTTGCAGGACTATTTTTTTTTTTTTTTTTTTTTTTTTTTTTTTTTTTTTTTTTTTTTTTACGGCCCGCACGGGTCCAGTGTGAAAGCACTCTGGCTTTCACACTGGAGTGACAGGACAGGCACTTTGCAGGCGCTATTTTTAGCAGAGTTTTAGTGGGGCTATTCAGTCGCTAGCGGGGCACTTTTAATCCCCACTAGCGGCCGAAAAAAGCTAAAAGCGCCACTTTGGCGGTGCTGCCCATTGATTTCAATGGGCAGGGGCGCTTTAGGAGCAGTGTATACACCGCTCCTACAGCGCTGCAAAGATGCTACTTGCAGGAATTTTTTTTTTTTACCATCCTGCAAGCACACCACTCCAGTGTGAAAGCACTCGGGCTTTCACACTGGAGTGAGATGATAGGCTCTTTACGGGTGCTATGCAGGCGCTATTTTTAGCGCTGTAGCGACTGTAAAGCGCCTCAGTGTGAAAGCAGTCTAAGTTTGAAAACTGAGTGATCGCAATGACTTGTGAGCCAGGCTGGTGAGGGGGTGAATGCAGCTGTTTTTGTCTCTTGGCCAAAAGCCAGCTGTCAATGTGGTTGGGATCTTCCAGAGACTGGAGTGGCTCTGATGTCATCTCACAGCGGCTTTAGGCCGCTATTAGCTGATTATGGGTCACAGGAGCTCAAAAGTAAGTGCACTCTGAGACCTATAAAAGCGGTTTAGCCCTTCTACTTTTAAGGTAGGGTTCCATGGTGGTGATGGAGAGAACAGAACTGTCCTTGCTGAAGGTAGGCAAAGGTTAGTTTGCAATAATGTGCAAGTGCTCCCATGACACCACTGACTTCAAGTGGAAGAAAGGTTGCTGTCTAAGCAAATGGCTGACAGGCAGAGTATTTATGACAGAAGAGACCCTATTGGCCTCTTCAGCCATAAATGCATCCTTCTGCCTGTCAGCTGTCATGTTCACTGAGCTATGCATGCGCAGCTCAGCAAACATTTCCGCCCCTCGATCCGCGCCACGTGGGAGTGGCGTCATCGTGGCCTGGCCCTATCAAGTGGCTAAAGGCATGGGAACCGGATGGAAGTGCCGGTGGCCCGCTGGATTGGTCCCAGCACTGCGCTGGAGGACACCATATGACAGGTAAGCCTGCCACTAATACTAGGGCAGTTTGGTATAACCCACCTTGGGGGGGGGGGCTTAAAAATGTATAACTTCTGCTTTTAGTTCCTCTATAGTGTAGATTGCAAAGGGATTGCTTACCATTATTGGTTCAGGTTCTTGTCGTGTGGCCATCAGGATGGGAACTGAGTCACTTTAGGCAAAAGTAATGCTTGGCCTAGTAACAGTTGAGCTCAGAGTTCTAATATTGGGCTGAACTGGGAAATGTAAATGTCCATTTCAGTATTTAAATTTTTTTTTTTTTAACTAAATAAAACTTTGCATTTCATTAGGGACTCCCATTTTCCCATTCACTGCAAAATGACTCTTTAAAGTCCACCCCTGACCTGGCTTTGACCAGTGATAATGGACAACTGTTGCATTGTATAACATTTGAGGTATGACTTTCATGCAACTTCTGAGGGTTAACATTCAAGTCTACGTCCCTCAAGTTGCATAAAAGTCAGGCAAAATAGTGCATGAACTACTTTGAAGTCGCTGCAACTTTAAGTCCTGCATATATGAATGGTTATGATTGGAAAAAACGGGGAGCGACTTGTCATACAACTTTTGTCAAAAGTTGGATAACAAGTCACACAAGTGTGAATGGAACCTTAAAAGTAAACCTGCTTAAGGACAGATTGTTGCTATAGTTACACTTTTCACACATTCACTTTAAAGACATGGTATAAAATGATTGAATTTAAATCCACTATATTTTCTTTAACTAGGCATGTTATGCTTCCTAAAGAATTGGCAAAGCAGGTACCAAAGACGCATCTGATGTCTGAAGAGGAGTGGAGGAGACTTGGTGTTCAACAAAGCCTTGGCTGGGTTCATTACATGATCCATGAACCAGGTAGGTTTGGAAAAGGAAACCTGGGCAACAAAGACCACAATCTTGCCTGGTCTTTTAAAGGTTCTTGTACTAATAAGCCAGGGAAGCTTAGACCTCTGTAGTGTATTAATACTTTTACTAAAGTATAGTTGCACCTATACAACTGCAGAAAACACAATTCATAGCATGCAAAATTTGCTTTCAACATACACGGGTGGAAAGGGAATTTTTTTTTTTTTCCTGCTATTTACAATACAAGGGTTTATTTCGCCCTTTCCTGGACAAAGGTTGTGAAGCTGCTGAGAATAGTTTCAACTTTTCAAATATCATGCTAAAAAAAAAAAATCAAGAGGTAGAATGTGTTGCTATGGATATTTTTGGGTGATTTTATAGCAGTTATTAGTTGGCTTGTTTTTAAGACCATGTGCTGTTTTAGAATTAGGCTCTGCCCCCCCCCCCCCAATTGATATGCAAATCAACCAGTTGGACTAGTTTAACCACTTGCCCTACAGGACACTTGCACCCCTTTCCTGCCCAAGCCATTTTTCAACTCTGTCGCATTTTGACTGACAATTGCACGGTCGTGCTACACTGTACCCAAACAAATTTTTTTATCATTTTCTTAACACAAATAGAGCTTTCTTTTGGTGGTATTTAATCACTGCTGGGTTTTTTATTTTTACCAAAAAAAAAAACCAAAAATTTTGTTTTTGTTTAAGTTTTTTTCCTTCTGTCAGTAAATTTTGTAACTAATTTTTTCGCTTTCACTGATGTGAGCTGATGAGGCAGCACTGATGGGAACTGGTGGGCATTGATGAGGTGGCACTTTTGGGCACTAATGCCGCACTGGTGGGCACTGTTAGGTGGCACGTATAGGCGGTATTGATGGGTGACACTGATGGGCATTGATGGACAGCACTGAGTGGCTTTGCTAATGGCCACTTATTGCTTGTGATTGGTGGGCACTGATTGGCGACACTATATTGTAATCGGGGCACTGATGATCAGTGCCCTGATTACATTCCTAGATGACCCCCTGCGTGGAGATGCCGCTGATCGGCTCTCCTCCTCACACACTCTTGTCAGTGTGAGGCAAGGAGAGCCGATTACCGGTACCTCTGTGTCTACATTTACCGGCTGTGATTGGACACAGTTGATTACATGGTTAAAGAGCTGCGGACGTGGCTCTCTACAGAGATCGGGGTCACGCTGTGTCCTAGCAACATGGCGCGGCTGTTCTGACATCGTGCCAGAACGAGAGCCACACCACCCAGTTGACGGCGTGTGGCAAGCAGTTAAAGTGATTGTAAAGGGAAAAAAATGTATTAAATTAGAGGTCATACTTGCCTTCTCTGTACAGTGGTTTTGCACAGAGCAGCCCCGATCCTCCTCTTATCGTGTTCCCTGCTGGTGCTCTGGGCCCCTCCCCCTTGCTGAGTACCCCCAAAGCAGGCTGCTTGCTCACACCCAAACCGGTTCTCTGTGCCTATAAGACAGAGCACAGCTTAGCCCCGCTCCTGCCTCACTGGCTGTGATTGACAGCAGCATGAGCCAATGGCTCCTGCATCTCAGCCAATCAGGAGGGAGAGCCTCCGGTCTCGTGCACATCACTGGATCGAGATTGGGCTTGGGTAAATATTAGTGGGGAGCTGCACATGGAATGTTCAGCCTTTACAACCACTTTAAGTCAGGTTACAGGATATGATGTACAAGTATGGGGGAGGAGTTTAGAACTTTTGAACAAGCATGTGGGCAGACAGAAGAGACAGTTCTTGAAGACAAAAACAAGACTTCTTTCTGGAGACTTCGGAGGAAACAGAAAGGAGTTGGACTCTGAGCATATAACCATAAAGATTCCATCTCCAAATTGAGTTGCTGTTTAGTATACTTATTGCATGCATCAGGGCTCAAAATGTCAAGTCCTGAGCTACTAGCCAGGCCTTAAAGTGGTTGTAAACCCTTACAACACACTTTGGTATAAGGCTTACCTGTAGATGCATGGATATCTCCTAAACCGAAACGGTTTAGAAGATATCCCCTGTATTTGCATGTGCCGACATCATCTGCACATGCGCGCTGAAGCAACGGCACATATGTGCCGTTGCTTCAGTTAGACTGTGCCCTTATCGGACACCATCGCGGCTCCAGCCAATCACAATCGCAGCATTCTAACGATTTACGCACACTTGTCAGTTATGGGCATTCCTTTCCTCATGCTGTCACAGCGTGAAGAGAGCTGGTAACTTGCGAGTGTGAGAGGGGACATCTACATTCATAATCTGGGAACTGATCGTCCGTTCCCTGATGATCAGTGCCACCTCAGCGCACAACAGTGAAGGAGAAAAATTACCTGTTTGCAAAATTTTAGAACAAACTAAGAAAATAGGTTTGTGTGTTTTTTTTGTTTTTTTTTTGTGTTTTTTTTTTTTTTGTATAAAAATAGAAAAAAAAAACCAGTGGTGATTAACTACCACTAAAAGAGCTCAATTTGGGTACAGTGTTGCATAATCATGCAATTGTCATTCAAAGTGTGACTGCGCTGAAAGCTAAAATTGGCCTGGGCAGGAAGGGGGTGAAAGTGCACAGTAGGCAAGTGGTTAAAGGGCCAAAGCAAAACAGTTGCTAATCTGACATCTCTTTATCACTGCATGTATGTTCCAGAACTTCTGATTTCCATATTTGTTCTTGGTGGTTTACAGCCAGGCATCTTGTATTCCCAAACTGAACTGATTAACAGTGAGTCTCTCTATGCATAAGAATAGATGCTTTTCTCAACCTGTTTAGCAGCAAGTGGTTATACCAGGACTATGGCTGCAGCTATGATCCTGGTATCCTTTTCCCATATTTTTTTTTTTTTTCCCCTCAGACTGACTGGCTTTTCAGTAACCATGATTTGAGCAGCTTTACAACCACCTGATCACTTTTACAGTGCTCAGGAGGGCTAGCCCCCACCCTTCTGAAGTTCTGGGGCTCTCCTGTTTCACCGCTGTAAGCGTCAGGTTGGCTGTGTGCAGAGGAGATGAATTTCATCACTATGGGTTTGGTGCCGGTTTCCCTAGCTGGTATAGTCAGGAAGCAGCTGATCACAGATCAGCTGCCTAGGGAGGGCTCAGGGATCTAATAGATCACCATCGCTTCCCAAAGGGCATGTTCACCCCTTGTGATGGCAATAAAGTTGAATGAAAAACAAATATCCTTTTACCTCCTAAACAAATGACTTGCTGCCATCTTGATTTTCTCATGTGAAAACTCCCATGTTGACCAAGAAAAAACAACATGAAATTAGCCCTGGCTTTTACAATGGACAAAAATAAAGCAGCTCTGCTACAAAAAACTAGTACAGGTTGGAGAATAAGAATGCATAAAAAAAATAAAGCATTTTAAATACTTTGTAATGCTTTGTCTTATGCAACTGGGTTTTTGTAGAGTAATACTCAAGTAGCCAGTGTGAGCGGGCTGTGTTTTTAGGGTGGTGGCTGGGGCAGAAAGGATGTCTGTTAATTCTTAGAAGTGATGTCACATTATGGTAGCTTGTAGAAGTGAATATTTGCTAAACTTTTTTTTTTCTTTTTTTCTCTTTTTTTATAGAACCTCACATACTCCTGTTTAGAAGGCCTCTTCCAAAAGACCAACAGAAATGAATTGCTCTTCACTTTTATCTTTTGGGACAATCTGTATATATTGTAGTATTCAGTGAATACAAAGACTATGACCCTCACAACCACAGCTGTGCACAAGCTGTATTCTTAACAGCACCGGAGCTCTGGGAGTGTTTTCTACATTGAGCTGCTATTTTTCTGTTCTATGTTTTCGTTCTACCGTCACATCTTCTTTTTTTGGGGGTTTTTTTTCTCCTTTAGACCACTAGCTAATAAAGTTTATGTATTTCATCTATATGATATTACTATAGCTTATGGCAAAAAGTGCATTGAACGTTAAGTGGATTTATTTCCATTTTTGAAGGAAGTTTAAATTTGGATTGTATAGAGCAGTGTTCACTTTTGGTTTTTTGTTCTGGTTTGCTTTAACAGAATGCTTGTTACTCTATGCAAGTCAAGGGTAATGTGATGTGGGCACTGTCCAATGCAAGCTGTTTTTCAAGTGTACTATGTGTACCCAAGAACAGGCTTGATCATCTGGTTTTTTATGAAACTCTAAGAACAAGTGTGCTTTTAATAAAGCAAAGCTGCATCCTGTTAAATGAAGAATAAGCGGTTTTTATTTGAGCTTCCTGGACCGCACGCTTAAAAGATATTTTTATTTACACATTTTTACAGTAACACATCTTGCCTTGTCTATACAGCCTACCTATTCCGTTCTTAAAGCGTGACTAAACTAACAAATTGCAAGCATGCATCTGTTTATTGCAGAAGAGACCTACCATGGGGTTGATTTACTAAAACTGGAGAGTGCAAAACCTTGTGCAACTGTGTATGGTAGCCAATTGGCTTCCAACTTCAGATTATTCAATTAAGTTTTGACAAACTGGAAGCTGATTGGTTTCTATGCACAGCTGCACCAGATTTTGCACTCTCCAGTTTCAGTAAATCAACCCCCATGTCTCTTCTGCAATACCAATTGCTTACTGGCCTGTTTGCAGTCTATAAAATGTGCATTTCTGGCTGTGCTGGAATGACAGGCTCCTGTGGGATGAGATGCCATTCCCTGACCACTCAATTAAGAGGCCTGGACAAAGATGGCAAATGGTGGGGGGGTTCATTATTGCGAGAATGAGTGAGTTCAGTTCCGCTTTAAAGGGTTTGTTGCCCCAACATTTTATATTCTTGATATGTGTCTGCTGTACCATGTACTTAAGTGACACAGTATCCTATTTTTGTATTGCTGCCTTTGTGTGAACTACCTGGTGTTTCTGCCATTCACTCTGCTTTGTTATTATAAAAAAAAAAAAAAAAACTTACCACACTAGGAAGAACAATTTTCTAGCTGTGCTGGGAACTCAGCCTGCTCTGATGATCAGACTTGTCCTGACATGCCTCCTGTGCACAGCCTTTCACTGGAAAGATCAGTGTACCTTTGCTTCTTCTCCCCCCAATTCTTATGCAGCTGAGAACAGAGAGAATGTAATCACTAAGACCCCTTTCACACTGTGGTGCTTTTCAGGCGCTTTTGGGCAAAAATAGCGCCTGAAAAACAGCTCCCTTGCAGTCTGTGTGAAAGCCTGAGGGCTTTCACACTGAGGTGATGCGCTGGCAGGATGTTAAAAAAAAAAAAAAAAAACTCCTGCAAGCAGCATCTTTTGGAGCGGTGTATACACTGCTCCTGCCTATTGAAATGAATGGGCAGCAGCGGTGCTTTGCGGGTGGCTTTAAACCTTTTTCGGCCGCTAGCGGGGGTTAAAAGCGCCCTGCTATCGGCTGAAAACCTCTGCAAAAATGACAGTAAAGCGCTGCTAAAAATAGCACCGCTTTACTACCGATGCCTTGGTGTGAAAGCCCCCCTATATTTAAATTTTAAAAAAGTATTGATAATGTTTTTAAATATCTATACACCAATGTTTTGCCTTTTTTGTTTCTATTTTAAACTGGATTGTTTACAATCTTTTTTTTTTTTTTTTTAAGTGTGACTAGACAGAGTAAAAGACATATGATGTTGACTGTTACTAGACTTGCTCTATTTTTGTGAGGGACAGGAAATTGGACTAAGATTCTACTGCTGTCCACAGAAAGATGTCAACATTGGCAAATAAAAATCCTCACCAGCCTGGTATAACGGCTTCTACTTCAGCATACCTCAGGTGAAGGGGGGGTGTTGGCTAGTGTCTTAAGAGCTTGGACACCTTTTTCTCTCCTGCCGAGAGATCTATTCAGTTTCTTGTATCATACGTTGAGGGCCAAAGAAACCTTGGATACATTAAAGTGGTTCTAAAAGTAAAAGGGGTTTAATTTTATTTTTAACCTCTATGCATTCTCTGCATGTGTTGCTGGGTTGAACAGTGGGTTTTGTCTGTGTCTAAGGGTGGGTTGCAACACAGACAAAACCCATCCTTCAACACACCCACAACTGGCCCTGCAACAGCAAGGCTCAATTTAACAACTACGTTGTCCCTCCGCTCTTTGCATAGCTTTCGATTGTGCCGGTGAGATGGTATCTCCCGTTGAAAAAAGCCTTCTACGATGTGCGCATGCACTATGGTGACATTATGCCAGCTGATCAGCTGGAGTGCGCATGTGTGGGCACGAATCGCTAGAACACTGAAATCCTTGAAGTGTAATTGGTGACAATATTGTCGCTCTGCTGTAACAAATAACTTTTTAAGCATTTCAGTGTCACCGGCTCCTTTCTGTTTGATTCCTTCAGGTTACCCTCTCACATGGAAGCACTCAGTACAAGGTCCTGTTCACACCTGGGCGTTTTGGGATCTTAAAACGCAGATTCAAGTGCCATTATCTTCAATGGCACCTAAAAGGGGGTATGATTTTGCTGTGAATGTCACGCGTGGCAAATCTCTTGTGAAGCTTGTCACCCAAAAACGAGCAGGAGCTTCTTTTGGATGACAAGCTTCACAGCATGTGACTTGCCGCACAATATGTGAAAAACCGCATTGCATTTTGGGTGCAAATGAAAATAATGCCAACTGAACTTGCATTTTGAAATTTTGCGATTTGCGGCACAATCACTGATTCTGCTGCAATTCTGAAATGCCTAGGTGTGAATGGAGCCCAAGCCCTGGTTCTCACACATGCGATTCTGGATGTATTTTCAAATGCATAGATTCACATGACAGCCTAGATATGATGTGTTTCAGTTGAGGTGATCCACATGCATTGCATTTTGAGTGCACAGGTGATCAGTGTTTCTCAACTTAAGGCACCCCAACAGGTCATATTTTCAGGATTTCCCTCAGGTGTGGTAATTACTAAGGTGGTGAAACTGATAAAATCACCTGTGCCAAATAATGAAAAGCCTGAAAACGTGACCTGTTGGGGCGCCTTGAGGACTGGAGGTGAGAAACACTGAGAGCTTATAGTGGCATGCGGAGATAAGTGTTCACATAGGCTTGCTATTGACATTCACATTGTGGCACGTATATGTGTGAACCCAGCCTAAATGGGCTGCTTGCCTACAGCAGGGATAAATGTAAAAGAAACACCTGCCTGGAACTGCAGCTATCATTTGCGTATTCCTGAGGGAACTCAATAATATAGGAAACATTGGAGGTTATTTACGAAAGGTAAATCCACTTTGCACTGGAAGTGCAGTTGCTGTAAATTTGAGGGGAGGATCTGAAATGAGGGGAAGCCCAGCTGATTTTATCACCCAGTCATGTGCAAGCTAAAATGCTGTTTTGTTTTTGTTTTTTTATTGCATGTCCCCCTCGAATCTACAGCAACTGCACTTCCAAGTGCCCCTGTAGTGCAAAGTGGATTTACCTTTAGTAAATAACCCCCATTGCCATCTGAAAAGACAGCGTACACTGCAATGTTTTCAGAGGAGTCCTGAGGATTAGGGAGAGGTACAACAGAAGACTGACAGTTTGAAAGCCACATCAATGAGATGAATATGAAAATCAAAGTGGGAGTAATTGATAAAAAGGTAGATTTTTAAAGTTACAATATCCTATATTTTTAGGCACCTCAAGGTCCATAAATCAGTTAGGGACTGGAAAAATACTGTATTTATTGGTGTATAACACACCCCAAGTTTAGGAGGAAGTTTAAGGGGAAAAAAAAAAAAAAACCTTACATTTAAATGCCCATCAATACAGCCTTGCCCAAGTGTCCATCTGCAGCATGAGCGTTTAAACCAGGGCTCACTAACAGGCCAGGTTTGCAAGATAACTGAAATACATCACAGGTGATATCATTTGCTGCTCAGTGATTGCAGTATTCTATTCTGCGTCTACCCAAGGTAATATATAAAACCTGCCTGTTAGTGGGCCCAGAGGATAGGGTTGATGATCACTGGTTTAACTTACCGCCGCCAAGCCGGATGTCCTGTGTACTTGGCTTGTCTCGCAGTCTCACCCCTTGGCCTGGCTCCTATGATGGACACAACAACGGGCCAATGCTGGGACTGGGCGGGACTCAGAGCCTAGCCGAGTACACTCAGCTCAGTCTATTTCCGCGGCACTCATTCCCTTCTTCCCCTCTGAGGCAGCGATTCGGCGTATAACACGCACCCACGAGTTTCACCTGATTTTAAGGGGAAAAAAGTGCGTGTTCTACGCCGATAAATACGGTAAGTAAATATATTGATAAGTTTTCACAACCATTTATAATTGCCATTCCCTCAAATATGAGGGCTACCACGCATCTTTTAAAATTGCTGGCTAGTGTGGCTGTCCCTGAGCATGCGTCCTCAGAGCCTAGTAATTGAGGTAAAGCTTCACTTTACAAAGAATACCCAGTCACCTGCAAGTCACCTAACAAAAAACAGCATGTGTGCTTGCACATGATTAGATGATGAAAGTCTGAAGATCCCCCATTTACAAAGCTCCGTAGCATCTGCAAAGTGCACAGAGAGCAGATCACCGTTGTACAGCTACCTTGCCCACTTAACCCTCGATGTCCACAGGTACAATCATTCCCTTCATTCAACCCCACTACTATAGATGCCCACCTGGACCCTCTTCCCTCCCAAATGCTATGGTCACCCTCCTGGCTCTATCCTACACTCTAACTCACATCTTCAATCTCTCCCTCTCTTTTGGCATCTTCTCCAACTCTGAAACATGCACTAGTCACCCCATAGTTAAAGTGATTGTAAAGCTTCAACTTTTTTTTTTTTTTTTAAATAATAACAAGCATGTCATACCACCACTGTGCAGCTCATTTTGCACAGAGTGGCCCCGATCCTTGACTTCTGGGGTCTCTTAGCTGCTCTGGCAGCATCTCTTATCAGATAACTCCCTAGGTGAAGCGCTCTCCCAGGGGGTTACCTTGCGGGTGCACTCTCGAGTCCAACATTTGCATCCATAGACACGAATGCCACTCACAGCGCCCGCATCTTTGGATTTAATTGACAACAGAGGAAGCCAATGGCTGCGCTGCTATCAATCTATCTAATCAAGAGCCGGGACCCCGTACAGAGTGGGAGAGCGCGTCTCCACCGAGTGAATGAAGGGGCTCAGGTAAGTAAAGGGGGGCCAGTCACTGCCAGAAGTTTTTTCACCTTAATGCATAGGATGCATTAAGGTGAAAAAACACAAGGGTTTACAACTCCTTTAAGCCCTCACTGGACCCCACCAGTCTTAACCTACATCCCATCTCCTCATTCTCCTTTTCCTCCAAACTCCATGAACATCTGCTCTACAAAACGAATGTGCGACCACCTCACTGCGAACAACCTTCTTGATCCCCTTCAGTCTGGATTTCGCCCTCAACACTTCACAGGAACTGCTCTCCTATAACTCATAAACAATCTATTAACAGCTAAAACCCAATGAACACTATTCTGTACCCCTACTCCTGGACCTCTCTGCTGCCTTTGACACAGTGGACCACACCCTCCTCAAAAAAACTCCACT
Source organism: Lithobates clamitans (assembly GCA_037952925.1). Taxonomy (NCBI): domain Eukaryota; kingdom Metazoa; phylum Chordata; class Amphibia; order Anura; family Ranidae; genus Lithobates; species Lithobates clamitans. The sequence goes on along the minus strand of JBBGZY010000842.1, from coordinate 4,043,956 downwards.
GCTTTGGTCTCCCCGACTGTACATTTGCTGGTTCTCATCCTTCCTATCTCACTGCCTTGAGCGTCTACCTCCTCCTCTTCTCTTCCTTTCTTTGTTGGGTTCTCCCAAGGTTCTGTTTGTGGACCTCTCCTATTCTCGATCTACACTTCCTCCCTGGGTCAGTTGACAGCCTCCCATGGCTTCCAATACCATTTCTACGGTGATAACACCCAAATCTATCTTTCTACCCCTCAGCTCACTCCATCAGTCTCCATATGTATCACTAATTTACTAACAGAGATATCAGTCTGGTTGTCACACCACTTCCTCAAACTTAATCTCCAAAACCAAGCTCATAATATTTCCTCCCCCATGCGCCCCTGCCTCTGACTTTTCTGTCAAGATTGATGGCACAACTATCAACCCATTCCTGCATGCCAAGGTGTAATCCTGAACTATTGTTTCAAGCCCCACATCCAATCACTGTCCAAAGCTAGCCACCTCAACCTACGTAACATCTCCAAAATATGTCCCTTCATAACAAAGACATCATAAAGATCCTAGTTCACTCCCTGGTCATCTCTTGCCTCAACTACTGCAACCCACTCCTCATTGGCTTACTGTTACATTATTATTATTATTATACAGGAATTATATAGCGCCAACAGTTTACACAGTCCTTTACAATATAAGGGCCGGTTCACACTGCTGCGATGCCAGACATCGCATGTGATTCGCATTGCTGTGCAGATTACATGTGATGCAAATTCAGCCATACAAACTGTATGCCTAAATTCGCATTGCATTCGGACCAAACTCGTGCAGGGCTCTTTTTTTTTGTTCACACCAGAATCGGTTCGCATGGGTGTTAACATCCATGCGATCCGATTCCTGTCCAAATTCACAGTTCGCACTGTGATCTGCGAACCACAAATCGATCTGGGGGTGTCATTAACTTTGTATTGACACTCCCAGCGGTTTGCATAGGGCAGTGTGAACCGCCGGCGATTCAGGTGCGATTTGGAAACCCGCACTGGATTTGCAGGGTTTCCAAATCGCACCAGTGTAAACTGACTCTAAGGCGGACAGTACGATTACAATACAGTAGGAAAAGGAGGGCCCTGCTCATGGAGCTTACAATCTAAGGGAGGGGAAAGTGGTACAAAGGGTAATAGCTGCAGGGGATGATCTGATGGTGGTGAATCAAGTACAGTTCTGAGGTGGGATAGGCGTTCCTGAATAAGTGAGTTTTCAAGGATCACATAAAGTTGGACAGGGTAGGGGCTGACCGGACATACTGGAGCAGGGAGTTTTAGAGGACGGGAGAGGCTCCGGAAAAGTCCTGGAGGCGAGCATTGGAGGAGGTAGCAAGGGAGCTCAAGAGCAGGAGGTCTTGGGAGGAGCGGAGAGGAGGATTTGGGCGATATCTGCAGATGAGGTTGGTGATGTAGCTGGGGGCGATGTGGATGGCCCTGTATGTTGCAATTAGTGTTTTGAGTTTTATACGATGGGGTAAGGGAAACCAGTGAAGAGATTGGTAGAGAGGAGCAGCAGTCACGGATTGGTTAGTAAGGTGTATTAGTCTAGCAGCAGCATTCATAATAGACTGAAGGGGGGGATAGCCTGTGTAAACGTAGGCCAATGAGGAGGGAGTTTCAGTAATCAATGTGGGAATTAACCAAGGAGTGAATAAGTTCTTTTGTGGTGTCGTTAGTCAGGAAGGGGCGAATTCTGGAAATGTTGCGGAAGTTAGGGTGGCAGGATGTAGCCAGTGATTGGATGTGGGGGCGGAAGGAGAGGTCAGAGTCTACGATTACACCCACCACCCTGGTGTGTGTGGAGGACCAATGGTTGTGCCATTGATCTCAATGGTAACACAGCGCGCACCCAGCACAGAGACCAGGTCTCATTGGGAGCCCTGGGTCCCATAATAGCTATCGTGACCCAGAACTCCCAGTTCCAAGTCACCTAATCATTGTGATAGCCTCTGAATGGCTATCACAGTGATCAATAACTGTAAAGCCTGCCCCTATGTTTCTCTCTCTGTGAATTGAGAGGAAAGATACATTGGGGAGATTTACTAAAGCTAGAGAGTGAAAAATAGACTGATGCAGATCTGCATAGAAACCAATCGGCTTCCAGGTTTTATTGTCAAAGCTTAATTGAACAAGCTGAAGTTAGAAGCTGATTGGCTACCATGCACAGCTGCACCAGATTCTGAGTGCACCAGTTTTAGTAAATCTCTCCCATCTCTCTCTCTCTCGCTCCTTACAGAGAGAGATAAACTGTGTGTAAAAAACTGTAAAAAAAGAAAGAAAAAAAATACCTACAAGGTTTGATCTAAGTCAATGCCCAGGGTTAGTGTTTGGGTTAAGTAAGAGTCAAAGGTCATGGTTAGTATATTTTGGGCAGGGTTAAAAATAATAATTTTTAAATTAACCACTTACCGACAGCCTTTCACAGATATACTGTGGCAAGGTGGCTCGGCTGCGCAAACTGACGTATCTGTACGTTGGTCCATGCATGAGTGTGGGTGTGCGCCACTCGATGTCCACCGGCCACCCACGATCACAGTACAGAGAGACATTTCACAGCAGCCAAACCACCACTTTCCTTTGAGATCACACTCATATCAGGATATTCCCGACTTCAGGCAATTCACAGCAACACTGTTTTGCCCCGTACACACGAGCGGACATTGATCGGACATTCCGACAACAAAATCCATGGATTTTTTCCGACGGATGTTGGCTCAAACTTGTTTTGCATACACACGGTCGCACAAAGTTGTCGGAATTTCCAATCGCCAAGAACACGGTCACGTACACCACGTACGACGAGACTAGAAAAGGGCAGGTCCGAACCAAGCGCGGCACCCTTTGGGCTCCTTTTGCTAATCTCGTGTTAGTAAAAGTTTGGTGAGAGACGATTCGCGCTTTTTCAGACTCGTGGTTTTCAGATCGTTTTCTGCTGTTCAGTTTGTGCTTGTGGGTTTGTATCTGGTCTTCAGTGCATGCAGCGAGTTACGCGTGACTCTGTCATTGTGTTCTTGTTCGTTCGTTACTGTTTTTTAGTTCGCTCTTCACAGGCCTTGCTGTTCTTCAGTGCGTTCTGTTACTTCATTCTGAGCAGCCGATCGTTTTCTAGCCATGTTGCGTATATGGACTCCTCGTAGAGTTCGTGCTGTGCGGGGGCTTGGTGTTGGGATCCTTACCTTGACACAAGTCCAGTCCATGAAAAGGGTGGGGAGGAGTTCATGGACCAAGAATTGGTTGCTCCAGGGTGACCAGTTCTGTCATATGCCTTTGCTCCGTGAGATCCGTGAGAATAATCCTGATGATTTCAGGAACTTTCTCCGGATGATGGACCCCGTATTTCATCGTTTGTTGGCTTTGCTGACCCCTTATATTAGCAGGCAGGATACCTGCATGAGGCAAGCCATCACTCCGGAGCAGAGGCTCGTCGCCACCCTGCGGTATTTGGCGATGGGGAGAAGCCTGCAGGACCTCAAGTTCTCGACAGGCATCTCCCCCAGGCTCTGGGGATCTTTATCCCGGAGACCTGTTCTGCCATCATCCAGGTCCTGCAGAAGGAGTATATTAAGGTAAGATTTATCCTTTAACATCACATTTTATTGTATATAATGTTTGTTAATATATTGTATTTCTTTCCTCATTCCCTAATGACCATGATTGTAATATGCTGTGAATGTCCCCTTTGTCCTCATGCATGCTGGATTTTTATCTAATTTTTTTTGTCCTTCATACATATTTGCCTTCACTTACCTCCCCAGCATGGTCTCCTGGCCCTATATTCACCTCATGTAGTCACTTAATAATGTATTTTATCAGCTCCATAGTAGTGCTTTACCCTAAATAGCCCCAAAAATGTTGTAAAATGTGATTGGTGCTTAAACTTCATGCAGAGCGCCAAAGGCTTTTTTTGGGGGTCCCCAAATCATTTGGAACCCTCCCTCCCCCCAACTGCTAAGTCAGCTGATACCAATTCTCTATCTATCCTGAATCATCTATCTGCTGACTTTGCCAAACCCATACACACTATACCCACCTCTTTTGTGGTCAGATTTATGGATGAATTCCCCAAAGCATGTAGTGCAAGCGCCTGCCTGTATACTTTCAAATGGTAGTGTTTCAAGTTTTTGTATCCTATTATTATCTTGATAGGTAATAGCAGAATTTCCAAATGTGCTCAAATGTGTACAGTGTGTATTTATCTCTTTGTATTATGACACTTCTTACCTGTCCAGTGGGCTGTCAACAGTGTAACTAAGGAGGGGCTGGCCCAAGTAACACACATTATTTAGGCATTCATCTCTCAATGAAATGGAGAGGGTTACCTGTCCAAGAGCCCCCTCCCCCTATAATGTTATAAATGGCCCATGAGAGGGGGGGGGGGGAATCTGATAGGTGTACCTTATACTTTGGTCTTTAAAAACTCCCTCAAATAAATGTTATCTTGATGTTGGCCAAGAATGTTTGTGTTTAATCTGCTTTCCCTGTTTATGTGCAAAATGACTATTTTTTTTTCTTGTTTGACTCCACAGTTTCCTTCCAACTCACAGGAATGGCAGACTGTGGCCTCCCACTTTGCCCAGCGGTGGGACTTTCCTAACTGCGGAGGGACAATCAATGGGAAACACCTCCACATCGTCCCACCACTCAACTCGGTGTCATACTATTTCAACTATAAGGGGTTCAATAGTATTGTGATGTTGGCGGTGGTGTCGGCTACTTACGAGTTCTTGTATGTGGACGTGGGGAAGAATGGCCGGATGTCCGATGGTGGAGTCATCACCCAGACGGAGTTCTACAGGCATCTCCAGAATGGCAGCTTGGACTTGCCACCTCCAGACAATGTGGAAGGACTACCATTTGTCTTCATTGCAGATGAAGCGTTTGCGCTGGGGGACCATCTTATGCGGCCATTCCCGATGAGGACCCTCACCCCGGACCAGAGGGTTTTTAATTACTGGCTGTCCAGAGCCAGAAGAGTGGTGGAGAACACGTTTGGAATCATGGCCAGCCGGTTCCGCCTATTTCTTACACCCATACACATGGCGGAGTATAAACTGAATCATATTATCCTGGCGTGCTGTGTTCTACACAACTTTTTACAGCAACATTCTGCCAACTATGCTGGCTCAGTTGGGCCTGAGGCCGGAATTCCAAATGAACCAACCCTGAGAGCGGTTGAAAGTGGCCCTCCTGGCTTGCCCCCCATGAGGTCCGTCTAAGATACCTTGAATACTTTGCGGGTAGGGGGGCCATCAATATGCCAGACAATGTCTGAAACCTTTTTCAAATAAACAAAACATTTTAACTACAAAAATCTTTGGTGACATTTACTGCTTGTGTTTCTTTTAGCTGACCCTGACAGAAATGTGGCGAGTCCTGAAAATGGCGTGATTGTGTAACATTACAAAGCATTGTTGGGTATTATTTACTAAAGGCAAAGACACTTTGCACTACAAGTGCACTTGAAACTGCACTTGTAGTGCAAAGTGGCTTTTCTCTTAGGAAATAACCCCCATTGTCACTGAAAACACCAATTAGAGCACAACCAAAGTTTTGGAGCGTTGAAACAATAATCCACACATTCTTGATTATCAATCTTTTTAATACCAGCACAATCACATGTGCATTTCTAAAAGGTTTTTAAAACAAACCAACATGTTTGTTGTATAACAATTTTTGGGGTCACATTAGAAAAAGTAGAAATGTCCATGTAAGATAAAAACAGGCATGTTTAAAACCAACAAGAAAGACACAAATCTTGAACTTACAAAGTTCACATTTGGTAGAACTTAAAGGCAATATCAGACATGAGTATTTACAAACTGTGTTTGATATTGCGTTCAGATGGGGTGAAGTCACCCCAGGAAAAGCCAAATTTTTAAGATGCACACAAATTGCCAAATTTCAACATGTGCTAACTGCCATCAAGGGACGTGTTTTGTGGGGGCAACCCCTTCCTCACAGCTACTTTATTATTGAGGAAGGGGTTGCACCCCCAAAACGCCTATATTGATCTCCTGTGATGGCAGATAGCACATGTTGACACACTGTGTGCATCTTCAAAATTTGGCTTTTCACAAATATGTCAAAAAATGTTAGATGTTTTTAGATCACCAAAAGCACAAAAAAAGGGATTTTGAAGGGTTTTAAACTCTCCCTAAAACATCAATGATGTTCTTCATTTTTTTTTGAACATCATTGATGTTTTTGTGGATGTTTTCCAAGTCCCTATTACACCCCATGATCTCCCCAATCAGGATCTGTGCACTTTCAGAGGTGAAATGATGTTGATCCACAACATCACGATCACCTAAAAAGATAGAAACAAAAGCACACCATGTATTATAAAAATGCCGGCATCCATCTCTTACCTGAGCCTGTGGTCGCAGACACTCACCTGTTGTGGTGACTAGTTCCACCACGTCTCCTTCCTCCTCCTCCTCCTGTTGTCTTTGTGGGATTTCCCCTTCTTCCAGAGGTGGGGGGTCTGTGGTCTCCTCGGATGAGGGGTGTCCTCCGAGTCTTTTATCCCCTATGTTAAAAAAAATAGGTATACTTAGCACACAGATATTTCATGGCAGAAATAGAAATATGAAACATTGCTTGAAAGTTGGGTACAATTGTCTCTTTTGACAGAGTTCCAAGATGAAGAAATATTTTGTCCTTTGTCAAGCTTGAATACTTACCTGTTTTGTACAAGCTTCACAGATGGAGACACCCCTATAGTATACACTGAAGCACCTGTGTGGGACCCCCTAATAAAAAGTGTGTTCTTGTGTCCCACACTAGTGCTCCAGCGTCCAGATGTGAAAACTACTGCTGAGTGTCCTCTCCTTACACAGAATCTAGTTTGCATTACATTCTAGTTACAAACCCATCTACACAACCAAATTATTTTAAGACAAGTAGACCATAAAAAATGTATTCAAATGCATATGGCCAAAACAATGGTGTTTTCTAGACCGAACGAACAATGTTTCATACGAACGAATAATGTGCCCATGAAGATGAAAGTTGCCATTTTAAACTGGACAACAGTTAAGAAAAGCACATGGAGCAGCACGAACGTAATAAACATAAAGAATAGGAACACAGGACAACTACTTACTTTTTTGCAGCACTCTCCGGATCCTTCTGTACTGCTCGTGCTCCCTTAATTTCAGGTCCGACCACTGCTTCCTGAGCTGATCTTTCGATCGTCGTACCCCGAAATTCCGGTGCAGACTTTTGAACACTTTCGCCATGATCTTGGCCTTTCGGACATTGGGGTTGGGGTAAGGTCCATACTTCCCATCATAGTCGGCCTTCTTCAGGATGTCGACCATCTCCACCATCTCCACAAAGGACATATTTGATGCCTTAAATCGTCTCCTTCTGGATCGGGACGTTTCAGGCTCTGGGCTTTCCTCCTCGTTGCTGTAATTAACAGACACCTGCTTTGTCTCCGCCATGTGCTCTTCCTCCACTGCGCTGAACGAGAAGGGGCGGGGAATAGACTAGAAAGAACGTCAGGGGAAGGCGGAGTTTCACGCATGCGCAGTGTCTATAAAGCGTAACACGCGTGCGTAGTACGTACGATCGGTGAGCGGAGGAAGGAGTAACGGAGGCGCCGATCGTGATAGCGAAGGTAACATTTAACATTGGGCATATACTGCTTCTAGATTGAGGCCTGTATTTGCACAAGTTTAGAAGACTTTAGGCTGACATTAGGGTTTGTCTTGTGTTGTGTCTTGCAGTTAAAATGGATATCTTGAAGGATCATGACTTTATGCCAATCTTCATAGATATGTTCAGGGAGCTGCCTTGTCTGTGAAAGATAAACCACCCTGATTATAAGAACCAAACAAAGAGGAAGGCAGCGCTGGATAGTTTGCTGGAAATTGTGAAGTCGGTGATCCCTACGGCAGACATCACCTATTTGAAGATCCTAATTGGTGGCCTGAGGAGTACTTATCTAAGGGAGCACAAGAAGGTCCAGGATTCCCAGAGATCAGGAGCTGCAGATGACATTAATCCCCCCAGGCTGTGGTACTATGACAGACTGCTTTTTCTGGCAGGTCAGACTGAACCCAGGCCACCACTCTCCACTCTTCCTTCCACGCTTCCTTCCCCCCCAGCTGAGGCTTCTGACGCCCAACCTGGGCCTTCCAGGCAGCAACATGTGGAGGAGCCCAGATTGAGCCAGGTATAGCATTCTTCTAAATATTTCTGGTTGTCCAATCAATGATGTTAAATAGATGTTATTTTGGAGTACTAATTTATGATTGTGATTGATGAAACAAAAACTAAAACCATGTCCCTTTTTCATACACAGGGAAGTCTCAGCCAGGAGGTGGCTGGGCCAAGCAGGCTGCCCGATACCTAGGTCCCTCCCACTCCGCCTTCAAAGACAAAGTGGCAGGAAGAGGAGTAACCTGGAGGAGGCTGCCATAGGCCTATTTTGGAAGGCTACTGAGGCCCTCAGAACACCCCACAGTGTGGAAGATGATTTTGCTGGCATAACTGCATGCAAAATGATGCAGATGGAGGAGGACCAACGACTCCTATCTGAGTTTTTAATTTTGGAAGCTCTAAATAAGGGGTTGAGGGGCCAACTCACATGTGCAACCCACATTTGTCACCTCACCCATAGTCCTCCTCCTCCTCCAGGTCCTACTCCTCCTCCTGCCGCATCTCCAACACCAGAGCCACAGCCGGGAAGGAAGCATGGAAGGAAGACCAGAGAGTGATGACCTGGGTTCAGTCTGGTCTGGCAAAATATGCAGGCTCTTGTAGTACCACAGCGTGGGGACACAGATGTCATCTGCTGCTTTCATGATCTCTTGGACTTCTGGACCAGACTGCACTCCCTTAGATATGGACTCCTCAGGCCACCAATTTTGCAGGAAATTAATTGATGTCTGCCCTGGGGGTCAAAGGCTTCGCCAATTTATGATGTTTATCCAGCATTGCCTCCCTCTTTGTTTGGTTCTGAGTCCTTAATAAAGGAATTTTTGGTTCAATTATACTCACCTATGTGTGTTTTCCTTCAATAAGGACAGTTTGTTTGTGAGGAGGCAGGTACATTTGTAAACTACAATGTGAAATTAACAAGAGATACCAACACCAAGCAATCTCCTTGAGATTAAATAATACAAGATAATAATGGTGTTGTGGTAACTTGACACACAAAACACACACAAAAATATTCTGGAGTAAAAAAATAAAAAAATAAAAAAAAATCAGCCTTGAAAAAAATACAAAACCAAAAAAAAAAAAAAGATTTTTGGTCAGATGTGACAAACCATAATATATTGAGGGAATCACAATAAATAATAAAGAAATAAGTTTGTGAGAACTCTGTGTGAATATCAGCAGCAAAACTACTTCGTTCTTCCTGCATTATAAAGAAGAAGAGAGTGCACTGTATTAAACAATTTTAAACATTGCAGCCTGACGAAAGTGCTCTATCCATTTTGAACGCTAATTTTACCAGACCAAGTTGTTCCGTCTCAGAATTTCTTCTGAGCATGCGTGGCACTTTGTGCGTCGGAATTGTCCATACACGGTTAGAATTAACGCGATCGGATTTTGTTGTCGGAAAATTTTATAGCCTGCTCTTAAACTTTGTGTGTCGGAAAATCCGATGGAAAAAGTCCGATGGAGCCCACACATGGTCGGAATTTCCGACAACACGCTCCGATCGCACATTTTCCGTCGGAAAATCAGACCGTGTGTACGGGGCATTAGACTGTGATATACATTTACACAGCATCGAACTTTGCAATCCTGCCTACACTTTCATGTTGTCCGGTTCCTGCAGACTGCAGGTGTTAGATGGACACCCCCAGCAGTTGTTGTCCATCATGAGCCCCTAAGTTACATTACTGCTTCACTACCATCCAATCTTTTCCCGACCCTCTCTCCCTCCCGGATCTCCAATCCACCCTCTTGGGGGATTGGTGTCAGCCTTGGGGCCATACTCAGCATCAGGGGCGTAACTACCACCATAGCGACCATTGCGGGCGCTATGGGGCCCGCAGCCGAGTGGGGCCCAGTGAGGATAAGAGCACCGCCGGCACAGTCTCCCAGCCAGGGGAAGAGAGAGGAAAGGAAGAGGCGAGCTGTCCGTATCAGCAGAGAGCTGAATTGCCCGATGTAAGAGCTTTCATTAGAACTTCCAGTGTTCCCGGGGCTCTTGTCACATAGCTCCACCTTTTGGCCCGAAGCCTTTGATAGACAGAACGCCGATCCAATGCAGGACATGTGAAGTTATCAAAGGCGTCGGGCCAAGAGGTGGGGCTATGTGACGATGAGCCCCGGGAAGACAGGAAATTCAAATGAAAGCTATTACAGCGGGCAATCCCGCTCTCTGCTGATCCGGGTGCATAGGTGAGGCTGTATGGGGCACAGGCAGACCAGGCTGTATTGGGCACAGGTCACGCTGTATGGGGCACAGGTCACGCTGTATGGGGCACAGGTCACGCTGTATGGGGCACAGGTCACGCTGTATTGGGCACAGGTAACGCTGCATTGGGCACAGGTCACGCTGTATGTGGCACAGGTCACGCTGCATTGACACTAGGGCAGCTGTGGGGGGGGGGGGCTGTTTGCAGAGGGGCCCCATACAACATTTTGCTATGGGGCCCTGCTATTTCTAGTTACGCCCCTGCTCAGCATTGTGCTGGATACTCCCCACGGTGGACGGCAAGGCTGACACCAATTTTCTTTGCGTCCGGACGCTGTTTATGTTTTATGTTTTTTTGTTACATGTTGTCTTGTTCCCCCTTTCTGTGGTTGTGACAGACCAGCGCACACGGGTGGTCGGCAATTTGTACCAGGAACAGTACAGTATTAGGTCTTTACCCTTTTACCTGCTTTTTTTGCATATACCAATAAAATTCTTATTTTTGATATTATCTACATGTGTATTGCTCTTCTGTTAGCCCCACTTTTCTTTGTCCCCTCCTGTTTGGGATACTTTGCTTAGCCTTTTGGGGGTTGAAGTGCAATCATAGTGTTTTTCAAAGTATATACCACTTGCATGGCAGTCAAGCCTCTTTTTCTTGTATTTATTTAACAGAGAGGCATCTGCCTATGTAAACAAGGAATCCCCGTTCTGACCGGAAACAAAACTGAGATCTGCTGTTCCTAGTGATCAGGAACAGCGATCTCTGTTTGGTCCCAGTAAGTCCATCCCCCACACAGTTAGAACACATCCAGGGAACACAGTTAACCCCTTGATTGCCCCCCAGTCTTAACCACTTCCCTGCCAGTGTCATTTATACATTGATCAGTGCATTTTTAAAGCACTGTTCACTGTATTGGTGTCTCTGGTCCCCAAAAAGTGTCACTTAGGGACAGATTTTTCCGCCGCAGTCGCGCTAAAAATCACAGATCGCCGCCATTACAAGTAAAAACATTAAAAGTCAATAAATCTATCCCCTATTTTGTAGAAGCGATAACTTTTGCGCAAACCAATCAATATACGCTTATTGGGATTTTTTTTACCAGAAATATGTAGCAGAATACATATTGGCCTAAACTGATGAATAATTTTTTTTTATTTATATATATACAGTTTTTTGGGATATGTATTATAGCAGAAAGTAAAAAATATTGTTATATTTTTCAAAATTGTTCTTTTTTTGTTTAAAGCACAAAAAATAAAAACTACAGAGGTGATCAAATACCACCAAAAGAAAGCTCTATTTGTGGGGAAAAAAAGGACATTTTGTTTCGGTACAGCTTCGCACGACCACGCAATTGTCAGTTAAAGAGACGCAGTGCCGTATCGCAAAAAATGGCCTGGTCAGGAAGGGGGTAAATCCTTCCGGAGCTGAAGTGGTTAATATCAGTGTCAGTTAGTTTCAGTGTGTTTTAGAAAAAAAAAAAAAGCAAAATGTGCACTATTGTTTCTGTGCTACAAGAATAGACAACAAATAACATACACATATGTGGTATTGCTGTGACTGTTGGGAGCAGGAGAATTTATTTTGGGTTAATTTGGTGGTAGGATATGGTAGCAACAAGAAAAAAATTGTTAAATTTAAAAAAAAAAATCCTTTTTTTTTTTAACCATTTTTGTCCAGTTTTCCTTTGATGATAAAAAAAAAAATAAATCAGGAGATATTCATTACTATTTACCACCAAATGAAAGCCAAATTTGTCCTGAAAAAAAAATCAAGGTATAATGCACCTGGATGCACAAAGTAGATGTAATGATATGTACAGTTTTACTAATACATGTCAAAGTTGCAAAATTGTGCTTAGGCGTTAGCATTTGTTTTACCCTTAGGCATGAAGGCGTTAAGCTATAAAGCCAAGGCTGGTGGGTGAGAGACAGGAAAGATTCCAACTAAAGGTCAGTGGAAAAGCACTGGAGATGGCTGCTGCTCCTCCTCAAATACAGGTCTTGAGTAACTTAATGCAAATTACGATTAAAAGAAAAAAATGCACTAAAAAGGGAAAAGTCAGCATATCACCAGTTCCGTAGTGGGACCCTCAATGGAGCGCCGATAGTAAGCAGAGATTGGCAACAAGGTGGCTGGTCCATGCAGGGCTGCACTGGGAAGCTGCTGGTGTGTGGCCAATGGTGTATAGCCAGGTTGGAACGCAAGCTCTCTCAGAAGGCTTCCGGGAATCGCCAACAGGGAAATAAATCCACCTTGTATGAATCAAATATCTTTGCAAACTCATATATTACTTTGTAATAGTAGTGGTGACATCATCACTGTGCTTTACATAGCCTGTGCATAGAGCAGAGCCATGCGAGGTGTCCAGGAGGTCACACCCACTAAAGGCTGCCTGCAGAAAACTACAGGAGGGGGCTGAGACAAGAACAATCGTCCTGACGGCGGCAGTGACTGGTCTTTATCACAGGAAGCTCCTGCAGAGAGGACACGTTTCACACTGGAATACGGCACAGATCTGGATGAAATGCACAAAGCACACCAAGGTTTAAGTAAGAATGCACATGCACATGGCTCTTGTGTTTAGACAATATTTGCTTCTCCTGCTGTAGAGTTCATGCGATTGCTGGGATGGTCACTTTTTTAGATATCACTATAGGGGTGGTTCTCTTGGATATTGCTGCCAATATACTGAGTGTTTTCAGGCATACACTTTTTTTTTTTTTTTTTACCAATGTAAATGCAGCCTATTACAGTATTTTCAACTGGCATGTAAACATGCACTGCGTATAGAAAAATTAATCCAGCTGCTCCAAGCGAGTAGGCTGCAATCCAAATGAACAGATCGTAGGATGGGGTGCACACCCTGTCACTGCTGCAGAAATGTAATTAAAAACAAAGGATGGCCACACCATGAACAATGCAATTACAGTTTATTCTGGAGACAAATGAAAACAACAGCACTCAATGGTGTACAGGCAGGGGGAAGCAGGTGACGCGTTTCACACGACTAGCATACTTTGTCGGAACGGACTTGCAGTTTTCAACCTCTGTTCCTATTCAAAAGACATACACATAAATCTAAATATGTCAAGGGAATATTGGCTTCTAAAATATAAATAAAATTGTATCTGTAAAGAAAAAAGATACATTTATACAAATATTTCTATAAACAAACAAAAAAAAAAAACAGAACGAATAAAGAAAAAGAAGAAAGAAAAAGATATAGCAGATGTTCCTATTAAAAGAACATAACATACCAATTGACGCACAAAAAATAAATACCGTATTTATCGGCGTATAACACGCACTTTTTTCCCCTGAAAATCAGGGGAAAATCGTGGGTGCATGTTATACGCCGATCCCCTGCCGATTGTGAGCTTTTCGGCCTCTCTCAGCGGCTTTCGGCTTATCTCGGCGGCTTTCGCCCATCCTCGGTGGCTCTCGGCCATTCTCAAAGGCTTTCGGCCGCTTTCGGCCATTCTCTGCACCTCTCGCAGTACCGTGGGAGCCGCCGAAAGCCGAGTGCGTCTGAGAGCGGCCAAGAGAGGCCGAGAGCCGCCGAGAATGGCCGAAAGCGGCCGAGAACGGCGGCGCCCTTTTCAAAGATGCAAACAACACAGGGCAAGGCTACAGAGGGACACTGACAAGGCTGCAATCGGGTACAAGACTACAGATGGACACTAACAAGGCTGCAATGGGGGACAAGGCTGCAATGGGGGACAAGGCTGCAATGGGGGACAAGGCTGCAATGGGGACAAGGCTGCAATGGGGGACAAGGCTGCAATGGGGGACAAGGCTGCAATGGGGACAACACTACAGATGGACACTGACAAGGCTGCAAATGGACACTGATGAGGCTGCATTGATGGTGACGTGTTATACGCCGATAAATACGGTATGTATGTGTCCCATCGATGTTTCCATTGCGCAAAATAAACGGCTGCAATTTCGGCCAGGAATACTGATGTTCAGACATCAGTAAACATCAGTATCGCGTGCAAGTGCCCTAAGCTAGGCCTTTTGCACAATGTACTGATGTATGAACATCACACATTCCTGGCAGAAAAAAAAGGCAAGGATGGGTTGTATATCACTTGTGTGTGTTTGTACGTACTTGCGAGTATGCACACAAGCATAAAAATGATTCTAGCTTTATTTTAATAAAAGAAGTTTGATTTCTGTATTTTTTTTACTGATCTATATGCAGCACATGTTTACGTGCCTGTGTGTACAGGCACAATGAAAAAATGATATGCATTTACATCAGTTAAAAGAAAATGCCTGTATGTCTAAAAATGTTGCATTTTATACAGACAAATTTGCCTCTGCCAGCAATTTTTGGACATTCAGACAGATTCCATCCAGAACCACTGAAAAGGAAACACCAATGGGAGAGTATTTGAGAGCTAAGAGAAATTGTACACATCTACATTTCGAAAAGGAGGTGGATTTTTTTTTTTTTGAGCTGTGGATATGCTCAAAAGAGCATACAGTGGGTATAGAAAAAAATCACCCCCTTTAAAATCACATTTTGTTGCTTGGCAGCCTGAAATGAAGACAGACACAGGGGTTGAATAACTAAAGGCAAATCCACTCTGCACTACAAGTGCACTGCAAGTACACTTGAAAGTACACTTGTAAGTGCAGTCACTGTAGATCGCTGTAGATCTGAGGGGAAGCTCTGAAATGAGGGGAAGCTCTGCTGATTTTATCATCCAATCGTGTGCCAGCTAAAGTGCTGTTTTTTTTATTTTCCTTGCATGTCCCCCTCAGATCTACAGCGAATATACTTCCAAGTGCACTTGCAGTGCAAAGTGGATTTGGATTTAGTAAATAACCCCCACAGTGCTTGTTTTATCCAGCAACATTTACTCAGTGCAACTTATAACATCCAAGTGAAAGATTTAACACCAACATGTCAGGGAAAAAAAAAATCAAAAACAGAATCACTGAGTTGGAAAAAGCATCACCCCCTTGTGTCAGTATTTTGTTGAATCACCTTTTGCTTTAAAAAGCCTTTAGTCTGTTGGGATATGTCTCTACTAACTTTGCACATCTAAACTTTGCAATATTTGCCCACTCTTCTTTGCAGAAGTTCAGTTACATTTGATAGTGACCGTTTGAGGACTGCAGGCTTCAGGTCATTCCACAGTGCTTTGATGGTGGTTTAATGCTAGCCATACACCTGTCGAAAAATCATTTGAACTGTATGAGAGCAAGTAGTAGTGATGGGGAATACTCAAAGGGCGAGGTCTTTATGAGATACGCTGGTACATAGCTCAATATAAGGACATCAACAAGGAGCAAACAGCAGGTCAGACATTACCACATGTGAAAGTTGTGAGTACTATAGATTCTTGATTGAAGGTGACAGTCTGATCTTATGGATCCAACATTAAGAATTTTTGGGAAAATTAGATGCAAAACATTTGGCATGGTCTATGTTTTGATTTGCCTTCTATTTTCTAAAGACCTGCAGGATGGTAAAGAAATTACTCTATGACCATCCGATAGGGGTGCAGGGGCACCGCCCCCTAATCCCTGCACCCGGCCCCTAATATACATGCAGGGTGCCGGACGCATGAATTCCAATGAGTTTTTTTTTGTTTTTTTAGAAGCACATTATAGAGCCTGAGGCTTTATTTGAGTTAAAAAAAGGGTGGGCGTGGTGCGACAATTAATATTCGCTATTGTCTTCCTTATTCTCCTTCCAGCCAATCAGGAAACGTTTTAAGACCCAATTGGCAGAGAGGAGAAGTGATCATATTGGCCGCCGAGGTAAGGAGAAGGGAAGCCGCTGAGGAGGAAGCCGCGGTGAAGCAGGAGACACAGGGTAAAGCTGGCCGAGGATGAGGAGACACAGGCAGGAGTTGGAGCTGCTAGATGGGTAAGTGAATGAACCGACCAACAGCACCAAAATATACAGCACCTGCCGCCACTGTACAAACATACAACCTAATGTCACCTGCTGCATGACATTTTGTACTAAAACATGATGGCAGGATTGATTCCTTGAAATTGTGGGCCATTGAGAAAATTTATGTGGAACCTCGTAAGGGGGACTGTGATAATAGGACCCTATAGAAGGAATCCTGATGGATTAGACATGTGCAGCCTGTTTTGTTCCGAATCAAAATTCGGACAATTGTTTTCTGAATTACAATAGTAACGAATTTACATAAATCCGAAATAACAAATTTACATAAATCCGAAATAACGAAACAAGATTTGAACAAAATTCAAATCGAGTTTGAAAATGAATTAGAAAACAAGAATAGGATAATAAAGAATAGAAAATAATATGTAGCAATGTGGACTATGATTGCAAAGTACAACGATTCACTGTCATTCCATAGATTGTATTGTCCCTCTAGTGCCCAGCGCCACTAACTGACATCAAATTTGTGGGCCGAACCAAAGGGATTGTGGGATTAGTAGTTTCCTCTGCATGACTATACACTCGGACTACAAATTCCAGGAATCTTTGCGATGTAGCGCCCTGATGTTTAGGCAGGATGGCTACTAAATTTATCTGCCAAGTGATAGTTGCCTTGGCCAAATGATAGGGTGTCAATTGATTTCACCCTAATTCTGGAATTGCTGCACTTCTCTCTTCTGTCACTAGATGGCCGGGTATCTGGTGGCATTAGATAAGACAAGGGCATTGCAAGGATAGATTAGGAATGAATGGGGTGTCTCAGCCAATGGGCAAGGATTTTCTTGGGTCCCTTGGCCTGCTGGGAGAGCCTATTTATTTGGGTGGAGTCAGGTGATCGGGGTCTGTGCCACCTGGACGGCTGTCTGGCTGGACGTGTGTCGTGTTGCCCCAGGTTGCTAGGCCAGAGACCTGAGGCCTATCCCGGGGACATCTGGCTGCTAGGCTGTCTGAGGGCCTATCCAGAAGCAAGAGAGCAGCGTAGGGTTGGGACTGCAGCTTGCAGTCCAACCAGAAGTAACGGTTCTGCCAGCCGGAGAACCTGGCATGGGAAAAGGTAGGGGGGAAGCTGTCACCACTAAGGGATCATCCACCTTATTACCAGGGACCACTGCGGGTAGCTGAAGCAAGTACCAGAGCAGTATTCTCACCAACTGGGGATGGTGAAGCATTGGGAAACTTCAGCAGATGTCAAGCCAGGGACCCAGCCAGTGGAGGTGACACAGAGCATTATTGTGTGCCAAGCCAGGGACCAAGCAGGCCAGTGGGGTGATGCTTGAAGAGTATCTGTGAGTGCCAAGCTAGGGACCCAGCAGGGACACGGGGGTGATGCTTGAAGAAGATACTGAGTAAGAAGATTGGAAGAGCTCAGGGGATCCAGTGGCAGTGGATCAGCAAGTCTAAGTGATAGACTGGGAGCTTAGTTGAGTGAAGATCTACAATAGGAGATTGTAGAAGAAGTTCATTACAACCTTTGTTAGAAACTGTTTCAAGAGTGTTGCCATAGGAGCGGTCCTACTCATGCAGATGTGGTGTCTAGCTGGATGCCTTTGCCTGCATGGCTGTCTGGCTATAGAAGTCTTGGAGTCTGCCAGTGAATATTGCATCTACTTAAGGGTATCCTGGTCCCACAGTTCTTTTTAAATCTCTTTGCATTCAAGAAGTGTCTGGCGCCCATCAATCTACTTTGCATTACACCTACCATGCTTTGTAACCCACTCTACACAGAAGGATGCCGGCTGTCCCTAACCCTGGAGGTCACCATTAGGCCTCAGGAGCCCCGGGACTTGGCTACAGCTACTATCAGAGGGATTGCTGGGAAGAGCTATAAAAAAGGCCATAGACCGTCCCGTGCTCTCTTCTTCCTGGGACTGGGGGGTGACGGACCTCTCTGTGCAGGGAGGGTGAGGTCGCGGCCTACCTTGCGGTGCACAACATTCCAACCCGGCCGAGGACAGCTTAGCATTGCTTGCTGTTCATCAGACATCTGTTCAGCATCTGTTCAGCAAATAAGAGATTAGAATAGAAAAAAACAATAAACTAGAATATAACTGTCTTCCGAAATTCGCATTTCGAATAAATTTGAATTAGAATATAATAGAATAGAACATAAGAGAATAGAATACAAAGAACAATAGAATAGAATAAAATAGAATATAACCCTCTTTTAAATTTAGAATAAAATAAATTTGAATCCCAATTCGAATGCCTATTCAAATTTTACTAATTCAGTCTAACTGAATTCAAATCGACTGAATTCGAAAATTTGAATCAGGGTGTGAGGGCCACTGATCCCGAAATCGCCAATCCCCTTTCCAGGAGGTAAAACGATGAAATGAATGCTCAGGGCTGCAGCATCACGTGACCATGACTTAAAGCAAAACTAAACTCTCTCAATCAGCATTAACTACTTTTAATAATTTTGCTGCTAGCATTCGTAAATAGATAGAAAGGTATATTTACTTGTGGTAAACTTTTTTTTTTCTTTACATTTCTTTAGTTGCTTCATGTTTTCTTGCCCAAATGATGACATGCTTCCGCGAGGTCTTCATGGGCATTTTTCTTTACTTTCATCTGGAGGAGGGGAGGAGATCAGGAGGGTTAGTGTTAATTATGTTTCCCGTTTTTTTCTTGGGCTTTCTTGAGTCCCACTCACTGGTCGTGCTCTATATAAAAAAGGATGGGGTCCCGCCCAAGGGAACATGATGAGTGAGTAGGTGCCCATGTTGACTGTCATGTTGCCAGAATCCATCCAGACAGCCTTCTGCCGATGAATCAAGAACCTTCCACATGTAGGGGATTGCTGGGACCTGCCATCCGCCCTGAAGATGCCAATCCTGATTACTACCAGCCACAAGCCTGAGTTATGCCCCGTACACACGATCAGAAAATTGTACAGAAAATACCGTTTTCGAAGCGATCGTACGATAATCGTATCGTTAGTACAGAGCTTTCGAGAGCTGCTCATGACAGTTCATATGATATTATTCTATCAGACCTGCACGAAAAAAAAATTTGTACAATGCCAGATCGTACGATTTTCGTTTAACCAGTACAGCTATCATTCGAAAATGCAATACTAATGCATTACAACACATGACATCACTTCCAATTTTTTTTTTTTGTCGTACGGGAATTTTCGTGACTTTAGTAAACGCATCAGATTCGATCTGAGATTAGCATGCAAAAAAAAACCGGACGATCGTTTGTCTGATAATCTCATTGTGTGTACGGGGCATTAGGTATTAGTTTAGGGAAAGACTGTTGCCTTTATTTGACTGTCCTGCCTGGTCTGAAGTTACTCAACTGGTGTAATGCAAGTACTGGCACATATAGTTCACACTGTGGGTCAGCTAAATGCATTGGGGTATGAAGACATCAGTGTAAGAGGTAATACAGTGTAAAGAGTGATTACATAGAGTAAGGGAGGTTTTTTTAGCAGCCTGTCCTAAGTGTGTACATGTGACGGGTGGGATAGCTTCTTGGAGGAGTTGTTGTCCGCACTCTCTCCATGAGCAGGTCCATCTCCTATAGCAATGGGATCAGATCGGCACTGCAGAGGTCCCCCTCCTGTACTCAGGTACCGAAGAGGAAGAGTTAAAGGGGTTTTAAAGTCTCATGGTTTTTCACCTCAGTGCATTCTATGCATTGAGGTGAAAAACCTCCTTTGCTGCAGCTGCAGCCGCTCTCTCTGTCCTCACTGGATAGATTGATAGCAGCAGGAGCTATTGGCTCTTGCTGCTGTCAATCAAATCCAGTGACACGAGAGCGGAGGGCGGGGCCGAGTCCTGCTGTCCGTGTCAATGGACGCAGCAGCAGGACTCAGGAGCCCGCACGGGTGCCCCCCATGGAAAGCGGCTCTCCGTGGGGGCACCTGATGAAGAGGAGGGGCCAGGAGTGTCAGCGGGGCACCCCAGAAGAGGAGGATCAGGGCTGCTCTGTGCAAAACCCTTGCACAGAGCAGGTAAGTATGACATGTTTGTTAGTTATATTTTTAAAAAATGAGAACCTTTACAACCCCTTTAAGAAAGTTCACAGATGGAGTCTGTGCTAGGTGCATGGCAGGACCCCATACCACTTCTGGGAATGAGGTAGTGGTGATATGCTGGACATGTAGAGAGGTCATTGGCTCTGCGTGTCCCTCCTGAATGCACAAGTGACTGTGGTGATGTATAATTACATTGAGAGAGTTTTCTAGAGTTCAGTTGTCTGTGCAAGGAAAAGTACCCTATGTATAAAGCAGTGACCCTATCCAAAGTGCTTTGCGTAGCCCAAATGACCCCTAACCCTGAGGTAGACCTCCTGTGTGACCCTTGTTTGGTTGGTGCCCAACGAGGAGAGGAATGTGGAGGAAGTGTCACCCGCCTACTACTGCCCTACAAGCGCACCCTCCTGCCAGCATGCCACAGCTAAGGGCAGAAGAAGGAAGTAAATATTATATAAATCATCTGCCTTCACTCAAAATGGCCATAGCTAGAAATGCTGGGGGGGAGTAAAAGTATGCAGACATGGATGGTTGGGTGAGCTTGCTTTGAATACTAAAAATTAATCAAAGGGATTGTAAAGGTTTGTTTAAAAAAAAAAACAAGTAAAATGGGGGGGGGGGTACTGGGGGGTTGCTGTACTACAGAAGGTTTTTTACCTTAATGCATAAAATGCATTAAGGTGAAAAACCTTGAGGGTTAAGCCACTTAGTTGGTGTGTTTTGTAAAAAATACGCCGCTATATACCTTATTTTATAGTGCTGCTCGGCACTCACGTGACCGGTGGCCTCTATCCTCTCTTGATCTAACAGCAAAGTGGGCGGAGCCGAGAAACTCCCGCTGACATCAGCCAAGGAGGAGGACAGAGGTGGCCGGTCACGTGAGTGCCAAGCGGTGCTATAAAAAAAGATATTTCATTTTTTACAAAACATATACACTGGGACCAACCATTTATTTATTATTAACACTAAGTTATGATACCAGCAGGAAGGGAGGGCCATGGGAGCGATCATAGCTGACAGGCTGATGGATGACAGGCTGACGGATGATGGAGGCATGTAAACTGACCACCAGGGCTCAGCAGCAATGATAAACCGTGGTCAGTTTACAGGGGAGAAGGCAGAACCAGGCAGGATCAGCCAGGTATTGCAGGTGATAGAAAGGACCAAATTACACAGCACAAGCACTGTACTGTATAACATGCTTTAAGGGAACAGGATTCCGTTTTTTTTTTTTAGGGTAACAAACGCTTTAAGTTCTGTCTTAAAGTAAGTTAAAACAAGCATTTTTTTTTCAAGAGATCATACGGGGGGAGGGCAAGGAGTAAAAACAATGCTGGAGTGGGGCTTAAGCCCTGAGAAATAGGGTAGAGTTTAAAGTGGAACTTCTAGTCAGAAAATTAAAACGGAACAATACTCTCCTCAGATCCCAGAGATGCAGCGCCCCAAAGCTCCTCGCCCATTTTCAGGTGGCCGGCTTCTGGCTCTCAATCACCAGCCGACAGCGGCCGGCCAGGGATGACATCACTCCTGCGCATGCACAGGAGCTCACTCAGATTGGGCATTGCCGAATTTGTACAGTGTTCTGCATGTGTGCAGTTCACTGTACAAGGGCGGACAGGCAGGTAGGTAACTTTAATGCAGGAGAGACAAAGCATTTAAAAATTCTAGACTAAAGTTCCACTTTAAGTCCTGCTGGATCACTTCAAGCTGGCAGCTGCAGCCATGATCCTTTTTGGCAAGTTGGCAATCAACATTCCTGTAATGCCCTGTACACACGGTCGGACATTGATCGGTCATTCCGACAACAAAATCCTAGGATTTTTTCCGACGGATGTTGGCTCAAACTTGTCTTGCATACACACGGTCACACAAAGTTGTCGGAAAATCCGATCGTTCTGAACGTGGTGACGTAAAACACGTATGTCGGGACTATAAACGGGGCAGTGGCCAATAGCTTTCATCTCTTTATTTATTCTGAGCATGCGTGGCACTTTGTGCGTCGGATTTGTGTACACACAATCGGAATTTCCGATAACGGATTTTGTTGTCGGAAAATTTTATATCCTGCTCTCAAACTTTGTGTGTCGGAAAATCCGATGGAAAATGTGTGATGGAGCCTACACACGGTCAGAATTTCCGACAACAAGGTCCTATCACACATTTTCCGTCAGAAAATCCGACCGTGTGTACGGGGCATTAAAGTGATCTGGGCAAGCTCTACAGTCCCCGGTCACTTTTACAGTGCTTGGAAGTTACCTCTCGCCCTGCACCCACATCCCCCCACCGCCATTTCTGGGCTCTCTCGTTCCTCTAAGGACCAAGATAAATGGTTGGGCCAGCTGCTCACAATGGAGATGGAGGAAAATCTCCAAAACTCATCTGACAAATGAAGCCAGGAAGTGACGAGGATTTTCTTTGACTTCAATTTCCTAGCAGCCAGAAAAGCATCTGTTCAAACACGATCTGTGTATATTCAGATGCTTTGAAGAGCACAGGAAACATCAAGGATCTAATAGACCCCTTATGTCTCAATAAACAGTACCTGTCACTGCCCAAAGCTATCATAAGGGAGCTAGTTTAAACCTTTGTTAAAGCAATAAGGTTATATTAAAAAAAAAATACAAATTGTGCAAAAATGTTAACAGAAAAAAATAAAAATATTTTTTAAAAAAATGTAAAAAACACCCCGTCCCCCTGTGCTCACACGCAAATGAGGTATTGCTGTGAATGTCAGAGTGAGAGCAATAATTCTAGTGCCAGAGCTCACCTTTACCTCTAAACTGGTAACCTGTAAAGGCTTGTAAAGCCTAATCTATGTACAATTTTAGGTACTGTAGTTTATCACCTTTTCATAAATGTGCGCATTTTTTAATTAACTGCTTGCTGACCGTATAACACAGATATATGACGGCAAGGCAGCTCTTCTGCTCTGGATCGCATACTTGGTATGCGATCCAGCACCTCTGGGTAGGGGGCCAGTGACCTGGCTCTGCTGCAATTAGGCACAGCAGATGCCAATCAGCGTGTGCTGGCCAATGTATGACCGCCGTCACCCGCCGATCGTCTGGAAGAAACACAGGACAGAACTCTGCCTATGTAAACAAGGCACAGTTCTGTCCTGTCAGTGGGGAAACGATGGATCTTCTTTCCCTGCAAAACAGGCAATAAAATCCACCGTTTCCCTTAGACCCCTTTCACACTGAGGCATTTTTCAGGCGCTAAAGGGCTAAAAAAAGCACCTGTAAAGCGCCTGAAAAACGCCTCCTCTGCCCCCCCCCCCCCTTATGTGAAAGTCCGAGTGCTTTCACTCTGGGGTGCTGCGCTGGCAAGACGTTAAAAAAAGTCCTGCAAGCGGCATCTTTGAGGCGCTGTAGGAGCGGTGTATACACCGCTCCTCCACCGACTCTGCCCATTGAAATGAATGCGCACTGCTGCCGAAGCGCTTCGGCAGCGGCGCTACACAGGCGCATTTAACCCTTTCTTCAGCCGCTAGCAGGGGTTAAAAGTGCCCCACTAGCAACCGAATAGCGGCGCCTTATCGCTAATGCTGCCCGCAGCTCAGTGTGAAAGGGCTCTTAGTGAAAGCAGCACACTGTGTACACCAAAACACTGGCTAGGCACACATTTAACCTTTTGATCGCCCTAGATGTTTAACCCCTTCCCAGCCAGTGTCATTAGTAAAGTGACAGTGCATATTTTTAACACTGATTACTGTATTAGTGTCACTGGTTCCCAAAAAGTGCCAGTAATGCCCTGTACACACGACCGTTTTTTCCGTCGGAATAAACTCTGAAGGTTTTTCCGACGGAGTTCCGACAGAATTCCGCTCAAGCTGTCTTGCATACACACGGTCACACAAAATTCTGACTGTCCGGAACGCGGTGACGTACAACACGTACGACAGGACTAGAAAACGGAAGTTCAATAGCCAGTAGCCAATAGCTTCCGTCTCTTACTTGCTTCAGAGCATGCGTCGTTTTTGGTATGTCGGAACAGCATACAGACGAGCGGTTTTCCCGATAGGAATTGGTTCCCGCTGAAAAATTTAGAACATGTTCTCTATCTAAGTCCGTTAGAATTTTCTACGTAAAAAGTCCAGTGGAGCATACACATGATCGGAATATACGTTGGACTTTTTCTGCCGGACATTACGCTCTTGTGTACATTAGTGTCAGAATGACCACAGCAATATCGCAGTCCCGCTATACAGCGCTGATTTCCGCCATTACTAGTAAAAAAAATAAAATAAATTAAATAAAAATTCCAGTATAAATCCCATAGTTTCTAGACTCTATAACTTTTGCGCAAACCATCCAATATACACTTATTGGGATTTTTTTTTTTTTTACCAAAAATATGTAGCAGGATACATATTGGCCTAAATTTATGAAGAAATTTGATTTAAAATTTTTTTCTTATTGTATAGGTTTTATAACAGAAAGTAAAAAATATTGGGTTTTCTTTTTGTCAGTCTTTTTTGTTTATAGCGCAAAAAAAAAACCAAACGCTGTGGTGATCACCTAGCACCAAAAGAAATCTTTATTTGTGGGGAAAAAATAGCACATTTTATTTAGGTACAGCGTTGCATGACAGCGCTATTGTCAGTTAAAGTAATGCAGTGCTGGATCACAAAAAAATGGCCTGGATATAAAGGGGGCTAAATCTTTCGGAGCTGAAGTGGTTAAAAGAAGGTATTATATTTTGTTAATGTGCACTAAAACTTATTTCCTTTTTTCCTGAAAATTTGCGTTTGCTAAATGGCTCTGCAAATATTCTGCAACATAAAAAATTACAACAATGCCATTTCATTCTCCAGGGCCTCTGCTTTCAAAAAATATGTTTCTAGCAACAACAAAACACGTATGTAAAAAATGTCAACATTGCCCTGGAATTTCCAGAAAGCAAGCAGTTAAAAACAAAAACAAAAAAGTTTTAGCTTTTTACTTTGAGCAGCTTTATAACAGCTGTCCAGCGCACATGTACCTAAACCTAATACTACGGCCAAAGTCTTTGTTTATGAATGAGAGGTATAAACTAAACGATAGAGGCGAACGTCATTTCTTCCCACACCCTATCAACAGGCATGATGAAAACATGGGCTTTGTCACTAGAGCACGATTCTCCCTGTAGTCCCGCTTCCAGACTTTATACTGGAGATGGATAGCAGCGGCCATATTGTTGTAGCCCTTTTTAAGTGGCAATTGAAGTAGTGGGCTCCACCAAAATGTTTCCTCTCGTGGAGACAACAAGGAAGTGTGCCTCTTCCGTGTTTACTATCATTTGCGAAGTAATAGAAATGCGACTTAGACGTCATGGCTGTGAGCAGTAAGAAACTTACCATGTCGGAGGCTTTGGTTACCGGGACCGGTAGATGACGTCTGTAACCCAGGAGATCAGCACCCAGTGTTGCAGCAGTACGCATTGCTGACATGCAATCTGGGGGTGAGTACAGCTCCTGGTTATTAACCCCATAACACAAACTATGGACACTGCTATGTCAGGCATCCCCCTATTTATTCCTGCACTGACCTGTACAAAAACAAGTGTGAAGCCAAAACTTTTTCCTATAGTATTAGGGAATTTTTTTATGTTGTGTGTGTACCATTGAGATTTTATATATATTAAGGATGAGCTCCAGCGTGTTCGCAAGCCCGCCAGGAAGTCGGCACGGCGCTGCGCTAATCACAGGCAGTGAGACATTTCCCGATCTCTGCAGCCACACATTGGGAACACGCCGGAGCTCATCCCTAATAAAATATAATAGAATATATATATATATATATATTTCGAGTATGATTCGAACACGCCTGAGCCCATCCCTACTAATAAAGTGGCGTGTATATATATATATATATATATATATATATATATATATATATACATACATACATACACACACACACACACACACACACACACACACACACACACACACACACACACACACACACACACACACGCCACTTTATTAGTGGGGATGGGCTCGGGTGTGTTCAAATCATACTCGCCAGGAAGCCGTGACTGCACACCGCCGACCATAGGCAGTGAGGCATTTCCCGACACACGCTGCCTATGATTGGCGGTGTGCAGTGTCGGTTTCCTGGCGGGTACAATCCGAACACACCTGAGCCCATCATTATTAGGTACACCTGTTCAATTGGTTGGTAGCGCAACTTGCTAATCAGCCAATCACATGGCAGCAGCTCCAGGCATCTAGACGCGGTGAAGACGACTTGCTGAAGTTCAAATCGAGCATCAGAATGGGGAAGAAAGGGGATTTAAGTGACTTTGAACGTTGGATTGTTTGTTGGTGCCAGGCGGGCTGGTCTGAGTATTTCAAAAACTGCTGATCTACTGGGATTTTCATGCACAACTATTAAGGATGAGGTCAGGCGTGTTCACAACCCCACGTGCAGAGCCTACCAGGAAGCTGACACTGCACAGCGCTAATCACAGGCAGTGAGACATTTCCCGATCTCTGCAGTTGCAGATCAGGAAATGTCTCACTGCCTGTGATTAGCGCTGTGCAGTGTCAGCTTCCTGGCGGGTTCGGGCACGTGGGGTTGTGAACACGCCTGAGCCCATCCTTAGTGGGCAGAGATGATAAAAAGGCAACAGTAACTCACATAACCACTTGTTACAACCAAGTTATGCAGAATACCATGTCCAAACGCACAACATATGGAACCTTGAAGGAGATACAACAGCAGAACATCACACCAGGTGCCACTCCTGTCAGCTAAGAACAGGAAACTGAGGCTACAATTCGCACAGGCTCACCAAAATTGAACAATAGAAAATGGAAAAATGTTGCCTGGTCTGGTGTCTCAATTTCAGCTACGACATTCATATAGTAGGGTCAGAATTTGACATAAACATGAAAACATGGATCCATCCTGCCTTGTGTCAATGGTTCAGGCTGCTGGTGGTGGTGTAATGGTGTGGGGGATATTTTCCTGGCACACTTTGGGCCCCTTAGTACCAATTGAGCATCGTTTAAACTTCATGATCTACCTGAGTATTGTTGCTGACCATGTCCATCCCTTTATGACTACAGTGTACCCATCTTCTGATGGCTACTTCCAGCAGGATAATGCACCATGTCACAAAGCTCAAATCTTCTCAAAATGGTTTCTTGAACAGGACAATGAGATCACTGTACTCCAATGGCCTCCACAGTAACCAGATCTCAATCCAATAGAGCACCTTTGGGATTTGGTGGAACGGGAGATTCGCATCATGGATGTGCAACCGACAAATCTGCAGCAACTGCGTGATGTTATCATGTCAATATGGACCAAAATCTCTGAGGAATGTTTCTAACACCTTGTTGAATCTATGCTATGAAGAATTAGGGCAGTTCTGAAGGCAAAGGGGGGTCCAACCCGGTACTAGCAAGGTGTACCTAATAAAGTGGCCAGTGTGTGTGTATGGGTATATATGTGTGTATATATGAATGGGAAGTCTCCCAAAGTGAAGGAAATTCCTATGGAAGACAGTTGTCTCTATTGGGAAAATTTCCTGTGTGTTTTTTTTTTTTTAATCATTCTTTTATTTATTACAGGTATTTATATAGCGCCATCAGTTTACGCAGAACTTTTCATATACATTGTACATTCACATCAGTAGAATGCTCCTACCCTCAAGGAGCTTACAATCTAAGGTCCCTAACTCACATTCATACATACTAGGGACAATTTCCAATTAACCTACCAGCATGTCTTTGGAGTGTGGGAGGAAACCCACGCAGGCACAGGGAGAACATGCAAACTCCATGCAGACAGTGTCGTGGTCGGGATTTTTCCCTCACTTTCTGTCCTGGAGGAGAACGCTAAGGCACCGGGGTCACACTGGTGTGCTACGGTTTG
Source organism: Lithobates clamitans (assembly GCA_037952925.1). Taxonomy (NCBI): domain Eukaryota; kingdom Metazoa; phylum Chordata; class Amphibia; order Anura; family Ranidae; genus Lithobates; species Lithobates clamitans. The sequence goes on along the minus strand of JBBGZY010000842.1, from coordinate 4,015,760 downwards.
GACACAATGTGATTCGATGCGAGTTTTAGGTCTAAGGCCCCTTTCACACGTGCAGGCAGTATGTCCATATTTCATCCATCCGTTTTCAGATGAAATACGGACATACATGCATCCCTATGGGATAGATGAACATCCGCTGACACCCGATATCATCGGTCCCCGCTATGGTCAGATTCTGCAGACAGAGGAAAATCCTATTTTTCTATCCGTCTGCAGAGCGGATCGGATGAACACAGACAGACGGTCCGTGTTCCTCCGATCCCCCATAGAGGAGAGCGGAGATCTGACAGGGCGGTCCCTGCACAGTATGCAGGGACCGCCCTGTCATCCGCCGGCTCAGCAGGGATCAACGGAGCGATCCCCGCTGAGCAAGCGTATGTTCACGGGGCGGATCATCACGGATCCGTCCCGTGTGAAAAGGGGCCTAATTCCATTGAATTCTATTAGATCATGCTTATCAAAGTCCTGCATGCTGCATCTTTCACAAAATGCACGGTCTAGTAGACGTAAAAACTGTGTGTAGAATGTGCATACAATTGCACTGCTCCTAAACCACAGCACACCGATATGAACATGCCCGAACATGTTGATTAAGCTCCTTCTTTCCACACTCACCTTCCTTCATTGTTTTTTTTATTTTTTCTCCTTCCCTGTGCCTGTTCGCACTACAATGCTGGTGTGATGTGCGGTGTAGAAAATCATAGACATACTTAATTGTTCTGCAGCGCATTGCAACACACTGCTGTGCATAGGCCATGAATGAAGTGTAAATTTATCACACTGATGTGAAGTTAAAGTAGAACTATAGGCAAAACTTTTTTTTTCATTTTGGATAGCGTAAGGGAGGGTTATAACCCCTGTTAGATATTTTTTTGCCATCTGTATCCCATAGAGGAGATTTCCCTTTACTTCTTGTCCCATAGCCAAACAGGAAGTGACAGGAAATCCCTGCAAATTAAGGGAATCCCTTGGGGACCCCCATGTCACCAGAACTTGTGTCCTCATTGGAAGATTTCCCCTCTATTACTTTTCTGGGGACAACCCAAAATTTGGTATTTACTTTTACTTTCACTTTCAATAATAATGGTAAACAGGACAAATAGAGAGGGAGAATTTCCTTAATGGGGGCACAGACAACAATAAAAACTGTCAAGCGTTCTAATCCCTTTCCCCTTTTTCCAAAACTAACAAAAAAATGTTTTGCCTTTAGTTATATTTTAATGTCAAATCGATTCAAAATTTAAGCAAATAGATTTTTTTTTTTCAACGCGCTGGTCCTGAGGAGCTGCGGGCAGGAGTTTTTAGGTGAGGCCTGACGCCGTGAACTAGGCCGAAGCCGCGGCCTCGCTTAAAAACTCCTGCCTGCAGCTCCTCAGGACCGGCGCGGTGTCCAAAAAAAAAAACTCGATTCGAATCGTGAATCGAGTTTTTTTTTAACAAAATGGCAGATTTTTTTTTTTTTTTTTGGTGAAAATCGCCCAGCCCTATTTCATAGGTATGATCTTTTTAGATGATGACCCACGGTGGAAGCTGGAAATCACTGCAGTACACTTTTTTTTTTTAAACTTTATTTCTTCACAAATTTCGTCATTTTTACACAATGTATCAAAACAGACATTTCCTCCAGAGCCCAACCTCCCTCCCTAATACTTTCCACCCCCGTAAAAGCAATAAGTGTAATATCGACTATACATATGTTGAATGTTGCCTGTGTGGGGAGGTCGTCCTGCAGGAGGACCTGTCTAGAGATCAGTTTGAGTCTAAATTCACAACCAATTCCCTACATCCTCTCATCTCCATCCATTCCTCTCATTCACTCATCTTTCGATCTCTCAAGGTCTATTTTCTTTTAAGTCATTACCCAACCTTTCAGTTTTTTTCCAGACTAGTAGACATTACACAATAAAACCTCTAGCTTCCCACCAGAGTTTCCAAATCAAGTCATATTTCTTAAGCACCCCTTGTTTTGTATATATTGATTTCTCCTTAAGAATTACCCGATTCATGCTGTTCAGCCATTCCTCACTGGAAGGAGGCGACGCCAACTGCCATCTCTGGGCGATCAGGCTCCTTGCTTTGAATAAGCATCTCATAACAGCTACCTGGGTATTTCCTAGATTTCCCACTCCCTCCACTAATCCCAATAGGCAACGTTTTACATCCAGCTCAATGGAGGATCCAAACGTCCGGTCGATGACTCCCGTCACCTCCGTCCAGTAACAGAACAACTCCAAAACATATGGAGCACATCCACTTCTGAGTCCCCACACCTAGGGCATCTTGAGTCCAGCCTACGGCCGAACTGGAAAAGTTTCAGAGGAGTATAGTAAGTTCTATACAGCAAGAACAAATGTGACATCCTCTGAGAGGGGGACAGCGAGACCAATGGAGTCAGTTCCAAAATTCTTTTCCACTGCGATTCAGAAATGTCTCCCACATCTGCAGTACTCTCTACTATGTTGATTGCCACAATCTTCCAGATCCTGTGCTGAACATCTGGACTTCTGCACACTGACCACAGAGCTTCGCTCACTTGGCACCACCACTTTTCAACAAACACCTTGTATGTTTTTTTATTGAATACAATGATTGGACGAGGTGGAAAGGCTAGCAGGGGGTGTCATTTAAAGCGTAGCTAAAGGGGTTAATACCCGCCTTCCCAATGGTCCCTCACCAGCACTGGCATCTTCTCCTGTCTGGTGGTGTTCAGCTGTCATTCCAGCACACAGAGCTTTTTCACAAGAAGGGAGATCGGCAGACAGATGCTTGCTGATCTCCCTCTGTTACACTAAAAACATCTGCCATGATGGTCATTAAAGCGGAGGTCTGCTGAAAAAAAAATATTAAAAGCCAGCAGCTACAAATACTGCAGCTGCTGACTTTTAATATATGGACACTTACCTGTCCAGGGAGACATTGCAGGCTCCCTGGACAGGTAAGTGTCCATATATTAAAAGCCAGCAGCTACAAATACTGCAGCTGCTGACTTTTAATATATGGACACTTACCTGTCCAGGGAGCCCGCAATGTCAGCAGCCGAAGCCGATCCGTCCTTCGGCTCTCAGCTGCTGCCGCCGCCATCCTCAGTAGGGGAATAAGGAAGGGAAGCCATGCGGCTTCACTTCCTGGTTCCCTACTGCGCATGCGCGAGTCGCGCTGCGTGTCCTCTCTGGTCCCTGCTGTGTTCTGTGTCTCACAGAATACAGCGGTGGAGGAAAGTGTAGGCGCCGGAAGTGACATAGGTCACCGCAAGCGCCACGGTGATCTATGCCAGGAAGTGGGAGCAAATACCTGTATTAGACGGTATCTGCTCCCTCCTCCCACCTGAAAGGTGCCAAAAGTGACACCGGAGGGGGGAGCAATCCAAAAAGTGGAAGTTACATTTTTGGGTGGAACTCCACTTTAAACATTGCAGACGGGAGGAGCGGTACCATCGTCGGGTTGCGGAAGTAATCGGGTGGCTTTACAGCTACCTAAATCACTTCTCCCATGAGAAATCCCGGCACTGACCGAATAAATGTAAACACATTTTCAGCTGCTGCAACAGCCAGGAGTATTTTTAAAATCCCATTCTACCAGCTGCTATTAATAAACTGCACTGATAGACAAATGGTTAAACTGAAAAATAGTAAACAATGCAATGCACTGAAACAGAGCATATCATTGCCTGGCACAAGAGACACTAGGCAGCACACTGTGGTAAACCTCCACATTTTACTGTGCATGAAGTGCCAGTTCTAGACAGCAGTGCCTTGCACTTTTAAAGAAAAAACAGTAGGGAGTTTACCCTTCTTTTCTTTCTTGACGACAATTCCTCTGTTCCTGTACAGAGTAAAAGTCAAGGATTGGATTTTTGCTCACTTTTAGCTACAGTGACAGAAAGTTGATAACTCTCCCCAGTGGGCCACAGACAGCAAAAATGACTGGTTACTATGTGTTACTGTACATCGCGTTTTAGTGCTGACAGCTACAGACCAGATGTATAAATATGTCTTACATTCTGCTTATAGCCCTTATCATTTTGTCTGCATTAAAGCATAATTGTAGTGCTGAAAAAGGTCTTTGTTACATAGGGGGAACTATCTGGCCCAGTCTTTTCCTACTGTATGGAGTAGAAAAGTAGGATCAAACCTATCATTTGGTGTCAGTGTCAGACGAGTATTGTGGTGTGATTAATTTCGAGGACTGGCAGATATTACCAGCCACTTGGTTTATGTGCTCATCTAGTGCTAGCCTTACTTTTCCTATTTGGTTATTTTTGTGTGTGCTTTTTCCTTCTAGATATTTCACAAGTGTCTTTTAGTAGCCCTTTTAGTCAAGAGACATGGGCCAGCAAAGTGAAACAACCTCCAAAAGTTAGGATCCCTCCAGCTACCTCTGTGAAACCTGTATGTTCTTCACCTAGCATTGCTAAGGATGCAAAATCACAGGGCTGGAATAAGGTAAGTCTCCTTTTTTTTAAGTAGAAAAACTGGAATAGAGCTAAAACCCAAATGGGTCAAGCTACTATATCATACTTTATAGTATATTATCTCAATCTGATACATTATGCACATTGCTTTTTACTAAGGTGTTTGTCTGCTTTTAGGTAATATTTATGTGGGTTTAATCCGCTTCTGGCTTCTTGTATGCCTTTGGATATTCCCAAGAGTGAGAGCTCCCTGCTAGAATTTCTGATTCTGCTCCTGTCCAGCTGAAAGTCCTAGGTGCTTTCACCTACCATTTGGATGTTCTTCTACTCCTTGTTGCATTCCATATAATTTAAAATAAATAGAAAACTCAACAGGGGGAGTCAGAATTCTTCATTATGCCCACAGTAGGTGTGCAGACCCAGTAGTTCAAACACAGTGATCTCACTAATGGAGTCCTTGAGATTGTCAGGTGGTTTAACTTGCCAATAGTGACCAAAAACTGAAATATCAGTTTTGGGTGGACTGTCCCTTTTGTTATAAAATGGCTTTTCAAAGGCATTTTGAATTTTAAAAAAATTACCAATGTTTAATATTGGCAAAATTGCAGATATTTTAATATTTGCAATCTACTAGGCTTAAAAAAGTAAATCTTTTAGATATACATATCACAACCACGATGATGGCACTTGCTGAAATTGGAAGGTTGTTCACACAGTGGAACTAGTGCAGTCCAAAGGGATGTGTAATTATGAGTCTGAGAGCCCGCACACTTCTACAGTGTACACACAACATGAACACAAATTAGCCACACTACATTATTATATCATTATTATTATTATAAAGGATTTATGTAGCGCTAAGAGTTTGCACAGTGCTGTTGAAAAGGGGAGATAATACAGCAACAATACAATTCAATACAAGAGGGTTAGGAGGTCCCTGCTCCTGGAAACCTACAATCTAATAGGGAGGGGCTGGTGGAACAAAAGGTAATAACTGTGATGCCGCGTACACACGAGCGGACTTTGCGGCAGACTTTGCCCGGTGGACTTTTCGACTGACTTTACGACGGACTTTCTGAATGAACGGACTTGCCTACACACAATCAACCAAAGTCCGTCGAATTTGTACGTGATGTCGTACGACCGGACTAAAACAAGGAAGTTCATAGCCAGTAGCCAATAGCTGCCCTAGCATGGCTTTTTGTCCGTCGAACTAGCATACAGACGAGCGGACTTTGCGACCGGACTCGAGTCCGTCGGATAGATTTGAAACATGTTTTAAATCTAAGTCCGTCCAACTTTTGAGAAAACAAAGTCCGCTGGAGCCCACACACATCGAATTGTCCGACAAAATCCCGTCCGCCAGGCAAAGTCTGCCATAAAGTCTGCTCGTGTGTACGCGGCATCAGAGATGAACTGATGTGAGAATTAAAAAATGTGGTTATTAGCTGAAGGCAGGATAGGTTTCCCTGAAGAGATGAGCTTTCAGGCATTGCCTAAAAGTGGACAGAGTAGGAGATACCTGGACAGATTGGGGTAGGCAGTTCCAGAGGATGGGGAGAGGCTCTGGAAAATTTTGACTCAAGTGGTTAAGTGGATGTAAAGAACTGATGTAAACTGATCCGTTTTTTTCTGTGGCTGAACTGATGAAACAAACTGCAGGCATGTGTGAAAGGGGCCTTAGGCATGAAGGTAGTAAGTATGGGGGTGATCAGCACATGTTTTAGAGGGGAGGGGAAGGTGCCACAGAGGGAGATATTGAAGATGTGATGGAGCAAAGGATAAAAGAAGAGAGGGACCGTAGTAGTTGTGTGTATCTATTCAGACCTGGAGCCATGGTTCTGCCCCACCCCCTCTCTCTCCTCATTGGCTCACTGACTTTGACAGCAGCGGGAGCTAATGGCACCCCGCTGCTGTCTCAGCCTAAGAGGAGGGGAGTCCCGAACAGCCATGACTCAAGTGCAACATCACTGGATCAAGTTGGGGCTCAGGTAAGCATGAGGGGGGCTGCTGCACACAGAAGTTTTTTTATTTTAATGCAAGGAATGCATTAGGAGAAAAAAAAACTTCTGACTTTACAACCACTTTAAAGCTTAAAACATTTTCTCGAATAGTGAGAAGTGGTACAACTATTTTTATCTGAGTCCCCTATGCTGAGATTTCCCCTCCCCTGCTGTCACAGTGACAAGAGGTCAGAGTACAGAGAGGGCAACAAAAGTACTCATTAATTATTAGTATGGGAAAAGGTAACAAAAGTGCATCCTTTTTAGTGAAAATAACTTACTTATTTTCCCATTTCAGAAGTTTTTCTCTCACTCATCTGACCAAGAATGTCACAGCTGAGTAGTCTAAACAAGAGTGAATAGCTCAGATCCCATGATGCCCTGCTGTGCATAATGCTGGCAAATATAATTCTCAATCAAGGAACAGGGTCATTTATTGGTACACCTTGGGCTCAAGAAATGATCCCTTTGATATCCACATTGTTTCTGCAGACAGATTTTCCAAATCAGCGGAGGAATGCATCTAGAATCCTTTTAGCCACTATCCTCCGAATTCATTAAGATCACCAGGTTTTAAATGGGTATTGCAAAACTCTGAATTACTTCAGAACTTGCATTTTATAGCTTACATTCTAATATGTAAGTTGAATCCAACTATATACAGTGTCTTGAAAAGTATTCACACCCCTTGAAATTTTCCACATTTTTGTCATGTTACAACCAAAATGTAAATGTATTTATTTAATTTTTTTTTATGTGTTAATGTTAATGTTTTTATGTGATAGACCAACACAGAGTGGCACATAATTGTGAAATAGAAGGAAAATGATAAATGGTTTTCATTTTTTTTTTACAAATATGTGAAGAGTGTGGCGCACATTTGTATTCAGCCCCCCTGAGTCAATACTTCGTAGAACCACCTTTCACTGCAATTACAGCTGCAAGTCTATTGAGGATGTCTCTACCAGCTTTGCACATCTAGAGTGTGAAAATTTTGCCCATTTTTCTTTGCAAAAATAGCTCAAGCTCTGTCAGATCAGATGGAGAGCGTCTGTGAACAGCAATTTTCAAGTCTTGCCATAGCTTCTCAATTGGATTTAGGTGTGGACTTTGACTGGGTCATTCTAACACATGAATATGTTTTGATCTAAACCATTCCATTGGAGCTCTGGTTGTATGTTTAGGGTTGTTGTCCTGCTGGAAGGGGAACCTCCACCCCAGTCTCAGGTCTTTTGCAGTCTCTAACAGTCTCTATCTTCTTCTAAGATTGGCTTGTATTTGTCTCCATCCATCTTCCTATCCACTCTGACCAGTTTCCCTGTCCCTGCTGAAGAAAAGCATCCCCAAAACCTGATGCTGCCACCACCATGTTTCACAGTGGGGATGGTGTGTTCAGGGTGATGTCCAGTGTTAGTTTTTGTCCACACATAGCGTTTGACTTTTAGGCCAAAACGTTCAATTTTGGTCTCATCTGACCAGAGCACCTTCTTCCACATGTTTGCTGTGTCCCCACATGGCTTCTCGCAAACTGCAAACAGGACTAACCAATAGTTGTCCTGTGGACAGATTCTCCCACCTGAGCTGTGGGTCTCTGCTGCTCCTCCAGAGTTACCATGGGCCTCTTGGCTGCTTCTCTGATTAATGCTCTCCTTGCCCGGCCTGTCGGTTTAGGTGGAGAGCCATGTCTTGGTAGGTTTACAGTTGTGCCATACTCTTTCCATTTTCAGATAATGGATTGAACAGAGCTCCATGAGATTTTCAAAGCTTGGGAAATTTTTTTATAACCTAACCCTGCTTTAAACTTCTCCACAACTTTATCCCTGACCTGTCTGGTGTTTCCCTTGGACTTCATTATGCTGTTTGTTCACGAATGTTCTCTAACTGACAAACCTCTGAGGGCTTCACAGAACACCTGTATTTATACTGAGATTAAGTTACGCACAGGTGGACGCTATTTACTAATTAAGTGACTTCTTAAGGCAATTGGTTCCACTAGATCAGGGATATGCAATTAGCGGACCTCTAGCTGTTGCAGAACTACAAGTTCCATGAAGCATGGCAAGACTCTGACAGCCACAAGCATGACACCCAAAGGCAGAGGCATAGTGGGACTTGTAGTTTTGCAACAGCTGGAGGTCCGCTAATTGCATATCCCTGCACTAGATGTTGGTTAGGGGTATCAGAGTAAAGGGGGCTAAATACAAATGCATGCCACACTTTTCACATATTTATTTGTAAAAAAAAAATTAAAACAATTTATCATTTTCCTTCCACTTCACAACTATGTGCCACTTTTGTTTTGGTCTATCACATAAAATCCAAACAAAATACATTTATGTTTTTGGTTGTAACATGACAAAATGTGAAAAATTTCAAGAGGTATGAATACTTTTTAAAGGTACTGTATGTTCTCAACAAGGAAATTTTATTTCAGTATCAATACATTTTTGTGTGTCTCTGATCTCCAGAGACCTTTAAAAACTTCCAATATATCTTGACTCTGGACAACTCATAACATGCTGCAATTGTATTGATTGTCAGGTAAAATATAGTAGCTTATTTAATGAACATTTTTTTTTATCCTAGATGTTGCCATCTCCTAATTTAGCTACTGAAACAGAGGCTGAGAAAGTGGTTGCAAAGAAAAAGAGAAAGAAAAAGAAGAAAAATAAACTGAGTCCAAACGAACACCCTGAAAATGTAAAGTTTGCAAATGAGAACATTGTTATACAGGAACCCCCAAAATTTCAAGTAAGTTGTGAAATTATTAGTATTTATTTATTTTTTTTATCTGTATTAAATTATTTCAATTCAGAAATGTTTGAAATATATTTGTATTCGAGATAACCTGTCTGCAATGATCGGATATTTTTGAAATTTCTTGCAAAAATGCGCAAAATATTGAATAAAAAAAAAACATTAAAAGATTTAGCTGACCACATATAAATTCTGGTTTAGATTTAGTCTCAGACCAGTGATAAGTACAAATGCCTATGCAGTGTGTGCCTGTTTTTAGTATAGTTGGTTAATTGGATTGTTTAGTTAGGCAGTCACACCACACAAATGGTACTTATTGGAAGGCAGAAGTTTTTTTATCTCAATGCTTTCTATGCATTCATATAAAAAGCCTTCTGTGTACATCAGCCCCCTTAATACCTGAGCCCATCTCGATCCAGCAATGTTGCACGGCCATGTTGTGTGAGCTATTGGCTCCCGCTGCTGTCAATCAAAGTCGGTGAGCCAATGAGGAGAGAGAGGGGCGGAGCCGAGCCACACACAGAGTAGCGGCTCAGCTCGGGTGCCCCCATACCAAGCTGCTTTCTGTGGTGGCGCTCAGCAAAAGAGAGGGGCCAGGAGCACTGGCGAGGGACCTGAGAGGAGGATCTGGGCTGCTGTGTGAAAAACCACTGCAACAGAGCAGGTAAGTATAACATGTTGAAGACCAGGCCTATTTCTGACATTTGTTGTTTTACAAGTTAAAACCCGTACATACATACATACATACATACATACATACATGAAGAGACCCTAGAGCAGAGATATGCAATTAGCGGACCTCCAGCTGTTGCAAAACTACAAGTCCCATCATGCTCTGCCTCTGGGTGTCATGCTTGTGGCTGTCAGAGTCTTGCTATGCCTTATGGGAATTGTAGTTCTGCAACAGCTGGAGGTCCGCTAATTGCATATCCCTGCCCTAGAGAATAACATGGTGATCATTGAAATATTTTATGTTGCACTGTATTTGCACATCAGTCTTTCAAACGCAATTTTTTTTTTTTAAATGCACTTCAGTGAATAAAAAAAAAAACTGTAAAGTTAGCCCATTTTTTTTGGATAATATGAAAGATTATGTTACACCAAGTAACTACTGTAGATACTTAACATGTCTTGCTTTAAAATTGCACACATTCGTGGAATGGCAACGAACGGCTCTTTAAAAAATGTTACCGGTTACCTGTTTAGAGTTACAGAGGAGGTCTAGTGCTAGAATTATTGCTCTCGCTCTAACGATCCTGGCGATCCCTCATGTGTAGTTTGAACACTATTTACATTTGCGGGAGCAACTTATGTATGCGTTCGCTTTGGCGCATGAGCACGGAGGGATGGGCTCTTTAGAAATTTTTATTCTATTTATTTTTACACTGTCCCTTTTTGATTTTAATTCTTTTTTTTTTTTATATCACTTTTATTGCTGTCACAAGGAAAGTCAACATCCCTTGTAATGGTAATAGGCAGTGACAGGTACTCTTTATGGAGGGATAGAAGTTATAGCGTCTACAAACTAGGGTACATTTTCTGGAGTTTACGCAGCTTTTATCTCATTTCTTGAGGTGCTAAAATGGCAGGGCAGTACAACCCCCCCCCCCCCCCCCATGACCCCATTTTGGAAAGTAGACACCCCAAGGAATTTGCTCAGAGGCTTGTTGAGCACATTGAATACTTTTATTTTTTTGCCACAAGTGATTGAAAAATTACAACACAAAGTTGTCACTAAATGATATATTGCTCAAACATGCTATGGGCATATGTGAAATTACACCTCAAAATACATTCTGCTGCTTCTCCTGAGTACGGGGATACCACATGTGTGGGACTTTTTGGGAGCCTAGCCGCATACAGGACCCTGAAAACCAGTCACCGCCTTCAGGCTTTCTAAGGGTGTAAAGTTTGGATTTTACTCCTCCCTACATATTACAGTTTATAGTAAAAAATTTGCTTTTCTTTCTTCATTTTCCAAAACAAACGAGAGCTGCAAAATGCTGACCATGCCTCTTAGCAAATAGCTTGGGGTGTCTACTTTCCAAAATGGGTCATTTGGGGGTGTTTTGTGCTATCTGGGCATTCCATGGCCTCCGAAACTGTGATAGGTAGTGAGGAGTGAAATCAAAAATTTACGCCCTTAGAAAGCCTGAAGGCAGTGCTTGGTTTTCGGGGTCCTGTAAGCGGCTAGACTGCCAAAAAGTCCCACACATGTGGTATCCCCATACTCAGGAGAAGCAGCAGAATGTATTTTTGGGTGTAATTTCAAATCTGCCCATGGCATGTTTGAGCAATATATATCATTTAGTGACAACTTTGTGAAAAAAAAAAAAATCATTGTAATTTTCCAGAAACTTGTGGCAAAATATAAAATATTTAATGGACTCAACATGCCTATCAGCAAATAGCTTGGGGTGTCTACTTTCCAACTTGAACTGCACTTATGGGACTCGCCACATCACCACGTGTTACTGCAGTGCTGGTTTGACTACGACCAGGATGTACTGGGCCGCTGGTGCTTGCCAGTTCACCAGAAGGATGAGTGGCACTAGTACTGGCCCTCTGCTCTCATACGAGAGCCCTGCGGTTCTTGTACCTCAACAACAGAAGAACGGAATTGAGTACACCTGACCTTAGCAGGGACCACTACTCCGTCGTTAGAGCTATCTTACAGGGTGCCGCTGCTGTCTACTGGATCATATTCTGAGCCTGAATCTGAGAGATGGGTGATTTCCTCTTCACTCTCATCTGTCATGCTCAGAAACATGTAGGCCTCTTCACCAGTGTACCTTCGATTGGACATTGTGGCCTCTAAATTTACTGGTAGAACTAGTAAAACTCACAGGCAAAACAAGCACCTTATTGTCAGAGACTGCTTAAAACGCTACCAAAAACACTGTTAGCGTTCGCAGGGATCAGGCCTGACTCTGCGAACGCTGCAATTATGTGTTTTGTAAGTGACAGTGATCGATTGATACTGCACTGGGGTGGGCTGGGCTGAGGGGCTAAGGGGGTGCTAGCAGGTATCTGGGCTGATCCCGCTAACACCGCATTTTTGGGAACCCTAAACTACTGGGGATGCTAGTATAGATCTGATCAAATATATTGATCTGTTCAGACACTATACTACTAAGGGAGGTGTATGGTGCGTGCGTGGGTGTTAGCGCTACTGGCACCAATCTGACGCTACCTGGGGTGACGCGGACCCTAACTGATGCTAAAACTGATGTCACCCGCTGAGTGATCAGGGGGTTAAACCTTTCTTGGGTAATATATGGTGGGTGCCCTGACGCTATAAAAAAACAATCAAACTAACTAACCAGTGTTACCCGTAACACTAATATGGTGATCACTGGTGACGTGGTGATCAAGGGTTAACTAGGGGGTTAAACCTTGTTTAGAGGGGTACCCTAAAGCTACCTGAGGCTACTAGCTGCCCTAACACTAATTAGAGTCACAAATGACAGTTTGATCAGTGAAAAAATTGGAAACTGCACTTGGTGACACTGACAGGGAAAGAAGGGGTTAACTGGGGGGGGGGGGGGCGATTGGGGGGGTGACAAGTGTACTGGTGTTAATGTAGTGTTGTGCAACTCACTGTTAGACATCTTCTGTCCTCTCTCTGGAATGGAAAAGAGTTCCACGAGGGGAGATGATATCACTTCCCCTGCCTGTGTTTACACTTACACAGGCAGGGGAGGCAATTCATTCGCCAGAACCGATCAACAGGTCCAGGCCAGAAATCATTGGCCTGGATCTGAAGACTGATCGTTATATAACGAATCCGACCGCCGCTGGCACAGGGGGGTGCGCGCCCCCTGCCCGCGGGAGCGAGTGACGTATGGGTATGCCCATTTGTGCACCTGTGCCATTCTGCCGACGTACAGCGGCGGTCAGCAGGTGGTTGAGAATACTTTTGATTTTTGATACTGCCACTGTTGGCTCCCGAGTAATCCGGAAGAACCGGAAGTGATGTTGTGACGTTGCTTCCGGGTTACTACATCCAAGAAACGATCAGAGCCAATTCTGGCTTTGTTCGGGTCTCCTGCCAGCTAGTGGACGTGCCTGCTGGTCTCTTGAGTCTCCTGGTGGGACGGGAGAGCCCGGGCGTGTGGGGGAAGGCAGCAGGACATACCCTCCTGCTGCTTGTAATAACAGCCAAGCGGCTGCTTAGCCGCATCAGTTTTTATTACTAGCTCAGTCCAGCTAGAAACAGCATGCGTGGGGTCTCAGCAGCCAAGGAGAATTTCTTAATCATTAACAAACAGCATTTTCTTCTCCCCCCTGGGGAAACTAATGGGGTTGGGAGGTACAACAGTGTTGGTACTCTCCTCTCCCCCCCCCACGGGGGGTGCGGTGGCGTCTTCCCAGTGTTGTATACAGAGCGGCTGAAATATCCCCCACATAAGCCATAAATATTTCTCCCCAACCCTGTCCATACTTGCTTTTATTCAGAGGACAGAGCCTTTCCTCTTATGGGTCTGCACTGGCAGATCCGCATGCTGAATGCCATGCGCACGGACCGCTGTTGATTTAAAACAGAGGGGAGGGGCGTTTTAATTGGCGAGGGGGCGTGGCTTAGGCGCAACGCTGTGTGCGGGACGTAGAGACCACGTGGAGCACAGGGACGCAGCTCGCACCTGAGGCTTTTAAAAAGACGCCTCTCATTAACAGTAAGATCTCTATCAGATGAACAAATGAAGAGATGGAAGTCTGACACACAGGACACAGGAGCGCTGGGGCACGTAAGGCTTGTATGCAGGCATTTTTTCCAGTACAGGAAATACATTTTTACTCAGCACCAAGCTAAGCTTTATATAGCGGCTTTATACTGCTAGACTATTGCTCAGCAAATAGTGCATTTCTTTAGTGCCTCTGCTTTTGTGCTTAGCACTATGACTTCCAAAAAAGACACCACAAAAAGGTACCAAAAATTCCACCCTCAGGCGCTGGGAACTCCAGTCGTACCTCCACACTGTCATCCACTCCTGAAATATCAATTGGGGCAGGCCAGGATGAGTCATTGGAACCAATTGGTGGTGCAGCTGCTTCTCACATCTTAGCCCCTGTATTTGTGACTGATGATTTCCTCCGCCCTGCAGGGCCTAGAAGGAAGATTAGCGGATTTTAATCGCATCCTCCATCCAAAGGGATAGGAAGCGCATTAGATCCCCCTCCCCCATCTCAGACCCCCTACCAAGGGAACAGTGGGTACAGGATGAGGTATTACCCTCAGGCGATCAGGAGGAAAGGCAAACCGATTACTCCTCTACGGAGGAGACAAAGGTGGATGAACCTTTTTCAGCCTTGTAATCTGAAAAATTGCTGGTACAAACTCTTACGGAGATGGTTCGTTCCTCTTTCAAGCTACCCCTAACAGAGTGAGCTGAAAGTTCTGTTTCTTCTTTAGGTCCCTAAAACCTTTACAGCCTTTTTATGCGTTTCCTGTACATGCATTACTAGAAAAACCTATTTATGCTGAATGGGATCACCCGGATAAGCACTTTCTCCCTCCAAAGAGATTCTCAGCTCTCTACCCCATGGAGGAGAAATTCACCAAAAAATGGAATGTAGCAGCAGTTGATGCTGCGATTTCCAGTGTGAATAAAAGTCTAACTTGCCCAGTAGACAATGCACAAATGCTTAAAGATCCAACAGATAAAAGGTTGGAATTCCTGTTAAAATCCTGTTTTTCCTTAGCAGGAACCCTTACTCAGCCTGCAGTCGCTGCAATAGGCATCTGTCAGTCCCTAAACGACCAATTTAGCCGAACTACTGAAGGCATTATGTTTTACCATAGACGCCATGAAAGACTCTATTCACCAGGCTTCTCGCCTTGCGCTTGTGCTAGTACACATGCATTGGATCCTTTGGTTAAAAAATTGGTCAGCCGAAGCACCTTGCAAAAGGCTTCTGACTAGTTTTCCTTTTCAAGGGGATCGACTATTTGGGGATGATTTGGACAAATACATCCAAATGATTTCTAGTGGGAAGAGTACTCTTGCCAGTCAAAAGAAAGTATAAACGTCCTTCATCTAAGTGGACTCTTTCCCCTGCGCCAGGGACATCCGCCTCTAGGCAGTGGCGATGGCCTCCACCATCAGACTCTAGAGGAACGGCTCAGGGTCAGGCCCAGGCACAAAAGAAGACCTGGGGCTGGAAATCTGCAAAGCAGAGTTCTAAAGCCTCATTATGAAGAGGTGCCCCCCCCCCCTCGCCAGAGTGGTGGGGAAGACTTCTGCAATACTCAGAAGTCTGGCAAGAGGAAATTCAGGACAAATGGGTCATCTCCACGGTGTCTCTAGGATACAAACTAGAATTTCGGGAGTTTCCACCGTCTCGTTTTCTGAGATCAAACGTTCCCAAAGATCCAGGGAAAAGGCAATCTCTGTTTCGGGCAGAGTGATCATACAAATCCCCACAGAACAGCAAGGTTTGGGGTTTTATTCAAACCTCTTTACGGTACCAAAACCAAATGGAGATGTCAGACCCATTCTAGATCTAAAGAATCTAAAAAATCAAATTCAGTAGTTTCTATCCCACAAGGAGGAGAACTTCTGGCGTTCATCGACATCAGGGATACATATCTGCATGTCCCTATATTTCCCGCTCACCAAAGGGTTCTACGGTTCGAAGTAGAACAGCAGCTTTTTCAGTTTGTAGCCTTGCCCTTCGGGCTAGAGCGCCCCGGATGTTCACAAAAGTGCTGGCTCCACCTCTAGCCAGGTTAAGGGCACAGGGCATAACAGTCTTGGCGTATCTGTTGCTAATAGACCAGTCAGTGGCTCGTTTGGAGAAAAGTGTACGCATTACAACCAGTTACCTGGAAAGTCTGGGTTGGATTCTCAACCTAGAGAAGTCTTATTTAAAACCGCTAAAAAGGCTGGAGTATTTGGGCCTGATCATAGACACAGCCCAGAAAAAGGTGTTCGTGGCTCAGGCAAAAATCAACTCCATAAGAGAGCTGGTGCGGATGCTCAGGTCGAAAGGAGATCCCTCCATTCGCCTTTGCATTAGGTTGTTAGGAAAGATGGTGGCTTCATTTGAAGCGGTTCCCTATGCCCAGTTCCATTCGAGACTGTTGCAAAACAGTATTCTATCTGCTTGGAACAAAACGATTCAAGCTTTAGACTTGCCAATGCGGCTGTCCCCAAGGGTGTCCCAAAGCCTCAGTTGGTGGTTACTAACCAAGAATCTGCTAAAAGGAAAATCCTTCAGACCAGTTATCTGGAAAGTGGTAACGACAGATGTCAGGCTGGGGAGCAGTACTAGAGAAGACAACTGTCCAGAGACAGTGGTCAAGAACCGAAAGAGCCTTGGCCATCAACATCCTAGAGATTTGGGCAGTGCGCCTGGCTCTGAAGGCCTTTCAGGTTACGGGATTTTCCTGTCAGGATCCAATCTGATAATGCCACAGCTGTGGCCTATATCAATCACCAAGGGGGCACCAAGAATCTCACAGCGCAGACAGAGGTGAACCATATTCTAACTTGGGCAGAAAGCAATGTTCCGTGCCTGTCGGCAGTCTTCATTCCGGGAGTAGAGAATTGGCAGGCGGACTACCTGAGTCGTCGGCAGTTATTCCCGGGGATGGTCCCTTCACCCCAACATTTTTTGGGCTCTTTGCCAAAGATGGGGGACTCCGGACGTAGATCTTCTGGGGTCCAGATTCAACATGAAGTTAGTCAACTTTATGTCCAGGACAAGGGATCCACTCGCATGCGGAACAGATGCGTTGGTGACCCCGTGGGATCATAAAAAACCCCAAAGGTTAACGCTGCGCTAAAAAAATACTAAATTGAGTTTTGAAAACATGAAAAAGGATATAGAGAAGCTGCCAGCACCAAAAAGTCCAATACTAAACTCAAATAAATTAAAAAAAAATAAGGATGCAGTGCTAATAAACTGATATAAAAATATATAAATCCTAAAAGAGTGATGGTAAAAAAACTCTCAAAAAAATAAAAGCTACAGCAACTAGCACACCAAAAGTGGCTGAGGGTGATAGCCCAACTGATTCTAACACAACAAACACAAAAATGTTAGTTGAAAATAAAAAATAAATAAAAAATGAAGATGAGAGTAATGGTGAAAAAAATCTCACATAGAAAACTATGGCAGATATCACAAAACATTCTTAGAATTAAATGTAAATTTTAAATAATAAAAATGAAAAACAGTGAAAAATTGTCATAAACCAATCACTAGAAAGAAGAATAAACACAAAAATCCCAATTATAAATAGTGCAAAAAATAGTCCCGATTTCAAATGGTGCAAAAGAAATTCCAACCAACAAAAAAGTCCATATATAATGTGAAAGTGATGCTCCAAAAGGAAATGTGGTGAAAAGCAAGTCCAGCATCCAAGGTAGTTCACACCCAAGTGAGAATTGAGGCTCCTTGCCAACTATAGATGACCAGCATACAGGTAGTCTCGCCAGGCATTTGGGAAATTCAGGTCTCCCACTAACCTATACTGACATCCGCAGTTGAAGCTGAGATCGTGGTACTCAGAAAACAAAAACCAAAGAATGCTCCCATAGTGTAATAGTTCAAACAACGTAATTTAATAAGCTGAATAAATTGCACTTACAAGATGTTTCATCCTTTGAAAACGTAACAGCAGTGGTGTATCAAAGATAAAGATTGCGGCGTCTCCACGAGCTTCCTCCTTCTTACTGTGTGTGTCCCATCAATCGCCTAAGAAAAACATAATGACGTCACCGTCACAGGCTCCACCCTACGCATTTCGTCACGATAGGACGTCGTCTGGGGATTGGCCGATCTCGTGGACATGTTTAGTGGCAGCAGGGATAGCTGAATGTTTTGATATAAGATTTGTGTATGTGGGCTTGAAAATGAGGGAGTGGTGGCAGTTTAGAAATCATGTCCTGATTTTTCAGCTTTTGTCACGTCCCACTCTAGTTTTAAACATTTCACCATTCGTTGCTATGGGACCAATTTTGCTGCAAAAACGACAATATTTCGTGAACCATTCGGCGAAACGTTACACAAAGTAATAGCACACCAATTGGGAACAATCCACACGTTTCGGTTTATTACTGTCTATGTATTGTAAAAGTTGTAGGAGGAGTTAGGTTGGTAAATTTGGCTATAATAAGAATAATATATATGTGAGATAACAGTAAGTGCTCTTGCTATGCAAGAACACTTAATTCTAAGAATTTTTTGTGATATCTGCCTTAGTTTTTTATGTGAGATTTTTTTCACCATTATGCTCATCTTCATTTTTTTATTTATTTTTTATTTTCAACTAACATTTTTGTGTTTGTTGTGTTAGACCCCGTGGGATCAGTTCTCACTGATCTATGCATTTCCCCCTATTCAGTTGCTACCACAACTTCTTTGCAGGATCAAGCTGGAAAAAAAGCCGGTAATTCTGGTAGCCCCAGCGTGGCCCAGAAAGTCCTGGTAGGCAGAAATCCATAAATATGGCGGTGGAGGATCCATGGTCCCTTCCACTACGGCCAGACCTACTCTCACAGAGCTGATATTCCATCCTACCGTACGAACGCTAAATTTAACGGCTTGGCTATTGAAACCCACATTCTAAAGAAACGTGGGCTTTCCGGGTCAGTTATCTCTACCTTGATTAATGAAAGGAAGCCAGCTTCCAGAACTATATATTATAGAGTATGGAGGGCTTATGTTTCCTGGTGTGACTCCAAGGGTTGGCACCCTTGGTGATATATCATAGGCAGAATTATTGCCTTTCTACAATTAGGGGTAGAGATGAAGTTGGCCTTGAGTACTATTAAGGGCCAAGTCTCAGCTTTATCGGTCTTATTTCAAAGACCGCTTGCTACACATTCTTTAGTCCGGGTTTTTATGCAAGGGGTGATGCGGATTAATCTGCCAGTTAAATCACCTTAGAGCCCTCGGTACTTGAACTTAGTTTTGTCAGTGTTACAAAAACAGCCATTTGAACCGATACAGCATATTCCCTTAGTCCTCCTGACAAGGAAGTTGGTGTTCTTGGTTTCTATATCCTCAGCAAGGAGGGTTTCGGAATTGGCTGCTCTTTCTTGTAAAGAGCCATCTTTGATTATTCATGAGGACAGAGTGGTGTTGCGCCCTCGTCCAGGTTTTTTGCCAAAAGTGGTTTCAGGTTTCCACCTTAACCCAGATATTGTCCTTCCATCGTTTTTTCTAAAACAATGTTCCAGGGAAGAGAAGTCACTACATTGTCTTGATGTGGTGAGAGCGGTCAAAGTCTATTTAAAGACGACTGCTCATATCTGGAAGACTGATGTCTTATTTGTACTGCCAGAGGGTCCTAAGAAAGGACAGGCAGCGTCAAATTCCACTGTCGCTAATTGGATTCGGCAAGTTATAATTCAGACTTATGATTTAGGGGTAAGATTCCACCTTTTCAAGTCAAAGCGCACTCTACCAGGGCGGTTAGTGCTTCTTGGGCGGTGCGTCACCAAGCCTCCATGGCTTAGATCTATAAGGCCGCAACTTGGTCTTCAGTACATACATTCACCAAATTTTATCAGGTGGATGTAAGAAGGCATGAGGATATCGCCTTTGGGTGATGAGGATATCGCCTTTGAGTGTGCTGCAGGCAGCAGTATAGGTCCTCAAGTCTGGGGGTGCCCTGCGGGTTGTGTCTCCCTCCCCTAAATAGCATTGCTATGGGACGTCCCATATAGTGATTACTATGGTGCTCTGTGTCCCATGATGTACAATAAAAAAAATAGGATTTTTATAACAGCTTACCTGTAAAATCCTTTTCTTGGAGTATATCATGGGACACAGAGGTCCCTCCCTTCTTTTGGGGTTTAGGTATATTGCTTTGCTTCAAAAACTGAGGTACTCCTGGTAGGAGGAGGGGTCATATAGGGAGTGAACTTCCTGTATTGGGTTTACCAGTGTCCATCACCTGAAGGTGCCTATATACCCACATAGTGATTACTATGGTGCTCTGTGACCCATGATGTACAATAAAGAAATACTTATTTCACTAATTAAAATGCAAATCAATTTATAACTTTTTTTGTACTCCAAGAAAAGGATTTTACAGGTAAGCTGTTATAAAAATCCTATTTTGGTCTCTTCGCAAAACATGACTTCGTACTTGGTAGCAAAACCCTTGTTGGCAATCACAGAGGTCAGCCGTTTCTTGTAGTTGGCCACTAGGTTTGCACACATCTCAGAAGGGATTTTGTCCCACTCCGCTTTTCAGATCCTCTCCAAGTCTTTAAGGTTTTGAGGCTGAGGATTGGTAACTCGAACCTTCAGCTCCCTCTACATATTTTCTTTGGGATTAAGGTCTAGAGACTGGCTAAGCCACTCCAAGACCTTAATGTGCTTCTTTTTGAGCCACTCCTTTGTTGCCTTGGCCGTGTGTTTTGGGTCATTGTCATGCTGGAATACCCATCCACAACCCATTTTCAATGCCCTGGCTGAGGGATAGAGTTTATCACCCAAGATTTGACAGTACATGGCCCCATCCATTGTCCCTTTGCGTTTTAAGGTTGTTTTGTCCCCTTAGCAGAAATACACCCCCGAAGCATAATTTTTCCACCTCCATGTTTGACGGTGGGGATGGTGTTCTTGTGGTCACAGGCAGCATTTTTCCTCCTCCAAACACAGCGAGTTGATGCCAAAGAGCTTGATTTTGGTCTCATCTGATCACAATACTTTCAGATGATTGTCATCAGATGGGCCTGTACATGTGCTTTCTTGAGCAGGGGGACCTTGCGGGCGCTGTAGGATTTAAGTCCTTCACGGCATAGTGTGTTACCAATTACTATGGTCCCAGCTGCCTTGAGATCAATGACAAGATTCACCCGTGTAGTTTGGGGCTGATTCCTCGCCGTTTTTATGATCTTTGAAACTCCACGAGGTGAGATCTTGCATGGAGCCCCAGACCGAGGGAGATCGACAGTTATTTTGTGTTTCTTCCATTTGTGAATAATCACACCGTTGTCACTCTCTCACCAAGCTGCTTGGCGATTGGTCTTGTAGCCCATTCCAGATTTGTGTAGGTCTACAGTCTTGTCCCCGATATTCTTAAAGAGCTATTTGGTCGTGGCCATGGTGGAGAGATTGGATTCTGATTGATTGCTTCTGTGGACAGATCTCTGTTTTACAGCTAATAAACTAAGATTCGGAGCTCTCCCCTTAGCCGCGGTTCACACAGGAGCGACTTGTCAGGCGACTTAGCCACCTGACAAGTCGCGTCCCGTTCTGTACTCAGGAACCGTTCTAATAGGAGCGACGCAAGTCGCTCCGACTTAGAAAAAGCTTCCTGTAGTATTTTTGTAGTATTTTTGGGGCGACTTCAGGTGACTTGCATTGACTTCTATACAGAAGTCGTTTTGCAAGTCGCCGCTGAAGTCGTGTACAGGTCGCCTTGGTGAGTCGACCTGCAAGTCGTACCACCCCTGTGTGAACTGGCACCTAAGAGAGTGCTCCTAATCTCAGCTGTATAGAAGACACCTGGGAGCCAGAAAACCTGCTGATAGGGGATCAAATACTTTTCACTCATTAAAATGCAAATAAATTTATAACTTTTTTGAAATGTGTTTTTCTTTTTTTGGATATTTTTGTTGTTCTGTCTCTCACTGTTAAAGAAAAAAATGTAAATTAAAATGATAGACTGATCATTTCTTTGACAGTGGGCAAACTTAAAAAATGATCAGCAGGGGTTCAAATACTTTTCCCCTCACTGTATAATCTGATTGTACAATTTCCTTTTAGGTTTACCTTTTAACTATTAAATACAAGGGCCTGCCTGTTTGGATGGCTTAGCTGGGTCCCTATATTACATAGTTTTGGTAAATCTAATGGTGATTGTACATAGATTGTGGAATCCAATTGCATGGCCAGCTTAAAGTGGTTCTAAAAGCAAAAATATTTTTTTACCTTAAAGCGGTACTTTACCCATAACAACTTGATAAAAAATAATGTTCTTTAGCAAGAAACCTACATTGCACGTTAATAATTATGCTGCCAAAATGAGTGTGTGCTGTAAATTACCTCCAGTATTGCTTTTGTTTCTTCTTGCTGGAGGCTGCCATTTTGCTGAAGCCCATAACCCCTGAACAGCAGTAAATCAT
Source organism: Lithobates clamitans (assembly GCA_037952925.1). Taxonomy (NCBI): domain Eukaryota; kingdom Metazoa; phylum Chordata; class Amphibia; order Anura; family Ranidae; genus Lithobates; species Lithobates clamitans. The sequence continues at coordinate 3,993,498 of JBBGZY010000842.1, read as the reverse complement.
AAAGTGAAACCAAATCCATCAATTTAACAGTTAACTGTTACATTCCTTAAATTCCGGAATTGTCAACTGTCACATTTGCTTGTGTCATCAACCAAACTGTCAAACCATCAAATGGTTGGAGTCATAGCTGATCACATATGCAGCGCCATGGCAGTTGCAGATCAAACCGAAACCGCTTCCTGGGCTGTAAAGGATAGGAGGGTTTAACTCCGCTTTAAGGCTGTCAGCAGATCAGCCTCTACAAACTCGGCAGTGCCTAAAAATGGAGAGCAACTGAGCATGTGCAGAGCAGGGTGAGACAGTGTATTACTGGATTTTAAACAGCATAGGCACTTATTTTAAAGGGGCCAAAAGGGGCCTTAGGTGATCTAGCAGGACTTAATTTTCTGACTAAAGTTCCACTTTAATGCATTCTCTGCATTAGGGTAAAAAACCTTTTCAATAGCAACTCCCCCAGCCCCCCTTAAACACTTACCTGAGTTCATTAATGATCCAGTGCTGTTCCATCTACAGTGGCTCTTCTACCCTCTCCCTTCTTTCACACACTGTCCACTGAGCAGGGAGCGAGGCTGAGCCATGCTGTGTGTGTCTATAGACTCAAACAGCCCAGTTCAGGAGCAAGCCCGTATGTTTGCCCCCGCTTGGTTTGGGGGCCGACACAGAATAGGAGGCACAGAGAGCACTGGCGGGTGTCTCCACAAGAGGAGATTCAGGGCCACTTTGTGCAATATCTTTGCACAGAGCAGGTAAGTATACCATGTTTAAATGAAAAAAAAAACCTTTACAATCAGTGGCGGCCCGTCCATACGGAGCACCGCCCCCCTAATCCATGCACGCGGCCCCTAATCTACATGCAGGGCACCGGATGCATGGATTCCCATAGGGTTTTTTTTTTTTTTTTGTTTTGAAGCAAATGTTTAGAGCCAGAGGCTCAAAGAAAATGTATGTATTAAAATCTGCACCAAGTTAAAAGTTAAGTTCACATTTAAAAAAAAATAAAATACATGCACCTGCTTTTGCAGGTAAAAAAATTGCATTTATTTTTTTTTTTCTCAGCAGCCTGCAGAGCAATTGCACCCATGATCAGTAGATTGTGGGTGCACTGTCAGACTCCTGCCCACTCTCCCTCCAGCTTTGTGCCTGTAGCTCCGTATGGGCTTTCAGTTGCAAAGCTGGAGGAAAAGTGAATGAACCATAAGGGCACTCATTGGCGCCCTTGCAGTCCATTAAGAACTACAAGACCATCTCCTGCAGTGGCAGAGAGGACTTGTAGTTTATTAATTCAGAATCCTGTGAATGAATGACTCAGCTTTGCAGGTGGAGCCCAACACAGCTGCATTGTTTTTAAAACGTGCCAACGGGCGCTGGGAGAGGATCCCCTGCTCTCTGTTGGGGGAGGGGGGTGCTTAATAGTAACATGTTACATCATAAACATATGGGTGTAACATGTTACTAAAGGTGAACTTATCCTTCAAAGACATTTAATAGCCCTCATAGTACAGTTACTATAAATCCATCGTTAAGAAATGTAGAGTAGAGCACAGCTGTAAATCTTCGAAGAACAGGCCATCCATCACTAGCAGGAGACTAGCGAGGGAGGACTACCAATAGATTAGCACACTGCCAGCAAAGCAGTGTGTAACGTTACTCAATGTGGCAGCATGCATTTGTCATATATCATAAAACTAGCTTCTCTAAATATAATATCCAAACATAAGTTCTCATAAAGTGGAGCTCCACCCAAAAGGGGAATTTCCACTTTAATCCCTCCTCCTCGTCTCCTGGGGGAGCGGGTACTCGTTTTTGACAGGTACCCGCTCCCACTTCCAATCCGGTCACCTTAGGGGATCGGAAGCGAGAGTTCTCCATCCCGAAGTCTTCTGGAACACGTGATCGGTATCAGAAGACTTCGGGACCAGTCACAGAGTGCAGCGCCGCTCACACATGCGCAGTGGGCACCCAGCTGTGAAGCCGCAAGCTGTCACAGCCGGGTGCCCATAATGAAGATGCCAGCGCCCCTGAGGGTGGACACAGGAAGAAAACGGCAGGGGTGAGTGCACCGCTGGATACTGGGACAGGTGAGTGGCTGTTTTTAAAGTCAGCAGCTATGCTTTTTGTAGCTGCTGACTTTTAATAAACACAAAAATGACTGGAACTCCGCTTTAAGTGTGTCAAGCATGGGCACTCTGTTCTAAAAGAACCCTGCTGTTCATTTTATATTCTGTAAACCTTATTATCTTACACTGCCTTTTTTCCAAAAGGATGATGAGGAATTCCCTGACTTGATGTCCTCTACTGGTGTTGCTGAAAGAGGTTTAAGACCTGAAAATAGAAGTTTTTCTAGTTACAGCCGGGGACCTCGAGAGACATTGGTAAGAAAGTAAAGGTTAGAAAATGTTTTACTGCCACACGTTTATCAGAACTTTTCTAAAACATCCCCATGGTAAAGCTGTGTAGCTCCATGAATGACAATCGAAAAGGTTTTTTTTGTATGTACTGTAAAATGCTTTCTTGGGGAGTTGATTAGGGGACACAGATCCCTGATGTGGTTGTCGTGGTGTCCAGCCTCGAATAGGTAGGGCATGCATGTACCTCAGGGTAAAGCTGTGTCCCCCTGAAAATTTTATTGTAAGCTACTTTAGTATTGTTTAGTCCTACAGCACTGCAAAAAAGAGCCATACTAAAACATTTCATATGAGGTCACAAAAGAAATACTTTTGACTAAAGAACGTGTGTGAATGTGGCCAAAATGTATTGGTATAGTGTAGCATTTAGATGCTTGCTTTTATGTGATACTATAAAAGCAATTGAGATAAAAAAATAAGAAATGGCATCGCCCTTTAAACAAGCTTAACTATAAAAGTTTAACAGAGCTTAGTCCACTTTATTAAATTAGGAAATGGGATAGTGGTTGTCTTTTTTACTTGAAGCAGAACTACACTGCATCTGAGCACCACAAGCTACAAACACTTTTTAATTCATTTTTAATATTTAAAGCAAACATACCCATCCATCCATGTCTCCATGCTTTATTTTGTTGAGAAATTGCTTTAAAAAATACCCTCTAGCATTTATAGCTGTGGCCATTTTGAATAAGGGCAGATGATTCATGTAGCATTAACTTCCTGGAATCCATCTGCCCTTAGCTCAGGTATGCATGCAGCAGGGTGTACTTAGCTGAGAAAACCCCTCCTGAAGACTCCGGGGATGTATGACATAATTTGCTTAGGGCTGGAAACCAGGAAGTAACTAAACAAACACAGAAAAAAGTTTAAAGAATAATTTAAGTTTAAAAAAAAAATAAACACTTTTTTTTGCAGGTAAACAAATGTGCATTTACTATTATTATTTTTTATTTTTAAGGATCCTGAGAAGCATTCCACCAGCGATGGTGCCATGAAGGTCTCCTGCAGACTGTCAGTGTGAGCTATCTGCCCCGTACATCGCACAGCCAGGCAGTTTCACACTGACAGGAATACTCAATAAACTACCACAGCGCTCAACAGTGCCATGGTAGTTGATTGAAAACTACAAGCCGACAGCCACAAAGGGTGTCAGGACTTGTAATACATTCATACACAGAGCTCTGTGTATGAATGACGCGGCCGTGTGGGGGCGAAACGCTGCACAGCTCTGCTGTTTTCAAAAAGTGACAGCTAGTACAGGGAACTTCTCCCCCTACTGCTGTCACAGGGAGAGAGGCCAGCAGGGAGCGGCTACAGCAGTGGAAACATGTACATGTTCCACCCTAAAAACAGGTGGAACATGTAACTTAACATGTTCCCAAAGGTGTGCTTTAAAACATTACTAATCTAGCAGCATGAGGATTAGGAATGGTCAATAGAGTGGGAGGAAGGACCACCAGGGAGGACCCTCTAATGTTTGGACAAAAATGTTCGGTACCACATCCTATCAAAGAGGTTACACAAAAAGACCCTATAGACTGGTATTAAGGACTTTGACGGTAACACTTGATTATACAATACATTTTTTAAATTTTTTAAAGTTTAAAATCAATTGGGACATGTGTTCAGGACATAACATAACACATAATTCCATATATACTACATAATTGTATATATTGGTTGTATTTTGTACTACACAGTATAAAACTGAATCATCAACCCTATTGGGATCAGGTGATGTATGGCCTGCTGCGACTTCCAATGCAGCTGCGTTTCACAGGTCACTGCCTGCTTCTCCACGAAAGCAAATTACAGTCAAGCTCTAAAATAGAATATATACAATTAGAAATTTCAATACTGTCATTGTAGACTAAAGTATGAAGCCTCAAATGTAGGCACTCCACATACCTCAGTGTATATAAACATCAGCATAAACAGTGACAAACATTATTTATCCTACGACCAGCTGTTGCCAACTCCCTTGGTTGATGGGGTAGTCCAAAAAGGGCCTCATCCATAGGTCATCAAAGCTTAAATCGCCAACATACGTGTTGCGGGTGGTTTATCTACAACAACAAATTTTGTGCAGTAATACTTATTCCCTGTACACACGATAGGATTTTCCGACAATAAATGTTGGATTTGAGCTTGTTGTCGGAAAGGCCGACCGTGTGTATGCTCCATAGAACCTTTGTTGTCGGAATTTCCGCCAACAAATGTTTGAGAGCAGGTTCTCAAAATTTCCGACAACAAAACTTGTTGTCGGAAATTCTGATCGTGTGTACATAAGTCCGACGCCCAAAAGTCCACACATGCTCGGAATCAAGCAGAAGAGCCGCACTGGCTATTGAACTTAATTTTTCTCGGCTCATCGTACGTGTTGTAAGTCACCGCAGTCTTAACGTTCGGAATTTCCAACAACATTTGTGTGACCGTGTGTATGCAAGACAAGTTTGAGCCAACATCCTTCGGAAAAAATCCACGGTTTTGTTGTCGGAAAATCCTATCGTGTGTACAGTGCATAAGGTTATCTAGTAGATAAATATGGGTGTAGCATAGGGGGGGGAACAAAAGATAATTTTAAATATAAGGACATTTCCCATAGTCCTACATAGTAGGGGCGCAGTTGGGAATATAAATGGCTTTCTACCATGTAGCACTATTCGAAAGCCCTTATAATGAATCCTTTTGTCACAGTCCCCCCCCCCCCCCCCATTCTACACCCATATTTATCTACTAATAATACAACTTATATATGGAATTATGTGTTATGTTATGGCCTCAATATATATGTTCCAATGATTTTAAACTTTATACAAAATTTTCTGACATTTTTTATTCAAGTGGTACCGTCAAAATCCTTAATACCAGTCTATAGGGTCTTTTTGTGTAAAAATGGTCAATGTTGATTGAGAGAGTGAAGTTACTCTTTAAATTGCATTACAAAAATTTTAGAGGTTTCACCAGCAATTTTGATTGAAAAAAAAAAAAACACATTAGGACCTCTCCAATTTGGTCCTACCTTTTTCTAAGGGTGTTAGGACTATTGCGGTACCAAAGGGATATAGACCAGGAGTACCAGGACGAGGTCACGTCCACAACTACTACTAAACAACCTGCTTTCATCTACCTGAGCGGGCACTACTAATATCAATTTAGGGTCAACATTGCTGTTAACAGTTTTTGCTATTATGTTTTTGTCTAGCTTCAATTGTGTCCCTATATGGACTTTTTAATGTCTTATCCTTTAATAAAGTAAAAGATTTTATATACTCCTGGTCTATATCCCTTTGGTACCGCAATAGTCCTAACAAACTTAGAAAAATGTAGGACCAAATTGGAGAGGTCCTAATGTGTTTTTTTTTTCTACCTTTTTCAATCAACGTTGCTCTATACATTTTAAGGATGATGGTACCTATTAAAAACTAAATACCTTCTATTTAACCTGGTGGCATACCTTTTAATTATTAGAGGTTTCACCAGAACAAAAAGTGTAGGAAAATCCAGAGACTGTTGTCCTAATTCCCCTTGCTTTGTAGAGATTCCCTCTCACTTCCTGTTGTATCGCCAGGACAGGAAGTGATGGGACATCACCCTAACAGGACACAGCAACATGGAAAAAAACACTTATACTTTATCCAAAACTAAAAATATGTTTTAAGGGGTATTTCACTTTCTAGGAAAAGGTGTCCTTTTGAGACATTTCTGAATGATTGATTCTATAGTAAGGTGAGGCCATTGGGCAACGTGATGCAATTTTACTTTGAAACCATTGCAGAAGGTAACCAGACACGTAGGCGGTTATCATGTTCCTCACCTAGGAACCACTTTGCAAATCTGAATTATGGGTCTGAATGGAAATGACCTTTGGGCATAGAAATAGACACTGCTAATATATCCTTAAATCTCCTAGGAGTCGTCAAAGACAAAAGGCAGTGGCAGGAAGAGCAAAACTCCTGTACAGCTGGATTTAGGAGGCATGCTGGCAGCACTTGAGCAGAAACAACACATAGATAAAACCAAACCATCTACTAAGCCAGTCGTCTTATCTGGTAAGTGGGATATCAATGTGATATCTATATGTTTTTTCCAAAGTCCTTACAGTTCAGTGAATCACCTTTGGTCTTTATTCACACTGGCGCATACAGCCATAACCCGGTGTAGAGGGTTTATGCGCCTGGGAAATGGCAAGTATTCTGTCCAGCCAGCCTGTTAAAATCAATGTCATGCTGAGAGATGCAGTGGCTGTACTGATCTTTCCGCACATGCCGATGTTTAAATAATCTGCGTCCCAATGCTGTGCATCTGTTCCCGTATGCATGTAAACACTGCCATATGTAGAAGGATCTGTAAAATCCATTGCATCTCTCAGCACATCATTGATTGATTTCAGGCGCATGAACATATCCTTCTGCATGGATGAACGGGTTTATGTGCCATTCTGAATGAAGCTTTGATGTGTCCCTTGTCCTTTCACATTACGATTGCACTTTGACATCAGCTATTGCAAGATTTACCTGAACACCTCGTGATAAAATTTTGAGGTTCTTGGATAATTATTTTAGCCCTCAAACAGTTGGCTCTTAGGCTGAGTTTGCTAGACCAACTAGTCCTGCATAAATTGGCATTTGTTTGATATCTGCACCATTTGTAGATGATTTTCCTTACAGTGGAATGATCGACTTCCAATAATTTGGATTCTAATTTCATGGATTTAGCGGTTATAAATGTAGGGATGTACTTATTTTATCCACATTACAAATCTGCCTTTTCATTCATTTGGATTATGAGAATGATCATTTTGTGTGTGATATGTGTTCATTTTTATCATCTTTAGATTTAGGCACCATTTGAATGAAGATGTATTGTGTGCCTGATCAAAGATGTTGAAAAAGTCAACAATTTTTACATAACTATTTAATTTTTCAGCTCAAACATGTGTTTGGAGTGGCAAACTTGTTTACTTTTTAAGAATAGCTCTTTAATATGCTGGAAAAAGGTAAAGTGGTACTAAGTCCAACAGCAAACATTTATTATATTGCAGGTTACCAATTGTTCAATGTGATGGCTGCTTTCGTTTTTTTTTTTTTTTTTTCTTTAAATCAAGAACAAGGTTTATTGGCCAGAAAAAAATAGCACAATGCATACAAACATTGTCAACTGCAACAACAGTGTTCCAGAATAAAAACATGATACGTATGGATAATACAGACTCAGACTGTAGCCATGCTAACAGCATAAACTTGACATGTACAGTATATGACTAAGAAATTACAAACCTCACTAGCAACATCTTACAGTAAGCATAGAGGTGATCAGGCACTTTAATAAATATACAACAACCATACACGCTATCCCAAGATTCTGTCCATGACAAGGTCAATGGGCGATAAGCCCAACACCACCAACCAATCTCCCCATAGCTTTTCAAACTTCCCCGGGCAACCTCTGTGTTGAAAAATAACTTTTTCTAATCTGAGGATATCTCCCATATGGTTATCCTATTCCCAATGAGTTGGAGACTGATCCAACTTCCAGTATTGTAGAATAAGTCTCCTCGTCTGAAATAGTGTTCTATTGATTGCTGCTGTCTGAAACTCATTTAAGTCCTACTCATCTAAAACGTCTAGTATGCAGCATTTTGGATATAAAGGATTGGTGATTTGAAATACCATCTTGATTGTGTTCACTATTTTCACCCAAATAACAATGTAATTTAGGGCAATGCCACAGTAAACGAATGAGGTTACCATGGGCAGTATTACATTTGGCGCAGAGAGGGAATTGCAGGATCCCATGTGGTATAATTTCACAGGTGCGTAATGGGCTTGAAGAACAATATAAAGCTGTGAAAGCCTTTGTGTTGGACAATACCGACTCTAAGACATTATCCCATTGGTCTTCCTCAAAAATGCCAACATCTTTTTCTAATTTTTCTTCATCCTTACATGGGTATTCTTCCAAATAGGAAAGAAGGAGCATATCATAGCACTGGAAGATAAAACCTATGGTCCCCATGACCAATTATACATAATTAAATATATGGTATTGGAGAGGTTCCAATCTGCTGTGGATCCCTGGGTTTATTTTTACACCTGACGCTTGTAAAAGTGTGTAACGTTTTTAAAGGAGTATAGGCACGTTTACAGGCGTCAAGCACTTGGACATTAATTTATTTCATTGGCCAGAAAAATAATTCATTTTGGCCATTGAAATTAATTAACACCCGTCAAGCGTTTTTTTCCTGCCAAAACTCTGCTGCTCCCGAATGCACTGACAGTGGGGGTTTTTTTTCCTGCCTCTAAAAGCCTCTGCCACTAACTGCTGCTAAAAGTCTGTGTGCGTGGACTCTTCGGCTAACGTGCAGGGGAGATTAGCGGCAGGGACAAAAAAGAAAAACACCTGATGCCCCTAGAAGCAGTTGCAAAAACGTCCTTTGAGCATGAGGCTTATTACTCCACTTCCCTAGACTGACAATGTTGCTGTCCAAAGGTGCCTCTGTTGCTCCTTCAACCAGAGTGGAGACACTCTAATCACCAGGTGAAAACAGAGAGAAAAGAACCTACAAAAAACTTATGTAGCCACCACATCTAATGATTGGTACATTGCAATATATTACAATATTACATTTTTGGTTTTGGGATATTGATTCACATACCATATATGGAAGAAGAGTGTGGACACCTGATCATCTCACATGCCTACATGGCCAGAAGTATGTGGACACTCCTTCAAATTATGAGTTTACATTGAAAGGTACTGTTAATGCTACAGCATGCAAATTCATTTTAGACAATTGTGTGCATCTAACATTGTAATAATAGTTTAACCCTTTTGCCGTTAGGACCTGACAGCAGGGATTTTTCACACATTCCCGTGGCTACACCCCCTGCCAGTTATCCTGGGCACTGCTTTCCCACCTGCGGGCCCGGGACTGACATAGCGGTGCGTGCCCCCCCCCCCCCAAACACACATACACAAATGTAATCACACACTTCGAGAGCGTCTACGCATGAAGACGGCGATTACAATTGCGATACTCATGTTACATATTGTTACGCACACCGGAGTGAGAGCACTATTTCCTTGTGCCAGACCTCCACAACACTAAACTGATGACCTATAGGGGGCTTTTAAAGTGTCGCCTATGAAAAATATGGGGGAACTGAAATTTATCACCATTTCATGGGCGCATGCAAATTTAAGGTTTGACATGTACAGTATCTATTTATTCAGTGCAACCTCATCTTTTATATCTTACAAAAAAACTGGGTAATATATTGCGTTTGGGTGCCCTAAAATTATATATTTTTTGTATTTTGCGGTAATATTGTGTGCCATAAAAACTGGAACTACCACAATTTCATTTTCTAGGGTGGCTGCTTTCAGAAAATATGTAATGTTTTGGAGGGTTTATGTAATCTTAAGGCTTAAAATAATTTTTTTAAGCATGTGTGCAATAATGGCTTTGGCAGAAAAAGGGTTAAGGAAGGCCCTTCCACAAACAAACGCCACTTTCCATGTGTTTTAATGATATATTTGTATTCTAGTTGGTGGTGGTGTTCCTGTGCTATCCAGAGAGCCCAACAATATATCTAAGAACCCTCAGGTAAAGCAAGGCCAAGGACCACACAATCCTCTTGATTCTAGTGCTCCTCTGGTCAAGAAAGGAAAGCAGCGAGAGGTACCCAAAGCCAAAAAACCAACTTCCCTAAAAAAGGTTTGTATTCAATGATATTGGAATGCTGCTTCTAAGCCTGGAAATAAATAATTTCTTTGACCATTTTAAGTTTAATGAAAGAGCAGTATACATAAATCTATTTATTTTTTTATTTGTATTAGTATAGTAAATTGTATTAGTATAGTAAAAAGACAAAATTGGAGCACATTGCACACTTAAGGCCTTATTCGCACGAGGCGGATCCGCTCACTGAGCGGGGTGGGGCCTGTCGGAGCACCGCTGATTCCTATGGAGAGATTGGACGAGAATGGATAGCATGTCCGTTTTCATCAGATCTCATCTGATCCGGTTCCCCCAGACGGATGGCGAACGTATCGCCATATGTCTGATTGTAGCGGATCTGATGGCAGACGGGTGTCAGCAGACACATCTCCGCTGACATCCATCTCCCCATAGGAGTCAATGGATGGCCTGCTCGGATCCGCCTGAAAAAAAAAGACAGGCGGATCCGAGCAGGCTTGTCATGTGAAAGGGGCCTAAAAGATGAGGATGGGAAGATGGTTACAGATGACACAAAGAAGGCAACTGTACTAAATGCCTTCTTCTCCACAGTTTTTACGCAGGAAAAAAAAGCAGGGTTTACCGACAGCGACTGTGGTGTTAGTAACACAACACATGACATACCCAAGTGGCTAACAGAGGCTGGAGTCAATAAAAGACGTCATAAACTTAACACAAATAAATCACCAGGACCAGATAGCTTACACCTGAGAGTCCTCAGAGAACTCAGTCAAGTTATAGCCAGGCCAGTATACCTGATCTTTGTGGACAGCATAATGACAGGATTGGTACCAGTTGATTGGAGAAAAGCCAAAGTGGTACCAATATTCAAAAAATGGCAGAGACATATTCCTGGGAATTATAGCCCAACATCAATAGTGGGTAAATTATTGTCGGGGATGATTAGGGACTATATCCAAAGTCTTACTGAGGAGAAGACTATCAGTGGTAATCAGCATGGGTTTATGAGAGGACGTTCCTGCCAGACCAATCTGCTAACATTCTACGAGGAAGTGAGCTGCCATCTAGATAGGGGGAGGCCTGTGGATGTGGTGTATATAGACTTTGCAAAAGCATTTGATACCGTCCCCCCATAAACGCTTAATTTTACAAGCTGAGTTCTGCGGGCTTGGATCATAGGGTTTGTGCTTGGATAAGAAACTGGTTACAGGCACAGGTCCAAAAGGTAGTGATAAATAACATGTACTCAGACTGGTCTGGAGTGGTAAGTGGGGTACCCGAAGGCTCTGTCTTGGGACCAATTCAATTCAACATATTCATAAATGATATAGAGTATGAGATAACTAGTTCGGTTTCAGTTTTTGCGGATGACACAAAGATAAGCAGAGTAATAAACTCTCATCAGGACATAGAAATTTTGCAGAATGACCTGAATAAAATTAAGGAGTGGGCAGACAAAAAGCAAATGAGGTTTAATGTGGAGAAATGTAAAGTAATATACTTGGGGTCAAAAAACATAAATGAAAAATATTCACTAGGTGGAGAACAGCTGGGAGAATCTAGACTGGAGAAGGATCTGGGGGTGCTAATAGATGACAGATTGAGCAACAGCATGCAGTGCCAAGCTGCAGCTAACAAAGCAGGCAGAATATTAGCATGCATAAAAAAAGGGATATACTCCAGGGACAAAACTATAATCCTGCCACTTTATAAAACTCTGGTTAGGCCTCATCTGGAGTTTTCCATCCAGTTCTGGTCACCAGTGCTGGAGCTGGAGAGAGTCCAATGAAGGGCAACGAAACTAATAAGGGGACTGGAGGACCTCAATTATGAGGAACGACTGCAAACACTAAATTTATTCTCGCTGGAGATGAGACTCTTAAGAGGGGACATGATAGCGATCTACAAATATCTCAATGGGGATCCCAGCATAGGAAATAAACTATTCAGTCATAGGGATTGTAAAAGGACACAGGGGCACACAATGAGACTGGAGGAGAAGCCGTTTACTTTAAACTGCGTAGGGGGTTCTTCACTGTAAGGGGAATAAGGATGTGGACCTCTCTCCCACAATTGGTGGTGGCTGCGGGGAGTATGGATATTTTTAAAAAACCCTTAAAGGACACAAAATTCGGGGATATGGGAAATCATTATAGACACTGATACACATACACCTACACAGGTTGAACTGGATGGACAATTGTCTTTTTTCAGTCTTACCGACCTATGTATATTCAGAAATACATATGTAAGAAATTTACTGAGATTTGCCATGCACCTTATTGCTGATAACATGCGACACATTGTGCAGCAAAAGTCAGTCGGCTTATAATATATTTGCAAAGATATTTCTTAGTTCTTTTTTGTTAAATAGGGGACTCCAGGAAGTGCAGAATGGGCGTTTTTTAGTTCTAATCACTCGGATGATTGTTTGGACCTTCAGCTTCAAGTCTTGGTCCCAGCATGTTTCTGACACCTGTGTCTACTTTTTCCATCTTCTTGGATGTAGGGAGTACATGTTGTAGGCTTGACAAACAACAAAGTAAGATCAAAGAGTAGATCTGGAGATCTCTCCGTTTCTGGAGAGTTGATGTCAACTGTAATTAGCACACTGCAGTGCCATGAACCTAAACTACCAGTTTACACACTAATCATTTGCTTGCCATGCTTTTCTCTTCTTTATGGTGGTGGCACAGCCTATACCACCCTATACCTTTTAAATACACTATTGGGAAAAGATAGCTGAACCCGATTGTGACAGGGCATCATTGAACATGATGTAATGATGCTGTAGTGCAGAACAACATGTGGACCTCTAGTCAGTCACAAACTTCAAACCTTTTGAATCCTGTAAGTGTTAAGACTTTTTTACTGTTGGGGTCCATGCACACTGGGCTTTAAAAATGCCAGTTCTTTTAGCAGAAAAAAATGCTGTAATAGAGCGGTTTTGTACAGGCGTTTAGGAGTGTTTAGCATTTTTTTTCTGCTAGAAAACTGCTCTGAAAAATGCAAAGCAGAAGGGTTTTTTTTTTTTCCTGCCGTTAATTGCTGAGCCTTTATATGCCCTTTAAACCTCCTCATGTGCATGGACACGGACACATAGGATAGCATTGAGCTGCTACTACAGGCAGAACACTAATCTCTAGAAGCAACATTTCTTTTTAAGCCCAGTGTGCATTGACCCTTCTAATGCACAGTGCCTCTCTTGCGATGTAAATAGTTCTGTCCTTTTTTTGGAGTGCAGTTAGAGATAAGACATAAACAAACAGGCACCCTTGCAAGGACAGAATATTCTTTAGGCAGTAAGGCCTGGTTCACACCTACGCATTTTTTAGTGTGTTTTCAGTTTTGCAGAAACACACTACAGTCCATTTAACATAGTTTCCTATGGGTCACATTCACATCTGTGCATTTTATGGAAAGGGCCAGGGACTTGTTTTTGGTTACAATGTATCAAAAACGTGTATTGAAAAATGCAAAAGGCACCTGAAATATGCAAACTGCAACCTGCATAGGTGTGAACCAGGCCTTATGTCTCATTATGTGAAGCTTCTTGGTTAACTTTCTGTAATATATGTATGGTTTATTTTTTTACATCTTCAGATTATTTTGAAAGAAAGAGAACAGAAGAAACAGCTGCAGTCTTCTGTGTCCCAGGATGCATCCCAGAAAGTGGAGGAAGCTCATTTAGATGATGTAGAGGGAACAGTGGAGTGCCAGGATGTGTCTGAAGAGCCTCTTAGTTCTCCAAGCCCAGAAGATATAGGTATCTTGCATTACATTTTTTGATTACATTTGAAAAAGAATGAAAGTGCTCCTAACACATTTTTTTCGCCTTCCTCTGGATCAACTGTGGGTATAGGATTGTGTATATGGGATTGTATGATTTTTTTTTTTTTTTTGACAAATTTAATTTTATTCATTTTTTTTTTTAGGAATGAACAAGGTCCATAGAAAAAAACAGTTACAGTATCTTACATGTAAGGAGGTCGCAGCCTCCTAAAGATAGGATTTTCTATAAGCTGGAGTTTCCATGTCTGATATTTCCCACTATCTTACTGCTGTAATATTGCAGTGGTATGAGATTTGCATACCATCATTATCATGATATTATTATTTATTTTTTATTATTTATTTTTTTGGTTGAACTAGATGCACTTTTGTGTCTTTTTTCTCAACCCGACTAACTATGTAACATTAACAATGCCATTCCACAGATTTTTCATCTTATTTCAGTGATAAGGTTTATACCACTAGTCAGAAGTGGATATATTAATGTAACACAAATGCCTCCTGGTAAGGGCTTATTCACAAAGCACATGCTTTAACTGTCTTAAAGTGATTGTAAACCTTTGTTTTTTGTTTTTTAAATAACAAACATATCATACTTACTGTGCAGTTTGTTCTGCACAGTGTGGTCCCGAACCTCGTCTTCTGGGGTCCCCCGGCGGCGCTCGCGGCTCCTCCTCACATCGGTAAACCCCCTGGGAGAAGCGCTCTCCCTGGGGGTTACCTTGCGGGCACGCTCCCGAGTCCAGCATTTGCGTGCATAGACTCAGAATGCAGGACTCGGCCCGGCGCCTGCGTTATTGGATTTGATTGATAGCAGCGCAGTCATTGGCCCCCGCTGCTATCAATCTATCCAATCAAGAGCTGAGAACCCCGGGCAGAGAGGTAGAGCGCGTCTCCTCCGAGGGAACGAATCAGCTTAGGTGAGTAAAACGGGAGGCTGGAGGGCAGGTCAGTGTCAGTTTTTTCACCTAAATGCATAGTATGCATTAAGGTGAAAAAACACGAGGGTTTACAACCCCTTTAAGCCTAGTACACACTATTAGAAAATCGGACAAATTATCTTTTTTTTTTTTCTTGTCCTTGTCACATGTTGAAAACAGAATGCCTAAAATGGTACAAAAATGCATGAACAACAGAGGACTTCCCACAGATATAGCAACGGTCTATGTCTAGTCTATGGTCATACTTTGTGTCTGATCATGTGCAGATTTGCTCATTTGATTTTTATTGGACGAATACTGTGCTAATTAAACCAAAAAAATAAGTTATAACTAACGAGAACATTTTTCCAACATGTCATTTTGGAAATTTTCATATGAACAGTCCAGTCCATATCGGCTCTCGAAAGCAGTGTACTAACGAACTGAAAATGGAACGATTGTTTCAAATCTTCGTTCAATTTTCCAATATTGTGTACTAGGCTTAACTCGGCCTGCAAACTTTTTACAGACTTCATGGAACCATTCACATCAGTCTAACAGCTGCCACACTAAAAATCCAATTCACCTCCCAGTGTTTTTTTGGTTTGAAGGAGGAAACATGCAAACAGTGTCCCAGGTGGGGTTCAAAGCCAGCATATGAGCTGCTAGGCACTGTGCTGTCTCTAGTTGGAGGTCATGTTTTAATGGTAAATAATTTAATATGTAAATTAAATGTAATATTCATCCCCTCTCTTTTTTTTTCAGAGACGGAAATGGAACCGAATGTTGATTGCTCTGCTTCAACAAGTGAATCTTCAAAAAACCTTTCTGATGCCACCAGTGTTGTTTCTATTCATCAACAGACAACCAACCTTCCAAAAATTCACAGCAGAAGATTTAGAGAGTGAGTTCTTTCTTTTAAAATGTTGTGTGGATCTAAAAAAAGATGTTTCAAGTTTGCCTTTGGTAAATGAATTGTGCTTTTTAGCTCATGTCGTTATTTCTCATTTGAACAGAAGTTGCTTTAGAGAATGTTGGAGCCATTTGGTGAAACCTGCTAATCACGATATGCTTCCAACCTCATGCCACTTTTGATCTTAAGCCCAACCGATATGTTCTGCCCCATTCAGACACCATAATTGTCCCACTCATGTTCCAAGTGGGCCCTGAAAAATACACTGATTGGAAGGGGGGGGGGGGGCAGTAGAAGAGGAGGACAACATTACAAGGGAGACATTTGTCTGTGGCTTATGTTTGGTATTCGCACAGGATTTATAGATTGTAGTCATGAATTGTATGTATTTGTACATTTTACAGGTAGATGTAAATGGTAATTTTTGTTTGTCAGGTATTGTAGCCAGGTTCTCAGTAAAGAAGTGGACAGTTGTGTGACAGAGCTTCTTAAAGAACTGGTGCGCTTTCAGGATCGCTTGTACCTTAAAGATCCAGTAAAAGCAAAGACAAAAAGGCGTCTTGTGATGGGATTGCGTGAGGTATTGAAGCATCTGAAACTGAAGAAATTAAAGTGCATAATCATTTCTCCCAACTGTGAAAAGATCCAGTCTAAAGGTACAAGTGAAAAGTCTGAAATTTTAAATATTGCTCATTTAAAGGTGTATTGTGTGTGTGTGTATGTATGTATGTGTGTGTATGTATGTATGTGTGTGTGTGTGTGTGTATATATATATATATATATATATATATATATATATATATATATATATATATATATATATATACGATCCTTGTTTCTATATAATAATTTGTAATTTAGAGGTTCATGTAGGCATCCATACTTGTACATTACGGGCTGTGGTTCCTGCTAAGAAATGATGCACAGTGATAATGCTTTACACAAGCCTTTATCTCTTCTATTCATCCTTCTTAAAAATGGTAGACTCTCTGTGACTTATCCTGTAATTTCGGCAGTTGTTAAGCAAATATGCTAACCATGTTTCATGATGTTCAGATGGTCATTATAGGGAAAATCTGCACTATGTAAATGAAATGCATAAAATATAAAGCAGTGAGCATGTAAGTGTCACCAACATTAGTTTCAAGGAAATGTTATGGTTATAAATGTGTGCTTGGTGACCACACAATATAAATTCACATTAATACCAATCTGTAATTTCAAATGGCTTAACCCTCTGAAATGTATGCATAGGAAAGCCTTGCTGTAAATCTGGTGATTGTGCTGCTGTTGGCAACACTAAACTTCATAGAATTGGACAGGGATAGTGACTGACCATTTCATATCTGGGGTTAAAAAGGCTTTACAGCCATTTTAACACCAAATATGAAATGGTCAGTCACTGTCCCTGTCCATTCAGAAGTTCAGAAAAAAGGGGGCGGAGAGCTGAAGTTTCACTTTACAGAGCTCAGTGAGGAGAGCTCTGAGAGCTGATTGGTGGGAAGGGACAGAGCTGAGGTTGTCAGTCAGCTG
The DNA here is from genome assembly GCA_037952925.1 of Lithobates clamitans. Taxonomy (NCBI): domain Eukaryota; kingdom Metazoa; phylum Chordata; class Amphibia; order Anura; family Ranidae; genus Lithobates; species Lithobates clamitans. The sequence goes on along the minus strand of JBBGZY010000842.1, from coordinate 3,976,233 downwards.
GAGCTAATTTATTCTATTTAATTATCCCAGTAATCCTGTGCACTGGTTCTGAACATTGAATTGAAATCGGGAGCCCTTGAAAAATGTCGCAATTAGCATTGTCAAGTACAAGTGGGGTACTTATCTCTGTTGCCATTCAGTGGGGATGCCAAATACTCTTGCTTATTCCCAAGAATCTGTGCTTTTTACATGCAAGACAGACAACAGGTTCAAGTCGGTTGATGCCCCACCAGGACATACTCAACTTCCCTCTGCCTCCCCCACCATTCTGTTTGCCAACAAAGAGAAATATCTGGTTACCTGGGAAAGTATAGCATGTGACTCTGTCTTCCTCTTTTGTGATTGTGCTGTTGATTGGCTGTTTAGAGCCACAACCCTATCACAAGGGGAAAGTAGAAAGTTACAACTTTTAAAGGGCTTCCTTTTTTCATATCTGATCAGCATCGGCAAAGCAAAGGTTCATTATTATTTTTTTTTTCTACTTTTGGATAACTTGGGTATGATTAGAACCCCTATGGGGGATTAACCACTTCAATACTTGGCACTTTTTGCCCCCTTCCTGCCCAGGCCAATTTCAGCTTTCAGTCCTGTCGCACTTTAAATGACAATTGCGCGGTTATGCAACACTGTACCCATCTGACATTTCTATCATTTTTTTCTCACACAAATGGAGCTTTCTTTTGGTGGTATTTAATCACCACTGGGTTTTTGTAGTTTTTTGCTAAATAAATAAAAAAAGACCAAAATATTTGAGAAAAAAAATTTTTTGCAAATTAATCTTTCTTCGTGAATTTAGGCCCAAATGTATTCTGCTATATTTTTTTTTTTTTGGTGAAAATAACCCAAATATTATTTAGTGTGTAGGAAAGTTGAGTCCACAAACTATGGTATATATCTGAAAATCGATCAATCCTGTTGTACTGACGATCTCATTTCTTGAGGCCCAAAAATGCCAGGACAGTACAATTATCCCCCAAATTACCCCTTTTTTGAAAGTAGTTTTGAAAGTAGACAGTCCAAGGTATTTAGTAAGAGGCATGGCAAGTTTTTTTGAAGCTTTTTTTTTTTTCACAATTTTTTTGAAAAAAAAAGTTCACAATCGTTTTTTGTTTACATACTGCCACCAGTGCAGTACAGCTCTATTATATAATATAATGGATGTGGCAGTAATCGGGGACAAGGACATTTTTTAAAAACATTTTTTTAATCTATTTTATTACTTTTTTTTTTTTTTTTTTTTACACACTGACCAGAGCAATACAGTGTTACCATACTAACACTGTACTACCCTGGGGAAGTGATCAGGATTATTTTTTTTAAACACATTATCATTGTTTATTAGATTGTAAGCTCTTCTGAGCAGGGCCCTCTTAATCCTTTTGTGTTTTATTGTATTACCTCCCTTTTATATTGTAAAGCGCTGCGTAAACATTGGCGCTTTATAAATCCTGTATAATAATAATTATTGTTTATACCAGTGAATTTCACTGCTGTGAGCAACCATTTTTACTGAAGGAAACTGATCTGTTCAGTGTGTTTTGTTGTGAATAGCTGTGATTGGCCACAGCTAATAACATGGTACAGAAGGGCTGTGATGGGCCCTGTCTGTACCATGTAAATAATCACAACTAGCAACACAATTGTACACAATGAATGGCATGAAAGGAAGCCATCCATTGTTTAAAATTGTCATCACATGGCACCAGCAGCGGGCCAGTACACTGAGAAGTCATTATCCGATGTACACAGACGGTGACAGATTGCGCCGCGGCCCCAGTCATGATCTGGGAGGACATCATAAGTCTCGCTCAGCCATCATTTTGCTATAGGCCCGGGCAGAACTGGTTAATGAGAAAAAAGCTCCCCTAAGTGAGTGGAAATCTACCCCTCCCCTCAAAGAAAAAAAGATCAGATTTAAATCTGATTATTTCCATCCAAAACTGAAAAATACTTTTTGGTGGATTTGACCTTCAGAATGTAATACTGCGAAACTACAGCTTTTTTTTCACTGAATACACAAATGTATTTTGCAAGCTGATTATCATCAGCGTTATTGCAATAATACAGGGAAAGGTATGAGATTAAAAACCATTAGTTGGAGGGTTTGTAAAGATCATGTCTGTTTAGAAATGTTGCCATTATAAGTGCTGATTGTATCTGTGTGTATGTTGTTTGTGCAGGTGGGTTGGATGACACTCTGCAGACAATTATTAGCTGTGCCATTGAACAGAATGTCCCTTTTGTGTTTGCACTCAATCGCAAAGCTCTGGGCCGTTGTGTGAACAAAGCTGTCCCTGTTAGTGTGGTCGGGATATTCAGCTATGATGGAGCCCAGGTGAGGCATGTCTAACCTTTTGTCTATTAGTGTAATAGCAGCCATTGAAGGGAGAGCATTGTCATGCACCAATGTGGACAAACTATTGTATAGCAAAAGAATTGATAGTACAACATGCGTGTATAAAGGCATCCACAGAAAATGAATACATGTTCTTCATACAAACTTGTATAACATATGTAGTGTCTTCAGATTCTACTGTATGTGAAAATAACATTTTGTAGGACAGGAGCGTAAAGATCATTTATATACATTCCAAACCTTTTGGTTATGCCTAGTAGCTCTGTCCACTCTCATCCAGTTTACAAGTGAAGAAGAACAAAGACTTCATTTTCTTTGTTTGGCTGATCACTGAATGACCGTAGTAAAGGAGCCTCTGAGCTGGTAGATTTAACAAACTGTAATAAAACGCCCATGTCAAAAAAGGCCCACAGTAGGCACTGGTGTTATAAAAGGCATATTATACATGTGAACGCATTGATTTTAATGCAGAATGGGAGAAAATTAGTTCATAGGTCAATAAATGTAAGAGGACAATAAAAATGTATTTATTATACCTATCAGTATAAGTTATTATTCTGAATCTCTAACCTAATTTCAATAAACTTGGTAGAGTAATATACTGCACATTACTGAGTTCATTGGACAGTCAGCCCCCTTCCTTAGTTGAGCTTACAGTCTCACAAGCATATACATGCTAAGACCACTTCAATCATTTGACGGGACTGTGAGAGAAATCCATGTCACTTGGTGGAAAGTTAAATATACAAATACCTACAATACAGTATTGCTACTCAAAATGTGTGCTCATGTAAGACTAATTTACTAGCATACATATTACTAATCTGTAAGGCATTTAACTCCTTTTGTGCCCTAGGTAGATTTATTTCTTTCTTAGTATCCGGTATTTGAAGTTTAACAGTCCCCTGCACAGTACCCTGTGCTGAGGGCATGTTAAAGTACAACTAAAGGCATTTTTTAACCACTTCAATATAGGACACTTTCACCCCCTCCCTGTCCAGGCCAATTTTCAGCTTTCAGCGCTGTTGCAGTTTGAATGACAGTTGAGTAGTCGTGCAATGTTGTACCCAAACAAAATTTTTATCATTTTTTTAAACAGGGCTTTCTTTTGGTGGTATTTAATTACCACTTGTTTTTTTTTTTTTTTTTTTGCTAAACAAATGAAAAAAGCCCAAAAATTTTGAAAAAAAATACGTTTTTCTTAATTTCTGTTATAAAATTTTGTAAATAAGTAATTGTTCCAGTCTCCACTAATGATGGGAAAATAGTCAGAATGCTTTTTGATCGTGTGATGCTACAGTGAGTGGAAAAAAGTATTTGATCCCCTGCTGATTTTATACTTTTGCCCACTGACAAAAAAATGATCAGTCTATAATTTTAATGGTAGGCTTATTTTAACAGTGAGACACAGAATAACAACAAAAATATCCAGAAAAACGCTTTTCAAAAAAGTTATAAATTGATTTGCATTTTAATGAATAAAATAAGTATTTAATCCCCTATCAATCAGCAAAATTTCTGGCTCACAGGTGTCTTCTATACAGATAACGAGCTGAGATTAAAGGGAGTGCTCCTAATCTCAGCTTGTTACCTGTATAAAAGACACCTGTCCACAGAATCAATCAATCAGATTCCACCATTTTTTTTCTCTATCGAAAAGCCAGTGGCGTGCAAAACACACCTCAAAAACTTCCACCCGGTGCCAAAAAAAAGTGCCCACACATAGAGAGTGAAACACAAAAACGTGCAACGGGTGTACAGAGCCCTCCACTAGGTAAGGACCTTACCCTGATCCCCCGGGGCGTTAGGCTCCAGACAGGGACTGAGGTACTCAGACAAAGGGTCCATCCGGCCGAAACCAGGCGGACCCCCACAACTGGAAGGACTGCCGAAGCAGACCAACCCAAGTACAGTGGGGCTCTCCCGAAGAGAGACCCCTCAAAGGAGAGGGCGAACCAAGCCAAAAGGCCTATGTCCACCCCCTCCCAAGACTTTCAGAGTAGGCCCGAGGACCCACACCCTACTCGCCACACAGTGACAAACGTGTATACAAAACAACCAAAAAAAAGACAAAAAGGTGACAAACAGGGGTAAAAGAAAGAGTGGGGAAGATAGTGAGATGGGAGAGTGAAAGTGGCCATTGTGCTATACAATGGCCGGCCCTCCGGCCAGGCATAAAAATTTCCCCTGGTCCTGGCCAAAAGGCCCGGCCCAAGAGGCAGGTGCGAAAAACGTGTGTTGTGGTGAAGTGCCTATGGTGCCATAAAATCAAGTGCTTTCACACCGTGACTATACGGCACCCCTGAACTGCCACTTCAGGGGCACATTCACCACTGGCTTTTCGAAAAAGCCCTGACCCACAGCCCAGATCACAGCAGCCCCCACCCCAGGCAGAAAGGTATGGAGTTCTGGAAGCTTGGAGAGAGCCCTTGCCATCAGGCTTCACCGTCGTTCCGTCCCTCCTACCTAATTACATTCGGGAAATACTGGCCGCTCCCCCGGTGGGAGCAAGGGGAGCCAGCGTTCTCTCCCAAATAACTGTCCAGAGCTAGAGCTGCCCCAATCCAGGCCAGAAGGCCAGGGTCCCGACCCTCCGCCAAGACCGAATGGTTCTCCGTCCCCATCAGAAGGCTTCCCTTTCGGCTACAAACCGCTCCGGGTTACCTTCACTCTAGCAGGTTTTGCATAGCAACCGCAATCCCATCTCTATCTCGCCATAGATCAGGGACAGAAGCAAGCGCCACCTCCTGGAAACTGATAAGAATGAATACTACACTTGATCTTAGCCAAAAGGCCGAGAAGCAATTAGCAATAATCACGCCTCAGTTGAACCTCATTGGCTATGATACTGCCACTGCACAAAGCAAATCAGATTCCACCATGGCCAAGACAAAAGAGCTGTCCAAGGATGTCAGGGACAAGATTGTAGACCTACACAAGGCTGAAATGGGCTACAAGACCATCGCCAAGCAGCTTGGTGGGAGGGTGACAACAGTTGGTGCAATTATTTGCAAATGGAAGAAACACAAAATAACTGTCAATCTCCCTCAGATCTCGCCTCATGGAGTTTCAATGATTAGGAGAACAGTGAGTAATCAGCCCAGAACTACACAGGAGAATCTTGTCAATAATCTCAAGGCAGCTGGGGCCATAGTCACCAAGAAAAACAATTGGTAACGCACTACGCTGTGAAACATGGAGAAGGAAACATTATGCTTTGGGGGTGTTTTTCTGCTAAGGGGACAAGACAACTTCACCGCATTTAAGGGACGATGGACGGGGCCATGTACCGTCAAATCTTAAGTGAGAACCTCCTTCCCTCAGCCAGGGCATTGAAAATGGATCGTGGATGGGTATTCCAGCACGACAATGACCCAAACACATGGCCAAGGCAACAAAGGAGTGGCTCAAGAAGAAGCACAATAAGGTCCTGGAGTGGCCAAGCCAGTCTCCAGACCTTCATCCCTTAGAAAATATGCGGAGGGAGCTGAAGGTTTGAGTTACCAAACGTCAGCCTCAAAACCTTAAAGACTTGGTGAGGATCTACAAAGAGAAGTGGGACAAAATCCCCCCTGAGATGTGTGCAAACCTGGTGGCGAACTACAAGAAACGTCTGATCTCTGTGATTGGCAACCAGGGTTTTGCCACCAAGTACGAAGTCATGTTTTGCGAAGGGGTCAAATACCTATTTTACTCATTAAAATGCAAATCAATTTATAACTTTCTTCAAATGCGTTTTTCTGGATTTTTTTGTTATTCTGTCTCTCACTGTTAATATAAACCTACCATTAAAATTATAGACTGATCATTTCTTTGTCAGTGGGCAAACATACAAAATCAGCAAGGGATCAAATACTTGTTTCCCTCACTGTCGCTGGCAGCTTCATTCAGAAAATAAGCCTTTAGCCTGAAGATGGCAGTGTGCCTTTGTATAATACTGTAATTATCAGATACAATTACAGTATATAAAAAATATATAGTAGGGAAAAGCTGCTGTCTAATGATGTGCAAAGACACCTAAACGTGAAAGTGAAAACAGACAGCACTGCACCCAAAACAACAACAAAAAATAAAATTGAGTTGATTCTTAGCAGCAGCTACCATAAACGCATAAATATGTACTAAAATGTATGGTGTGAACAAGGAAACACTAAAAAAAAATATATATATGCCTTTTACGGCCCATAATAAAACAGAATTTTACATTAAAAATAGTGAAAAGGTGTACTAAACTAAAGCCCTGTATGTAAATTCTATTTAGGTATGCAGGTCATTCATAGGAATTAATAGTCAAGTTAACCAATGCATATGCATGCTGCTAAATTTGGCCTGGACAGCTCAGCTAGACGTTGATGACCTCAGCATGAGAGGGTTTACAATTGGAGTGTCAAAATACAGCAAATGATAAATATTCCTCACTATTTCTTATGTCTATGTGTGAGTAATTGTGGAATGACTTTAGTTTGATATTATTTGGTATTATACTTTTCATATTTCTGGTTAAATTTCTCTTCCCATAGGATCACTTCCATAAATTATATGAACTTACAATGCAAGCTAGACAAGCCTATAACGACATGGTTTGCTCATTACAAGAGCAGCAGAAGGAAGATACTGAAGATGAAGATAAGGTGGAAAGTGTCTTGGAAAACAATCAGCACAAACATGTGGAAGTGAATGCAGAGTCCACAGCAGAAGAGGCAGAAGAGCCAAACTACAGTGAGTATTACTAGGTCCATGATGTGTAATAGCCTGAGCCTTCTGGGTAATGAGCAGTTTTTTTAGACTAGTAAGGTATTGAAGTAGACTATTGATTATACCGTTGAACTCCATAAATTAAAAATAGAATTCAATTCAATTGAAGAAGTTTCTTGCTGTATTGCCTTGTTATAAACTGAATAGATTGTATTGCTTTTAACCTGAAGGAAGAGATGGCTGCACACCTGTGTCTGTCCAACAAGTTTATTAAATATACAAAAACTGCCACCAGGACCACGACAACAGACCAAGGAAGTGACCAGGAGTGCAGATAGTTTTGCACACCTGTGACTCGTTTTCAGCAGACAGTGGGCTGAAGTCTGCTGTCTGCTGATGTCACAGAGCTGGTCCAGGCTCAGGCAAGATCACGACAATGAAGTCGGGATCCGCCCACATGCCTGGACGAGCACCTGGCTCAGTCTCTCAACGAGCTGCTGAGAGCTTGAGCCAGCCATTCCTGCCCCCTCCACAGCCCAGCGGTCCAGTGAGTGGGGGGGAGGCAAAGCAAGAGAGCTGTTGACTCGGGGAGCCCTGAGAAACGAGCAGTCAGTGGTGTTAGATCGCTCGGTTCTCCGTATTAAAGCTGGCGAGGACAGATTCAGCATCGCATCGATGCTGCATCCATCTACGCAAGTATGTATGGGGGAAAAAAAGAGGATTCCCATACGTCTCTTTTAAGAAAAAAACAGTTTACATTTATAGAGCATAGCAGTGTGCTTTAAAAATCTGCATTACGAGTTGCTTGCGCCAATTCTTGTTAGTGGAACACTGTCCATTTCAAATAAAAAGGGGAACTTGGAGTAGATCGTAGTCATGTGACCAACCTCCCCTCTAGTTCTCTCTGCAGCGAAACTCTGCTTTGTGGAACTCTAAAGGCTCCACACCCTAGCCTTCATTTTATAAATGAGTCGCATAATGCTGGCACGGTATGAGTGAGTAAGCAGTGTGGTGTACAGCTGTAATCATAATGGGGTTGATTTACTAAAGGCAAATATACTGTGTACTGCAAGTGCACTTGCTCCAGAGCATAGTAAATGAGGTAAAGCTTCACTTTGCAAAGAATATCCAATCACATGCAAAGAAAATAAAAAACAGCATGTATGTTTGTACATGATTGGATGATAGAAACCAGCAGAGCTTCCCCTCAGATCTTGCAGTTCACAGTATATTTGCCTTTAGTAAATCAACCTCATTGCCTCTGTACTATAAATATGTTCCTTAGGCCTCAGTCTGGCAATATTTTGGTGCCAGCTGCGGCAAGAATTCAGCGAATTCCTCTGGCTTGATTCATAGATGGATGCAGATAGTTGTGGCTGCACAGCTTGTACAAAGCAAAAACCGGTTAATGGTGGCTGCAGCTGTCCATAGGTGTTTGGGTGTAATCATATATGGAGGCATAGATAATCGCCTCTGGACACAGGCTGTTTGCATCCAGGGATGATCATTTGTCCCTAACTGCAGATATTTGCTCCACACCAGTGGACAGCAGCAGCCACTATCAATCTGCCCTCGCTTTGTACAGGCTGTGCGGCTGCAACTATCTGCATCCACCTGAGAATCCAGCCATGGGTTTCCTCTGCACTCCAACACTAAGGTCTTATTCACATGGTATTATAGTGCCAGCTGCGGCAAAAATCCAAAGTGCTGAAGCAGACTGAGGACACTGGGAACTTTTCACTTAAAGTGATAATAAAGGCATAATAAAAATAAAATAACAGACATGTTATACTTACCTGCTCTGTGCAGTGTTTTTGCACAGAGTAGCCTTGATCCTCCTTTTCTCGGGTCCCTTGCCGGTGCTCCTGACCCCTCCCTCCTGCTGAATGCCCCTATAGCAAGCAGCTTGCTATGGGGCTTCCGAGCCACTTCTCTGCGTGTCTTTTCACACATGGAGCGTGGCTCGGCCCTGTCCCCGCTTTCTCTGCATTGGCTCACTGGCTGTGATTAACAATGGCTCCCACTGCTGTCTCAGCCAATGAGTAGGAAGAAATCCGGGAGGACCGCTGTTCCTGTGCACATCACTGGATTGAGATGGGGCTCAGCTAAGTATCAAGGGGTGCCAAAGTAATGCCACACTAGGTGACTAACTTTCACATGTTGTGAACTGGTACCAAGGTGCTGCACAGCTTATCTGTGGGATTCAGTAACATGCACATATCCAAAATATTGCTGCACTCCTTGGTATTTTTATTGAAGCTTTAAAATTACATCACAGGTGTGACAGGAACATTTTCCTGTCATACCTGTAATGCACTTTTAATACTTCAATAAAGATACCAAGGAGTGCAGCAATATTCCTGAATTGTGTACGTTTTTAGGGGGGGCAGGGGGGCTGCTGCATACAGAAATTTTTTTTTCAATAAACTTTGAGCCTTTACAACTACTTGACCTCCAGAAGATTTACACCACCCACCCCCCAACCCCCCCCCCCCCAAGACCAGGCCATTTTTTGCTTTTTGGCACTGCGTTGCTTTAACTGACAATTGCACGATCATGCAATGCTGTACACAAATGATATTTATACCATTTTCTTTAACACAAATAGAGCTTTCTTGTGGTGGTATTTGATCACCACTGGGCTTTTTATTTTTGTGCTATAAACAAAAAAAGACAGAACATTTTGAAAAGAAACCTATATTTTTTACTTTTTGCTATAAGACCTATCCAATTAAAAAAATCTAATTTCTTCATAAATTTAGGCCAATATGTATTCTGCTACAGATTTTTTTTAACCAAAAATATGAATACGTTTTATATTGATTGGTTTGCGCAAATGTTATAGCATCTACAAACCCTGGGATTATATACGGCAATTTTTTTTTTGTTGTACTAGTAATGGCGACGATCAGTGACTTATAGTGGGACTGCGATATTGTGGCGGACAATCTGACACTTTGTGGGAACCAGTGACATGAATACAGTGATCGGTGCTAAAAATATGAACTGTCACTGTACTAATGCCACTGACTGGGAAGGGGTTAAACATGTAGGGCGATCACAGGGTTAAATGTGTGTACTGTGAGGTGCTTTCACTTGCCAGTTTTTATTCCCTTTGCAGGGAAACAAAATTCTGCATATCCCCGCTGACAAGACAGCGCTCTGTATTGTTTACATACACAGAGCTCTGTCCTGCCTTTCTCCTCGCCGATCAGCGGGTGCGGCAGTCATCCATTGGCCAGCACCCACTGTTTCCCCTATGCTGGAACTAATCACAGGACAGTCGGCGTGCCCATTACCCGGAAGTGCTGGATCGCATACTAGATACGCGATCTGGCGCGGGACAGCCGCTGTGCTGCCATACTCCCAAGTGAGGCGCTCGGCAAGCGGTTTAACAGTGTCCTTATTCTTCCTGTCCTATTGTGTCAAATAAGACAGGAGAGGAAGAATTCTCCTTGCTTTCCCCTTGTGTGTAGCATTCTTTGCCAATACCATTCTAATAGCAGAGGCAGGACACAGACCATCAGCTACTAATGCTTCCAGACCATGACTGACAATATCTGATAGTTGGTGCCAAGTGATGAGCTGATCACATTTGGACCACATAAGGGGTTTTTCCCAAGCACAATATGTTGAGGCTTGAGACGCCATTGCTATCCCTACACCAGAGAACAATGGAACCAGTGCTCAAATGTCAGAACTTCCTGTTCTCATTATTTTACCTAACTGTAATGGCAGTTACTTTGTTAAAAAAAAACAAAAAAAAAAACCTACTTTGCATAAGCCACAGGTTCTCTGGAGCCCCAGAGAGAATTAACCTTTCACCGCCATTTTTGTATATATCAACAAAGTATGTGTAGTGCCAAAACAAGATTAAACAACCTTAAACCGTGAGTGAGCAAAAACAGATCTGTAGCACCCTGATGTTTGGGCAGGGTTTCTAGTAAATTTACCTGACAGGTATAGTTGCCTTGGCCAATTGATACGAGATCAATTGATTCCACTCTAATTCTGGAATTGCTGCACTTCTCTCTTCTGTCACTAGATGGCCGGGTATCTGGTGACTTTAGATAAGACAAAGGCGTTGCAAGGACAGATTAGGAATAGATGGGGTATCTCAGCCAATGGACAGGGATCTTGGTCCCTTGGCCTGCTGGAAGAGCCTATTTATTTGGGTGAGGTCAGGTGATCGGGGTCTGTGCCACCTGGGTGGCTGTCAGGCTGGACATGTGTTGTACTGCCCTGGGCTGCTAGGCCAGAGCCTGAGGCCTATCCCCGGGATATCTGGCTAATAGGCTGTCTAAGAGCCTATCCAGAAGCAAGAGAGCAGCGCAGGGTTGGGACTGTGGCTTGCAGTCCAACTAAAAGCAACGGTTCTGCCGGCCAGAGAACCTGTCGTGGTCGGAGGTAGAGGGGAAGCTGTCGCCACTAAGGGACCATCCACCTTATTACCAGGGACCACTGTGAGTAGCTGAAGCAAGTACCATAGCAGTATTCTCACCAACCGGGGATGATGAGGAATTGGGGAAACTTCAGCAGGTATCAAGCCAGGGACCCAGCCAGTGAAGGTGATGCTTGCAGAGGAGTCTTGTGTGCCAAGCCAGGGACCGAGCAGGCCAGTGGGGGGACGCTTGAGGAGTATCTGTGAGTGCCAAGCTAGGGACCCAGCAGGGACGTGGGGGTGACGCTTGAGGAAGATACTCAGTGAGAAGATTGGAAGAGCTCAGGAGATCCAGTGGCAGTGGATAAGTGGGTCTAGGTGATAGACTGGGAGCTCAGTTGAGTGAAGATCAAAAGAGGAGAATTGTGAAGGAAGTGAAAGAGTTCATTGCAACCTTTGTTAGAAACTGTTTAAGATTGTTGCCATAGGAGATCGCATGTCTACACATGCAGATGTGGCGTCCGGCTGGGTGCCTTTCCCTGCATGTAGAAATAAATAATAAGTGACTGCGCTTAGGATCCTTACTAGGTATGCAGCCTCCCCTAATATAGCTCCCCAAAAGGGGTCTATAAGTGTATGAGTAGGGTGAAAAGGGGATTCTGGCGCTCCCTAGTGTGCGTATAAGTGACCAGTTAGTGGTGTGCACCTTAAATGATGTGGTATACCAAGCAATAATAAATAAGTAGTATGTGTCCAGACTATTATACAACACGAATGGATATAGTGATCAAATATGTTCTAAGTGCATAAACAGTGCTTGATAGCAATCACTGAATCAACAGTAACCCATCAAAAAATCTGAAATAACCACACAAAAAGGGCATACATGAACATAATTATCTTGTATAAATAAAGTGAGCACTAGGCAAGCCCCACTCGAATATCGTGATTCCACTAACGTGATTGATGAGAAAAAAAAGGGGGTATCTAAAGGTGAATGCACAAATAATAGTCCATATACTTTCACTCAAAGTGATAGCTCACATGTGGTGGTTTGGGTGTTTGCCAAAAAGCTTAGTGGGTGAAAATATATATAAAAAAAATATATGTATATATATAAAAAAAGGAAAAAAGTGTTTATAAATAAATGTGCAGCTAATAGTCCATGTAGTATACTGATTTCTTCACTCAGAATGAGTAACACAGAAATGGCGACTTTTAGGTGTTTTCAGAGAATCCTCTCGTGACTTTGTGCTCCCCCTTCAGGGTCCCCACTCACCAGATCCACTCAGCCCCACAGGGGTAGTGCACTTGTAATTGTAACCACTGCGGTCGCTTCCACCATCCTAGCTGTTCGGGTGCCTGGAATATCCTCCCTTTCTCCAGGTGCTTTGTGATGTGATCTGTAGTGGGTTCCTGCAGACGCACACAGCCTGTGGTGCCCAGGCACGTAATCAGACTGGAGATACCTTTTTGCAGCAAGCTGTTTGTCCCAATGTGTTCTTTCTAGAGGTATTCTTCTGGCCATTTATTTATGAACACTTTTTTCCTTTTTCTATATATATATATATATATATATATATATATATATATATATATATATATATATATATATATATACATATATATACATATATATATACATATATATACATATATATATACATATATTTTTTATATATTTTTTTTTCACCCACTAAGCTTTTTGGCAAACACCCAAACCACCACATGTGAGCTATCACTTTGAGTGAAAGTATATGGACTATTATTTGTGCATTCACCTTTAGATAACTTTTTTTTTTTTTTTTTTTATATCTCATCAATCACGATATTCGAGTGGGGCTTGCCTAGTGCTCACTTTATTCATAGAAGATAATTATGTTCATGTATGCCCTTTTTTGTGTGGTTATTTCTGATTTTTTGATGGGTTACTGTTGATTCAGTGATTGCTATCAAGCACTGTTTATGCACTTAGAACATATTTGATCACTATATCCATTCGTGTTGTATAATAGTCTGGACACATACTATTTATTTATTATTGCTTGGTATACCACACCATTTAAGGTGCACACCACTAACTGGTCATTTATACGCACACTAGGGAGCGCCTTTCCCTGCATGGCTGTCTACCTATAGAAGTCTGAGTCTGCTAATTAACATTGAGACTACTAAAGGGTGTCCTGGCCCTAAACACTCTCTCCCACAGTTCTGTTTAAGAGACCATAAATCTCCTTGCATTCAAGAAGTGTCTGGCACCCATTACTCTACCTTACATTGCACCCACCATGCCTCATAACCCCCTCTACACAGAGGGATGTCAGCTGTCCCTAACTCTGGAGGTTACCATTATCCCTGGAGAGGCCCAGGACTTGGCTACAAATCCAAAATAAGGATTTTTGTATATAGCTTACAAGCTTTGAAATAGAATTAAATAAACAACATATAGACATAGAACACAAGTTTCTTACTAGAAAATGATGTACTACTGCATGTTCAGGTTTTTCTCTTTTGTCAAGGTAGTAAGGTGTGAGATTAGGGCTATGCTATTTGTTTTTAGTTTGACTTGATGGAAGAGATGTACTTTCTGAAATAATTGTAGACCTCTAACAAGAGAATGTAATGCGTTGTGTAATTTTTGTTTTATGTCCCCAGTTAAAGTGTGGAAGAGGATGCTAGAAGAGCAATACACTCCTTACACTCCTTACACCCTGAGCCTTGAGGAAACGGTCTCCAATGACCTGTTTAATTTCCATTTATCGTGACTTCAGCTACATAATCTTTTCACTGGAAACTGTGGAAACTGTGTAAAGGATGCTGGAGCAAAATAAGAGGCCTTCATTTTCCTTTTTGTCTATTTTTGATTTTTTTCGGGTATACCAAATGCTCAACAACAAAGGACACGAATTTATCTTAGTGGCATTGTTTGTCTTGATGCTTTTGAAAGGTTGGTGAGGTCAAACCCTGGAGGAGTAGAATAGGGTTAGCAGAAGGTAAGTCATAACTAGACTGCTCTGTGGATATCCCTGTCCATAAAGCCACTCAGAATTCTCTTTTTTGAAAAAAATAACGCACACTTGTGCAGGTGAAAAAATGTTAATTTATTATTTTCTGTTCTTGGAGCCTGTAAAGTTGGGCAGAAGATCCTCTACTAGCTGTCACAGTGGAGTAGCGGGGGCTGGTGCATTTATAACCTGTTACACCCCGAATATGGGTGTAACATGCAACAAGTTATGAAAGATGAACTCATCCTTTTAAGGGCACTATGTTGAGTGGCTCCAGAACTTTTTTGTGGCAGATACAGGTCTTATATAGCTGTATGGGTAAATGTAATTGTGTCCCTTCACTAAGGCATCTAAGTTTTTATAAAGGGAGTTATATTACATTACGTCATTAACCTGACCATACATTACTACTGTGGCCTTGAAGTCAGCATTGTGTACTGTTTGTCTGGCCTGCATTTAAAATGACTTCAGCTGTAAGGGCTATAGTTATACTGATGCGTCTGGTCTTAATAAATAGTGCAAGGAGCACAGTGTTAATTTTAGTAATTCATAGCAGCAAATCCGAATTGTTTTTACTTCAACTAGACCAGTATAAGGTAGATCCTGACTGGTTACTGCATGTATTACCCTATGGATTTAGCACTTTGGTTCTTAAACCTATGCAGTAATCCTATTACTCAAATCTTTTGCTGTTGAGGCTTTAATGCCATTTTGCAAGTGGTCAAACTTAAAGAAGAGCTCCAGAAATGAAGTCGCTATTGAAAATATGATGGCCTACACCATATCTCTTTTATTTACAATTTTATAGAGCAGTAAGCTGTCTTCAGCTATACTTTGGCACTCTGACGCTGGATCCTGCAGCTGCAAAGATGCGTGCAACCACTCTGCCTGCCTCTCCTTTCCTCTTACCAAAATATGAAGCTTTCTGTGAATAGACAGCGGAGGGGAGGGATGGGCAGTCATACAGCAGCCGCATCTTTCCTGTCCGAGCGCTGTTGGATTTAACTCATTGTAAGCCAGCAGATTTTAAATAGTGACTTAACTCATGGAGTTTGTTTAAACATGACACAGTTTTCAAAGCAGGGACATTGCAAGGCACATTTATAAAACATTTTCTTTTTGCATTATATACTAAAGTCTGCTGAAAAGTGGTATAATGACACAATAATAGAAATACTAATGAACTATGACCAATGGCTTTTGTGATTGTATCTTTATGTGTAAGAAGAACATTCAGAGCAAAAGACACTTTTAGTAGAAATATGTGTCCCTACAGACGGAAATGGCTTTAACCTAAAAGGGTTTTTTTTTTTTAGGTTTTCTCCATCCCTAGAATACCAAATTTGTAGATTTTGAAAGAGTTATATCATTTATAATAAGATTTTAAAGGTGATGTAATGTAAAATTAAATGTAAAGTTTCTTTGAAAAGCTGTATAAAATTCTGTTAGTTTGACACTAGTTTGGTTTCCTTAGTTTAATCCATTTGTAATGCAGTACCATTTCTAGCCAGCAGATGGCAAGAATGTTGTCTGTATAAATTGTCTATACAGTATTAATGATAATACACTCTTCAGGAAACAGCTATTTCACTTGCTAGAAAGTACAAACAGACGCTTTAGTCAGTCGAGGTGGCATTATCGGTTTGTCGTAGCACCTAAAAGTCCCTGTAACATTAGGAAGATTTTGTCTGGACAACGGTTAAACAAGTTCTTTTTAGATACATTTAAAAATTAAAAAAAAGGACAGGGAAAAAAGCTTTCTCACATAGCTCTCAGACAGTAATCTCAGTGAGTGCAAATCCACTTAAAAATATAATTGGTTTCTTTTGGATTTTCATTTTTGATCACTTGTTTTTCACAGTGCAGAATGTAGACATAAAGTGATGGCTTATATAGTGTATACGTGACAATCAGCGCCACCCCTGATTATAAATAAAGTGCTAAGTGCAAAACTATACAATGGAACCTTGGATTACGAGCATAATCCGCTCCAGTTCTTGTAATCCAAAGCACTTGCGTATCAAAGTCAGTTTCCCCTAGAAGTCGATAGAAACAAAGATAATTTGTTCCACATTGACTTCTATTGTATGCAGTACCGCATGTGGCTAGAGGTGGGGGGGCGCCAGAGAGACTCTGAAATACTCGGAGTCTGCTCGGATGTACCCGGAAACCCTTGAAAAGGCTCGGGAACTGAGTCTCCGAACGGCTCCAAGTGTCACCGGCACCTCTGGCCAAATGCGGTACTGCAAACTGCAGAGGCTTGAATCCTGCTCGTTTTGCAAGATAACATTTGCAAACCGAGTCAGGATTTAAAAAAAATGATGGCTTGTATTGCGAAACACTTGTTAACCTCCTTACTCGCAATCCGAGGTATTACTGTATATCAAATACTGTGCAAAATATATGTAAAAATATCGCAGCTGCTGAACACTCTAAGTGAATCACCTCACCATACACAGTTGCATTTATATAAAGTAATGGTTTTATTACTTTTTGTGGCTAATTTGTTGAACAGTATGTGTTTTGATTCTCACCTTTTACTTCTGTAGTGCTGGCAGGAAACATTTTCTAGCATATTGAGCATTCTCTGTTGTACACAAGTCTGAGACCACCAAAATGAGACCATCCTTTATATAAAGGGTTTAATGCCAAGGTGTTTAAATTATTTATTTAGCATAGGGATTTGATAGCAAAAAGCAGATAAGACCTGTCTAGAAAGTCGTGTGAATAAAGACGAACTCCTGACCATTAAATGTAGAGAAGTGTGGCTTCCTTTATTTGTTTGCTGCCTTGACATTTGTGTTCTCCTCAGTGTCTCTGCTGCTTACTTGATGGCTCTCTGTTCTGTGCTGCATTGTTTTTAAGGTTGAAGAAATCAACCCAATGAAATTCTAATGCCCTTTACACATGACCGGTTTTGCCGTCGGAATAAACTCCGAAGGTTTCTCCGACGGAATTCCATTCAAGCGGTCTTGCCTACACACGGTCAAACCAAAGTCCGACCGTCCAGAATGCGGTGACGTACAACACGTATGACGGGACTAGAGAAAGGACGTTGAATAGCCAGTAGCCAATAGGTTCCGTCTCGTACTTGCTTCAGAGCATGCGTTGTTTTTGGTCCGTCGGAACAGCATACAGACGATCAGTTTTCCCGATAGGAATTGGTTCCGTCTGAAATATTTAGAACATGTTCTATTTCTAGGTCCATCAGAATTTTTGGGAAAAAAAATCTGATGAGGCCTCCACACGATCGGAATAGACGATGAAAAGCTTCCGTCTGACTTTTTCTGTCGGACATTCCGCTCGTGTGTACACGGCATAAGATTTCCCAACTTCACAGCATGCATCAGGGTGTAGAGACCAGAAATGTGCAAGTAGCAGGGACACACTTGGGCCTTGTTTACACAGGTATGCTATACCGTACACCCATGTTAGGGCTATGTTTGCCCACACGGGAATGCAAAGATGTTCCATGCATCCCAGTGCAGGTAGTCCAATTCATGTTAGTTGAGACGCTCCCAATTTGGCAGCCGGGGCTGAGCACCCATGCAGGTAAACACGGCCATATGTTTTAGCATGCCCATGTGAACGCGGTCTTAGAAAGGTTAAGATTTGAAAGCAGCTGATGTAATAAAGGATGTTACATGGCAATCTACATATTATGCCCTGTACAAATGTCGGAAATTCCGATCGTGTGTGGGCTCCATCTGACTTTTTCCGTCTGAATTTCCGATACACAAAGTTTGAGAGCAGGCTATAAAATTTTCCAACAACAAAATCCGATCGGTTAAATTCCGATCGTGTGTACACAAATCCGACGCACAAAGTGCCACGCATGCTCTCAGAATAAATTAAGAGACGAAAGCTATTGGCTACTGCCCTGTTTATAGTCCTGGCATACGTGTTTTACGTCACAGCGATCAGAACGATCAGATTTTCCGACAAATTTGTGTGACCGTGTGTATGCAAGACAAGTTTGAGCCAACATCCGTCGGAAAAAATCTGATGGATTTTGTTGTCGGAATGTCCGATCAATGTCCGATCGTGTGTACAAGGCATTACACTTTCCTCTGCATATTTGAATATAAACATCCTTAAGTTTTTGTTATTGTTATATAACTGCTAAACTGTGCTCTCTTGTATTTGTGGAACATTGTGCCTTTCTCCATATGTCACACACACAGCTTAGGCCCTGTTCACAAACATTGCAAAAACCCATAATAAAAAAATGCATGCATTACGATTCATTTTGAGATATGCCCTGACCAACCCAGGCAGTGCACCACAACACAATTGAGTTGTTAAAACAGATATTGGCCATGTCAGGTTTTAGGATGCTTTGTGGTGTTGGCAGCCTATTCAAAATGAATGGGTTTGCTAATGCATCACATGTATACACCATTTTTCTTTAAATGTGCATGCTTTACCGCAACTCACTAGTGTAAACGGGGAGTATGAAATGCCAGTGCAGAATCAGGAGTGCAGCTTGTTGTAGCTGTCAGGCTGTGTGATAATGGATCCTGACCAAGTTTACAAGTCACAGTTTTCACTCTTTCATACCAAAAAAAGAGTTGTAAAGTAGGACATGAAAATACAAGCCTGTGTACTGGACTGATAAGTAATATTAAGGCCTAGACGTTATGGGGGTGTCTTGGTAAAACTGGAGTACTCAGAATATGGTACAGCTGTGCCTAGTAACCAATCGGCTTCTAACTTCAGCTTGTTCAATTAAGCTTTGACAATAATAACCTGGAAGCTGATTGGTTTCTATGAAGAGCTGCACCAGATTCTGCACTCTTCAGTTTTAGTAAATCTCCCTTATGCCATTTTGTAATTTAACCTATGGAAATCCCAAGATTGATATCAACAAGTGGTTATCTGCTAATCAGATAACATAACTTGGCAATCATCCTAAATCTACTGCTTCATTATGTCATCTGAAGTTTGATTGACTCATGTGATTGGACATTTAATTGCCATCATCCCATATAACATTTGAAAAAAATAAGAAAAACCTCTAGTGGGGGATTTTTAAGGCAATAAAAAAAGATTTAAAATTTTTGTACAAACAGGTGGTGCTGAGTAGCGGTAATCCAACACGTTTCAATAGGTAATATTCAATAAATCTTCATCAGGGATATTGTATCGCTATCTACAGAAGATCGAAAATGTTAAATGTTAATGTTAAATAGTGCATATAGATATCATGTTCCATACAAATAGATATAACATATCTGTTATCATATCCACATAATGACTTACATTTTCCATACATATTCAGAACATAGTAACAGGTGCATTCCCCATGTCAAGGCAAGGAAGAGTCCAGCATCCACAATCCACTACGTCTGCCTCTCATCCTCTACAGGACGGCTGGATACAAAAAAATCCCAAAAATGGCACTCACCAAACGTATCCCAGCAGCTGTATAAAGACATTATTTATGAGAGTGAGAAAACCCTCCTCTCTCTAATTCCCATCAGCAAAGAATAGCAAAAACCAAGACTTACTGTATGGGTATAAAGGGCATTGAAACTCCTCAGGACCAATTAGGACTGTCAATAAGCCGATGAGTGGTTGCGATTACTCCTCCGCTAAGACGCCGAGGAGAGGCATGGCGCCATATGCTGTCCCCGGCATCCCTTATGTGGTCTGAGGCGCGGGTAGTGATGCACTGTGCCTCCAGAATGACCCCACACATCCGGCCGTCAGAGCGTGGCCGTCACATGATACCTGACGTGACACGTCCGGCCGTTGGGCCATGGCCAGGACGCAACACCGGGTCATTTCCTGTTTCCCGGATGTAAACATCCAGGATGACAGGGCGGCCGCCATGATGGAAGAGAGCGGCATAGAGCGCCACACCCCCGCACCCCTTATGCTGCAAGAGATCTGCAGCATGACCACCTGGCCAAGGCCTACACAAGTCCCAAAGGATGGAACGAGTGGAGGCGGTGAGATGGAACTAAAACCGCCAACACAAAATACCCCAGGGCATGGATGAATCATGCCCCGAGGGAAGGGGAAGCCGCCGTGTCTGTAACTACACGACGACCCCCCTTTGTCAGGTAGGGATGTATTTGGGCAGAAAAGTGGTAGAGGTTCCCTATAAAAAAAAACAGGGAACAGGGGAGAAGGAAAATCATTACTTGACTCATAACACGAGGAATGCCATCATTTTAATGTGGCGAGTATACACAGATGACACTTCTCCGGACAGAAAATCTTTCTCCCACTCCCCCAGGTACAGATTGGCATATGAGTGTGCGCAGCATGTCCCCATAGCCAATCCTTGTACCTGGAGGTAGTGGGAGCCCCTGAACAAAAAAATGTTGTGCCTTAATATAAAGTCCAACATTTGAAGAACAAAGCAGTTAAACTTCCACTCCGTGGTTGCCCGTTGTTTAAGAACCCGTCCAATGGCTGCAATGCCAAGATCATGTGGAATACTGTTATACAGTGATTCCACTTCAACTGTGACAAGTATTGCTGAGTCCGGAACCACCAGATTATCTATAATTTGTAGTAAGTGGATCATATCCCTCGTGTATGAGGGTAGATCCGTAACATGGGGTCTGAGGTGTTAATCAATTATCTGGCTTATTCCCTCTGAAATACAGCCATTTCCAGAAATGATAGGTCTTCTGGGAGGATCATGGTGGTCCTTATGCACCTTCGGCAGGGCATAGAAGGTGGGCAGGCGGGGGTGCCTTGTTCGAATATAATCCCATATGTCTCTTGTGATGACTCCCTCGTTGAGAGCTTCATCTACAAGAGAAAAAAATTCCTGATTTAAGTTTATCCACCAGGGATGGAGAAATTTTTTTTATAGCATTTGTTGTCATTAAGTATATTTTGACACATCTTTTCATAATTGCTATTGTCTATAAGGACGATATTGCCCCCTTGTCTGATGCTTTAATTGTTATTTCCATATTGTTCTTTAGGGTTTTAAGTGCATGTCTATGTTCCAAGTTTAAATTGCTGTTCATGGTGTGTTTTCTCAATTCTTCAATTTTTTTACTGGTTTGTCTCACAAACAAGTCTACAGCTGGATTCTGATTGAGAGGGGGAAAACTATGTGATTTCCTTTAAAAAATTTTAATTGTATCATTCATATTCTCCGCCATCTCTTCCTCACTCTCATCACCATCCAGATCCTCCTCCCAGAATTCCTCTACACATTCGCTCTCTTGTAGCAGCAGGTTTATGTTTCTTAGAGCCCTAAAATCGGCGCTATTTCCGGTTGTTTGGTGATCTGTTTAGTATATAAACTCTTAAATAGTAGCCTCCTAGCAAAGAGATTAATGTCTTTACCTCAAAGCTGTCCATGCTATTATCTGGACAAAATGAGAGACCCAGTGATAATACATCTTTTTCTGCTGTTGCCAGGATGTGTGAGGACAGATTGATAACATTCAATCTTCCTTCTAAATATTGGGAGTCAACGAAGGTATCATCGACAGTTGTGTCAGGGGTGACGGGATCGCTGGGGGTGCATTGCTTTTCTCTAAAAAATTATCCAATTGGTTTTGTTGTGTTCTTGAGAGAACCCCAGTATCTTTTTTGTTACCTTTTCCTCGGTTGGTAAAGGAACCTCTGCTATTTCCATTTTGTGCACCTCTCACCTATTATACCCGCCATCTCTTCCACTACGTGATGATTCCATCTGTTGTAAATCAGTTGTCCGTTTTTTGTTTGTCTGTTGGATTTCTCCTTCCATTTCATGTTGTTTAGGAAAAGGGCCCTTTCTCTTTCCCAGGAGTCGACCCGTGTGAGATGAGACTGAAGAAGAAGAATTGGAGGGTGTGTCGGATGAATAGTTATTAGCTTTATTCACATTGTCCTGATAAGGTGTCTTATAACTCTTTTTCTTACATTTTTTATCTTGGTTCCATTTATAGGACCCTCCCCAAAAGTATTTTTATCCCTCCAATATTTTTTCTCTTTTTTGATTAGAATGGTTTTACTAAAAATTTCCAGATGCTCTTTTGAGTTTTTTTTCAAGAGCAGCATATTCTTCATGGTGTTTTAACGGGGTGAGTCGGGCATATATTGAACCAATCTCTATATCCATAATTTCCAGTTGGCGATATTCACTTTGTAACAGTAACATTAGGTTTTTAGAACATTTATTTCATTTCCCAATTGTTTTTGAGATCTTTAGTGATATTGTCCAAAATAGGAAATATCTGGATCCTCAAACCAATGGGATTTATACCTTCCCTGATGTATCTCTCTAGTGATTGAATATGCCAATGCAAGGCCGACTTCTTTTCAAGAATCTTAGTAAGACTAAAGAAAAGAGAGTACAGGTCTGAAGTGTGTTCTTTCCCCTGGTAATTCTTCTGAATATTGGCCATAAGTTCCTCCCATTCTCCACCCTGCAAGTCCCCCATGTTCCCAAGGTTCTTTATTAAAAAAAATCTTTCTCCAGTCTCCAGGTATCCTGTCCCCCCTCCCCCCCAAAAGGTGCCAAATGTGGCATGGGGGGGAAGGAGTACAATGAGCGGAAGTGGAACTCCGCTTTAAGTTAAGCTTGACATTGTCCCAGTAGAGAATCCTTGCACAGGGAGAGTTGTAGCAGACTTCTTTAGAGCAGTGGTCATCAACCCTGTCCCCAGGGCCCACTAACAGGCCAGGTTTTATGTATTACCTTGGGGAGATGCAGACTAGAATACTGCAATCACTGAGCAGCAAATGATATCACCTGTAATGTATTTCAGTTATATTGCAAACCTGGCCTGTTAGTGAGCCCTGAGGACAGGGTTGATGACCACTGCTTTAGAGTGTCTCGACTATCCACGGCAACCTGTTGGTCACTGTCATTCTGTTCCCTCGATGCCTGAACAAGGTAGGAAACTCATACAGAGTTTTACCAGTCAAGGCATGAGCAGCAAAGGCCCAGTTTACGGTGTGCATAATGCATGTAGATCTGGAAACGCTTAGTAGCAAGTATCCTTTGGGCAAGTTGCCATACACTAGCTTTAAGAGGCCAGCAGAAGGGCTAACAATCCAGGAACAGTATCAGTAAGGAAGACACTTCCCCCCCCCCCCCCCCCCCCCAGCTCTAACCTGCATGGAGCGGACAAGGCATAGAGGTATTAGGCTGCAGCAGCAGGACTTGTTGCAGAAATAAACAAATCCTTGCAAGTCTAAGGAAGAACTCCACATTGTTAGGAAAATAAATATTATAACATGTACAGTTGCTACTCAAGTCATGCAGTAATTTATTAAATAACCTTCCCAATTCAAACTGCAGCTGCTGAAGTATCCTAAGCTGGCCAGAGAGACAAAGTAACAGTTGTTTGCTAGGTGAGAGAAAACCCCTAAGAGCCGGTTCACATTAAAAGCGGCACGACTTGCAGGTCGCCTCACCGAGGCGACCTACACACGACTGCCGCGGCGACTTGCAAGACGACTTCTGTATAGAAGTCTATGCAAGTCGCCCCCAAAGTAGTACAGGAACCTTTCTTCTAAGTCGGAGCGACTTGCGTCGCTCCGATTAGAACGGTTCCATTGTACAGAACAGGAGGCGACTTGTCAGGCGGCTAGGTCGCCTGACAAGTCGCCCCCGTGTGAACCGGCTCTAAAGGGGTTAACTACTGCTAAAGGAATAATACCACTGCAGACTTCTCATCAGGGCATCACTACACCGGTGATTTCATTAGACAGAGCCTCCAAAAACAGAAAGAAAAACTTTGCTTAACCACTTGCCGACCAGCCACCGGCAGGGCGGCTCTATTGCTCGAATCGCTGTACCAGTACGGCGCTTCGTGTAATCAATACAACGGGCGCATGCGGCGTCAATGCATGTGGCCGTGATGTCCACCGACCAAGCGCAATTGCTTCACAGAGAGATCCCTGTTCTGTCAGGGGAGTACAGTGTGATAGCATGTTCCTAGTGATTAGGAACAGCGATCTCTCTGTACTCCCAGTCTGTCCACTCTCTCCCCAGTTATAAACATCTCCCTAGGATACACTTAACCCCTTGATCGCCCCCTAGTGTTAACCCCTTCCCTGCCAGTTTCATTTATACAGTAATCAGTGCATTGTTAGAGCACTGATCGCTGTATAAATGTCACTGGTTCCAAAAAAGTGTCCGATCTGTCTGCCACAATCCCGCTAAAAATTGCTGATCACCGCCATTACTAGTAAAAAAAAAAAAAAAAAATCAATAAAAATGCCATAAATCTATCCCCTATTTTGAAGACGCTATAACTTTTGCGCAAACCGATCAATATACGCTTATTGTGATTTTTTTTTTTTTTTTTTTTTTAACCAGAAATATGTAGAAGAATACATATTGGCCTAAACTGATGAAGAAATTAGTTTTTTAAAATTTTTTGGGGGGATAATTATTATAGCAAAAGGTAAAAAATATTTTGTTTGTTTTTCAAAATTGTCGCTTTTTTTGTTTATAGCGCAAAAAATAAAAACCGCAGAGGTGATCAAATACCACCAAAAGAAAGCTCTATTTGTGGGAACATCATCGCACAACTGCGCAATTATCAGTTAAAGCGACGCAGTGCCGTATTGGAAAAAATGGCCTGGTGATTAAGGGGGTAAACAAACAGATATCTGTTCAGGACAGAAAGCAACTGCACCAAACTGAGAAAAATGCTACAATACACATCGGAGCATAGTCATGTCCATAGGTTTTCATTCATTTATTTTTAACATAAGTGGAGTTATGCCCTAGCAGCCCGCATGGCATCTGGTTCCTTCTGCTGACCTCAAGTCAAACATACTCATGTATCCTGGACCTCTATCAATGGACAATCGATGCATCCGCAGGGCAACCCGGATCCCAGAGCAGAGCACACCATCATGCTGGGACAAAAAGTGAGGACAAAAAGTGAGGACAAAAAAGGAATGCAGCCTCTGGCTCAGCCTGAAAATGTATGGTGTAGGAGTGAGGGCGGGGCTACCCAAACATATGCTACCATGGAGTCTGTCAGGAAATATGCATAAACACAATCATAAATACCAGTGAAATATACACTCACCAGCCACTTTATTAGGTACACCTGTTCAACTGCGTGGTAACACAAATTGCTAATCAGCCAATCACATAGCAGCAACTCAATGCATTTAGGCATCTAGACGTGGTGAAGATGACTTGCCGAAGTTCAAACCAAGCATTAGAATGATGAAGGAAGGGGATTTCAGTGACTTTGAACGTGGCATGGTTGTTGGTGTCAGACGGGCTAGTCTGAGTATTTCAAAAACTGCTGATCTACTGGGATTTTTACGCACAACCATCTCTAGGGTTTACAGAGAATGGTCCGAAAAAGAGCAAATATCTAGTGAGCGGCAATTGTGTGGATGAAAATGCCTTGTTGATGTCAGAGGGAATGGGGTAGACTGGTTTGAGATAATAGAAAGGCAACATTAACTCAAATAAGCACTTGTTACAACCAAGGTATACAGAATACCATTGCTGAATGCACAACAAATTGAACCGTGTAGCTGGGCTACAGCAGCAGAAGACCATACCGGGTGTCGCTCCTGTGAGCTAAGAACGGGAAACGGAGGCTTCAATTCACACAGGCTGATGAGTCTTGATTTCAGTTGCGACATTGAGATGGAACTTGGTAGGGTCAGACTTTGACATAAACAACATGAAAACATGGATTCATCCTGCCTTGTATCAATGGTTCAGGCTGGTGGTGGTGATGTAATGGTGTGGGGAATATTTCCTTGGCACACTTTGGGCCCCTTAGTACCAATTGAGTATTGTTTAAATGCCACGGCCTACCTGAGTATTGTTGCTGACCATGTCCATCCCTTTATGACTACAGTGTACCCATCTTCTGATGGCTACTTCCAGCAGGATAATGCACCATGTCACAAAGCTCAAATAATCTCACCACTGGTTTCTTGAACATGACAATGTGTTCACTGTACTCCAATGGCCTCCACAGTCACCAGATCTCAATCCAATAGAGCACCTTTGGGATGTGGTGGAATAGAAGGTTCACATCATGGATGTGCAGCCAACAAATCTGCAGCAACTGTGTGATGCTATCATGTCAATATAGACCAAAATCTCTGAGGAATGTTTCCAACACCTTGTTGAATCTATGCTATGAAGAATTAGGGCAGTTCTGAAAGATAACGGGGGTCCAACCCGGTACTAGCAAGGTGTACCTAATAAAGTGGCCACTGTATATAAATTATAGTGATATATGAATAGTGGTGAGAAGTGGAGTTTCCCACCACGATTTATGAACATGTATGCATACATTTGCACAAGTTTTTAATTGAAAGGGTTCACATACCACATAAATATATATATATTTATTAGGGCTGTGGAAATTAACACTTAATTCCTCGATTAAGCGTTAATTTTTTTGATCAATCAAAATTCTTTTGATCGGTACTCACCTCTCCGCCAGCTTTCGGGGTCTTCAGGGAGTTCCGTCGGAGAACTGGTGACGTCATGGACATCAACGTCACCGGACTCCTCCCCCTTCCCCAAGTGCCTCCGTCTGCTAACGAAGGTAAGAGGGGAGGAGTCATACATATTTTAATTTTTATTTTTTTTTATCAAAAAAGGCTTACATAGTATTGCATAAATCAGTATTTTACATTTTAAGAAAGCGAGGTAAAAAAACGGAGGTTAACACTACTCAAAATTATTACTGCTTTGACAAGAAAGTTGTGTGTCAGCTAAACACAGTTTTATGTTTCAGTTGATAATCATTGCATTGTTCAGTACAAATTCCTTGCTGGGGTGGTAGATACTGTTCTGAAGGTGTGGTGGCTGGCTAGTTTATGGACTCAAAATACCATCTGCCTCTTTCCGTTTTTTTTTGGTGGCTGAGTGGACATTGGGAAGATTTCCCCCCACACTTCTTCTAGTAAAAGGGAAAGCTCCCAAAACAGGGCCACTTAAAAGATTATTTTTTTTATTTTTAATATTATTTTTTGTAGAGTAGAGAGTAGAGCTAAACTAACTTTCTACGTTTTTCCTAAAGTTTAATAAAAAAAAATGACTTACGTCAGTGCTACAGTTTGAATTTAAAACGTGTTTGTGTGAATTGTGAAGTTAAGTCATGGATTGTGGAAACTAGCTAGTGTCGGGTGATTGTATATAGTGTATACCACATTTACCACTAATGCAGAGTTGCAATGCAAGGAGATCAGCTGAAAGTAGTTGGATTTGTAGGTGCGTTATAATTAATCGAAATTAGTCGATTAATCAATTAAAAAAAAATAAAAAATCGATTAATCGAACACAAAAATTGTAATCAGTAACAGCCCTAATATATATATATCTCTATAACACTCTGTAAATATGTGTTGCGCTGCATATTTGTATTATTTTTTTAGTTACTTGGTGTGGGAACACATTATTGCAGCAACCTGTCAAGTTTAGTTTAAGTTGTGGGTTAATTTGTACCTGTTCCTTTCAACACACTGGTAGTGTGGTGGTATTATATTTAATTTAGTATATATTTACAAATCGATGTGGAAGCCAAATTGTCTCATCAAGGCCCTTCTACGCAGCATGATCCCTAGCTCTAATTAACATAGCACCCATCCTGGGACACAAACAGCAGTAAACAGATTCACCCATTTATGCCTAAGGTTGAATTTTTCTTTAAATCTGCACATAAAATTCATGTCACCTAGAGCAGTAGGATATAAATAACACCCACATCACTACTGTTCCAATATTGGAACAAGAGGCATTAATGGGTTAAGGGCCCATTCACACCAGAACGCGGTGTGGGAAATCTGTGTTCGATGCACGTTTCCTGCACCGCATGCAAAGCACACTGGGTGAGCAAGCTGCTGCAAGGGTCAATGTACTCCTAACAACACCTCAAGCGCAGTGCGTTTGCCTGCATCGGATAGCGTAGTATTGCAGTGCATGCACACCTTTTGGTGTGATTTCAGCCCATTCAGAAAAGCGCACCTCACCACAGAGGAACGCAGACCACTTTCCTGTGCGATTCGGTGTGAACAGGTCCTAACGGCAGGTATGCCAGGAGGTAACCGGACGGCTATTCTGCCGCAGTTAAAAGCATGTTTTTTTTTCTGTGAAATTCAAGACACCAGGCACTGCGATCAGCTACATTTGTACAGTGCGTTTAGCTGCGGTTTACCATTTCCATAGCAACCCGACAGGGTACCGACTCATATTGAACGGGGATCCGACTTGGATCTCCGCCAATACCAGGCACTGTGTTTGGTATGAATCTTGAGGGGGAACTCCACGCCAAATTTTAAATAAAAAACTGGAATGGGTTCCCCTCCAAGAGCATACCAGGCCCTTCGGTCTGGTATTGATTCCAAGGGGCACCCCCTATGCTGAAAAAACGGCATGGGGGTCCCCCCCAAATTCATACCAGACCCTTATCCGAGCACACAGCCCGGTCGGTCAGGAAAGGGGGTGGGCACTTTTTTTCCCCATACTCACTCACATAGGGTGGGGGGCCGGGATCTGTGGGCTCCCGGATACCGATAAGCCCCCCGCCCGCAGACCTCGACAACCAATGGCCAGGGTTGTCGGGAAGAGGCCCTTGTCCTCATCAACATGAGGACAAGGTGCTTTGGGGTGGGGGGCCCGCAGGGTGCCCCCCCTTGCCCCAAAGCACCAACCCCCCCATGTTGAGGGCATGCAGCCTGGTACGCTCGCTCTTCACCCGCTTTCCTGACCGACCGGGCTGCGTGCTCGGATAAGGGTCTGGTATGGTTTTATGGGGGACCCTCATGCTGTTTTTTCGGCTTAGGGGGTGCCCCTTGGAATCCATACCAGACCAAAGGGCCTGGTATGCTCTTGGGGGGAACCCATGCCATTTTTTTTGCTTAAAATTTGGCGTGGAGTTCCCCCTCAAGATTCATACCAAACACAGTGCCTGGTATTGGCGGGGATCCAAGTCGGATCCCCGTGCTTGTCGCTCATTGGGAAAGGAAAAAACATTTTTCCTTTCCCGATGAGCGAGCCAGCTCAGCGCTGCTATCCGCAGCTGACACAGTGCACTGCGATTACCTGCGATTATGTGCGGGTAGCTGCGCTAAATCCCTCCTGGACGCAGTTAATTCTATTTTTTCTATCCGCACAAAGCTGCAGGTAATCAAAACGCCGCTAAATGCAGTGTGTGAATGGGGCCGTAGGAAAGCATTGTGTGCATTTAGCTGCGGTAAAAAAACGCAGCTAAAAGCACAATTCTATCCATCCGTGTGAAAGGGGCCTAAGACAGAGTTCTATGTACTGTATTTCCCTATATAAACTCAGTTTACTTGTAAAAATAAGTGTAAAATGCAAAACTCCAGTGGGTGTAGCAAGATGTCCACTTGCCCCTTCTCAGTGTATCCTTACTGTGGAGGAGTGCGGGGTGTACCAAGATGGCGGCGACGAAACATCACTTCCGTTACACATTCTGATGGGTAGCCTAATCTGATGAAACACTTGTAACTGTCAACCTTGCAATGCCTCATGGGACTTGTAGTTTCGCAACAGCTGGAGGGCCGCCAGTTTGAGACCCTTGCTCCAGACACTTACTTGCAGTTGCTCAGTTAAAAACTTGGCTCTACTGCCAGTAGAGAATGGCATCTCCTGACAGAGGGTGGGAATTATACTTAGCTGGTTGAACTCTCTGACATCTAACCAAAAATTCATAAATTTAGGTTGATTTACTCTTTTGGTTAGTCTCAAATGGACATTTTTGCTCCATAACATAATCATGTCCCAGTCCCAGAGGAATGAAGAATCAATGTATTATTTCTTTTCTCTTTGGTAGAGTCATTGTGCCAGAGAGAGAAAGACTTATGGCTGACCTTTGATCTAGATGTGCTGGATCTCTCTAAGAAGACAGATCTATTGTTATAGAGGGCCATTATATGCATAGTTACCTTTTACTGTGGATATTTTATAACCTTTCATGGGTTAAAGTTGGCTCAGGATCAGAAATTAGCAGACAGAACATGCCCAGAGCATTTTGAATGTGGAATCACCAAAGAAAGTTTAATTTCCTGTATATCAACCAGCAATAGAGCACGTTTCTGTTTCTCCCTAATTTCCCTTGATGTTACAGTTTATAGAGATAGCCTCTGTTATTATAATGGACCACATCAAAATGACATTATGTTTCTTACTGCCAGTTACTAGGACCTTCATAACAGCCAGTTTACAACTGTACTGAGGAAGCATCATCTTAATGTATTTATCTTCTGACCTTAAATAGCCCAGTAGAATTGGTTTTGTTGAATAGAAAAGTTCTTCTCTGTAATGTACATGAATAAGTGGCAAAGCTTCCAGTACTTAATGAGAATCAGGCTGTAGGCAGCATTAGGCCTCTATCACGGAGGGTGGATTCCACTAGCTAACTGGGGAATGTCCACTGATCCCTGCGGAGCAGCCGGATGGCTTGTCCGTATCTGCTCTGCTTATGCAGAGCAGACACAGACACAGCCTGCTCTTCTCTTTGGGCGGTTAAATGGACCTTCTGTCTATTTACACCCGGCGGGTAAACGGATCACCATCAATTTGTTTTTTTTTCGGATGTCCACACATGTCCATTGACACCTGCCATCAGTAGTATGGTAATATCCCTTAAGCCGCTGAAGAAGTCCCGCCCACCACAAGGGACATAATGCGTACGGATCATTACCACGTGACTCGTGACGTCACCTGCGTCTTGCTCATTCAGTTTCGTGGAGTATCCTACATGCCTGCATCCTTCGCACTGGGGTACAGTGCCAGCTTTGTAAGTTGTTCTATGTTTTAATAAATACATTTTAGCTAGAGACAGAGAGCACTAGATTTTATTTATTCTATTACATGTGATCGTTCCTTGAGACTGCAAGCTACCTGGTTCCAGTCACCTGCCCCTATACATCTCCCACTGCGGGAAAGGCTGTTTTGAGACCTCATTGAGGTGAGAGGCTAGCGATACTGGTGGTGGATTGTTATCACTTTATCAGTCGCATATCATTACTGGATAACACTTGCACATTGGGATCTTCATCTGGAATTCCCCTTTCTCTTTATGGACATTATATTTATGGACATCTATGTTTATTGATCATCTTTAGGGACATTGTCAGCGCTGTACTGCTTTTTTCATACGTCTGGTTGGATTTGATAGATTTTATCCTCAGTATTCAGCTGCTTTTAGTATTTTGCATTAGTGATCAGCGCTGGTTGATTTTTATTATTCAATTATCCCTTAAGCCAGCTAAAGATTTTGGCCAATTCAGCAGGCACCAGTTGAGATTCAAACCATCTATATTCAGTCCTCAAAGTCAATCAACTTGGGAACAACCAGCATGTTGGATTTTTGGCATGCGATTATTGCCAGTGGCTATAGCCTCTAGAAATAATAACTGTGTTCTACCGGCCAGAATGGCTCCACACACCCCTCTGCCTGGAGAACACAATAGCTCCGCAACACTGTTCTTGGGGGAATTGAGCGATTTTCATTCCTGCAACCTGCGCCGATCAGCAGACCTTTTTCGCTCATGTCTCTTCGCCAGAAGCCAGACGAACAGCCGGCTTCTGTCAGACCGGCTGCAGTACACATGGGTCCAATGTGTATCGGTGCCACGCAATATTCAGCCCATGTGTACTAGGCTTTAGACTGACAAGACATCTACCGTACCGCATTAACACAGAATATATGTGGTAGCTAGCATATTTTATAAACAAATACAGTGACAAAGCACAGTGCAGATCAAGACACCGCAGCCCGTAGAGCTACAATATATAAATGTTTTATTGGGAATGATCAAAATGCATTACTTTTTCAGTAAACTTTACTTTAAGGTGTACATGGCATATTGTATTCCTCAAAAGGATTCAGTAAAAATGCAAACAATAGTTAGCTCAAGGCTTGCTGTAAACATATCTGCCAATAGACTTCCAGGAGATCTCTGGTTTTAATCATTTTTTTTATAAGCGGACATACCCACTGATATGTCCCTCGAGGCAGGGGGGCATGCGATCTTCATTTGTCCAAGGATTAAACATGGATGTATAAAGATTGGAGAAGTCAAGCTGCTGGATACAAGGACCATTTCCTGAAAAAAAAAATGTGCTTGCTGTGGGAAACTCCTGAATAATGTTCCCATTTCTTTTCTTTTTGCTTGTGTGTTCATTTATCAGACCATGAGGTTTTATTTTATTGAACACAGTGCAATTATTAAAGTGCTGTAATCCATAGGAACCAAATCACTGTACACGGCATCTGATTAAAAAAAGTAACCTTGTCTGCCACAAGTAACAAATGATGCAAACCCCAAAAATTACATACATAAAACCTTATCCATTGTTATAAGTTATAAGTGCAGAACAACATTTTCACATTTTGGAAGAAAAAAAAAAAAGACAAGCCCATTAACTGTAAGTAACATGGTAACACAATTATAAACAAAGGTTTTAAATCAAGCACTCTGAACAAAAATGGATAGACTATATTAATGTGTTTGGTACAAGTCTTGCATAGATAAACTGTATTTTAGAGAGCTCTTACTATATCTACACAATGCCATAGAACAGTGTGTGTGTATTCTGTGCCCTCTTCTGTGGCTGAGGTCCTTTGGAGGCCATATTTAGTCCTCATAATACAGAACTGTTCATAGAAAGTGCTCAGTCTTAGAATTCAGCTTGATGTATTTTCTTCATTTTGTTGAATCAACATCTTTTTTGTTGCAGCTCTCCTAAAATAATGGAAAACAATTTCAGCATTATTCTGGGCAGTCTGCTCCTGCTTCAAGTTCTGACTTGATTAATGCCTATGCTGAAATAGTGATCATATGTATGAGCTTATTTACATGAAAATATTAGTCAAGGGAAAACATACTGTATCAGTGTATATACATAATATAGCAGGTTCAGACCACTGTATGACTGAAGTCTCTAAAAGCTCTCATAATAATGATTATTGTGAGGGTTGGCTGTTTCAGTATTACAACTGTGAGCGCTAGACATTCCAATATTACAATAGTGAGCTCTATCTCTATTACAACTGTGAGTTCTATCTGTTCCCATATTACAGTTGTGAGCTCCATCTGCTCCTGTATTACAATTGTGAGCTCTATCTGTTCCCGTATTAGTTGTGAGCTCTATCTTCCTGTATTACAGTTGTGAGCTCTATCTGTTCCCGTATTACAGTTGTGAGCTCTATCTTCCTGTATTACAGTTGTGAGCTCTATCTGTTCCCGTATTACAGTTGTGAGCTCTATCTTCCTGTATTACAGTTGTGAGCTCTATCTGTTCCCGTATTACAGTTGTGAGCTCTATCTTCCTGTATTACAGTTGTGAGCTCTATCTGTTCCCGTATTACAGTTGTGAGCTCTATCTTCCTGTATTACAGTTGTGAGCTCTATCTGTTCCCGTATTACAGTTGTGAGCTCTATCTTCCTGTATTACAGTTGTGAGCTCTATCTATTCCCGTATTACAGTTGTGAGCTCTATCTGTTCCCGTATTACAGTTGTGAGCTCTATCTGTTCCCGTATTACAGTTGTGGGCTCTAGATGATTAGAATTAAAAATGGAAGAGGACACCACTGACTTGTTCTGAAGGTGCAGGCTCTGAGCCATCATCCTTTTTCTCACTACTTTGCTGTAAAACAAGTACAGCATCTCCCAAACGTGAGTACACCCCTCACATTTTTGTAAATATTTTATTATATCTTTTCATGTGACTGAAGAAATTACACTTTGCTACTAAAGTAGTGAGTGTACAGCTTGTATAACCGTGTAAATTTGCTGTCCCCTCAAAATAAGTCAACACACAGCCATTAATGTCTAAACCGCTGGCAACAAAAGTGAATACACCCTTAAGTGAAAATGTCAAAATTGGGCCCAAAGTGTCAATATTTTGTGTGGCCACCATTATTTTCCAGCACTGCATTAACACCCTTGGGCATGGAGTTCACCAGAGCTTCACAGGTTGCCACTGGAGTCCTCTTCCACTCCTCCATGATCATATCACGGAGTTGGTGGATGTTAGAGACCTTGCTCTTCTCCACCTTCCATTTGAGGATTCCCCACAGATGCTCAATTGGGTTTAGGAGACATACTTGGCCAGTCCATTACTTTTACCCTCAGCTTCTTTAGCAAGGCAGTGGTCAACTTGGGAGGTGTGTTTGGGGTTGTAATCATCTGTGCAAACTGCCCTGCGGCCCAGTCTCAGAAGGTAAGGGATCATGCTCTGCTTCAATATGTCACAGTACATGTTGGCATTCATGGTTCCCTCAATGAACTGTAGCTCCCCAGTGCCGGCAGCACTCATGCAGCCCCAGACCATGACACTCCCACCACCATGCTTGACGGTAGGCAAGACACACTTGTCTTTGTACTCCTCATCTGGTTGCTGCCACACACGCTTGACACCATCTGAACCAAATAAGTTTATCTTGGTCTCAGACCACAGGACATGGTTCCAGTAATCCATGTCCTTAGTCTGCTTGTCTTCAGCAAACTGTTTGCGGGCTTTCTTGTATCATCTTTAGAAGCTTCCTTCTAGGACGACAGCCATGCAGACTAATTTGATGTAATGTGCGGCATAGGGACTGAGCACTGACAGGCTGACCCCTTCAACCTCTGCAGCAATGCTGGCAGCACTCATACGTCCATTTCCCAAAGACAACCTCTGCATATGACGCGGAGCACATGCACTCAACTTCTTTGGTCGACCATGGCAAGGTCTATTCTGAGTGGAACCTGTCCTGTTAAACCGTTGTATGGTCTTGACCACCGTGCTGCAGCTCAGTTTCAGGGTCTTGGCAATCTTCTTATAGCCTAAGCCATCTTTATGTAGAGCAACAATTCTTTTTTTCAGATCCTCAGAGAGTTCTTTACCATGAGGTGCCATGTTGAACTTCCAGTGACCAGTAAGAGAGTGAGAGCAATAACACCAAATTTAACACAGCTGCTCCCCATTCACACCCGAGACCTTGTAAAACTAACAAGTCCCATGACACCGGGGAGGGAAAATGGCTAATGGGTCCCAATTTGAACATTTTCACTTAGGGGTGTACTCACTTTTGTTGCCAGTGGTTTAGACATTAATGGCTGTGTGTTGAGTTATTTTGAGGGGATAGCAAATTTACACTGTTATACAAGCTGTACACTCACTACTTTACATTGTAGCAAAGTGTCATTTCTTCAGTGTTGTCACAAGAAAAAGTATAATAAAATATTTACAAAAATGTGAGGGGTGTACTCACTTTTGTGAGATACTGTACATGTATATACAGGCTGCACTAGGGCAGTTATTGCACAGGGGATGGATTTAGGACCTGAATTAAGGCTCCACAGCACCAAGTCTTTACGGACCATGGCAAGTTTCCGCAAAACTAGTGAAAATCAATGCATCTTTTGGACATTCAGAAAAATGTAATGACACAGCTACAATGCTTTACCCATGTTTTCTTCCAGGCCTCCATGATGTTGCTGTGCTCATCAACAGAACTCTTCCAGCGTGCAAGTTCCTTTGACCAGCCAGGGTTTAATGAGCCTGTGTAACAGTAGACAGAGATCTGCTTAGCCAAAACTTTCACGTTCCATCTTCTCACCTACTAGTTGCTATATCAAGCCATTAAATCCTATAAAATGAAATGTTCTGCCCACCACCAATTTTCCTAAATAGTGGTATCTGTTGCCTGATGTTCAGTACTGCTGTGACCACTAGGTGGCATCACTGACTAATAAGGAAGCCAGTCCTTCTATTGATGAAGATCGTTTTTTAAAGAGGATCTTCACCCTAGAAAATAAAATATTAAAAGTCTGAAGGTTGCAGTCAAAGTGAGGGGAGGATGAACTTCTGCTTGATTGCCTGTTCGATCTAAGTGGAAGTGGGTACCTATCAAAACTAGGTGCCTGCTGCCTCCCAAAAATAAAAAGGTGCCAAATGTGGTAGGGAAGGGGATGGGAGAGGACATAAAGTGAAACCCCCCCTTTTGGGTGAAGATCCACTTTAAGATTTCTGCTAACTGGCAAAACTGTTACACAGTTAGGCCTCTTGCATACCGTACTGATGTACTGACATTCCTGGCAGGAAAAATGTAAGGATGGACTGTATATTACTTGTGCGTATTTGCAAGTATGCATACACAAGCATAAAAATTCTTCTAACTTTATTTTATTGAAGGAAGTATGGCACATGCTCATATTCATGCAAAAATACTGACTGGCAACTCAGATTTCTTTCTTTTTTTTTTTACTGATCTATATGCAGTGCATGTTTATGCGCCTGTGTGTACAGGCACATTGAAAACAATAGGCTGCATTTAGATCCATAAAAAAACACTTGTACAGGTGCATCTCAAAAAATTAGAATATCATCAAAAAGTTCATTAATTTCTGTAATTCAATTCAAAAAGTGAAACTCATATTATATAGATTTATTACACATAGAAGAGAGAGGGGACGGGGCCGAACGGCAGCTCCGTGTCTGAATGGACACACAGAGCTGCAGCTTGGCTCGGGTGCCTCCATAGCAAGCCGCTTGCTGTAGGGGTACTCAACAGGAGGGAGGGGCCAGGATCCCAGAAGAGGAGGATTGGGCTGCTCTGTGCAAAACCACTGCACAGAGCAAGTATACCATGTTTGTTATTTTTTATTTATTTTTTTTAAACAAGACTTTTTAGAATCAAAAAAATAATTCACCGGCGCATTTGATCTTGCCAAAATTCAGTCAACTAGATTCCTTCAAAAGCTATTAAAGTTTCGTCCAGGCCTGCTATGGAATGCAATCCCAGAAATATTAAATGGATTTCTTTTGTGCCTAGAATAATATATATGATATATCCCAAAACAAAAACTATATTCACAGTTAGAATTTTCTTCAATTTTCCATTTTTTTTCCACCCTTCAAGTTTTCTTGCCACTGTGACAAGACAAAACTATTGTCAATTTAACACCGCTAACAATTAGAAATTTGAACATATGTTCCAAAAATTAACATTTTCAAAACAAAATTCCACTAGTGTATGGCCAGCTTTACTGCTGCACAGAACAAAATCAAATACAAGATCTCCCTCCCTTCTCTGGCCAACTAAAGCTAGCCATAGTTGGATTGTTTTTTTTTTTCCCCCAGCCTGCTGGCTGATAAAAAAAACCTCAAAAACTATTGGATTCCCCCATCCACACATTCAATGTTATTGGAGAAATCCTCTCTTCTGCGCTATTGTATTCCGACAGCGGGGACTCCTCTGCTGTCAGAATACACTGAGCAGCAGCTGCAGCGCTTATCGAACAAATGTTTTTCAGCATTTAATTTCATGAGAAGTCAAATATTAGATTGGCTTCTTACAAATGACAACGGCCATAGATGTATTGAAAATTTGTCCAGTCTCTGCTGAACCCGACAAATTTTGAGCCACCTATGGTCAGCTGTAAAATACCTAAAGAACAGCTGTACCTAACTTCCCCAATGGGACACAGACAGAAAAAAAACCCCAAAAAACCATTTCCAATTCTATCGAAAAAAGTATTTTTTCTCCAGTTAGAAGCTTGATGCAGAGATCAGATTGAGCAATTTGATTGATATATAAAGATGTTTAGAATTGGGTGGGATAGGCTGATATTAAATTTGCTAAAAACCACACTTATTTATCACCACACCACTGCTGTTACTACTCTGAGCAATGCAGGTATGACACATTTAAGTACAGAGGGGAGATGTAGTTAACTCCTAGCTATTAACCATGGGGCTTGACTAATTACTTTATTTATTGAGTGATTATGTTACAATATGCCCAAGGCAGGGAGTGATGAAGTGAAATCGCTGACAGAAGCAGAAGGGCTAAACCTAAGTAAAATTACAAGTAAAACCATGCTAACTCCAGTGTTTCTAGTAAAGTGATAACAATTGATCATCTCTTGCTATCCTTTGTCACCAGTAGTATGCATGCTCAGTGGCCTATATAATATGCTACATATAGCCAAAACTTGTATAACTTTTCTCCATTTATTTTTTTGCTGTTGTGTCCCATTAAAAGGAGATTGTTTTTCACTTCCTGTCCAGGAGACACAACCGAAGTTAAAGGAAGTCTATACAAAGTGAGGAACGTTCTCCTCTTAGACAGTTATCCTCATTGGAAGATTCAAATAGTGTAGATACCAGCAGACAAGTAGCAGGTCAGTAAAGAGGGTCTTTTACTTGCACATAGCAGATAACTATTTGGTGTCACTCAGGCCCGCTTCTTTAAGATGGCAAATGTCTGACAAGTAATAGAAACTCTTTTTCCTGACTTCCCATTCGTGAGCTGGCATCTACAAACTTTGAATCTGCAGTGCCTCCATTGTAACTGTACTAAGACCTCCGGATGTTGTGTAGGATGGACTTTCTCCTATTGGAAGATTTTCCCTTATCTTTTGTTCTGGTGACAACTGAACAATTTTGTATTTCCCCATTCCTTTCTTTCTTGCCCTCTGATAGGAGCACTTAGCCTTCTATACTCTATCCAAAACTTAAGAAGATTTTAGCCAGCCATACATGGATTGAAATTCAGCCAAATCAGCTGGGGCTGGACAAATTTTGATATATGGGCAGGGAGGTTGTACAGAAGTTGATCTACTGATCAACTTCTATACAACTGGCCTGGTTTAGCCGGCAGCACTGATCAGTGTATTCTGACATCTGGGAAGTCTCCCCACTGTCAGAATAAAATAGCACAGTGGGGAGGATTCCTCCATCAACATAAAGTGTGTGGATGGGGGAAATCGAGTAATAGGTTTTCATTCCACCTGCTGGTTGACATAAGGAAATGATGGACTTGTATAAAGCCATGCAAGGTCCATCAGAAGAAGGCCCTTGGTTGTTAAAGGCCTGGGGGGAAGAGGGGATTATGCAGAATTGGGAGGAGGAGTAGCAAACGAGACATAAGGTTTCCTGAATAGCGCACAGAGTTGCAAACTATGAAACAGGGGGCTTGAGGAGGCTGGACGGAGTCTATGTGGGAGCCACAACAAGGTAGAGATTGGAGTTGGTGTACAGTTAGGAAGTTCAAGTAGCACCCAAAGTGGGGTGTCATGCGATGCATGGAGTAGGGCAAGTTGGGAGATTTGGGCTGCCAGGTAGTATTTTGCAAGGTTGGGGATCCCTAAACCACTCCATAGCCTATGTGTAAAGGGGGTGGAGTGTGCGAATCTGGGGCTCCTATAGGGCCAAATGAATGATAACATTCTGTTCTGCAGAATTAGAAAGTGGGGATGCAGATTGGCAGAGTGTGGAATTAGTAAAGTATTTGGGGTAGAATTGTAATTTTGACTGCACATATGCAAACTAACCAAGAAAGAGTAGGGGATTACCATGGCTGTATGAGAGATGTTATGGTGCGTAATAATTGGCTTTGAAGAGAGTAGTGCAGGGGGAAGTCAGTGTAATGCCTAAATAGTGCGGTGAGGAAGTCACCCAGCGGTATGAGCAGCACGATTGGAGACAGGACACGATCGTCAGAACGAGCGCGATATTCATCACTGTCATCTTGTGAGGGTTGATTTGGAGGCCTGAGATAGTTGTAAATTGTGTCAAGGGTTGGTGTGGGCTTGGCAATGTAATAAGGGAGTTTATCAGAGTCAGGAGTGCTGCATCTGCAAACACAGATTTTGTACTGCATTCTGGCATATTGGAAATAATAGGGGTTAACTCCAAGTGCTATGGCTAGAGGTTCCAAGGCAAGAACAAAGAGGGCCAGGGATAGAGGGCATCCCTATCTGGTACCTCGACAGCAAATACCTTTTTTTTTTTCTTGTAATGCTTTATTTATCATTTTCATGTTGTACAAAGAAAAAGAACAAACCTTACACTTTTTAACGTAGGGAATTGCACACATCGTGGTCTACAGCAGTCATATTCTTATGGAAATTGACAATCACAATTTACAAGGTTGTAACTGGCAACATAAGTCTAAGGCACAGTATTTCGGAGGAGCCCTCAGGCCTGCCTAAAAAAAAAAAAAAAGGATCCTGTTCCCTTAAATCATGAATAACAGCACAGTGCTTGTGCTGTGTTATTTGGCCCCCTGTGTAACCTAAAATACCTGGCTAATCATACCTGGTTCTGCCCTCCCCTATGTAAATTGACCACAGTGTATCATGGCTGCTGAGCCGACACCATGATCAGTTTACCTGCCTCAGTCATCCGCTGGCTCTTCTCTGTGCTCCCCTCTGACAGCTTGTACAAGTGCTGCTCTGCTCCCTTCCCCCCGCCCTTTCCCATTCTGCTGCTATAAAAGGATGTTCTGATTAAAGAATCCCCTCTGTTAAATAAGTACTGTACATGTGCTGCACTGCATGTGTTTTATAAAAAATATGCCAATATCTACCTTCTTTCAGAGCACCTCTCAGTGCTCACGTGACCCCTCGCCTCTGTCCTCACGTCAGCGGGAGTTCTCGCCCCCTTCTGCTGTAGCGGTCAGCCCAGCAGAGGAGAGCGGTGAGCAGAAACGTGAGCGCCAGAAGGCACTTTGTAATAAGGTAGATATTGGCATATTTTTTATAAAACGCATGCAGTGCGGCACATGTACTTGTTTAACAGAGGGGACTGTATGATCATATGATAGTGGTTTTACAACCACTTAAGCATATATAGCAAATACCTTTTAAGCAGTTGCTGCAAACAATTTTTTTCTTTTTGGGATAAAGGTTTTACATATATGAATATAAGCTGAAAATTTCAAGCACCCCTGCCAGTGTTAAATGGGTTGTCCAGTGCACACATTAGGGTAATTACCTGCAACTCTAATAAACACTTTTGAAGACTTGAGTCCAGCTGTTGAATGGATGGTACAGCGATACTCTGCATCCTTAATGGCGATGTCTCTCACCCAGCTAAGTATATGAACGTTCCCATCAGGTAGTGGAAGCAATGCTTCCTTCGCACAACTCTCCATTTTAACTTCCTCCTTCTCCCATGTAAAATGTATGTCTCTTGGACCTGAAGGGAACTACAGCTGTAATATGAAGAAGAGAAAAGGCATGCACAAACAGATATTCAACTCAAAAATGCAATCTTCCCTGAAGAAAGTTAAGGGTCAAAATTCATGAGCATCACCATCACCAATGGAACATCACGAGGGGAGCCCAGCTTATTGGTTAATCAATTTATAACTGGCAGATATTTCCTCATTCATTGTTCTGCAGAAAATGTCTACCAGTTTACAGGTAGACATATCAATAG
Organism: Lithobates clamitans; assembly: GCA_037952925.1. Lineage (NCBI taxonomy): Eukaryota > Metazoa > Chordata > Amphibia > Anura > Ranidae > Lithobates > Lithobates clamitans. The sequence continues at coordinate 3,934,653 of JBBGZY010000842.1, read as the reverse complement.
ATCACTTACATTTGCTCTTTATTTTTGGATTCTAAATTAATTTTTATTTCTCTGGTGGATGTGCAGCAGAAAGTGGAATCACCCTCTGACCTATTTAATCCTCCAATACTAGGTTTCCCCTTTTCCATTACAAAAGGCAAACACTGCTGTATTTTTTGTATTGTAAGAAATAAAGGTGCTTTGGCACTGATCGTAGCAGGTTGATGGAGTTATAACTGTAGTCCTAAATATAGTTTTTATATAGGTGAAAGTGATCAACGTTATGCAAATGTTACATTGGGGTTGATTTACTAAAGGCAAATCCACTTTGCACTACAAGTGCACTTGGAAGTGCAGTCTCTTTAGATCTGAAGGGGAAGATCTGAAATGAGGGGAAGCTCTGCTAAATTTTATTATCCAATCATGTACAAGCAAAAATGCCGTTTTTATTTTCCTTGCATGTCCCCCTCAGATCTACAGCAACTGCACTTTCAAGTGCACTTGTAGCGCAAATTGGATTTGCCTTTAGTAAATCAACCCCATTGTGTGTTTAGGTATTGTATATGGGGCAGCCCTCTAATGTGTTACATATGGCTCTGTTTGGCTGAATTTAGGAGGCCAAAAAGAACCTCATAAGTACAAGCAACAATCCTAATTCTAGTAATGCTTGTGATAAGTCGGGCCATTTCTGACCTTCAAAAGAATGAGATACTTGTCTTGTATAACTGTACAGGAAGACTTCTTGGAAAATCTGCCTTCAAGTGGGCATAGTTTCTTACTCTTTTATGTAGAGGAAAGGGGGGGAACAAGACAACATGCACATGCTGCTGTCATGGTCTGATGAGAATATGAGACTTGAGAAAACATGCTGAAAGATAGGCAAATATTCACAATACATGCCTACTATTCATAGGGAGATATGCCCGTGAGATGACCATAAGACCTCAGAAGGAGGTGACACGTGCAGGGGAGGGGAAAGGTGTTGGCAAACACCGGTGGCAATGATAAGCAAAGGCAGGAACAATAACATGTGGGAAAAACTCTGCATAAATGATGACTCCTTCCAAGTGTCACTAGCTTATTGGATCAGCATGGACTAACTTTCCCATGTCTATGGATAGTCTAATAGCTACTCGCTGTCAATAAAAGTGTATTGATTAAATGCACTTTCTATGTGGCTGCAGTTGTTAGCCAACAGATAAAAAATGCAAAAGACTTTTAGCTGGCAGAATGAAACGTAATATTTCAAAGGCCTAGTTTCCCCTAGAAATACTAATGTATGTAAAAATACTAATCTGTGTACAGTATTTTGAGTGAGCTGTATTTAAATTATGAATGTGCATTATTTAAATGTATGTTAATTTGAAAGAAAACTAAAAAGGCAAAACTTTTCTCTTTTTACTTTGGATAAAGTAAGAGAGAGTTATAACACCTGCCAGTTTACTTTTTGCCCCTTAGCGCAACAGGCAGGAATTGAGAAGAAACCCCTCCAAAAGTGAGGGAAATCCATGCATATCAACAGAACTAGTGGAATATTTCCCCTCTATTTCGGTTCTGGCGACAACTCAACTTTTTCTGTCATTTTTACCCTCTGTGATACTGGCCAAAGACAAATAGAGAGGATGGTTCTCTTTATTGAGGACACAGACAGCAAAACAAGCCTGATAGGTATGCTACTCCGCCTTCACCCTATCCAAAACTAAAAAACGTTTTGCCTTTCATTATTCTTTAAGATTAAGGGCTATTAGGTTTTAGGCCAATGCCTTTGCTGTCAATGTATAGTTTTTTTCTTTAGCTATGTGGCCTCAATGTGAGAATTGCCATAAGATCCTTTACTTTTGTTACACAGATCTACAAGTCCTTACCTATATGCCATAATTTTAAAAGGAGATGGGACACAGCTGATGACCTTCTTTACAGCTTTTCTTTTGCACTTTGCAACAAGATAGAAACCCGTCAGAGCTAGCACTCCATGTTAAGACTGGTACACACGATAAGAATATCGGACCAATGATCGTCTGTTTTTTGTTTTTTTTCCCCATGCTAGTCTCATATTAAAAGGTTACTAGAGTTATGAAAATTCTCATAAGACAGAATACAACTTCCCATGATAATATAATATAATGTGTTGTATTGTAATGTATTCTTTAGTTTCCGAGCATGCGCGGTCTTGGTCACTCGATTTTTTACGGACAAATACTGTATTGATTATCCACTTGTCAAGTGCGCTATAGCCGAAAGATGGCTACAGTGTGGTCATCCAGTTCTGGAGGGAGTCTATTGATGTCCTCCCGGAACCTCATCCCCTGCGTGTGCTCTGTGATAGCTGTGTCCTTTGGATGCAGCTGATCACAGATTGAGGTAAAGGGTCAATCACAGTGGCCCTTTACCATGTGTTCAGCTGTGTCCAATCACAGCCGATCCCATGTAAACAAAATGCTGGTATTCGGCATTTCCTTTTCTCAGTGCTGTCACCGTGTGAGGAAAGCCGATAACTGGCTATCCCATGATAGCACACATTTACACAGATCATCAGTGCAGCCTCATCAGTGCCGCATATCAGGGCCGCCTATCAGTGCAGCCTCAGTGCGACAGTGCTGAAAGCTGAAAATTGGCCTGAGCAGGAAGGGGGTGAAAGTGCCCGGTAGGCAAGTGGTTAAACAAAATCGCTTTGGTATCGTACGAGAAAAAAAGTTCATGTTTGTCCCGTCAGGTCATTTCACATGAACTGTCGTGATCGGATCTCGAAAGTGGTGTACTATCACTCGGACAATCGCGGACAATCGCTCCAAAAGCTGCATTTTTGGTCCTATTTTCTCATGGTGTGTACTAGGCATTATAGTGCTGTCCACTGCAGGTTGCACATACAGAAGCAAACCAATGCTGTAGTCATGGAAGACAATGTAAAGTTCCTGGCTGTTTCCATTCAGTGATTTAATATAGCTCAAGGCAACCTATTTACCTGTACAAAGTAAACTGGACAAGCCAGACTGTTGACAGGTTTAGCATGAGAAGGAAAGGTTCTGTGCATGTGTACAATACATTTTAGCAACGTGACACCTTGAGAAAATCCCTTTGTTTGCTCAAAGCACACAACTTAAGGACATTTTCAACAGCAAGTGAAAAAAATGGCACTTTTGTAGCATAATTCACATTACTTACATGTGTTGCTCCATTTTTGGATGCTTAAGATTAAAAAATACAAAAAAAAAATCACTTTAACAAGTTATACATTCTTACATGTATGCTTGGAATTTTCAGTGGAACCACATTAAGCAATAAAGCATTGTACACTTTTTTTTTTGCTGTCTTTGCCATAAAGCATGTTCTATTCCACTCCATTTCAGCTGCTCTAATTCTTCTACACAAGCCAAAAGGGAACACTGTGGACAGTTGGCATTCACTTTAGTATTATTGTTCTTTTTTCGTGAAAGCATGTACACTGCTTGAGTAGACGGGAACTTGTGTCCTGCTGCTGACAAATGGTTGTGAAACATTTTTGAAGGATCTAGAATGAAGGTTTAAAAACTTTTGAACTGGATTATTGTAGAGCAGTAATAAAATTAAAAAATTAACTAAAAAGCTGAAGTCCAGGCAAACATTAAAGTGGATGCCATAGGGGTTATCTATAAGGATATACATGTCTCCTGCATGTATCCTTACTTGTCAAATGTCTCCCCTCTGTCTGTTATGAGACCCGAAAAACTGCAGATTCTGTGGGTGGGTCTATTGTCTGGAGCTCGGTGGGTGGAGTCGTGATGTCAGTAGACTCCCCACCCACCTCTACACTCCCCTTGTCAATATGCATTTTCTCCTGTGTATTTCTTACACTGAACTTCTGCTATGATCTCTAACATCCAGTGAAAAGACAGGAAAGTAACCACATGACTTCAGCATGCCAAATCATGCTGAGGTGTGGAACAGCCAATCCTTGCAGAGCTGCTGAAGAAAGGAGTGGGGGAGGGAATGAAAAAAATAATGCATGTCTTAGGCTAGTGCACGAGATATGTAAATCACCTGTCACTCACAGCAAGGGGGAGGATTTGACAAAGTTTTTCTCAGTTTGTCAAGAATTATCTTACTGAACAAAAGGGGATTGCTCAGAGATGGATTAACTCTTTGTGGCAAGACTGGGCTCAAATGATAGCAAATCTTATACTCTACAGTATGATATAAAAAAAAAAATTCAGGTTTACATCCACTTTAAGAACCGCCATTGACATGATTTCCTCATCAACACAGACAGTGCTGACAAGGGAATTCCTCCTGCCAAGCAATTGCCTGCTCCCCGGCAGGGGGGGGGGGGTGGGATCCAGCAGGCTGGTTGTATCGATCAACTTGGTACATTCACCCTGTGCACACACGGTTCAAATCTCGGCCAGTTCCTTCTGAACCAGACGAGATTTGAGCCGTCTACGGTCAGCCTGAGTCTTTGAAATGGCAGAGGAAAACCAGAACTGTAACAATAGACAATAGGTACATCAAGCTAGTGCATTAAAAGAAAAATCGACATGCCTAATAAAATGTCAGTAATGCACCAGATGGAATATGCCCTTAAAATAGCCTTGCGATTCTGATAACCACACATCACAGGTAGGACATATGACAAACTTAAAGGTTTCCATCCAAAACTGTAAACAGGTGATTGATGCACAGATCTTCCCAAAAATTCTTTATGCACAGAAATACTCTGCAGTGGGACCGAGATCAGCAACACTAGTACAAGAAGGCGGCTTGAGAAAGAGGATGCTATCCTGGAAATGCTTTGATTAACAACACAATGCCACTCGGGAGTGGATGCTGCTGCCTTTTCTAAAAGGGTCCATTCACTAGATTAGAGCAGCTTTCTGCTTGCAAGGATCCAGAGACTGCCCCTTAATACTGACCACAGGAAGAGAAAGTCAAGCATCATCCTGGACATTTTATAATGCACCACTCTAAAACTGGCTATAAATGAATCAAATCTTGGCTGGTTCAGCAGAAACCAGCTGAGATTCAACCCATCTATGGGCAGGCTGGTTGTACTGAAGTCGACCCATCAATCAACTTCAGTACAACCAGCCTGCTATATTTTATGCATGTGATCACTGCCAGCAGCTATAGCAGCCAGCAGTAATCGTGTTACATAGTAGGTGATGTTGAAAAAAGACATGTCCAACCTATGAAGGGAAGGCTCCCCCAGCAGAACACAACGGCGCTGTGGAAGGGATTCCCCCATCAACAGTGACTGTGTTGAAGGGGGAATCAAGCCATTTCCCCCCCCCCCCCCATGATGGAAGGAAAGAAAATTGTATAATCTATGGCCTGCATAAGTGGTTGGGAGTGCATTTTATGCTTCTGCAGAATACAGTATTGTCATTTTTAATGTAGTATTCCTGTGCATAAGGCATTTGTAAAACATTTCTGTGTCCTTGCTACATATCAGACTGTGCATCGATTACCCGGTTTCAGTTTTGGTTGTAGACATTTGTGTACATCTGATGTCCTACCTGCAGTGTGTCATTGTCACCAGGATCACAAGGCTATTATAAGATTATGAACATACCTATGGTGGCCCTTCCTAGGGCAGTATGGAGAAAGGCTAAAAAGTTAGCGGGATGTAGGTATACTCCCTTACAGATCCCTATGTGGAATAATTGTTCTTTAGAACATTTGAATGCATTTCCAAATGATGAATTTTGAAGACTGAGAGGAATAGTCACACTGACACAGATATATGATCACAGAAGACTGCATTCATTTGAATAATTAAGTCAGCAATATGATATACCCCATACTTTTTTTTATAAACATTTAAAATTAAGACATATGGTCCAGGTCCAATCTGGTCGGCAAGATCCTAAAGTATCATTAATAGGAATATTGCGATCACAAGGACCGAAAGGTTTAATATCTGTATTGTACTCTCAACTGTTGTGGGCTAAGTTGTGTGGTACTCCACTTAAAATAAGACATAAGTAGCGGGGTGTCCTCCCTACTGTGGCGGAGGAGAAATGGAATAAGATTTGCTCCTCGCATTTGGGAGTTTCTCCCGCTATTAATAATAAACGAATCCAGCTGTATATTATACAAACATATCTCACTCCACAAAGATTGTATAGATTGGGACAAATTACCTCATCGGATTGTATAAGATGTCATCAGCCTGAGGCAGACTTTGTACATTTGATGTGGGATTGTCCTGAAATTGCTGAATATTGGAAACAGGTAAAAGATAAACTATCTTTTATTACCCACAGACAAGTGCCATATACACTAGAAGTCTGTTTATTTGGATTATCGGATGTGGAAGAATGACCAAAGTAGAGCAGGAATATGCTACATGAAACATTATTCTTAGCACGTAAACAAATAGCTTTAAGATGAATGCAATTATTAGCTCCATCAACAGACCAATGCATCAGAGCAGATAATCAGATAATACCGTATGAACATAGAGAGGCATTGAAAGGCTTATTATAAAATATGGGATATGTGGTGCAACTCCCCTGTGTCTGGATATAAAGGAAATGTAAAAGTGAATTATAAGAAAAAAAAAATGGAAGATAAATGTAGAGTTAATTGTTTGGAGCTTGACGTCAACCTGTGGGTGAACTAAAGGGTAATAATGTTGAAATGATATTAAGCTTGCAATGAACGGTGTATGAAGGAGGAATTAGTATGGAATGATATACAGTGGCGAAAATAATTATTCGATCCCCTTCAGATTTTGCAAGTTTGCCCACTTACAAAGAAATTAATGGTCTATAATTTTTATTATAGGTGTATTTTAAATGATAGACACAGAAAATCAACTAAAAATCCAGAAAAAAATACATGCTACAAATGTTATAAATTGAGTTGCAGTTCAGAGAGTAAAATAAGTATTTGATCCTCTACCAACCAACAATAATTAGGGCTCCCACAGACTGGCTACAGAATGTACTCATGTGGTACACAGATTAGTCCTGTCAATTTAAGATGATGCTCCCAACGACAACTCCTTATGTGTTTAAAAGACACCTGTAAACAGAATCTTTCCTCCATTCAAACCTCACCATCATGGGCAAGACCAAAGAGCTGTCAAAGGATGCCAGGGACAAGATTGTAGACCTGCACAAGGCTGGAATGGGCTACAAGACCATCAGCAAGAAGCTTGGTGAGAAGGAAACAACTGTTGGATCGATTATTCGAAAATGGAAGAAATACAAAATAACCATCAATCCCCCTCGGTCTGGAGATCCATGCAATATTTCGCCTCATTGGGTAAAGATGATCATGAGAAAAGTGAGGGATCAGCCCAGAACTACATGGAGGGAGCTTGTGAATGATCTCAAGGCAGTTGGGATCAAAGTCACCAACCAAACCGTTGGTAACACAATATGCCGCCATGGATTGAAATCCTGCAGCGCCCGCAAGGTCCCCCTCTCTAACAAAATACATGTACAGGCCCGTCTGAAGTTTACCAATGAACATCTAAATGATTCAGAGAAGGATTGGGAGAAAATGCTGTGGTCAGAAGAGACTAAAATTGAGCTCTTTGGCAATAATTCGACTCAGTGTTTGGAGGAAGAAAAATGCTAACTATGACCCCAAGAACACCATCCCTACAGTCAAGCACGGAGGTGGAAACATTATGCTTTGGGGCTGTTCTCTGCTAAAGGTACAGGCTGACTTTGCCACACTGAGGGGCCAATAGACGGGGTCATGTAATGTAAAATCTTGGATGAGAACCTGCTTTCCTCAACCAGAATACTGAAGATGGGTCACGGATGGGTCTTCCAGCATGACAATGACCCAAAACATACCGCCAAGGCAACAAAGGAGTGGCTCAAGAAGAAGGACATCAGGGTCATGGAGTACCCTAGCAAGTCTCCAAACATTAATCCTATAGAAAATTTATGGAGGGAGCCAAAACTTCAAGTTGCCAAGCGACAGCCAAGAAACCTTAAAGGAGTTGTAAAAGCAGAAGGTTTTTACCTTAATGCATTCCATGCATTAAGGTAAAAACCGTCTGTGTGTAGCAGCCTCCCCAGCACCCCCCAATTACTTACCTGAGCCCCATCTCTCTCCAGTGATGTCCACGAGTGTCTTAGCTGTTCTGGGACTCTCCTCCTGATTGGCTGAGACACAGCAGCGGCGCCATTGGCTCCCGTGGCTGTCAAAGTCAGTTAGCCAATCAGGAGAGAGAGAGGGGGTGGGGCCAGGGCTCCATGTCTGAATGGACACAGGGAGCGATGACTCGGCTCGGGTGCCCCCATAGCAAGCTGCTTGCTGTGGGGGCACTGAACAGGAGGGAGGGGCCAGGATCACATCCCGAGAAGGGGAGGATCCCGGCTGCTTTGTGCAAAAACACTGCAACAGAGCAAGTATGACATGTCTGTTTTTGTTTTTTAAACGAGACTTTACAATCACTAAGGATTTAAGGAATATATCTGTAAAGTAGAGTGGAGCAAAAACCCTCCTGAGATGTGTGCAAACCTGGTCACCAACTATAAGAAACATCTTACCTTTATGCTTGGCAACAAGGGTTTCTCCACCAAGTACTAAGTCATGTTTTGCTTGGGGATCAAATACTTATTTTACTCACTCATTTGTAACTCAATTTATAATATTTGTATCATGTTTTTTTTTTTGATTTTTGGGTAATATTCTGTCTCTATCATTTAAAGTACACCTATGATGAAAATTTTAGACCCTTCATTTCATTGTAAGTGGGCAAACTTACAAAATATGCAGGGGATCAAATATATATTTCTAATATACAGTGGGGAAAATAATTATGTATATACTTTACTGCAAACTTATGTAATAAAAAGTTTATAAAAAAATAAAATAAATAAGATGATATTGTATCCAGCACATTGTAAGCGCATTACTGACTTTTTATTAGGCACACTGTATGTGTATTTAATACAGGAGCTCAGTGTACTCGTCTGTTCCTTGTAAAGGTAGTGGTGACATCATCGAGAGAGAGAACTGTGGAAGGTGCCTGACCACTATAGGCTGCCTGCAGAAAACTACAAGAGGGGCAGATACCTGTCACCCTGTACAAGGACAGAGCAGCAGTGACTGATCTGTATTACAGGACACTTCTGCACAGGGCCAAAAGTGTAGGAGTGGTTTCATAAAGGATTAGTTCACAGTTCTGGAAGCTATACACAAAGGACAAGAAAATTTAAGTAAGAATACACATGGCCCTTGTATTTACACTATATATGTTTAGCCTGGAATTCAGTTTTAAAGTAATGTTGCTTTAGCATGCATGGTACATTTTTGTAAACACAGCATATCTTTTTTTTTTTTTGCTGCATTTAAAATGTTTCTGGCCCTGCTCAGCAGGAAAGGCAAATGAAATGTAAATGTATGGTAAGTATACTGTATTGTGGATGAATCTTAACCACTTCAGCCCCAGAGGGATTTACCCCCTTCCTCACCAAGCCCTTGTTTGCAATACGGCACCGCGTCACTTTAACTGACAACTGCACGGTAGTGCGATGCTGTACCTAAACAAAATTTATGTCCTTTTTTTACCCACAAATAGAGTTTTCTTTTAGTGGTATTTGATCACCTCTGCAGTTTTTATTTTTTGCGCTATAAACAAAAAAAGAGCAACAATTTTGAAAAAAAAAAGCAATATTTTTTACTATAATAAATATCCCCCAAAAAATATAAAAAACCCAAAATTTCTTCCTCGGTTTAGGCCAATATGTATTCTTCATATTTTTGGTTAAAAAAAAAAAAAAAAAAATCGCAATAAGCGCATATTGATTGGTTGGCGCAAAAGTTATCGCGTCTACAAAATAGGGGATAGATTTATGGCAATTTTATTATATATTTTTTTTTATTAGTAATGGCGGTGATCTGCGATTTTGATCGTGACTGCAAAATTGCGGCGGACAGATCGGACACTTTTGACACTATTTTGGGACCATTGGCATTTGTACAGCTATCAGTGCTATAAAAATGCACGGATTACTGTGTAAATGTCACTGGCAGAGAAGGGGTTAAACACGAAGTGTGTTCCCTCAGTGTATTCTAACTGTAGGGGGGGGTTGGGCTCACTAGAACATGACAGATCATTGCTCCTGAGCATTTCCCTGTCATGTTGCTTTGCAGAACAGGGAAATGTCTTGTTTACATAGGCATCTCCCCATTCTGCCTCTCCGTGCCACGATCTTGGGCCGGACATAGAGTCCGTGGGACCCGCGAGCACGCTCCCGCGGAGCGTGCGCACCCAATAGCCGCCGATGACAGAGTAACACACGGGTACGTGGTTTTGCGCAGTAAATAGCAGTAAAAGTGAGACAGAAATTCTAGTCATTCTCCACACTATATAAAACTATTTTTGGCTTCACATACAGTACACCTTAATGAACCTTGATTAACATATGGAGGTGGTTAGAAGAGGATAAGGTCACTGCCAACGACTTGCTACCTCCTACAAGTAACTACAGACCACACAGCTGAGACAAATGTCTGGTAATATCTAAGCGTATTCCATCTCATTTGTCTGGTTCTTTCAAACTTAGGATTTATTCACACTGGCACTTCCCAGATCAATTCTCCTGCATTTAGAAAGGCTAGTCTTTTATGCCTCCCAGATCATCTTTTCCTGCAGGTAAATATTCAGACTGAATGGCACCGTTGCCAATCATTACATGCATTTATGTGTGTTAGAAATGTCCTCTAAATGCATATGATTGATCAACTTGGGTACACCAGCATGTTGGATTTTTTCACATATGGTTACGGTAACCATTGTATTCTGCCAGCAGGGAATGTGCACCATGCTCTCTGCTGGCAGAATACAATAGTAAATCCAGCATCAATCACGATGAACACGGCCAGTCCACACCCAACGAAGGCCCCCGCCCTCTTACAGTTCTTAAATAATGAAGGGCTGGGGCCAGTCGATGAGGTTGCAGGGTGACCCCACTCCCTCATGATGTTATTGAGGTGATGACGTCACAAGGGGGCGGGGTCACCCAGAAACAATATCAGCTGGGCCTGCAGCTTAGTTATTTAAGAAGTGTCAGCTGGTGGAGCTGTCAGACAGGGGGAGCCTTCATCAGGTGTGGACCTTTTTTTTTTTTTTTTTTTTCTGGGTCAGCAGCGGCATTAATCATTATTGACCCTGGATTTACTTGGGGGGATTGTTTTTGTTAATTAAGAAACTGTCAAAAACTGTCTGTTTTTATTTATTTCTGACACTTTTATGGTGAATGAGTAGGGGTACAATGTACCTCTATTCATTCACATGGGGGGGGGCAGGATCTGCCAACCCCCCCTTGTCAAAGGGGGCTTCCGGATTCCGATAAGCCCCCCCAACTGCAGACCCCTACAACCACCGCCAGGGTTGTGGGGAAGAGGCCCTTGTCCCCATCAACAAGGTGCTTTGGGTCCCATGTGGCCCAGTATAGTTCATAAGAGGGAAGGAGGGGGGTGCTCGCTTGTCCCCCACCCCTTTCCTGACCTGCATACCTCAGAGAAGGGTCTGGTATGGATTTTGGGGGGACCCCATGCTGTTTGTTTTTCAGCGTGGGGTTCCCCTTAAAATCCATACCACAGCCGAAGGGCCTGGTAGGGATAGGGTGGTGGAACACCATGCATTCTTTTGTTTAGATTGAGCCGTCAGTGGGCAAACCTGCCGACAGCTGATGAGTCATTGGTTCTTAAGGACGCGGCGGCCGGCTCGCTCCTTAACAACCTTCTGTTCTTCACACAGAATTAGGATTGGTCGATATATTTTCAGCTGATTGGAATTTGAATCGTTCTGAAAATTTGAAATTCGTTAGAAAATGAATAAACAGAACTAACAATGGATTCTTAAACAAATCCACAAAACAAAATTTTTAACTTAACAAATTTAACCAAAACTAAAACACATTTTTATGATCTGTACATGTCTAGTAACAAAGAGAAAGAAAACAAGAGCTTGCAAAAGCATCTATACACAGGCATTATTAAACTGGATAGCAAGAAGAACGGCATATTTTACTTTAATGTGTTCACATTAAAAATAAGTACATTCATCTGTACCATGTGTTCTGTATAGAGGACACCTGGGGTTTACTCACCAGTGGCATGACAGAACAGGTGAAGGGTTCCATGGACATGAACAATCTGGCCCTGATCACTTAGGAAAGGAGGAAGCAATTTGAGAACATCTGTGTCAGCAATAGACAGGACTTCAGGCTGCATGCTGGATAGTGAAGGATGTATTTCTGAAGCCATAGAGGACACAAAGGAAGTGGCAGAAGAAGGAAAAGGTATGGGAGATGAGGCTGTGAGACAGACAAAGACACAAGAGAAAGAAAGAAAGAGGGAACTAAGAAAGATCAAAGAAAGTAAAAAGGATGCACAACACTACTAAAAATAAAGTTCATGCACTGAACAAAAGTTTGAAATAAGAATGATAAACAGGCAAGTGTACATGGGCCAAAAAATGACAAAACAGTAAATTAAAATTCTTAGAATAAAATTATACTTTAATATTAGGGCATCATGAATTTACATTTTTTACAGAACAGTTTTAGAAAAATAAACTTATTTTCAAAGTATAAACAGCAAGAATCACAGTGTGTTTTTTTCCTTTGTTTACAGCTAAACAATATAGTACACTGAAAGAATCCCCTTCAATGAGTTTACTGAACATGCTTTCCAGTCCGAATAGCATGTGGATTCTGCAGGTAAATAGTCTCAGTCTCTTAGTCCGCAGTTTCCCTCCAGTGTTTTCACAGGTAGGACCAAAAGTCACTGTAGAAAGTCTTATTTTTCCCTTATAGTCCATAGAAATGTCATCTGGTGCTTCCATTTAAGTATTACCAGCGCATAATACAGGGATTTTGAAAATGCCTAAAATACTTCCTGTTCCATTATACACAATCTGTTTTGCTGTGTACTGGAATTATTTGCATCTTTCCCAGTGTCAGTAGTTAAGTCCACATTCCAGTTCCTATTGTGACGCGTAACAAGTAAAAACAACTCAGACAGATCGCTGCCCTTTCCCCTCACTCCATCACTCTAATACCCAAAAGGTTGCAAGGATAACAGTTTTGTTTTACAGTATGAAAAGTAGGACAGCAAAAGGTTATATTCCCTGAGAAAGTAATTCAACTGAAGAAACTGAAGTGAAAAGATCCATCCCAAAGCTGCAGGCAAATTAACAAAGACTATATATACAGTATTACAAATTTTGTTCTGGAAGTTTCATCTTCAAGTAGGAATGAGAATAGCTGTACCCCATGTGGGCAAAGTACCAGATACTTACCAATTTGATAATAATAATAATAAAAAAAAAAAAAAAATAATAATAACTTCCAATTTGGAATTAAATTTATAACGTGAAAGAACTTGGTCAGTCTTGTGCAAAGAAAGAAACACAAACTAAAGAGGAATGTAAAAAAAATGGAAAAGATATACAAACAATTCATTTAGGTAAAAACAAGAAACAATAACTATATATCCTTTTATGAAATGGAGTGAAGCAGAACAGCTGTCTGCCAAGTAGCCCTAATACCTCCGGCTCAGTATACATATTACTTGAAATGAAAGCTTCGGTTTCAATCACCGTCTGAGTCGGCGTATTTTATTTCACATTTGACATCAAATGGTTGGTCCGTCTCCTTTTCCTCTGTTGTCTCATCTTCTTTATGAGTGATGTTGCCATTACCACATTCTGCATCCGTCTCATAGCCAGTGTCTGGAGGTGCTTTAACTGTCCCGCTAGTCTGGTTCTCAGTACACCCTTTTTCCACCAAGGTTTCCTTCAAACCCTGCTCACAATCTTTCAAGCTTGGAGGACTTTTCTTTTTGCTAGACAGCACAGCAGAGCGGTATTTCAGACAAGTGTCAGGAAGGAACCCTTTGTAGCAATTGTACGTCAACAAGATGAAGAAAAGTAAAAAGAATACTATGACCAGAATTATGAGAAGAGAGCTGTCATTGTTTTTGGTCAAGTACAAGGCCTTTTCCACATTAGGAAGGGAGCTGAATACCTCTTGTGACACATAGACTGTTGGTGTTGTCATTTTGTTGTTTAGATACGTCACACCCCCAACAGATGTAGTTACTATTGGAGTAGTTGATGTAGATGTTGATGTAGATATAGACGTGGACATTTTGGTGGTTTTCTCGTTTTTCACCCTATATGCTCTCTCTTTCATTATTGCTTCCATCCGTGTTGGCAGTGGAGTTGTGCTGGTCATGGGAGGTGGTGTCTTCTCAATCTCTAGAACGTGTTTGATCACCAACTGGGAAACAACATTATTCATTACAAGCTCTTGTGACCAACACTTGTAAATGCCTGCGTCGGACTCCGTCACATTGAGTATGATTAGAGCATTGTTCACTATATATTTGGGAGGGGCCATGCTAAAGCTTTCATTATTGAATGTCCACACCACTGAAGCCAGATTAGACTTGTAAGAACATTTCATCTCTATTGTGCTTCCTGCCTTGACAGTGTACTGCTTACTTTCCTGGATCCCTTTATCAGCTGAATCTAAAAAAGTGGGGCATACATCAACAGTGATTCTCTTATATTACTCTACAGCTAAAATCAATTAAAACAAAACTGTTTAACCAACTGTACAAAAGCAAGTCTTGCATATTCTGCATATAGTGGCTAGTGTATGTGTAATATATAATATAATATATAAAGTGTAACACAGCGATTTTGACTGGGTTTGAAGCAAATCTATATTGTGCTAAGGCTTAACATACTGTATACAGTATGTTGCTAGAAGTGGGCTTTTTAAAGTGGTATTAAAGGTTTGGCCTAAAAAAAACCCCCAAAAAACAAAAAACCAAACATGTTATACTTACCTGCTCCGTGCAATGGTTTTGAACAGAGCAGCCCCAATCCTCCTTCTCGGGTCCCCCACCAGTCCTTCTGGCTCCTCCCCCTTGACCAGTGCCCCCAACCGCAAGCCACTTGCTATGGGGGCACTAGTGCATGCTCGCTCCCAAGCCCTGCTCTACACATCCATAAGACACAGAGATGCGGCTCGGCCCCGTCCCCTGCTCTCTCCTTAATGGCTGTGATTAAGAACAGTGAGAGCCAATGACTCCCACTGCTGTCTCAGCCAATGAGGAGAAGGAGTCCTGGGACAGCCAAGGCTCCCATGCACATCGCTGGATCGAGGTGGGGCTCAGGTGAGTATTGGAAGGGCCGTGGGGGGAGCAGCGCACAGGTTTTTTACCTTCATGCAAGAATGTAAAAAATCTTCAGCCTTTACAACCACTTTAAAACTTCACGAGTAGACCATTAAATAAAAAGTCAGACTGAATTAATAAAGGCGCCCAAGGAACCATCATGACTTTACAAATCTGTAAGAATTCTCATTTATTCAAAATAACATGACAAAACTTACCTGGGCATTTAGAAGAATCACCACTTAGAGACTGAATCAAGGGTCTGTGGTAAAATAAAAAAACAATTTATATATAAGTTCAGGTTCACAGTGCCATATTCGTAAAAATATTATTCAGCCATGCCAGAATTTCTCATCCTGCAATAGTAATATGTTTTTGTCATCCCTAAATACCCAATACAAAAATATATTGCAGCATGTAGTCCTCCGATGTGGTGGCCGCATTCGTTTTCTATTTTTAGCTAAGAACATTTTCAGCAAATACAGAAAATAAACTATTTTACACACCCAGCTGCTTCCTGCAACATCGCTCTGCACTGCCCGGGCAACACTTCCCTGGCGAGCTCTGTCAATGGTACATATCTCTTCTAGATGCTACTCTGCAACACCCAGACACGCTTCCCTGGCGAACTGTGCTCATTAACCCCGCAGGACGTTTCCTGAGAGGATACCCATACATTGCAGGATGTTGTGTCCTTTTACTAATTGCATGCAAGTGCGTATTGTTTATTATTCTCATGTTCTAATAGAATCTGCACATAAATGGGGCAGCCTCTCTCTCTCTTTTTTTATTTTATTTCAGCACATGAGTACAGAGGCTTATCCAATTAGAGGCGCTGTAGCCATCACAGAAGTGATTGTACAGGGTTACTACATTTTTATTGGGCCCTCCTTGTGGATTTTATTGGACTAATATCCACTCTTCCTTCCTTTTCTCCTCATTTCCCTCCCCCTCCTAACTCAGTTCCTTTGCGCCATAAACTGTTGATCACTATTGATCCTGCCAAAAATTCAGTGACCTTGTCATTTCCTGTAAGCCACACCAAAGATTATCTTCCTCCCTAGCTATCTTCTGTAATCTACCAATTATACTGTCCTCCATAGAATAAAGATCAAGATATGGACATGCTTAGAGTCTATATCCGGAGAGCAGCCTAGGGTGACAACCATGGTTCCCTTCATAGATACAGTGGAGGACTGGTGTAGCCACCCAAGAACAGGAAGTGTGCCATTTGCAGGATTGCCAGGTGAAAATAAAGCAATAGAAGCATTAGGCCCATTTCACACGATCAGACCAATCGGGTCTGCCTGTCTGTTTTTCCAGGTGAACCTGATTGTCCTCTATGGGGAGGCGGATGTCAGTGGATATGTGTCCGCTGACATCTGATCCAACAAAATCCGCTGAAAAGAGACGTATGGTGATACATTCGCCATCTGTCCAGCGGGTTGGATCGGATGAAAACGCACAGGCTGTTTTTCTCCGATCTCCCCATAGAGGAAGGCGGGACTCTGACAGGTCCGTCTCTGCACAGTGAGCGAAGATGGACCTGTCATCCGCCTGGTCAGCGGGGATCAGCAGAGCGATCCCCCGCTAAGCAAGTGGAGTCTGTCAAAATGGATCTGCCCCGTGTGAAAGGTGCCTAAGGCTCCATACACACTATAAGCCATGGGTGCTCAACCTGTGGCCCTCCAGCTGATGCGAAACTACAAGTCCCATCATGCCTCTGCCTGTGGGAGTCATGCTTGTAACCGTCAGCCTTGCAATGCGTCATGGGACTTGTAGTTTGCAACAGCTGGAGGGCCACAGGTTGAGCACCCATGCTATAAGCTTAAAAAAAAAAAAAAAAAAAAGGCCAGAAAAATGCTGGATGAAAAATGCTTATAATGGCATTTTTGTGCCACCTTTTAGCAGCAGTTAGGAGCATTCGGCATTTTTTCTGCCAGCAAATCACTCCCAAAAATACAAAAAAAGATTAAAAAAAAAAAAAAAAAAAAAAGTTTTTTTTTCTAGTCCTAGAAGCTGAAACTTCAAAAACGCTTCTAGACAATAGTGTGAATGGACACATAGGATAACACTATTAGCTTCTAGAAGCAAAAAGCAAATGCTCAACAGTTGCTGCTAGGAGCGTTTAAGCAAGTGTAGACTTATAATCGGCAATATATTATATTTTTGGTTTTGGGTTAAAATACACTTGAAATGTTTGTTTTAAACTTTGTTGCGACTAATACCATTTTTCAGATTTTCACTTTAGCACTCCAATGTAGTAATCCTTCAGTACAGGTCACTAACAGGCTAGATTCTCTGTATAGATAAATGTAAGCCAATCATGTGTAACTTCAAACACTCAAAAGATAGGCGAAGAATCAATTGCACTGCCCTTCTGACTAGAATGATTGCCCAAGTTAGCCAACACTCCTCCCAATATTGGGCTGAAATGTATCACATAACAGAGTGGGACTGAAGGGTTAACTTTGATAATACGCATTATAATTGCACGTCTAGAAGAAAGTTTCTCGGCTATTCTCCCTTGTTCTGTGTTATGAAAAAAGAAGAAGAATCTAGTGCTACATATACAGCTTATTGCATCGTACCATGTTGGGTCCAGAAAATGCCATCTATGATCAGACTCAAAGACTTATAATCTGTATGGACAGCTCCAGGTTGTGACTTCCAGTAAGCTTACCATACAGATACCCTTATTGCTAAAAAGTACTTTCTGTGTAAAGATACAATTTTACATGTATGTTGGCTTTTAATGGTTTCCTCAATATTTTACACACCAACATACCCAGGGTTTAGATTTTGCAGGTTAATCTATGCCAACATGCATTTAGCTGCTACAAACGTGTAACCATCCCCAAAGCAAGGCTGGTGTAGTGTAAATGATTTACAAAGAAAGAAAAAGAGAAGGATGAATTATGTACCTGTCAGTGTCAGCCTCCAGAAGGATTTCAACACAGGAATTTTTGACTGGGTGCCAAGCACAATAGGGATCCCTGGTCAGCACACACTCTGCACAGGAGGTGAACTTCTCACAGAAAGCAATGGGAGACTGAACCACTTCAACACTGGAGCCAGCATAGATGTACCTCTTGTTCTGCAACAAAATCATTACATAAAGGAAGTTCTAGTTACAGCAGAAATGGGTAAACTGTCAATGCAAATGCAGTAATTATGCTGGCGATAAGATTTACCCCCCTACATGACCAGGTCATTGCGATACAGCACTGACAATTGCGCGGTCATGAAATGCTGTACCCAAACAAAATTTATATCATTTTTTTTCCAACAAATAGAACTTTCTTTTGACGTATTTTATCACCACTGGGATTTTTATTTTTTGCGCTACAAACAAAACAAAAAAAACCCTGAAATTTTGGGAAAAATTTTTTTTTTACTTTTTGCTATAAAACAAACATAAAAAAAAATATCTTTATAAATTTAAGCCAATATGTTTACTGCTACATATTTTTGGTAAAAAAAATCCCAATAAATGTAGATTGATTGGTTTGCGCAAATGTTATAGCGTCAAACTGCAGTATATACTGGAATATTTATTTGTTTTTTTATACTAGTAATGGTGGCGACCAGTGACTTAAATCGGGACTGCGATAGCCTGGCAGACAATCTGACACTAACAGACACACGGTGGGAACCAGTGACACTAATACAGTTATCAGTGTTTAAAATATACACGGTCACTGTACTAATGACACTGGCTGGGAAGGGGTAACATCTAGGGTGATCAAAGGGTTAAATGTATGCCTAACCAGTGTTTGCATATTTACTGTGAGGGGCTTTCACTAAGGGATGTGCTGATTTTTATTCCCTGCTTTTCAGGAAAACAAAAAAACTGCACATCCCTTCTGACAGGACTGAGCTCTGTATATTTACATACACAGAGCTCTGTCCTGTCTCCCTCCTCGCTGATCAGCAGGTGCCGATGGTCATTTATTGGCCAGCACCCACTGATCGGCTTGTGCGGTTGTTGTGTGAACAGCGAGCATTGCATATGAAAAAATAAAATATCAGTGCAATAGTCCTTATATGTTAGCTTTGCTCTATGATGAAAGGTTTTCCTTGGACTACTCAATCCTGTTCGGCATTTCGGTTATTTCAGTCCGGTCACTGCTGCTGCTATGCTTAACTCACAGCACAGTGAAGAAAGAGTTAAGTGGAATGTGCATGCCCAAGGACATTTCACCTAGTGGGAGTCCATTATAAAGAGGACAAGCTGCATTCATGTTCAGTCATCCATTCTGTAAAAAGTCTTTTCTGGTGACTGAAAGTCCATTAGCTCTCTGCTGACTGTACTGTGAGTGCAGTTTAGCAGTGTGTTTTAGATAAAAAAGTAAGCTGTTAGTGTGTATATAGGCAAAAAAAAAAAAGTAACTAAATTGTTACATGAGTGTTATCCTCAAAAACTCATGGAAATGCATATTGACAGCAGTTACTTTACAACTCAAAACGAGAGGTTTACCTGCTTATTGGAAAGCAGTAATGTCTGGACTGCTTGGTGATCAGAGAACAACGTTATCTCCTCAATTATACGCATTTCAGCGTCACAACTTACTGCTTTGTGTAGCATACCGTTATCTAAGGAGGGGGAAAAAAACGAATAATTATAAAAAAAACTGCACAAAAATGCTATTAAGATCTATTATTAAAAGATCACAACGTTTGTTTTAAAAGTCAACTTCTAATGGTCATCCTTTTACCTAAGCAGTAAGTATAACTACAGAAATCAAGCAGAGCGATAAGAAAACCTGCCCCTATAACTTCTCCTGCCTTCTCCATATTAATAAACATGACGTCATGGTTGGGCAAGCATCACACAATCCCTTTTCCTGAAGGCAGTCAGGTTGCGCATGCACATCTACACCCTTGTAGGTCTATTAGGCCTCATG
The DNA here is from genome assembly GCA_037952925.1 of Lithobates clamitans. Lineage (NCBI taxonomy): Eukaryota > Metazoa > Chordata > Amphibia > Anura > Ranidae > Lithobates > Lithobates clamitans. Next base: position 3,914,629 of record JBBGZY010000842.1, on the reverse strand, counting down.
CACACTGGACATTTTTGCAGCTGTTTCTAGGGGTTTCAGGCTTTTTTTTTTTTTTCCTGCCTCTAAACTCCCCTTCATGTTAGTCTATATGTCCATGCACACAAAGAATGTGGTAGGAGGTTTTAGAGGCAGGAAAAAAAAAAAAAAAAACCCTCAGCCAGTGCGTCCGGGAGCGGCAAAGTTTTGGCAGAAAAAAAAAAAAAAAACGCTTGGCTCATGTAAACGAGTGTTAATTCATTTCAATGGCCAGAATAAATAATTATTCTGGCCAACGAATTAACGCCCACAAGCTTGACACTTGTAAAACGTGCCTAAAAACTTGTAAAAGCTTTAGACACTTTTACAAGCTTCAGGCGCTTTTTTTTTTTTCTACCAAAATGCTGCTGCCAGGAGGAAAGGCTTCCAGGAGAGTTTGCAAAAAGTCCTGTGTGCATTAAGTCTTATGCCGCGTACACACAGTCGGACTTTCCGATGGGAAATGTTGGATGTGAGCTTGTTGGCTGAAAGTCCGACCGTGTGTATGCTCCATCGAACATTTGTTGTCAAACTTTCCGCCAACAAATGTTGGCTAGCAGGTTCTCAAATTTTCCGCCAACAAAACGTTATTGTCGGACTTTCCGATCGTGTGTACACAAGTCCGTCTCACAAAAGTTCACACATACTCGGAAATAAGTATGAGGCTGAAGCGCTCGGTCTTGTAAAACTAGCGTTCATAATGGAGATATCCCGTACCACTTGTACGTCACTACGTTCGTAATTGTTGGCCAACATTTGTGTGACCGTGTGTATGCAAAACAAGTTGGAGCCAACATCCACGGTTTTGTTGTCAGAAAGTCCGATCGTGTGTACGGGGCGTTAGGCTCCCCAAAGACAGCCCATACAAACTGTCACAGAGGGCATATCTGATTACAGTAAGATATAATAAAAGTAAAGCGCACAAATGTGCACACATAGAACACATGTTCACATTTTTCATCTGCAGATATACATAAAACTACATGTAAGGTACCTATTAGAGGTTTTAGAATAAAGGTAAACTATTATTGCATGAATTTATTACTAAATAGTTTAAATAGCAAAGGCGTATATTGCATATTTATGGATTAACATATCTTAATTTGATAGGTATTTTTGTACGTAGCATTTGAGTTTTGGATCTGTGTCATATTTATTAAGTGTTGTGTAGCAGTATATTGTATGTGATAACAATTTTCTATAATCTCTGAATATATTTACAGGATCATATCTCTTGGTTCTGCAGGAGTTTCAAGAAAACATTGTTTAGGGGGTGTTTGATTAATTCTGTACTATGCTTTACGGGAATGTGTGTGGGCCACAGATTTGAACAGAGGAAGGCTTACAGGTAAATGCACATAAATTCTATAGAATTTTTGTTCTTAATATAACTACTAATCACAAATCACAAGCACAGTTTTCCCATATAGAATATGAAAAATTCAAAAAGAAGAAAAAGGTTTACTGGGGTTCCCTTTAGAAATGGTCATGGTGTGGTACTGACAAGAAAGGTAGGCTATATGCACTTGTGCAGTGCTAAGACTTTACTCTCACCTGTACTTAAAAACATGACATCATAGGTATTGCCATCCAGTGCTTTGACCTGATCCACGACAATCTGAGTATACGATACATTCTGAAGCACTAGTTTAGGCTTTTTTCCTATGGGGGTGACCGACTCATCCATTAGAGGGTGATCTTTAACAAACTGTAAGGTCTTGTCCGGCAGGTTCAATGAGCTGGTGTAGTTCATGGCTTTAGCCTCATTATTGATGCACTATATCACAAGTTTAAAGAAAAAAGTTCTTTAGAATAAACGGCATACTGTTCTGCAAATTTGAAAGACATATACTTAACGAACATGATTTGGAAACAGAGGACTACAGATCCATCAAAACATTCTTAGATGCATGGACGTCAGCAGTGAGAAGTTTGCACCTTCTTCTGTCTCTTCCCTCTTCTATCTTCATGGGTCCCGGATTATAGTCCAACCCGACTTCACAGCATCCGTTGTGATGGCAAGCCCCATCTCCATCACACCGGAGCTGACTCACAGCCTCAACCCTATATTTCCCAAATATTCTATGTAGGGGGTGTCCTTTCCCTCCACTCGGGTTTCCCTGTGCTCTAGCTGTGCAGTGTTTGATGTCAGATCCCTGCCCCTACCCTTTACTGCTAGGAAATTATATTTAATCTGTGTGTTTTAGGAGGATGTAGAGAAGAGATGGGTGCAGATAAAAAAGGTACAACTCACTTAGGTAATACACAGAAATGAGCAAATTCTCCTAAGGCAAGTCACTTCACTGGGTATACTATATACACACACACAAACGAAAATATATATACACATACATTAGAAATGGTCATGGTATGGTACTGACAAGAAAGGTAGGCTATATAGGCTATATGCACTTGTGTATGTATGTATATATATATATATATATATATATATATATATATATATATATATATATATATATATATATATATATATATATATATATATATATAACTGGCTAGACAAAGTAAATTAAGACAAAAGCAGCAACTCAGTTGTGTCATTAAATAAATGGATGGAAAAGAGCTGCGCTCAAGCATAAATATTAAATGGTGAAATCAGTCCATGAATTGATAAATCAATAGTCCATAAATCAATCAGGTAACCACCACAGTGACTTCACACAAATTGGAAAAAGTGCCCGACCACCATATAAATTGCCTGCTTACCAGATAGGCAACAAGAAGCGATCAGCTGTAACCCAGCCACGGCCTTTAGCTTCCAAAGACGGCTGCTGGACTCACAGGAATGCCCCTGGTTATGGATCTGGTAATAGCAACCCCCTAGGTGTCCCGCTGGATCAAGGCTATACTGGCGATGTACTCTGGAAAGCTCAAAGAAGGGAGAAACTGACCATAGCGTAATACTGTATACCATTTATAAAAAAAGAAATGTTTTGCACTTACATAGAATAAAATTCATAAAACAAATGCCGACGGGTGAACATAAGAGCCCCTCCACCTCACAGACAGCGTTGTTGCTATTACCAGATCCATAACCAGGGGCATTCCTGTGCGAGTCCAGCAGCCGTCTTTGGAAGCTAAAGGCTGTGGCTGGGTTACAGCCGATCGCTTCTTGTTGCCTATCTGGTAAGCAGGCAATTTATATGGTGGTCGGGCACTTTTTCCAATTTGTGTGAAGTCACTGTGGTGGTTACCTGATTGATTTATCGACTATTGATTTGTATCAATTCATGGACTGATTATTTCACCATTTAATATTGATGTTTGAGCGCAGCTCTTTTCTATATTTATAATATATATATATATATATATATATATATATATATATATATATATATATATATATATATATATATATATATATATACATACATATATATACATATACATATACATATACATACACACACACACACACATACATACAAAGTTGCAAAAGGAAAAAAAGATATCTACAAACTTACAGCTCCCGGGCGAGGCTTTGGCACCTCTCCATTAAACTGGACCCATTTAGTATGTGCCTGCTCCACAGTGGCACTCTGCATGTATTTTCCCCTTGAAAACACTTCTTCCACAGCAGATGCTTTGTATGCACACACCGCTGACATGCCAACATTGTTTCTGTAAAGAAAGGAATGCATTTACGTTATTATAGTCATAAAGGGGAATGACCATATGTGGATCGAAATTCAGCCGGTTACCGCTAAACTGGGCAAATTTCAAAACAATGTATGGCCAGCTTAACATCTCATATAGCCTTTAACATGTTAATGTGATTTCAAAAGTTGCTCAAAATCTTTTAAAATCTGCAGGCCAACCACAAAAAAATAAAAAACACAAATTGAAAACCTTCATATACTATAGTACAAAAAATATAAAGTAGGCGCTAATTAACTGCATGCATCCTAAAATTGACGTGCTAAATATTAAAGATTACACCCACTGCAATAATCATTATTGTGCAATACCAAAAACAACAAAAAATGCATCAGGTAGCTATACAGCGAAATGCATAGAGGTTGGATTGTCATCACTATTCCCCTGGACCGCATTTGACATCACGTCCGTTTGAGCAGTGAGATGCACGCTGGAATCTGCTGAGACAGGCGGCACCTTTGTCTATACCATTTTAACGGCAGTGTTGGATATTATCCTTTGAACTAAAACGTTTATGCTGGTGGAGGTGGTGCCGGTCTGGGCACCTTGACATGTAAGTGCATTTATTTGGGGATTGGTTTTAAAAGGGAACTTTTTTTTTAATAAAACTGTGTTGCACGATCATCGTGTTTATCTTCTTTCTGGGTGATTGGTGTATATCCTGCTGAGGAGAAGGAGCGTCTGTGAGCTGGAAAGGAGAAAACTTGGAACCCCGTGCTGGGAGATTGTAATATTATCATTACACAACGCTTTGTGGTCCAGTGGGCCTTTGGGCTCTGGTGAGTGAGCATTTGCATTATTGGTGGTGGAGCACATCTATTCCTCGAATCATATAAAGATGCACGGTGGATTGGAATCATTTAATTAAAGTGCAAGGACTTGGAAATGGTCACAGTTGAATAAGGACTTCAACCTGCATATTTTTACAGCACTTTTCATCTTTGATATATATATGCACCAAGTTATCACTGAAAAAACACTGGTATTGTTATTTGGGATTTTTTTCACAGCATCTTTGTAGAATTTTTTGTGCAATTATTTTTTTGTGCATTTTTGTTTTTGTTTTTTGTTTTTGGCATTGCACAATAGCAATTTTCACATTATTTAAATTTTTGAATATATATATATGCACCAAGTTATTACTGATATAACACTGGAATTAACAAAAAAGTTTTTTCCCACAGCATCTTCGCGGAATTTTTTGTGTGACTTTTTTGTGTGATTTTATTGTGCATTTTTTGTTGTTTTTGGTATTGCACAATAGTGATTATTACAGTGGGTGTAATCTTTATTTAGCACATGTCAATTTTAGGATGCATGTAGTTTAATTAGTGTCTACTTTATATTTTTTGTACGATTTATAAGTGGTTGTAAACCCTTACAGACCACTTTTACCCACAGGTAAGCCTAGATTAAGGCTTACTTGTAGGTGCTTAAAATATCTCCTAAACCTACACGGTTTAGGAAATATTTGCAAAAGACAGGCACCAATGTCTACGGCGCATGCGCCATAGACAATGGCGTGCAGGCGCACTGAGTGTGCCTTTTGTAACAGCGATCATGCTGTCAGTGGCGGCTCCCACGTGCATGCGCAGGAGTGACGCCATCGCGGCTTCGGCCAATCACAGCGCCAGAGCCGCGATACCCGGAAGGAAGATGGACGCTTTGTGGAAGAGAGGACAGCGGTGACATCAACAAAGTATGAAAAAAGCAAAAAACAATTTTTGGGAAAACACATGGCAATTTTATTGATACACAGTGCATTAGACCACATGGCCTGTGTGGTAATTATATATGTTATATTAATTTCCAGCATACGTGGTATTTTTCTTTAACGCACAGATATGTTTAGTGATCTTATAACATTTACAGATATGAAAGCCTTACTTACAAATGAGATGTAAATACTCCATAGATGACTGGTTCTTGCAAATCTGGTGATTTCAGGATAAAAACATCATTGATGACATTGAAAATCATATTATTCTCTGGTGAGTGACATATAAGTCTGGCTTTAAGAAAGGTTGTCCATTTTTTTTGCAGTGTTCTAAGACCACCTTGGTCACCCTGGAAATAAAGTAAAGTAATATACGATTTACATTGTATAATATGAAATCACATAAAAAGTAGTCTGCATGTTAAAGGAGAACTCCAGTTGTTAGTAGAAAAAAATTAAAGTCAGCAGTTACAAATACTGTAGCTTCTGACTTTTAATAAATAGATACTCAGCAGCCCAGTGATCCAGCGCTGTCATCACCAGGGCTGGTCTTCGTGTCCCCGGCACTGCCAACTTAAGTGTGGGAAGCTGGCTGTGACATCCTGGTGGTGCACAGCTGGTTCCTCATTGTGCATGCGCAAGATGTGCTGCACTTTCTGAATGATCCCGCAGTTTCCCAGCAAGGACGGAAGCCTAGCTTCCACTCCACTTGCTTGGGCAAATGGGAGAGATCATCTGTCAGAAAGTCAAAGTTTTGACTTTGGTAAGTGGCTTCTGATTTACACGATGGCATTCATTTTGTGCTCCTGACTGCTTTTGTAGCTAAAATCGTTTCACAGATTAAGCACTGCCCTCTCTCTCTCTGTCCGCAGCAGCTGAAATAACACATCATATTAAACAACTTAAAGTACTATTGGGAAAAATAAAAAATCAGCTTAAAGACTAAATAATTCCCAAGTTAAAAAGATGAGTAAAAAAATAAAATAAATGCACTTTTTTTTGCAGGAGCCTGTAAAGCATTGCCCCAGCGATCAGCAGATCACTGACACAAATCCGATACGTCAATGATCTACCACAGCGCCATGGAAGTTCATCGAAAACTAAAAGCTGACAGCCACAAACAATGTCGGGACTTTTAGTTCAATCATTTACAAAGCTCTGTGTATAAATGACGCGGCCGTGTGGGGGGAGCCCCGCACAGCCATGCTGCCTTCAAAAAGTGACAGCTAGTACAGGGAACTTCTCCCCCTATTGCTGTCACAGAGAGTGTGGGGATTGATGAGCGGCTGCAGGATCAGAAACATGTTACAAATTCCACCCAAAAAATGGGGGGGGGGGGGGGGGACATGTAACATGTTCCCAGAGGTGAACCCATCCTTTAAATCGGCTAAATACATTAAAGTTGTAAAGTTTTAGTACTTCTTGGACTAACTTGGTGTTTCTCTTAATACCAAGATCCATAATTTGCTCCAGGATGCGTATGCAATGAACATATTTTCCTATGCTGCTTAGTCCAGATTTTCAAAACAGAAATATGGAAGAACGAAATAATGAGATATCAATTTTCTAGACTATGCAAGAAATTTAGATAAAAATGTAAACCAATACCTTCCACCTAATAAAAAGAAAGCAATTTCTAGCTTTCTGCTCACTTTCACTATGAGGACATGCACAGTTTCATACAGCCTAGAGACACCAAGGAGGTGCAAAACAAGCCGAACCACATGAGATCAATCACAGACTATTTATGGCATAGTAGGCGAATAACTTAGTAGAACTTTAACCTAACATACAGTTGGTGCTTCAGTGTTACATATTCAATCATCACATGTAATATAATAACGATGTTAAAATGTTAATCATTACTTATATATACTATACAAAATGTATCTATCTTTCATACATATAAAAGTGCTTTTTACCCCTATAGTTAGCTCCATGAGCAGGGCCCTCCTATTCCTTTTGTATTGAACTGTATTGAATTTGTACTGTCCCTCTTTATATTGTAAAGCGCTGTGCAAATTGTTGGCGCTATATAAATCCTGTAAAATACGACTACTAATATTCACTCACCTATTCATCTATATAAAACTCCCGTCATAATGTTAAATGTCCTGCTAATATAATCAGTACCCATTTAAAAGATTTTCCTTTCAGCTTTGTGAATAAACCCAAGTGGGAGACCTCCGGAGAGGCTTCAACAATACGGACTGGAATGTCCAAGCCAATAATAGGTGTTGTCATTAAGCTGCCTGGTCTGAGCCCAGTTCAGAAAGTCAGGGTGCTGTATGTAAGGTTATATAGCCTGGCCCTTTAATTGTTATGCCTGTCTTAAGGTAAACCTGGTACACATATAAATAAAATATTAGTATTTAAACAGTGCACTCCGCACTTTTCTTCCAAACTCAAAAGGCTTAGTCAGGAGATAATTAAAGTCTGCACATGTTGTCTCAAGCCGATGTCTCTAAGGGCTTCAGGTTGCCTTGGAAACCCCAAAGATTAGGTTCAGCACTTTTATCTGCAGAGCCCCAGCATTTCAAATGAAAGATTTTAACCAAAGAGCAGCAACGTGCTTAAATGATCTGCTTATAGCCAACTGGGAAGAACAAGAACCTTAGATCAAATGAAATCAATATCTAAAGAGATTACACATTAGATTTCCCTTTACTGAAAGGGGCATAAGGTGATGAATGTGTCAGTCACTAGAGACATTCAATGCACATGTACAGAGAAAGTTCACTTGCAGTGAATGTGACATTCACTGCTTTATAAACATGCCCTAAGATTTTATCGGATCTGGAAAGAAATAAAACAAAGTACTCAGACATACCAATGGCTGCATTTGTGAAAATGACATTAAATCCCGATTTTATAAAGTACAGAGGTTCAAAATTCTTAACACAGCATGCAAGAATACTGAACATACAATCATAAATCTTTTATCCTATAAATGTACATAATGTTTATCTAGGCTGTGTATACCAGTGTTGCTTTCAGGAGCCCCACAAAATAAAAAGGAACAAGCCTATTGATTAGCTTTTGGTAGAAAGCTACCCAAACTTGCTTTCCAATCTTCTCCAATCCATGTCAGCGGATCATACGGGGAGGAAATAGGAGTGATGCAAGCAAAGTGCTTGCATCACTCTTCTAAACATTACAAATGGAGCAGATGTGGCTCCTAATAAATAAAAGGGACACAAGCCCCTTGTTAATTAAGAGCAATTAATTTTCTGTTCTGCTGTGTCTGATAGGTAGCACAGAAAACAGACAACTGTATGCTCCAATCTGTCTATCAGCTTAGAGTGGGAGGGAGGAGGATGTTTGTTAAAGCAATTGTAAACCGCTGAAGAATAAAAAAAAAAAAACCTGTAAGACAATGGCATAATGTGCTCGTATGCATCGAGACGGCTGACATCTTCCCCCGGTGTGTATTTCGGGTTCGCGGGCTCCGGTGATGTGAGTGCCACCGTTTCTGGCACACGCTCTTAAGGTCTGGCGCCATAAGCCAGACCTTCCATCATGCGCTGATGATGTCATTGGGTGTATGCACTGTGCAAGTTTAGGAGATATTCACAGTACCTACAGGTAAGCCTTATTATAGGCTTACCTGTAGGTACAAGTGGTGTAACAGAGTTTACTACCACTTTAACCCTGCAGGCTTTGCTCGTGTAGTGTAATCCCTGCATGGGTAGAGAGAGGGATGTGAGCTGTCTTGAAACACAGACCAAGGAGTTGACTCTGGGCCTCTCGGGCTGACTGCCCATCCCAAATGACAGGTCACACCACTATTTCTGATAATTAGGGACAGACATGTGCTAGTTTCTATTTCAGGCTGGGTTCACACTGGTGCGACACGACAGCCGTCCTACTTTGGATCCGACTTTGCCCTGCGACATGAAGCCGGCATGTGTCCGACTTTCAATGAACGGGGATCCGACTTGGATCCCCGCCAATGCCCGACACTGTGTTTGGTATGAATCTTTAGGGGGAACTCCGCGCCAAATTTTAAATAAAAATCCGGCATGGGTTCCCCCTCCAAGAGCATACCAGGCCCTTGGGTCTGGTATGGACCTTGAGGGGAACCCCCTACGCCGAAAAAACGGCGTGGGGGGTCCCCCCCAATCCATACCAGACCCTTATCCGAGCACGCAGCCCGGCCGGACAGGAATGGGGGTGGGGACGGGCGAGCGCCCCCCCCCTCCTGAACCGTACCAGGCCGCATGCCCTCAACATGGGGGGTTGTTGCCTTGGGGGAGGGGGGCGCGCTGCGGCCCCCCCACCCCAAAGCACCTTGTCCCCATGTTGATGAGGACAAGGGCCTCTTCCCGACAACCCTGGCCGTTGGTTGTCGGGGTCTGCGGGCGGGGGGCTTATCGGAATCCGGGAGCCCCCTTTAATAAGGGGGCCCCCAGATCCCGGCCCCCCACCCTATGTGAATTGAGTATGGGGTACATGGTACCCCTACTCATTCACCTAGGGAAAAAGTGTCAATTTAAAAAAAAAACACTACACAGATTTTTAAAGTATTTTATTAGACAGCTCCGGGGGTCTTCTTCCGACTTCGGGGGTCTCTCCGGTTCTTCTCCGCGCTCTCCGGGTCTTCTGCCGGGCTCCTCCGCTCTCTTCTGCTCTTTTGCCGCTCTTTTGCTTAAGCAGAGGAGTCCGGTCTTCAGTCTTCGGTCTTCTGCCCTCTTCTCTTCTCCTGATGTTGACACGACGCTCTCTCCGGCTAGAATGCTCTCTGTGCGCTCTGCTCTGACTTATATAGGCGGTGACCCCGCCCCCTTATCCCGTCACAGTCCCTGGGCATGCTGGGACTATGACGGCATACGGGGGGCGTGGTCATCGGGTGATGACCACGCCCCCTAAAACGTCACAGTCCCAGCATGCCCAGGGACTGTGACGGGATAAGGGGGCGGGGTCACCGCCTATATAAGTCAGAGCAGAGCGCACAGAGAGCATTCTAGCCGGAGAGAGCGTCGTGTCAACATCAGGAGAAGAGAAGAGGGCAGAAGACCGAAGACTGAAGACCGGACTCCTCTGCTTAAGCAAAAGAGCGGCAAAAGAGCAGAAGAGAGCGGAGGAGCCCGGCAGAAGACCCGGAGAGCGCGGAGAAGAACCGGAGAGACCCCCGAAGTCGGAAGAAGACCCCCGGAGCTGTCTAATAAAATACTTTAAAAATCTGTGTAGTGTTTTTTTTTTAAATTGACACTTTTTCCCTAGGTGAATGAGTAGGGGTACCATGTACCCCATACTCAATTCACATAGGGTGGGGGGCCGGGATCTGGGGGCCCCCTTATTAAAGGGGGCTCCCGGATTCCGATAAGCCCCCCGCCCGCAGACCCCGACAACCAACGGCCAGGGTTGTCGGGAAGAGGCCCTTGTCCTCATCAACATGGGGACAAGGTGCTTTGGGGTGGGGGGGCCGCAGCGCGCCCCCCTCCCCCAAGGCAACAACCCCCCATGTTGAGGGCATGCGGCCTGGTACGGTTCAGGAGGGGGGGGGGCGCTCGCCCGTCCCCACCCCCATTCCTGTCCGGCCGGGCTGCGTGCTCGGATAAGGGTCTGGTATGGATTGGGGGGGACCCCCCACGCCGTTTTTTCGGCGTAGGGGGTTCCCCTCAAGGTCCATACCAGACCCAAGGGCCTGGTATGCTCTTGGAGGGGGAACCCATGCCGGATTTTTATTTAAAATTTGGCGCGGAGTTCCCCCTCAAGAACATCTGAGCACAAGTCGCATGCCGAAGTCGGATCATGCAAGACGGCAATCCGACTTTGATCCGACTTCAATGATAGTCAATAGGCTGAAGTAGGATCAAAGTCGGACCAAAGTAGTACAGGGAGCATTTCTAAAGTCGGAACGACTTGTGTCGGACCAGTTAGGACGGCTCCCATAGGGAAACATTACATTTCACACGTCATGCGACATGAGCTCCCAATGTCGGAGCGTTTGTCGGACCAGTGTGAACCCAGCCTCACTCGGAAACAGAAACTGATGCAGGTGTTTCCAACACAAAAGACAAGTAAGCCGACATGTCATTCTACCAGGTGCAGCAAGAAATGATGCAAAATAAATCAACTGCTAGGTAAACTCTGTACGAGTGATTTCCTAACCACCTTCCACCTGAAACCAAAGTGTCGAAATTAGGCAGTGCTATAATGTATAATGAGCATTCTAAAACTAAACTCTACCCAAAACTTTTTGTTTCTAATAAAGACACATGGGTTTAATTTAATAAAGGCAAATAGGTTGAGCTTAGTGAAAATTCACATTGCAAACAATACCCGGTTTCAAAAGGAAAAAAAAAAACTTTTTTTGCCTGTACATGATTTGATGATGGAAGTCAGCAGGACTTCACCTTATTTCACCAAGCTAAAAGAAAATTTGTTTTAAAAATGAACAGCCTATTTGCCTTTAGTAAATCAACCCCTATGTCTCCAGAAAAAAAATAAAAAAGCACCTTGCAAAAAAAGACAATGGATACTTTCCAGTCTGGCAGGCTGCGACGCTGACCTTTGCTCTCATAAAGAGCTATGGCAGCCAAAGAATCTTCAGCATTCAATATGTTTCTGGGTGTGTCAGATGCCTGGTCCCCCACTGTGGTCCACCTTCAGGCTGCTATGTCACTACTATTTCTGCTCTTTAACAGCATTATGATGCATCCGGGTGGTCTGTACTTACTGTACTTTAGGAATATAAGGAGAGGCCACAGCATTTATGGAAGGATTTAGAGTGCGGAAAATATTCTTTGCGGAGTCACACACAGCAGTCCAGATTTTATAATACACTTGTACTGATATTAATAATACGAAGGATGCCATTCCTGAACTCCTTCTGAAAACGCTAGTTGCCTGGCTGTTCTGGATTCAATCATTAAAAGAGGTTGTAAACCTCCATGGGGAAGTTGTACCTATAGGTAACATATAAGGATGGAGTGAGCGCTAAGCCCAACACAGTGTTAACCCCCAGCCTGATTGCTCTCAGTGAGGAACTGATACAAAGGATGGTTAAATATAAGAAACACTGGCTATAATAAAGTCCATATAGTTCGTGGGAAGATAGCAACTTTAGAAGGCAGCCCCGCTGAAGAATAAGAAGCAATCTTCTGGAAACTCTGGGGCTGGAACAAAGGTGCCACTCTAAGTGCAGTAAATCACAATGTTTAATAAAAGCTGAAAGAGCGGTACTCACAAAGGTACAATGAGAACAGGCATGTTGGCAAGAGCTTCTGGATATCCTCAAAGTGTATCAAATCCAGGTACTGGATGATGGTAGTGTCCGGTGAGTAGGCTGCGCCGATGGACGCATAGCCTATTCGCTCCAGATTCCGGAAGTGACCTCATCCCCCTGGTTGTCAGCGTGCGTTCCAACAACAGCAAGTATCAGCATCCATCGGCGCAGCATGCTCACCGGACACCACCGTCATCGAGTACCCGGATCCGATACACTTCGAGGGCATCCGGCAGCTCTTCCTAACATGCCTGTTATCATTGTACCTTTGTGAGTACCGCTCTTTCAGCTTTTATTAAACATTATGTGATTTACTGCACTTAGAGTGGCGCCTTTGTTCCATCCCCAGAGTACCTATAGGTAAGCCTATAAGGCGGCTTACCTATAGGTACTGTAAATATCTCCTAAACGTGAGCCGTTCAGGAGATAATTACTGTTTACTGCACCACTGTGGTCATCGGCGCATGCGCTCTGAAGGAACGGGCCGTGTGTGTCATGACCGGTGGCTCCTGCACAGGAGTGACGTCACACGGCTCCAGCCAGTCACAGAGCTGGAGACCGCGGCCCCGGAAGGAAGATGGGCGAAGATGGATGCGGCCTGCAGTGGGGACGACGCAGGCTTCGTTTGCAGGTATGCGATGCATACTAGCACATAATGCCTTTACTTTGCAGGGAAGAAGAAAGGAAGAAATACCTCACCAGGGTATACTTCCTCTTTAAGAAGCGGATTTAAAAACTTGTATGTTTAACAGGAGAGTCACAGTAAAGTCAAAATTCCTGATTTGCATACCTGTTCTAAGTTAGTTCACTCAAAAAAAAGAGGAATCAGACACAATTTAAGCCATGTCAGGCCAGATTTAGCCCATCAATCCATTGGGAAGCCTACCAATTCCTTTCCCTTTTTACTGTCATCAGGTAAGGGACATATACATTATTTACATGGTGTTACCATAGTGTCAAATCTAATTTTGCAAAAAGATTTTTAACCTCAGATATTATAATGAAAATTACACAATTATATTCTATAGTTTTAGAAACCCCTTACCCATAACAAGCAATGCTAGCTTTGTAATGCATTATACAGTATATGCGGAAGACACAAAGTAAATATATTTTCCCACTTTGAGCATTCCTGAATCCCTGTTAATAACAGCCATTAACACGTCTCAGAATACTGCCATGGGTGGAGTGATGCAATGTGAATTTAATCACTGTAATTAAGGCAAGATCTCAGCATTCTAACAATTATTGAAGAGGCTCCGGGAGACCCATAAAATACAACACTGTACACAATGGATGTTGTCACTGACAAAGCACTGCAGCCCTTCTAGCAGCACATGATAGAAGTCGGCAGCTGGGCTCATTTTTTAATGTGAGTGATGACAGCTTAGTATGAATTTCCACCTGTCATCACCAGTTAAGACAAAACACAGCCTGTCAAAGGCATCCCATAACACTTACAGAAAATATGCCAAGGGGTGCTCAAATACATTTTCAACATAGCCTGATTCCTAAATTGCAAATTAATGTTTATGGGGTGTCAGAGACATCTGTAGCAGTATAATCATTATTTTTGCTTAGCTGATAACTCTAACCTTGATGAAGTAAATCATCATCAACAGACACCTAACCTGATGATTACTGGTTACATTAGGGTAACAATGTGAATACTGTATCTACACCCTTTTTTTTAAATAATTTTACTTATTCAAGATTATAATGATACAGACCTCAATACTAGGGGTCTCCAAACTTTCTGAACAAAGGGCCAGTTTACTGTCCTTCAGACTTTGAGGGGGGCCCAACTGTGGTCAGTATGAGTAGAAAATGTCCTGGCACCAACGGGGGTAAAGAATACCCCATCATTGGCATTAGTGTGAGGAATATTGCCCCATTGTTGGCATTAGGGGAAGAAATGGTGCCCCATTATTGGGGTCATTGGGAGGAATAATGCACCATTGTTCATATCAGGGCAATGATTAGTGCCCCATCATTGGTATCAGTGGGAAAAACAGGGTCTGCAGTTGGTGCCAGTGGGAGGAATAGTATTCCATCATTGGTGTCAGTGGGAAGAATAGTGCCCCATTGTTAGGGTCAGTGGTTTTATCAGTGCCCCATTTTTGTTATCCCTGACAGGAATTATGCCCAATTTTTGGTGTAGAAGGAATAGTGTCCCAAGGGCCTAATAAAGGCATGCAAAGGGTCACATCCGGCCCCCGGGCCACAGTTTGGAGACCACTGCTCTACACTGAACAAAAAAAAAAGGGTCATAAAGTGCATGTATAAATATTATTAAATATGGCATATGGTATATGGAAAAAAATGCACCCTCATTCTACCATAATAGCTTCCAGAAGTACAAAAGAATATTTAATTAACAGAACTTTTTATGTGAGAAAACATTTTTAGTAGATCCTCATGTTTTAAACATCAATAGAATTCAAACTACAAAATGACTTTTTGTTCTATAATTAAATAAACTTGTAACATCATGCTGTAAAGCAAAGTAATGACACAGATGGTTAGCAGGCACATTATCCTGAGCCTATCTGCTTACCTAAACGTGCCACAAAAGCCCCCTTTAAAAAGAGCGAACATCTGTCCCCTTTTCAAATTGCAGTGCTCAACGCCTGAGAAGCCTATAGCAATACCCTACCACTGTCATATGGGTGGGCCTATCCCCATGCAAACATTACTTTCAAAGGCAGTCAAAGCATGCAATCAGCTTTGACTGACATCTCTGGTAGGAGCCGATTTACTAACCATCTGAAATGTGTAAAAAACAATCCCCCCTACTGAGCTGTTTTCTCACAGGGAGACTGCACCCCAGCCCGAACACTCTGATCAGCGCTCTCTGCCGTTGGCTAAGATCGCTGATCGGGAGTTGGTCGGCTGCTGGTTTTTTGGACAGACCGACATAAACACAGGCCGAAAGTCAGATGTTTTTTATTGAACCGGCCAACGTCTCCCGTCATTTGGCCTGTGTGTACGGAGCTTGAGAGAGGTTAGCACGTTTTACAGATGTTTTACAGCAGCACCGTATTAAAGGTTCACGTTATGGATGATGTACACCATGAGGTTTTCACTCAATACAAAAATACCAAAGCGAAGACTTGGTAATGTATAAGTGGTTAAGGAAATACATGCAGTGGGTCCCAGGGGTGTACATTCTTATTGGCTCCCTTTCATGAGTCAATCTAAGAAAACCCATAGACATAAGACAAACCTTTTAGGGAATAGGATATTTCGAGTTCTTGGTCTAGCCAAAAAAAAAAATTTTGTTGGATTAGACTTTTTATGCGGTTTTCTACAGCATGAAAAAAACTCATTGCATATCTGTCTTATTATTTTAAGATAAAAAAAATGCACAAAAATACATGCACATTACATGTACCCTGAAGCCTTGCATTTGCCAACATACAACTTTTTTTTTTTCCTTATTAAGCAGGTCGTTCTTAGTTTGTTGAACAATCATTCATGAGACTTTGTAGGATTCAAGAACAGTTCACAACTTTGATGACTTGTACCTTATATCATCTGGTCATTCACACGCAGAAAGAATGTAAACATTTTAGAAAAGCCTAGGTAGCATTAATCATAAATATTAAAAGTAGTTTACTGCATAACATTGAATTTTTGCCTCCTAATTATAAAAAGATTTAGAAAAGGGTTAAATACATCCTAAGTAGGGCTCCGAAACTTTCTAAACAAAGGACCAGTTTACTGTCCTTCAGATCCTTAAGGGGCCTGAACTGTGGCTATTAGGAGTATAAAAGGTCCCAACTTCAGTGGGAATAAACAAACAATGTCCCATCTTTGGTATCCATGAAATGAATAGTGCCCCATCGTTGTCAGTGGTAGGAACCGTGCCCCATCTTTGGTGTCATTGGGAGGAATTGTGCCCAATGTTTGGTGTCATTGGGAGGAATTGTGCCCCATCTTTGGTGTCATTGGGAGAATTAGTTACCCATTGTTTGTATCATTCGGAGGAATTCTGTCCCATTGTTGGTATCAGCCGATGGAAATAGTGCCTTAAGGGCTGGATAAAAGCAAGCAAAGGGCTGCATATGGCCCCTGGGCCACAGTTTGGAGACCACTTATCTAAAAGGATAAACTTGAAGAAAAGCAATGCTACTCAATTTGCTCAATGAGATGGAGTCAACTACAGAGCTCCCTCATTAAAAAAGATATTAAAGGCTCCAAAAAAATGTATGCTAACAATGCAATAATGGTGAATATGTGCTCCCTGGAAATAAACTATTCTTCTGTAAAAGGCATCTATCACAAACCATAATACTTGTCTTATAGGCTTCTGAACGAAACAACCACTCCACTTGAGTAGGGATGAGCTTGTCCTTGCTCAGACTGGATCCAAACCCTGATGCCTGGTCTGATGAGCTGCCATGTTAGGCCAATGATGTCACGAGCATCCTGTATAACTCAGCTGCAGGGTGTGGAATCCCCATGTCTACAGCTTATTGGATGGGGAATGAAAACGAACCACTGGGTTCGGACTCGAAACCAGTGCCAAACATACGCAAGCTCATCCCTATTCATAAGCCATATCTGTGCAGTTGTAAGATTGCATTACATCTTTAAAATTTAAAAGTGTAATAAAAATCAAAACTGAAACTGCTACTGGTTAAATGGGGTAGCAAAGATATTTTAACGTTACCTTATAAAGGGGTCATAAATTTATTTGTAATTACCCTGAGAACCCCTATTAAATAACCCTAGGTTGGAAATATAAGGTCACAGATATAAACCAATCACAATCTGCATTTATGAAACCCGAAGAAAAAAAAACAGGTATTTTTTTCCTAATCCAACTGGAATTCCAATAAAAAATACTTTCTATAAACAGGACAGTAAATTTACAGAAAAATTGCTTGTGTGTCAAATTATTAATTTGTGCGTGTGGTGGAAAGCATTTTAGGAATTACAAAAATGTGCAAGAAATTGGTTATTAGCGCTAAACCTGGGAGATGCATAAGAAAAAAAGAAATGATAATAAAACACTTGGATTTATAAAAAATAAACGTCATTATCTTTAATTAGAAAACATTTGTGAAATGAGTTGTAGTGTGGATATCTTCCTTAATCCTTCTTAAACACTTAGCTTTGGCCCTGCCAGGGGCATATAAATAACTCTGACACAAATAGCTCTGTTATTACAAGTACAGTAGCTGGGCTGCAAAGGCTTGAAGAACATGGTGGAGTTAAAAATATAAATTAAAAAAACAAACATGCTGTTAAAAGGGAACATATAGTCTAGTTTTTAAAGTGTTTTTTTAATTTGTGATTAGGAATAAACTTTGTTTCTATTTAATTGTTTCTAATTATGTATGGGAATAGGGGCAGCCATGTTTGATCATTACATATGCAGGCTCTGCTTCCTGATTTGCAATGCTACACAATGGTTGTTCCTTATTACTGCTCCTATTCACAATGCAAGTCAGTGGTCTCAGTGAACAACAATGATGGGCAAATACATCCAGAGCAAGATGACCGTAGAATCACACACTGAACGATAACTGCAGTTTAGTTACAACAATTTGCTACACTTGCTTTCCATACTGAATACGACTTGCACTGCTTCATATACTGTACAGCAGGGATCCTCAAACTACGGCCCTCCAGCTGTTGCAGAACTACACATCCCATGAGGCATTGTAATACTCTGACATTCACAGACATGACTAGGCATGATGGGAATTGTAGTTCCTGAACACCTGGAGGGCCGCAGTTTGAAGACCCCTGCTGTACAGTATGACAATCAATGGAACTTGGGTCATATGAAGAAAGTTTTTTTTTGTCTCTAATCAGGAAACGGACATCCATTTGTTTATTTTAAAGGTGATCCTGATTGCAAGGATACACATGATAAGCAGTGTTTAACCCTGTCGCTGCCAGTGCATTTTTTTGCCTGTTTTTTTTACATGTGTTTAAAAAAAATTTTAAGGCTGAAGATTGCATAAAATCCCAAAACATTATATATTTACTGAAAGCAAGACACCCTAGAGAATAAAATAGCAGCAGTTCCAATTTTTTTATGTTACACAATATTACCACAAAGTAATAATGTGTAACATGTGTATCGCAATCGACGGTTTCATGTGTAGGTGCCCGACGTGTGTTTACATATGTACGTGCATACATTTGGAATTGGGGAGGGGGGGGCCCATTTTATGTGCTTGGGCGTTTGTTTTTTACAATTTTAAACAAATTACATTTTTTGTTTTACTTCACTTTGTTTTCCATACACGGGACAAAAAGTCCCCTATGTGATGATTTTTTGGCGACAGGTTCTCTTTAATGAGACACCCAGGGTCTCCACTGTATGTAATGCAATGTAGATCGCATTGTATTACACTCTTTCCTGACTATTCAGATTGGGAAACTGACAGGGGAACCCAGAACTGACATCAAACACATGGCTTCCAGGTCAGCAACAACCACCCTTCCCCTCTACTCCGCAGCACCCACTATGCCAGTCCTGGGCATGCAGATGGGCAGGCAGAGCCCAGGACGCATGGAGAGGGCTGCAGCTACCAGGAATGTGTGTAACCCCCCCCCCCCCCAACCATGTCAAGTCTGTACAACATACGGACCTGGCAGTGAAAGGGTTAAAGTGAACGTTCACTTTTGCAGTCTGATTCAATGAGACATTCCCACTATATGGTTTTGTGTGTTCCTATTCACGTAGCATAACTAAAAATATAAAATAAAAAAATGTTCTTTTTAGATTTTTCTTAAGAGAAGGCCTCATGGCAGACTGCCACAGCACTTTAAAGCAATTTTTATTTTACATTTCTGTCTCCTATGGGACAAAGTACATCCTATATTGTAAGCTCCAACGAGCAGGGCCCTCTGGTTCTTACTGTATTGAATTGTATTGTAACTGTACTGTCTGCCCTCATGTTGTAAAGCACTGCGCAAACTGTTGGTGCTTTATAAAACCTGTATAATAATAAAAAAATATATAATGTAGCACTTTTTCAATGTTTCTATCTAACTGAAATTTTGAGTACCGACCTGCCCCCCTTCCCTCCTGCTGCAGCTGAATCTGCAACCGCTTAAAAGAAAATGGCGGATTCATAGCTGTAAGTTGTCTCAGATAGAGGTCATTGCTGACAGCAGGGCTGAGTAGGGAGAGTAACAGAATATTACATTTAAAATTCTCTGCTCATTGGCTAACCGGAAAGACTTCCAGGATTTTCAATGTTTGGCATGAATTCACTAGTAGTTGGGGATAGCAGAAAAATCTACCAATTCTTCCAAGGTAGGTTACTATAGCCTCTAGGGAGTGAACATTAAGCTTCTATGTGCCTAGTGTCCTTTTCTCCTGTAGGCAGTGGTATAAACCTTGGTTGCTTAATATCTATAAAGCTCTGTCCCTCAATGGCGGAGAAAGAAAGGATGATTTTCCCGGTAGTATAAGAAAACAAACTTGCTGATAGTCTGCTATGGTGTGACATCCCCACCAGGCACATATCCAGTTCCTGGCTATTTTTTTTCTTCTTTACTGTCAAAGCAATACAGCTTAGTTGAGACTGTAATTGGATAGAAAATGAGCAGCAACTTACTGATGAAGTCACTTTGCTTAATCTTTGCCTAATCTTCCAATTAGTAAGCTACTTTTGTTAGCTTCAGACACACTGTGCAATTTAGTAATGCCAAACTGGCATACAGTGCTGCACCCGGTGTTGGTGTTAATGTGCAAAGGATTACAAAAGGTTAGGGCAAAACAGAGGTAATCATTTTGAGTATACTTTGGTTATTTAACGCTTATGTAATTGGTATAAATAGTTTTTTTGTTTTTTTTTCATATAGCGGTCTACACTTTAAAAACACACAAACCACCAAAAGGGATGCGGTTTCCCACTGTCCCCCCATTCTCTGGGCAGTCAGCAAACGGATGTTGCCCAGCCAATTGAGCAGTATATATAATGTAATTAAAGAGGTGGGCGATGTTTCTCCAACAGGTACTTGAGGTAGGACAAAAATCACGGTTGAGGTGGATGGGCAGTTTTTAGGTTCCCGTCCTTCCAAACCAGGGGAACAGGATTGAACCTTTTGTGTAACACAGGGCTTGACAAATTAGCTTTGAATCTAGGAGCCAGCTAAAAAAAGTTAGGAGACAGTTTTTTATTTTTAAAGTGGAGTTCCACCCACTCATCCAACTCCCCCCCCTCAGGTGCCACAATTGGCACCTTTCATACCTGTCTACTAGAGCTATTTGCACCCACTTTCTCGAATAGACTCCCACAGGAGCCGTTTTTGCGTGTTTTTTTAAAACATTTTAGGCCTGAAGATTACATAAAACTCCCAAACTTTATATATTTTCTGCAAGCAGAAACCCTAGAAAATAAAATCGTGGTAGTACTAAACGATATTATTGCAAAGGTCTAGGAAACGCAAAATTTCAATTAAACACATTAAATCACATTAATGTCTCCCCTGTGCTCCACTGACTGTAATGCAATGCACATGGCCCTGCATTACATGCTTTCAGTGCTGTCACACTTTGAATGACAATTGTACGGTCATGCAACACTGTACCAATATGACATTTTTATCATTTTTTTGAGACAGAGAAAACAATTTGGTAGTATTTAAAAACCTCTGTTTTCTTTTATTGCTTTGCTAAACTGAAAATTTAGTAAAAAAAAAAAAAAAAAAAAAAAATTAATTTTTCTTAGTTTCGGTTATAAAATTTTGCAAATAAGTAATTTTTCTCCTTCGCTGATGAGGCTGCACCGATGAGCAGTGATAGGGTGCACAGATGGGCACCGATGAGGTGGCACTGATAGGCTTTATAGGAAACATAGGGGGCACGGGGGGGCGTGTTTCTGGGAGGACCTCCATGGACGCCCTCCCAGAACTGGAAGACCACGCTGTAGCCGTCTTTTGGCTATAGCAAAGTTGAGAAGTGGGTAATATGTATCAGATCCAGACAAAAGTTAATTGTTCAAGAATGAAGCCAATTTGAAAAACACAACACAGAAAGCAAGCAAAGATAAATCACTGAAGCAGTTTATAAGGCAGAATGACTGCTGACCTACCTTGCATACTCTAGCTATTCTGGGAATTAGAAGCTTGGTAAAAAATTCATACTCGACAGACACTTCAGTGAAGAAGAAATAGACTTTGTCATCATCTCCATCTGGGTTATTCGGAGGTGCTCTAATCACATCTGAATACACAAACTTAGGCTCTAAAAACAAGGAAGGAAATGCACTTATTAGTTCACTGATTCAGAACATCACCTTTTCCGTTTGTTGAAAAATGGTTCCACGATAGAAAAAATGTTTCAAATATATACATACATTACACCAACAATTGCAGAACTTGTACACAGTACATAAAAAGCCTTTAAATGAAAATGCCACAGCTGATTTGGAGGGCATCCAATGTAGGGGTTTTGAAAACTGTGTTTGAATGTTGGTGCATTAAATAATGTATTGAACATTAAATATAGATTAAATAATGAATAGTATGTGATTTCTGTGGATGTCTGTGAAAAGGAGGTTTGTGGGATATTTCAGTCCACATGGAGCACAAAAGGGTATTTGACTGTAGCGTCAGACTACTGAGGCTCGCAGGAACAGCATGTATTTCAGTGTGTGTCTGCTGGGGAATTATAGGTTATTTGTCAGTTGTGGGTGTTCAGCAGAATCACTACAGAAATGGGGAGATATGTCATATGCTCCATGTCTGTTGGAAATGTAAAAGAAAAGATCATCAGGCATTTGCAATTAATGCTTGCACAGAACCAGAAAGTCTCTGTGCAGGTCTAACACCGAGCTCCTGTTTGATTACCCTTTACTTCCTGTCCTAAAGACACAACAGGAAACAAGAGGAAATCTCTCCAAAGTGAACAGAATTCCCATCTCAGAGAGTTGTCACAGGAACAAGTGTCTCTCCATTGAATGATTTTTCTTCAAGGAATGCTCTGAAATTTAGGATTTCTTATTACTTTCTGTTTGTGTGACAATGGTCACTGGACAAAAAGAGGGGTGAATCTCACAGATAGCAATAAAAACTTGACAAAAAAAAAATCAAACCTTTTTCTACTCTACAACTACAAAAAAACAAAAAAAAAAAAACACTAATATTAATAATATAACGTTTAAAAAAAAAAAAAATCTGCATTCAAACCCAAGTTTTCATCTCCTGCCGTAAAACATCTTTAAAGTGGTTGTAAACTCTATTACACCACTTGTACCAACAGGTAAATCTATAATATGGCTTACCTGTAGGTACTGTAAATATGGCCGAAACTTGCAGTTTAGGAGATATTCACTATATGTGCTGCTGCCAACATCATCGGCGCATACACACTGAAGGCCTGCTCGTGCCGTTTCTTCAGTACCTGTGCCGTGACAAGCGTCACCCACATGCAAGCACGGGAGTGATGTCATCGCGGCTCCGGCCAATCACAGTACCGGAGCCCGCGAACACGGAAGTAACTGGTGAAAGATATCGGCCGTGGGAGCGGAGTGCGGGTGGCACTGCAGGGCATCGTTCTAAGGTAAGTATTTCATAATGAGCTAGTATGTGAAATATACTAGCTTATTATGACTTTGTCTTGCAGTTTTTTTTTTTTTTCTCTAAACAGAGGTTTACAACCTCTTTAAGTTAGTCTACCTTCAAGGGTGCAGCGTTCTCCTTCAATATGTGAGAGAGGAAGCAAACTTCCTCTGCAAACTTCTACTTATAGGTAAGCCTATAATAAGGCTTACCTATAGGTATTGAAACCGTTTAAACATGTACAGTTTAGGGAATATTTCCAGTGCATGCAGCCAGTGACATCACTGGTGCATGCTCTCTAAAGGAACGGCCCACGGGTGGCGTTCCTTCCGAGCCCATGCTGTGAACGGCTGCTCCCGCATGCATATATGGTAGTGACGTCATCGCGGCTCCGGCCAATCACAGCGCCAGAGGTTTACAACTTCTTTAAGTGCATAGATTAATATATAAAGATCACCATTGATCATAAAAATAATATTATTAAAATAAAATACAGGAACTATTATTTGTATACACAAATATATATATTAATTTATCAAAAAGTGAGCCCATCTTTTAGTGCCAGTCCATAAAGATATATACAGTGAGGAAAAAAGGTATTTGATCCCCTGATTATTTTGTAGGTTTGCCCACTGACAAAGAAATGATCAGTCAATAATTTTAACAGTGAGAGACAAAATAACAAAATATCCAGAAAAATGAATTTCAAAAAAAGTTATAAGTTGATTTACATTTTAATGAGTGAAATAAGTATTTGACCCCTTGACTTAGTATTTGACGGAAAAACCCTTGTTGGGGATCACAGAGGACAGACGTTTCTTGTTGTTGGCCACCAGGTTTGCACACATCTCAGGAGGGATTTTGTCTGACTCCTCTTTGCAGATCCTCTCCAAGTCATTAAGGTTTCGCGGTTGACATTTGGTAACTTGAACCTTCAGCTCCCTCCACATATTTTCTATGGGATTAAGGTCTAGAGACTGGCTAGGCCAGGACCTTAATGGGCTTCTTCTTGAGCCACTCCTTGGTTGCTTGGCCGTGTGTTTTGGGTCATTGTCATGCTAGAAGACCCATCCACAACCCATTTTTAATGCCCAGGGTGAGGGAAGGAGGTTCTCACCCAAGATTTGACGGTACATGGCCCTGTTGTCACCTTTAATGGGATGAAGTTGTCCTGTCCCCTTAGCAGAAAAACACCCCCAAAGCATAATGGTTCCACCTCCGTGTTTGACGGTGGGAATGGTGTTCTTGGGGTCATAGGAAGCATTCCTCCTCCTACAAACACGGTGAGTTGAGTTGATGCCAAAGAGCTCGATTTTGGTCTCATCTGCCACAAAACTTCCACCCATATTTCTAATGAACATCTGAATGATTCAGAGAACTTCAGA
This sequence comes from Lithobates clamitans, assembly GCA_037952925.1. Classification (NCBI taxonomy): domain Eukaryota; kingdom Metazoa; phylum Chordata; class Amphibia; order Anura; family Ranidae; genus Lithobates; species Lithobates clamitans. The sequence continues at coordinate 3,890,070 of JBBGZY010000842.1, read as the reverse complement.
CAGGCCTGTACATGTGCTTTCTTGAGGAGCAAGGGGATCTTACGGGCCCTGCAGGACTTCAGTCCTTCACGGCGTAGTGTTTTACCAATTGTTTTCTTGGCGACTATGGTTCCAGCTGCCTTGAGATCATTGACAAGATTCTCCCGTGTAGTTCTGATCTGATTCCTCACCGTCCTCATGATCATTGAAACTCCACGAGGGGAGAACTTGCATGGAGCGACAGACCAAGGGAGATTGACAGTCATTTTGTGTTTCTTCCATTTGCGAATTATCGCACCAACTGTTGTCACCCTCTCACCAAGCTGCTTGGCGATGGTCTTGTAGCCCATTCCAGTCTTGTGTAGGTTTACAATCTTGTCCCTGACATCCTTGGACAGCTCTTTGGTCTTGGCCATGGTGGAGAGATTGGAATCTGATTAATTGCTTCTGTGGACAGGTGTCAAGCTGAGATTAGGAGCACTCCCTTTAAGAGAGTGCTCCTGATCTCAGCTTGTTACATGTAAAGAAGACACCTGGGAGACAGAAATCTTACTTATTAATAGGGGATTAAATACTTTTTTCACGCATTAAAATGCAAATCAATTTATAACTTTTTATAACGCGTTTTTCTGGATATTTTTGTTGTTATTCTGTCTCTCACTGTTAGAAAAAAAACTACCACTAAAATTATAGACTGATCATTTCTTTGTCAGTGGGCAAACTTACAAAATCAGCAGGGGATCAAATATTTTTCCCTCGCTGTATGTACAATATCTGTGAATCGTGCAATCCCATACACCAAAAACAATCCTGTGTGTATTGACCTTTGTTCACCATGGTGTGCTTCACCCCACCTAAGGGTGTCTTCTCACTTGCTTGGGTGGACCCCACTACCTAAAGGAGGTCAGTATGCGCCTTTGCAGTGTAAAAGTGTCACTGCTTTCACTGACAGATCAAATCCAGTCCACAGCTCTTAGCATAGTGTCATATATGTAAGAGGCAAGAGGACTTTATATATATATCTATGCACTTAACGTATTGAAGGAGAGCGCTGCACTCTTGAAAGTAGAATGTATTAATTGCATTTGCACAGGTGGTTGGATGCAAACTGGTGTTTAGCTGCCTCCTATATCATTATGTTTTGTAGCATGGTGTTCTTAGATTTAGCTATAGGGATAGAAAGGGAAAATGTATTTATATAAACATCTTTAAGATAGTAATAAGAGTTTTATGGTGAGGACGTGTATTTTGTGTCAGGAACGCCACTGCTAACCCCACGGTTTGATTGATATTATTCACATTCATATGACTTGGCATGAACAGTGCACCTGCATGTGGTCTTGCTCAAACATTTCTCTGCAGTTTTAGCGGTTTTTGTTGTGGGAATAATTTCAGTTAAACCTGGCATGAAAGAATGATTTTATACTTAAGTAGTTGAAATCAGGCACACAGATGTGTGGCAGAAACCCTTGGCCAATTTTAAAGCTCTTCCTATTCACCCCACAGACCAGCAAACCAGACATGCCTAAAATCTGACCTAGTTAGGTCAACTGTCAACCACCATGCTGTAAAAAAAAATACCCACACAAACTTAAGCATGTAAGACAGTTTAGTCTCTCAGCAAGTCTATCTCTACATCACTACTTTGAGACCTTGTATAGCATGTATTTAATAAATATTTTGCAAACAAACATGTCACATGTGTGACAAAGAATCCCCAGAGTGCTATGGGTTATTAAAAGAAATATCAGAGCAGTAGCAGCGCTCAGTGGTTCCTCCTGCTGACTTCCACTCATTACAAGATACAGTAGTAAGCGACAGAGGAGGTCACCAATTCTGAAAGTGTTGAAAAAAAAAAAAAAAGCAGCATTGGGTTAGTTTGCGGTGGAACAATATTTGGCGAAGCGACCGCAGGAAAGGTAAGTATTCCTTTGCATTATGCCATTATGAACAATTCAAGTATGTGAGATAATAACTTGAAAGCAAGACTTTAACAACTTTAACAATATCTCAGCAACTTACCATTAAGCCAAGGTACAGCATACTCTGTTCTAAGTAGACCTTGTTGGGAGTGTCTGCATATGATTGGTTCGCTGCCCAGAAAGGTAAAAGAGGTGCCAGAATATAGTTCCCCATCTTTTGTAAAAAAAAAAAAAAAGAAAGATCTATGCATCTTTAAAACACAAGCACTACAGGCTTTATTTAACTAAACAACAACATGTAGAGGTCACCAAAAGGTCTGTATACCTCACTCCAGCTATATATGCATCGAAATTCGTCCGGTTCAGCAGGGACCAGCCAAATTTTGATCCAAGTATGGGTACCCTGGTTGTACACAAGTCAATCTATCGATCAACTGTACAAATAGCCTGTTGGGATTTCCCGAAAGATTAGTGCCACCGGCTATAGTTGGCAAAAATAATCACTGTGTCCTGCCGGCAGGGAAGGCTCCCCACTGGCAAAACACAACAGCCCTGCGGGAGGGATTCCACCATCAACGATGACTGTGTTGATTGGGGAATCGGGCTATTTTCTTTCCTTCCACCAGGGGCGCAAGAAAAGAATATTGCATAATCCATGGGCTGCCTTACTCTAATGCCGCGTACACACGGTCGGACTTTTCATCTACAACAGTCCGACGGACACCGACGGACTAAAGCTGGCTGACAATCCGATCGTGTGTGGGCTTCCCCGGACTTTCAGCGGACTTTTACAGCCTCAAATCTGACGGACTTTAGATTTGAAACATGCTTCAAATCTTTACGTCGTAACTACACCGGACCCAGAAATCCGCTCGTCTGTGTGCTAGTCCGACGGACAAAAACCCAGCTATTGGCTACTGGTTATCAACTTCCTTATTTTAGTCCGGTGTACGTCATCACGTACGAATCCTTCAGACTTTTGTGTGATCGTATGTAGGCAAGTCCGTTCGTAAGAAAGTCTGCCAAAAGTCCGCCAAAAGTCTGACAAAAGGCTGTCGGACAGGCTGTCGGACAGGCTGTCGGACAGGCTGTCGGACTTTTGTAGCCGAAAAGTCCGACCGTGTGTACGCGGCATAAGACAGGATAACCCAGAAGATGATAGATACATCACTGGTCACAGTCTACTATAAAATTTCCTTTTCTTTTCTACTTTTAAAAAAAATAAATAAATAAATAAAAATATATATATTCACAAGTGAAAGTTGCTACTCCAGGTAATGGAAAATAGTTAGATGAGAAAAACGTTTTGTTTTTTTTAAAGAAGTGTAGGCTGGTGGTTGGTAAAAATGAAAGCACAGTTAGGAAATACTGAAATATTTATATATATTTATTGTATGTATTCCGCAAAATGCTGCTACAATTTCCTACATGTGTCAGGATGGTCTAACTGTTTTCTTGCACTATTGTATGCACTAAATTTCAGGCCGGCCCTTCTGAATACCATGCTATAAATAAACCTCTGACAAACAGAAGTTTACATCCTGTAGAGGTGAATTAATAACACATTTACAATTCATTACACGTAGACTACTCTTCTAAAAATGAATGATGACTGAACTGTGCCTGCAAAATTCAATGGTGAGAGATGATGCAGTAATTATGACCCGCAGGGCACTTAATTGAAATATAGCTCTGGTAATCATTCTGATGTCATAACGGTTGATTTATTTGCCCACGTGCTCTAAATAATGTCTCGTCTGATAACCTCTCCTGTACAATTTGAATCAAACTCCGGCACACATTACCTTCCTTATCCTTACTTATTCTAGTGTTTTGTTCTGATAATCATTGACTTACCAACCATCACTGAAGTGTAACTCTGCGCAGGATCAAAAGGACATCGTCCTTTGCCATCTTCATTTTTGCCTACCAGCCGAAAGCTACTAAGGTCCTGAAAAAAACAAAGATGCCTTCTGTGACATACCTGTAAGTGAACATCTCAGCTCTCTACTGTTTGATAATTATACTGGGCCATGTAATGAATTAAAAAGTACACAACTCAGAATAAAGCTAAAAGCTTACAAAAACTCCCTCCAGGTCCCATAATCACTCAGCTCCAAGACATGAGCCATCATGCAAGTCTAGTATGGTTGGGATCCCCTAGCAAGCAGTCGTGAAAAATTTAAATAAAAAAAAAAATACCGTATTTATCGGCTTATAACACGCACTTTTTTCCCCTTAAAATAAGGGGAAAATCGTGGGTGCGTGTTATACGCCGATCCCCGCTATTTTGTGATCTGTCGGAGCGATCGCCACCGACATTTACATAGCTTGTATTTTTAAACATGGCGCCGCGGAGTTCGGAGGGACTCGGCGGCGCTCGTTCAGCTGAACGAGCACCGCCGAGGACACAGTGACTGGGCGGAGCCGAGATACACATAGCCAAGGGTTCTCGGCTCTTCTTGGCGCCGTTCACAGTCACGCCCAGTCCCGCCATTGGACCTGTGTTATGTCCATCATAGGGACTGGGCGTGACTGTGAACGGCGCCGAGAATAGCCGAGAACCCTCGGCTATGTGTATCTCGGCTCCGCCCAGTCAGCTGAACGAGCGCCGCCGAGTCCCTCCGAACTCCGCGGCGCCATGTTTAAAAATACAAACTAAACGTTTGTATGTCGGCGGAGACAAGGCTGCACTGGGGACAAGGCTGCACTGGGGACAAGGCTGCACTGGGGACAAGGCTGCACTGGGGACAAGGCTGCACTGGGGACAAGGCTGCACTGGGGACAAGGCTGCACTGGGGACAAGGCTGCACTGGGGACAAGGCTGCACTGGGGACAAGGCTGCACTGGGGCAAAGCTGCACTGACAAGGCTGCACTTGGGCAAAGCTGCACTGACAAGGCTGCACTGGGGTAAAGCTGCACTGACAAGGCTGCACTGGGGCAAAGCTGCACTGACAAGGCTGCACTGGGGCAAAGCTGCACTGACAAGGCTGCACTGGACACTGGGGAAAGGCTGCAGATGAACACTGATGAGGCTGCATTGATGGGCATTTAAATGTAAGTTTTTTTTCCTTAAACTTCCCTCCTAAAAGTTTTTTTCCTTAAAATTCCCTCCTAAACTTGGGGTGCGTGTTATACGCCGGCGCGTGTTATACGCCGATAAATACGGTAGTTATGGGCTCAAGACCAAATCATCACAGAACTAGGTACCTAGGTTCCCTGGTCTTGAGCCCATAACTAGTTTATTTTTGGATTTTTCAGAATAAAGCTAAGGGTCTCCTCTTCTACTAACCTTGCCTGACCCAGTCTGCACATCATACTCACTAACGTGGTATTGGCAAACTCATTAAAAAAAAGCATCATAGCAGAACTTACCAGGATATCACAGGAGGGATGGAATGCATTGGTACCACACACATACAGAGTGTTTTCGTTGAGTGGCTGCAGTACTCTAATGTAGTTCAGGCATTCGGTCTGTAATGAAGCAAACAAGCAATATGTTATTAATGTAATAAGTGAAATGTTGAAGCCAATACACACAGAAATTGGCATTGCAAGAAACAAGTGCTTGGGAACATAGATTGGGGGTATACAAATAACATATACGAAACCTAAATCTAAAGAATGTCAATTATTTACAGACATACAATTTCACAGTACAAGAAAAAAGTGCACATGAAATACATTAAAATGTGGCTATAAACACTGTTCAAAAAATAAACCATTTCTGAGAAAACAAGGAGAAGGTCTCATTCAGAAAATGCTAATTGCCTGGTTGTCATGTTGCTTCTCCTTCTTTAACAAGTTGTATGCAGACTATGCAATAAGTAGATTAAAGCTGAACCTGCAATGGGGCCCCCACACTGCAAGGGTTAAATGTTCATCAAGTAAAGGGGGTAGCGTAAAAGGCATTATTACCTACCTTAACCCAAACTCCGGCACTCTCCTCTTCTCCCCCGAAGCTCTGTTCAGTCCTTCAGCATCATCACATACAATGCAGGGCGATTAACAGTGCATTGTACACGAAGAAGGGGGGAGTGCAACCGCGGCCTAGAGCACCTTAGAGAGGAGGTAGCACAGGACCAGTCACATGCATAGTGGGAGCCTGTGTGAACCGACTAGGTCCTCCAGTTAGTTCTTTAGGCGGACCCCTTTTAGACCATCCATTGCCCTTTATGAAGGGGCGGGTGTAAACAGACACGTGTTTATTTAGACCCACTGACATCCGATCCTATCCGCTAAAAACAGACAGATGGGGGATCTGTTCACAATCTGACTGGCGGATCGGACGACAGTCGATGTTAACGGACAGGCGGGTCCATTTACATCCAACCTTCCCATAGAGGAAAGTGGGCTGTGTCCGTGTCATCAACATTCGGACCTGTCATCTGCCTGCTCAGCAGGGATCAGCGGAGAGATTTCTCGCTGAGCAGGCGGATCTGCTGGTGGAGCCCGCCAGTGTAAAATCCCTTTCAGCCAACTATTATGGTATTACTGCCAATTATGGCACCCCTAGACAGAATGAGCAGTTAACCATTACAGTGTGTGTCGGGGGGTTTAACTGCAAGGGTACATTTTACTCAATTCCCAGATTTAAGGTTTCTGACTTTGCTCCAACTTTCCCGATATGCATGCTTATTCCTAGCCATTAACACAGAAAGTAATTAAGCCAAACTTTCAGAATAACTAGCATTTCAAAAGCACAAAGGGTAATTTGCTGGGCCTTTTTTTTATCAAACATGATCTCAAAGACCAGTAATACAATAGAGCCACTAATCAAAACTTGACTTGTAAAGTGACATCTGGAGTGTGAAAATTTGAATCTAATGGTTTGGTCCCACAATGTGCTTATAACAGTACAATGACAGTAGGAGAAAAGACAGCACTGTGACTTATGGGCTGGATGACAGTTCTAAATTTGTGAAAACAAAAATGAAAAATCTCCGCCTGCTGTATGATAAATACAGACACCAACCCTAAAAGCAAAGGCTGTACACGTTCATTTTAGTAACACCAGAAAATCACACCTTTGAAGGGTCATGGAAATTGTAAATACTACAAACACTTGTAGATAATTATACATCAAAGTCAAATGCTTAGGTACCTGTTTGGATTTGCCTTTCCTTACACACTCTTTGCTCTTCTCTTCTGTGGCTTTCCAGTAAGCCTGGAATGAAAGGGTTAAGGTTATTCAATTAGCTTTTTCAATTAGTGGAAGCTGCAACAGCCATGCTAAAAATATGAATATACAAAGTTAAACCTAATATAGATGTGCAAAATCCTTTAACTTTATGCAGTCATCAACTAGGTCACATGTGTCAAACACAAGGCCCGTGGGCCAAAGCTGGGCCCCACCAGGCTATTTCATGTGGCCCTAGCACTTGGGTTTTTTTTCAGCTGGAATATGGCAGAACTCTGTTCCGCCACCTCTGGCGTTCCCCACTCACCGCTGTTACTTGTAAACACAGAAGAATTCTGTGGATAGAAGAATAGATTTCTTCTCAGCGACTCTCACCGATCCCTGTCTGCCCTGTACTCACGGCAGGGACAAGGGAGTTGCAGGTGCAGTGTGGGATGGGGCCTCACACTGCACTGGGATTCCCATCTGTGCACGGTGGCACAGGTGCCAACCAATGATCTCCCTGCAAGTAAGAGAGAGGTGGAGCCGCCTACACTGCCAGGAGGCACTAGAGCCGGGCCAGGTAAGTGAGATGTGTGTAAGCTTTGGCAGGAGGAAGATTAGGACTGTGCAGAGGTGGGGGGTGGGGGAGAGTGGTGCAGAGGCCAGAGCCAAGGAGTGATGGAAATGGAGTGTGCACAGCCTGTAAAAGAGTTGAACCCTACACACTGTGCATAGCACACCCCTAAACCCTGTCCTCTCTATGTAGCACACTCCTCAACCCTGCACTCTGTACACAGCGCACCCCTGAACACTGTCCTCCATTTGTAGTGCATCCTGTTCACTATGTGCATAGGACACCCCTGAACCCTGCTCTCTGTACATAGTGCACCTCTGAACTCTGTACTGTGTGCCAGAGGGACTTGCAGTTCTCAAACGTAACACAAATGTGGTGACCAGTGGACCAGCAGCTGCAGAGTCTGCAGGAGCCTGTGCAATGCACCTGTGATCCACTGATTGTGGTTGCAATACAACTGCTGTTTTTTTGCAAAAAAAATAATAAATGCACATTTTTCCTTCCATTTTGGGTAGATTTATGATTTGTTTTGAAAAAGGTGAACTTTGCCTTTAAGAGACCAAATTTCATTTTATGGGAGTTTCTCAACTCTAATCCTTAAATTGCACCAATAAATCTGCAGATTTAACCACAGTAAAAATGGTGGTACTTGTAGATCCAGTGCAAACAATTTAAGTCCTGTGTGGAAAACCCTGCAAAATGATCTGCTGGGAGCATTTAACCAATGGAGTGGAAATATAAAATGTTATTTATGACAATTACATCCAGTGAACGGATAGTGATGAGCGGTTTAAAAATATTTTAATCCATCGAAGGTTATTATTATAGCTTATTACTAGTCCAGAATTTGACTTTAATAAAAGATGAAGATTTATAATGTTCTCACCTAATTCAGTATCCCAGTCTATCTTTACATTACCTTTCTTGTAACTCTCTCCAAAGCACAATCTCATTAAGCTCTACTGCACTACAAGGTACAGGTACCTTCTGACAAGACCATTCACGTGCCTGTATGTCAAGGGAATACAGTTGTGTGCTGTACAAGAATCCATAAATTATACAGATGTGTTCAGAACACGGCTGAATTATTTATGGAAAGTGTTTTCTTATCCGCTTATCTTCTTTGATAGTTTTTTGTAAAACCTGCAACAGTACGTGTATGCTTCCTTTCAGCAAAGTTAACACATTAAATTAGGTATTAGGAGGGGGATTTTTTTTTCCTACATATTATATTTATACATTCTACTACATAAGCAAAACCCACAAGAAAGGTATTCCGTAAGATAGTTTATAACTTGAACTGCAGTATCTGCTGATGCAAAAACAATTGCCCACCTCGTGTTTCTTTTCTGAAATATCCAGCGAATTTACTGCAAAAATGACTTCCCGCGCTCCAATATATAAAACATCTTTGTCTTCACTTAGTAATAATGTGGAGTAATTATAAACTTCTTGCTCCTTGAAACGAGTTAAACTAACTTCTGCAAAAAGAAAAAAAAAAAAAGTAAGGTTGTACGCTACATAACTTATACAATCCAATCATACCATACCTTCATCTAGATTTCACTGGCATACAAAAACAAATATGAAAATGACTGTAGAATGTTCACAATCCAGTAATTTGCTTCAAACACAAACATGTCTCATAGTAACATGTAGGGTGGCACATCTAATGCAGAATCAATGGATTAGAGGAATTGGATTTCTCATTGATCTGAATAGTTAACTGAAAGTCTAATAGCTGCTACAGGCTACTGCACTTGCTTTCCCACTTTTCTACCATAGTGATATTTAATTTTTTGCACACGTTAAAATCTGCATTTTTATGCAAGAAAATTACATGGTCTATGCTTATATTTTCAGGAAAAGATATACTAAAATGAATTTTAGTGCATACAAACACAATATATTACCCATTTTTTGGTAGGATAGAAAGATGGGGTTGCATCCAGTAAATAGATATTAAACATGTCAAGGCTAAAAATTGTGCATACCCAGGAAATGGAAAAAAACAACGGTACCCAAAATTGCCCATAAGGGACATTTCAAAAGATGGGTCGTCAGTTTAGAGTAAACAGTGAATGATGGCCAAAGAATTATTGCTCTCACTCCACCATTCACAGTGATACCTAGCATGTGTGGCACAATCACGGTTTACATGTATGCTTTTGTGTGCACCCTACTTATGGGTTTCTATGTGAGTGTGTGCGGGCTGACCGGTTGCTCTTAAAGTTTTATTTGTATTTATTTTATTATGATTTTCATTTTTTTTAACACTATTTTTTTCATTCAACTTTTGCTATCATATAGGAAATAGCATTGCATGTGGCAGGTTCTTTTAAAGGATAATTTAACCTTTTGTAACATGTTACATCCATATTCAGGCTGTTATAAATGCACCGGCCACCGTCAGTTTTCACAGCGAGTGGAGGATCTCATCCCCCTGCTCACTGTTACAATCTAAAAAAAAAAAAAAAAAAAAAATGCAGTTGTGCGGGGCTCTCTCCAGCCATGCCATCCATTCACAGTGTTCTGTGAATGGGAAAACTACAGCCTTTGCGGCTGTCTGCTTGTAGTTTTCAATTAACTACAGTACCAGGGCACTGATGAGCGCTGTGGTAGCTCATCAATTCTTCCTTTCAGAGTGTTAACTGCTTGCCTGTATTGGAGGTATAGGCAGACAGCTACACAGGAGGACTGTGTCATCACACCCATGATTTGCTAATCACAGGTGCAATGCTTTACAGGTCCCCCCAAAAAAATAAAAATAAATAATAAAAATTTTTTAAAAGGCAATAAAAAAATTGCATTTATTGTATTTTTATTTTTTTTTGTAAACGTGATCTTGGCCTTTCAGCCACTTAAGCTGATCAAACACAGGACTGTTTACCCGGCCTTTTAGCTGGGATATTGACTACTCTGAACCTGCAAATACTCAAAGCTGAATGCTTCCCAGTTCATTAATCGCAGATGAGATTGGAGACTGGGGAACAGGGCGGAACTTCACTGTACTGGCTCTACAACCACTTGGATCACTTTGACGTGAAAGCAAGGAGCTGGCTAAAAATTAAAAAAAAATAATAATATAATATATATATATATATATATATATATATATATATATATATATATATATATATATATATATATATATATATATATATATACACATACATATATATATATATATATATATATACACATACATATATATATATATATATATATATATATATATATATATATATATATATATATATATATATATATATATATATATATATATACTGTATTTATTGGCGTATAACACTCACTTTTTAACCATTAAAATCGGGTGCAAATAGCGTGTGCGTGTTATACGCCAATACTTTAATTTTAGCTGCCTCGGAGGGGACTTGGTGGCATCTGTAATAAGAAGTCCCTTCTCTTGGGCCGCCTTTGGACCACTGTTCTGTCTATCATAGGAGATTCTCTCTGTATGTAATCTGACGGTGCTCGTCCTGTCCCCCTCCCTGTCCCCTCTGGGCTGCAGATGGGCATCGATCAAGCTGCACTGATGGCAATGGTGAGGCTGCTGCATTGATGGCAATGGTGAGGCTGCATTGATGTGGACTGATGAGGCTGCATTGATGGCACTTGTGAGGCTGCAGATGGGCATTGACCAGGCTGCATTGATGGCAATGGTGAGGCTGCAGATGGGCACTGACCCTTATTTTGCTTCAAAGTTCCTTATTTAAAATTTAAGTTTTTTTCCTGAAACTTCCCTCTTAAAATAAATGTGCGTGTTATACGCCTGTGCGTGTTATACGCCGATAAATACGGTATATATTTATTATATATTATATATATATATATATATATATATATATATATATATATATATATATATATATATATATATATATATATATACACATACACATATATACATACACATATATACATACACATACACACAGCAGCAGCCGTGAGCTTTTTTTAATCGTAATGAATACTAGGACTCTTATAACCATACCATGGTACGTTTAAAACTTATTATTAGTCATGCACAGTTTGAATTCTGGCAGATTCCTGATGAACCAGTCGAAATTCTAGCTGTGGGCGGCCCTGTTGGCACCACCAGGCTCACAATAGCCGGCAGGGAAGATTACACCAACCACACAATATATAGGACCAGCCTTTAATTCAGTTTCGGGTAAAGATGGAGAGCACACATCTGGTTATCTACTCCAGAATTCTAAAGTGCTTCACAAAGTAAGCATGCATATCATGCAAGCACCCCGGTGAATTCAATTACTCGTCGAATTGATATGACCTTCTAACAAGAGAAGAGTCTGTCAACGCTTTAAGCTTAGTCTACCATTCAGAGCCTCTCCACATCCAGGCGGATCAAACCAACTCCATTCACCATGCCATAAAAATCAGAACAGAAAAAAAAACTTGCGTAAAACCATTAAAATCACTTTATTCTTAAAAAAAGGTTCACAAATACACTCACATTCATTGTGACCCTTTTTATGAATAAAGTGATGTTAATGGTTTTTAAGCGAGGAGTTTTTATCTGGTCTGATTTTCATTACATTGGCGAGTGAGAGGAAGATACTGGTGTAGTATATCTGGAGTTGGTTTGATCCAAGTGGATGCGGAGAGGTTCTGAATGGTAGAAGTTTAAAGTATTGAAAGACCTTTTTCTGGTTAGAAGGTCAAATCAATTCAATGAGTGATGGACTTCACTGGGGTGCTTGCACAGTATATGCATATTTATTGGATGCATGTTCACTTTTTAGAGCACTTTTAAATTCTGGAGTAGATGGTGACACAGTAGAAGATTTGGAGTCTTCACAGGTATTTCCTTTGGATCTGCACAGAAAAGCTTAACAGACTGCATTCATTAATACTTCTGCACATTATTATTTATCGTTTTGCACAGAATCGAGACTTTCATTTTTGCCCAATTTGCAGTTTTTCTTTTTTATTTTCCTTTTTTTTTGTAAATTTGTATAATATGCGCTTTTTCAACTGGTTTTGATTTTGGGAAGTATTTAAAAGCACTGACAATTTTAAAATTATTATCGGTGAGGTATTATACAGGGATCACACTGGTTTTGGTAGGTGCAGGTGTCATTTATCTTCATCACCAGAGTGGAAGTTTTGACTTGAAAATAGTTACACCACTTCCCGGGATGCATTAGTATTCTGCTAACAGGTTTGTCTGAAGTCATTCTTTCTCTAGAACAAGGAACTAACATTTGCAATGCTTTTTTAGCAACCCATTATTTCCTCGATGTATATAAAGAAAAAGTCAATAACTTCTCTAATGGAAAATAAAATTAAAAACCTAAGAAAATAACTTCTATATTGGAGACAGACATTTTGATACAGTCATGCCTTTACCTTTTTACACTTACATTTTTTGGTATTCATTAAATCTAGATAAGCTATAAATAATAAATCAGTGGTATACACCTTAAGGGCTCGTTCACACTAGCAGTTGAGGGGCCGTAGTAATACAACCCTCCATACGATCCACCTTGAGCTGAAGTGGCTGGGGATGTACACATACCACAGCACTCTGTCGCCTCCTCACTGCCTGCTTTAACCACTTGAACACTGCACACTAGCGCCAGGTTCAAGTGGTTAAAGCAGGCAGTGAGGAGGCAACACAATGCATTATCACTGCCTGGCAAATGCTCTCCAAAGAGCAATCCGAATGTGGATCACTCTTAAGAGATCAAAGAATGTGTGAACAAGCCCTTAGGTAGTGTTAATATGATAAAAGGTATAAGTAATATGAATGGGAAATCCAGCTGTACAGTTGCCAATTCTGTGTATTGCCACAGCATGGAGTGATGTGTTAGTGCCAAATTTCTGGATCGGGTGACTATGAGGTACACATGATGTTCTAACTATTCATCAGATAATTGACGTGTGCGGACTTCACTTTGCTGAATCAGAAGAAAACATTGGTGGATCCCCCAAATGTACCTTTCATCTATGATTGTTGTTATGAACTGACTTCAGTTCCATCAGACTTAAACCGGCCATGGATGGTTTCAATCTCAGACAGCTCAGCAGGGACCATCTATGGTCAGGCTGACTGTACCCAAGCCAATCCATCGATCGACTTGGGTACAACCAGCAGATCAGATTTTTTGTCCTATAATTATTGCCAGTGGCTAACGCCATTAGTAATAATCAACAAGTTCTCCCGGCAGAAACCACTGCCCCCCGCCAGGGGAACACAATAGCTCCACAGGAGGAATTGTCCCATCAACACTGTCTGTGTTGATGGGGGAAATCGACATCTATGGCATGCCTTAAATCAGATCTTACGGGCTTATACTTCTGCTGGTGTTCCGGTATACTTTGGTAACACTTTGAGTGACAAGAAGCTTTTACAAAAAGTGAAAAATATGCGGCTAAAGTGTTTTACGCAACAGAGAAACTTTGCTGAAAGAGGAACTGCGTCTGACCATCTTTCTCATAGCTGATTTAGTAAAGAACTTAGCAGGGTTAAATAAATAATGGCAACTATGAAAATAGTAGTCAAACATGCCTTTTTGAAAAAATACAATATATATATATATATATATATATATATAAATAAACCTGCTCAAAAGGTGCCTTGGCACTTGACAGAACCCAATTTTTACAATATACTTCAGACTGATATAAGCATAAACATTGCAGAATAGAACACATTAAGTATAGTATGAAAAAAAAAGGAGTTTCCTTAAAACAGAGTATACAAGAAATTCAAAGTGGCCAAACTAAAATAATTTCTATTATCAAACAGAAATTGTCAGATAAAGAATATAGCAATCAAGGTAAAAAGAATTATATGGGAAATTAGAGATGGAAACAGTTTGTAAGTAGAATGAAAAACTATAAATGAATTGTGCTAGCAATAGTTTTTTACCTGTTGGTTGCCATGTGATCCTGGGCTCTGGAAATAATGTTGCAGCTGGCAGAACAAAACACAGGAGCGTACACATACAGTACACATATGCCATGCTACGTGGAAGCAGATCCAACGGATCAGATGCCAAAGGATGTGATCTAACAGCTGTGCCAAGGTGGGAGCAAACCGATGAGAAGCATGTATGGAGCGTTAATTCAGACCAAACAACAATGTCAGGTCAGCTCCACAAAATGTGACTCTGAGCAAGAGCTTTCTGTCTTTATGAATCATCTGAAAAAGAAAATAGGAAGTTCTGGTCAGACACACTTCCTATACACACTGATACCGCACTGCAAAGAGGAATATACTTGAGGCCTCATGGACATGGGGCGTTAGAAAAAACGAGCTGCAAAGCCACTACCAACGCCAGGAAAAAGCGGCTGTAAAAACGTGCTTTTAGTAGCTTTTTGCATTGGCGTTAATGCGTGTTTCGCCGCTCTAGCAGCGTTTCTCTGCCTCTATTCAAAATCAATGGTTCCCTATGATGATCTGACTTGTGGCGCAGCTTGTGTGCTGTGAATCTTGAAGGGGAACCCCTCGCCAAAATGGAAAAAAAAAAAAAAAAAAACTGGCGTGGGGTTTTCCCCCCCCAAGACAATACCAGACCCTTCGGTTTGGTATGTATTTTAAGGGGAACCCCCAGGCTACAATGAAAAAAAAAAATGGCGTGGGGTCCCCCCCCCCCCAAAATACATACCAGACCCTTTTTTTTTGGGCATGGGGGTTCCCCTTAAGACCCATACTAGACCGATAGGTCTGGTATCGTCTTGGGGGGCAACCCCACGCCGTTTTTTTCTTCATTCTGTTGAGGGGTGCCCCTTCAAGATCCTCAGCACACAAGCCGCACCGCAAGTGGGATCATCCTACTTCTGGTGCAACTTTTATTCAAATGAATGGGCTCCCATCGGGAACCATTGATTTTGAATAGAGGTATGAGAAATGTTTGACGAGGCTTAACACAGCTGTATCCGGCGTTAAGCAGCTTTTTACCAGCATCAGGTGTTTTTACAGCTCTAGTGCCGCGCCTCAGAGCGCGCTCGTCTTGGGGTTTTTTTGCAGCTTGAAAACGCCTATGCAACTTACAGCTCCTTAAAGCCTGTGTGTGCATGAGGCCATAGAATAACATGGAGACGCATTTTGTAACCTGCAAAAAAAAAAAAAAAACGTCTAAGAGCAGCTGTAAAAAACGCCCCGTGTGCATGAGGCTTTACAGAATATACTCTACAGCTAGTCTACCAATTATATGTGACTATAAAATATAAAGCATTAAAACCAGCTAAATGTAAGCGATATCTAATAAACTCTGGCCCAAAAAAATGTTTTTGGGTATAACAACTACTATGGGGCCAACATAAATAAAATATTTTATATATATATATATATATATATATATATATAATATATTATATATATATATATAATATATTATATATATATATATATATATATATATATATATATATATATATATATATATATATATATATATATATATATATATATATATATATATATATATATATATATATATATATATATATATATATATATATATATATACACACATACATACATTTTTTTTTATTATATAAGAAATGTACTTAAATGTCCTTAAGTAGTCATTTAACAAACTATAAACAACTACAAATTGTATGTACAGCGTTTCTTCTTGAAAAGGATGTATTAAAGTTTAGATGGCTAGACTAGATTATACAGGATAAAAGTACTGGCAGCTCTGTGTCAGCTCAACTTTATAACAATCATTAACTCAATGTAATAAATACTGGAATAAATATTGGCTCACTGGTGTACACGTATTACATTTTTTTTTTCGACCCACTCAATCTATTTAATTTATTTTTATTTTTTTCAATTTAATTTTAATTATTTTTTGGAAAATTAGCTCACTCGTGTCCATGTGTTTATTTCTTTTTTGACCCCCAATGGTTTTTAGATCTTCACTCATAATCCAATGCCACACTCATTTTATTTATCTTATTAAATCACAAGATATTCAGTGTACAGAACAAAGTTATTCATAGTTACATAGTTGGTAAGGTTGAAAAAAAAAAAGCCCATCCAGTTCTACATTGTATATCCCTGTATGTTGTGGTCGTTTAGGTGCCTATCTAATAGTTTTTTTAAATGATTTATGCTCCCTGCTGAAACCACTGCTTCTGGAAGACTGGAAGAGAATTCCACATCCTTACTGCTCTTACAGTAAAGAATCCTCTACGCAGTTTAAGGTTTAACCGCTTTTTGTCTAGTTTTAGTGAATGGCCGCGTGTCTTTTTAAATTCCCTTTCACGGAAAAGTTTCCCTATTGTGGGGTCACCAGTATTGTATTTGTACATTGAAATCATATCCCCTCTCAAGTGTCAGTGTCTCTTCTCCAGAGAGAATAAGTTCAGTGCTCGCAACCTTTACTCATAACTAATATCCTCCAGAGCCTTTATTAGCTTTGTTGCCCTTCTTTGTACTCACTCCATTTCCAGTATATCCTTCCCGAGGACTGGTGCCCAGACCTGGACAGCATACTCCAGGTGAGGCCGGACCAGAGTCTTGTAGAGTGGGAGAATTATCGTTTTATCCATGGAGTTAATTCCCTTTTTAATGCATGCCGATATTCTATTGGCTTTGCTTGCAGCAACTTGGCATTGTATGCCATTGCTGAGCCTGCCATTCATATTTTTGCCACCTAAATGCATTATTTTACATTTTTCTACATTAATCCTCATTTGCCATGTAGTTGCCCAACCCATTAATTTGTTTAGATCCTCTTGCAAGATTTCCCCATCCTGCGGAGAAGCTATTGCCCTGGTTAACTTCAACATCTGGCATTATCTGAAAAAGCAGTTGCCCCCTTCAAAATAAAAAAAACTGTGTGAGCTGCACTAATGATTAATCAGGGAGACAGCATACATGTTTTCAAGGTACTATATTGTAATGTCAAGTGGTCTTGTTGACTATAAAAATAAACATTGTTCTAAAGTCTCCTATAAAAAGAGACTATTATGAAATGCAATAGTTATTTTTTTTAATATATATATAGTTATATATAGTTATGCATATAGCATCTCCTTTCATCCTCAATCCAATTAGTTGATCCATGGAAAAAAAATTTAAAAAACACTTATCGTGATTGGTTATTTGCTGCAGTAACTAAAGTTTTCTTAATCCATCCAAAGCCTAGTACACGCGGGCCTAATGACGGGTGGCAACCGCATGTAGTACCACTGGCAGAATACATGTCTTGGCTGGTGGAAACCTCCATCCACCTCTTTTATGTGTATGGGGGAAAACATTCATTTTTCGTTAAGCTGTCTGGCTAAATGAGAAAAAAAAAACTACTAATCATCTATGGCAGGGGTGTCAAACTCAAATTCAATGGGGGCAGCATCAGCAGTATATTTGCCCTCAAAGGGCCGGTTGTGTCTGTAAGACTATGTATCTACTGTTTATCACATTAAATAATTGCCTCTGCATTTAATTATTAGTAGTTTTAGTGACAATTTAAGCAACTACCACCTCGAAAACCAGATGCCTAGGAAAAATGGCAAGCAGATATAAGTGCACAACTATTGTACAATTTATTAAAAATAAACCCCATCCCTCTGTCAAGAGGTTTTAGGAGTGCGCTACATACAGAGTGCAGGGTTCAGGAGTGCGCTACATACAGAGTGCAGGGTTCAGGAGTGCGCTACATACAGAGTGCAGGGTTCAGGAGTGCGCTACATACAGAGTGCAGGGTTCAGGAGTGCGCTACATACAGAGTGCAGGGTTCAGGAGTGCGTTATGCACAGAGTGCAGGGTTCAGGAGTGCGCTGTGTACAGCGTTCAGGGGTGCGCTATGCACAGAGTGCAGGGTTCAGGGGTGTGCTACAGAGTGCAGGGTTCAGGGGTGCGCTACGGACAGAGTGCAGGGTTCAGGGGTGCGCTACGGACAGAGTGCAGGGTTCAGGGGTGCGCTACGGACAGAGTGCAGGGTTCAGGGGTGCGCTACGGACAGAGTGCAGGGTTCAGGGGTGCGCTATGGACAGAGTGCAGGGTTCAGGGGTGCGCTACGGACAGAGTGCAGGGTTCAGGGGTGCGCTACGGACAGAGTGCAGGGTTCAGGGGTGCGCCACGGACAGAGTGCAGGGTTCAGGGGTGCGCCACGCACAGAGTGCAGGGTTCAGGTGCAGGAAGTTGTATTCTGTCTTATGAGAATTTTTGTAACTCCAGTTCCCTTTTTGTTTTCCATAGGAGACTATCATGCAAAAACAAAAAAAAGGGACAATCATTGGTCTGATATTTTCATCTTGTGTGCCAGCCTTAAAGTGATATTAAAGCTTTGGATTTTTTTACATTACATGTAAAAAAATCCAAACATGTTATATTTACCTGCTTTGTGCAGTGGTTTTGTACAGGAGTAGCTCCGATCCTCTTCTAGGTCTCCTGGCAGCACTCCTGGGCCCCTCCCTCCTGCCAAGAGGGAGGACCTAAGCAGGCTTGCTTCTGAGCCACTGCTCTGCGTGCCCATTCATAAACAGAGCCGTGGCTCGGCTCTGCCCCTCTCTCCTCATTGCCTCACTGGCTGTGATAGACAGCAGCGGGAGCCAATGGCTTCCACTGTTGTCTCAGCCAATGAGGAGGGAGAGCCCCCGGAGAGCCAATCACTGGAAGAGGATCAGGCTTAGGCAAGTATTTGGGGGACGGAAGCCTCTCCTCAGTGCAAGACATATTAAAGCCCCCATGGAGTTTGCTAAAAAACACCTGAAGGACTCCAAGATGATGAGAAATAAGATTCTCTGGTCTGATGAGACCAAGATTGAACTTTTTGGCCTTAATTCTAAGCGGCGTGTGTGAAGAAAACCAGGCACTGCTCATCACCTGTCCAATACAGTCCCAACAGTGAAGCATGGTGGTGGCAGCATCATGCTGTGGGGGTGTTTTTCAGCTGCAGGGACAGGACGACTGGTTGCAATCGAGGGGAAGATGAATGCGGCCAAGTACAGGGATATCCTGGACGAAAACCTTCTCCAGAGTGCTCAGGACCTCAGACTGGGCCGAAGGTTTACCTTCCAACAAGACAATGACCCTAAGCACACAGCTAAAATAACGAAGGAGTGGCTTCACAACAACTCCGTGACTGTTCTTGAATGGCCCAGCCAGAGCCCTGACTTAAACCCAATTGAGCATCTCTGGAGAGACCTAAAAATGGCTGTCCACCAACATTTACCATCCAACCTGACAGAACTGGAGAGGATCTGCAAGGAGGAATGGCAGAGGATCCCCAAACTTAGGTGTGAAAAACTTGTTGCATCTTTCCCAAAAAGACACATGGCTGTATTACATCAAAAGGGTGCTTCTACTAAATACTGAGCAAAGGGTCTGAATACTTAGGACCATGTGATATTTCAGTTTTTCTTTTTTAATAAATCTGCAAAAAAGTCAACAATTCTGTGTTTTTCTGTCAATATGGGGTGCTGTGTGTACATTAATGAGGAAAAAAATGAACTTAAATGATTTTTGGCTGCAATATAATAAAGAGTGAAAAATTTGAGGGGGTCTGAATACTTTCCTTCCCCACTGTAGTTTACCTTTGCACAAAAAATGAAATGTGAACTTAATCTTCAAGGGCTTGTCACACTAGTGGCCCATTATACCGCTGGTGTGTGCTGGCTGTGAAACAAGTGATGCTGATGTGTTGTAAATGACCCATTGTACGGTCTACTTTTTTTTTTCCAACCTTATTGAAATTACATTACATTCTTCTTTATTTAAAGCAGCAAGCTGCATTTCGGTGTACTATATCAAAAAATGCTGCGCTGAAAAGTACAGCACAAAATGAACCAAAATAAGATTTAGAGCGAGTTCAGTCCAGTGCAGCCCAATGCATATGGTGTGACAGGCCCAAAATCCCAATTTCTGCCATTTTTTATTTAGTGTCATTTGGGTAGTATGGGAAAGGGTTAGTGCTTCTGTCAGCTTTCTTTTTGAGTAGATTTCCATTCACCTTCAAAACAGTAATACAAACTGCCTTTATTATTAGATTGGGAAAATATATGGCTTTGTGTGGAGCAAGACAAAAACGGGGAGAAAAAAAAAAGCTTGGAGGAGAGTCCAATCACGTGACCTGTCTGAGTTGCATGAATAGCTTTAATCCAATCAGAGAGCTTTCTCTGCGCTGTCTAATGCTGAGAGAACACCTTGGGGCAAAGCAGCCTTCACACGATAGATTGCATTTTTTGAACGGGTTGTAAAACGGGCTACTGTGCGTGCAACCATTCAGGATGTAATGAAGATAGCAATATACACTCGCCGCACATTCCCAAATGTTTACAGTCTATAACAGGTACATTTTTCTGTGCTTCTGCAGCTTTATGGCGATGTACCCATACTCACCACACGAAAGCAAGGATGATAAGGTATGGTGTAAACCAGGGCTTGACAAAATTTGCTCTAGGAGCCAGCTACAAATGTTAGGAGCCAGTTTTTATTTCAACTAACAAAGCTTTATTTTATGTTCACAATATAAAAAGGCAGAATAAAATAAGAGCCATAAATTACTTATATTTACCCTGCCGGGCAATTATAAATAAATGCTGGCTTTTAATTTTAATTAAAAATCAGACAGCTGTCTCATTCAGTTACAATGCTACTGAATGAGACCGCTTTCTCACAAGGTAATTTCAGTAAAAAAAAAACACACTAGAGTTAATTTTAGGGCACAAAAACCCAATAAATTACTAATATGTGCTTGGGTGTAACTTGAATTTTCTACAAGTAAAAATTTTTTTTTTCATCACATAGTGGACAGAAAGTCCCCTTTATGATGATTTTTTGGTAACAGATTCTGTTTTTTTGAGACATCCAGGGTCTAAAAGACAGTGCATGTCTCCCCTGTGCCCCACTGAATGTAATGCAGTGCAGATCGCACTTTACCCACGTGTGTGGAAACAATTGGGCAGTTCTGTTGCTTCCACCTGACAAGTGAGCCTACTGCTTGCCCACAAGCAGGGCTAAATGTAGAAGAAAAGACTACCTGCCCGGCGCCTCGAACTGCATGTCCTGGGTGTCGGCGATACTAATTGTGCATCTGACGTCAGTGATGACAAAAACGTGTAGGGAGGAGCCGGTGACGCGACTTGTGTACTGGGACGCAGCGACCATTTTGGCGGTTGGAAACGCTGGTCGTTTCTATCATTTGCCTGTTATTAACTACTGAAATGTGAGTGTAATGATTTTTTTAAGCTCTACAATAAAAAGATGATTAGGATGTTTGCACTGTGAAGTGCTCTTTCTTTCCATTGGGTACTACATGTGGCGGAGGAGCTGTTTTACTTATTTCCATGTGGTTGTGGAGCTGACATTGAGAGACATCTAGGCTTGCTTTTATCTATCTGTTCCCCATGCTGCTGAGGAGCGGTTATTGGAAAATACCTACCCTTGTCTAATCATCCCAAGGGTAAAAGGCAGTGTGTGTTCGGAGTTGGTGGCGGTGTCCTTTAAAATGGATTTTGCAAGATGTACTATTGTTATTATGGACTTTAACCACTTCAATACAGGGCACGTGCACCTTCCTGCCCAGACCAATTTTCAGCTTTCAGAGCTGTCGCACTTTGGATGACAATTGCGCGGTCATGTTACACTGTACCCAAACTAAATTTTCATCATTATGTTCCCACAAATAGAGCTTTCTTTTGGTGGTATTTGATCACCTCTTTGATTTTTATTTTCTGCTAAACAAATGAAAAAAAGACCAAAAATTTTGAAAAAATTTTTTTTTGTTTTTGTTTCAGTTACAAAACTTTGTAAATAAGTAAGTTTTCTCCTTCACTGATGGGCACTGATGGGGCTGCACTGACAGGCACTGATAAGGCGCCACTGATGGGCACCGATGAGGTGGCACCAATGAGGTGGCATTGATGGGCACTGATGGGCACTAATATGTGGCATGGATGGGCACTGATAGGTGGCACAGATGTGCACTGATAGGCGGCACAGATGGGCATGGATGGGCACTGATAGGTGGCACAGATGTGCACTGATAGGCGGCACAGATGGGCATGGATGGGCACTGATAGGTGGCACCGATGTACTGTAACGTATGTTACTGATGGATGCCAATCAGTGCCAAACAATAATGCCTGCCAATCAGTGATGACTATTGTGGGCATCGATTGGCATCCATTGTGGGCACTGATTGGCATCCCTGGTGGTCCTAGTGGCATCCCTGGTGGTTCAGTGTGGGCATCCTCGGGGGGCTGCGCTGAAAATCAATCAGCACAGACCCCCCCTGTCAGAGGAGCAGCCGATCAGCTCTCTTCTACTCGCGTCTGACAGAAAGGCCTTTCACCGGTTCTTCCTGTTTACATCGTGATCAGCCGTGATTGGACACAGCTGATCACATGGTAAAGAGTCTCCGTCAGAGACTCTTTACCTAGATCGGAGTTGATGTGTCAGTCTGATCGCCACGACTATTGCCGTGATGCGCGCCCCCCCTTAATATCCTGAAGATGTCATATGACGTCTGGTCAGGGTATTGAAACCACTGTGCCGCCGTCATTTTGCTATATGGCGGGCAGCAAGTGGTTAATAGTGAAGTTGATGTATAAATCATTCAACATACTGAATGTTCAAGTTGGACTATCATATAGTTCTTAAGCGCTTCACCTTTCTTTTATATAATCTGTAGTGCTTTTCCTGCATATTGTGTCAGCTGCTTTTATATTCACTTATTTTCTTCATTTTGATTTAATTTTGTGTAATCCCAGCGTAACAAAATAGTGTCTTTTACAAATTGTGCATAATCGCAACAGTAAATGGGCTGACAAAAGCCCAGGCACCACAATGCAATTTCTAGTTGCCATGGCGACCTGGCGCCCGGGATTTGACACACCCTGGTGTAAACATTGCAGGTCTCCTCAGTTAAAGGAACTGCACAGCCCACATAGTACTGTTCCATCATCTGGAAGACAGAGCTCCAAGGGTTAGAGTTGCTGTCACCCATCTCAGCCTCTGAAAGCAACAAGCTGCTTCTGGTAACAAGACCTTCACTAAGCTGAATTATTGGACCAGTCTCCAAATATCTTTAGCACAGTAGTGAATGACAAGATAAGTAAGGCTTCCATGACCATCCCACCAACCTCTGATGATCATCTAATACTCTACTGCTCAAATTCACGAAGGTCACTTGTGGTCTGCAATGTCCATTAATAGAATAGTCATGGCATGGCAAGGGTAACACAGTATGGTATGGAAAAAAAATGTAGTCATGTGTCAACCTATGACATGAAAATGAAGCATGAAACCTGTATACTGGACATTCAGTAGGTTTTCCATATGGCATGGCAGATTCTTAGCATATTTTTAGCTAGCTAAGTGCAGGCCCTTTCTGACTACGCTGCAGTTTTCCCGTCTTTATAGCTTGCAGCTGAAGGGAACGATACCAATAAGATAATAAGGGAAAAGTCGAGTACAGGGGAGGACTGAACTACAAGAAAGAACTTGAGGCTCTGGCCATTCTCTCTATTAAATAGCAGTGTAGAAGCCAGTCCTCAGCCATGTTATAGCCACTCTCCCGAGGTTGCAATCATTTCTCCAGCAATTTGTAACTCAGCCTCCTACAAAACACCGGCCAGTGTCATCTCACAGACTATATAACCAGCCCCCACACACCAACTTGTGATTTCTGTTACTCAACTTGGCACTGAGCTCAAAAGTCATGTGATGAAGTCACGTGACGATACATGTAGGGCCCGGGCCCGGTAGACACCGATGGGAAGTGCGGCAGTGTGCTAGCTGACAGTTCCCGAGTGTGTATTATTTGTACATGTGATTACCATTATATGAAATGTGAGCGATATCATTTTTAATAAACTCATTTGTATTAAGTAATACTTGTTACCCCGAAGGGGGGGAGGCTCACTAAGACCTATATCTATAGGATAGGTCAATCATGAAGGTGACGGTACACCATAAACTTACGTAGAGGTGGAGCACAGAGCCTGGAAGTGCGATTTGCAGCACTGGGCATTTGGAATCACTATCCTATATATGTGCATGCATGGATTGAAAGTGGATATTATTATTTGCACTTTTGGCGTTTATGAACATACTGTATATGTATTAGAGCTGCACGATTAATCGTTATCGCAATTTTTTACCCCTTGCAATCTTGACAAGGCATTTTCCCGATTCTTTCTATACAGATTATTCTCTGCTGAAGCAGCCAGCTGTCAAAAATAAACAAATAGGCAGTCTGCCAAGTATCACAACATTCCTCAGCCGTAGAACTATAAACATTGTAACGTTTTGTCCTTTAGATGAAAGGAATGAACTTTGGTGTGTAAATGAGGGAGGTTTAACCACTTAAAGACTTATGCCGCGTACACACGGTCAATTTTCCGACGGGAAATGTTGGATGCGAGCTTGTTGTTGGAAAGTCCGACCGTGTGTATGCTCCATCAACCATTTGCTGTCGTAATTTCCACCAACACATGTTTGATAGCAAGTTCTCAAATTTTCCACCAATAAAACTTGTTGTCGGAAAGTCCGATCGTGTGTACACAAGTCCGTCGCACAAAAGTTCACGCATGCTCTGAATCAAGCAGAAGGAGCTGCACTGGCTATTAAACTTCCTTTTTATAGTCCCGTCACACGCCTTGTACGTCATGGGCGTTCTCACGTTCGGAATTTTCGGCCAACATTTGTGTGACCGTGTGTATGCAAGACAAGTTTGAGCCAACATCCTTCGAACAAAAATCCACGGTTTTGTTGTCGGAAAATCCGTTCGTGTGTACGCGGCATAAGCCTTTTTCTAACATTTGTTGGTTTCAAGTTAAAATCATCATTTTTTGCTTGAAAATTACATTTATTATTATATATAATATAAATATATAAATTATATATAATATTTTACGTCACACTGCATTTGCGCAGCGGTCTTTCAAATGCAATTTTTTTGAAAAAGAAAAAGTATAATGAATTGGGGGGAAAAAAAAAAAAACCTTTTTGTATAATGTGAAAGAAGATGTTACGCCATGAGAATCGTGATCTTCATTCTAAGCAAAAAAATCGTGATTCTCATTTTGGCCAGAATCATGCAGCTCTAATATGTATTATACTGAGGTTGCAATTTGGTGACATTTCACAGTATATGTGGATTTATGTGTATATTTATGTGTACGAGACATATAAGACAGGAAGGGAAGGAATAATTTTTTTTTCCCCCATTTTAGTTTTGCACAGTCAGTCATTCACTGCAGTTTAAAGTTTTACCAGTGTAACACATTTATTTGTATGTCCACTATCAGACTGTCCAATTTCAGCAGGTGTACAACATACATAAGGAATAAAATAAAATACTACAGGCAAATTTCATTTAGCAGTTTTTTTTAACCCGATGCACTAATTAGTTTCCTTTTCTAAATTAGTACTTGCTGTAAACAGTGGACGCATCCAGGTGATTGTATTCCACCTCTACCCTATATAGTGAGCTGAAACTTCCTGTAATCCAATTACAGACCAAGCCTGCTGGTTGCTAACCCTGCCCCTCCCACCTACATGTCTAAAAAATAGTTGGGTTGGCCATCAATGTGATCGGCCAATAATAAGCACATGAGGTTGGAGAGGTTACATTCAGCCTGCCCATTAACGATTCGAACCATGTATGGCCGGCCCTTACTTTATCTATGGAGGAAGATAAGGTTTTCACCCATTATGGACTTAAAGCATATCTTTCTCTCTATTTCCATTACGTGGGGGTGAGTCGTGGGTGAGATTAGTAATTCATGGAAGGAAGCTGCCCCACTATATTTAGGGACTGGTAACCTGTAATATATGTATGTTATACTTTTATCTTAATTTTGAAAACCCCTTCTGACACATATGAAAAGTTGAACTAATTTGTCTATTGTTTCCAAGAGCCCATGCGCGGCCCCTGCAAATCAATAAAAGTGGTTACTGGTAGATGCCGTACAGCCACGCCCCGACATGTTTCGTCATACCTGACTTCCTCATGGGATTCGTGTTGAGTTCAAGGGGAGAGGAATCACTGTCACTGAGTGAATTGGTGAACTGTTTTCAGATACTGCACATTTCCTGCACGGTGTCCTGCCTATGGATTCTTTATGGACTAAATCACTCATATTTTACTGTTGATATCAGTGCACGATATAATATTGCTCCGTGTATGGTATACCTTCAGAGGCACTGTCACGATTTCATTTGCACATTTATGAAATAATCTTGTATCATTTATGTAACATTTACAGCACTAGATCACTTTAGCCTATAGAGCTGTTTTGCACACTTGGCAGTCTAAACACTGGCTTTTAGCGCCACTTTTATTGATTTGCAGGGGCCGCGCATGGGCTCTTGGAAACAATAGACAAATTAGTTCAGTTTTATATTTTAAAGTGGCAGCTTTGTATAGGACGGCTATTTATACTTGCTTTCTAGGGGGGTAACACCCCTGCACCTGGCATTTGAGCGCAGTGGTGAAGACTCGGGAAGGGCGGATCATCTTAAGTTTTCACATTTGTTACATATGAAAAGTTGTAATAAATATATATATATATATATATATATATATATATATATATATATATATATATATATATATATATATATATATATATATATATACATACACACACACACACATACACAGTGAGTACACCCCTCACATTTTGTAAATATTTTATTCTATCTTTTCATGTGACAACATTGAAGAAATGACACTTTGCTATGTAAAGTATTGAGTGTACAGCTTGTATAACAGTGTATATTTGTTATCCCCCTCAAAATAACTCAACACACAGCCATTAATGTCTAAATCGCTGGGAACAAGAGTACACCCCTAAGTAAAAATGTCCAAATTGGACCCAATTAGCCATTTTCCCTCCCCGGTGTCATGTGACTAGTTAGTGTTACAAGGTCTCAGGTGGGAATGGGGAGCAGGTGTGTTAAATGTGGCGTCATCGCTCTCACCAGCTCATACTGGTCACTGAAAGTTTAACATGGCACCTCATGGCAAAGAACTCTCTGAGGATCTGAAAAAAAGAATTGTTGCTCTACATAAAGATGGTCTAGACCAGTGATGGCGAACCTTGGCACCCCAGATGTTTTGGAACTACATTTCCCATGATGCTCAACTACAATGCAGAGTGCATAAGCATCATGGGGAATGTAGTTCCAAAACATCTGGGGTGCCAAGGTTCGCCATCACTGGTCTAGGCTATAAGAAGATTGCCAAGACCCTGAAACTGAGCTGCAGCACGGTGGCCAAGACCATACAGCGATTTAACAGGACAGGTTCCACTCAGAACAGGCCTCACCATGGTCAACCAAAAGAGTTGAGTGCACATGCTCAGCGTCATTTCTAGAGGTTGTCTTTGGGAAAAAGATGTATGAGTGCTGCCACCATTGCTGCAGAAATTGAAAGGGTGGGGGGTCAGCCTGTCAGTGCTCAGACCATACGCCACAGACTGCATCAAATTGGTCTGCATGGCTGCCGTATAGATTGATACATATTGCTACTGCTCCTGATGAGTGGCCTTATGCTACACCATCACAATCACGCAATTCTGAAATTGATAATTCTGGATTTTATTGTCACCATTAACTTAATTATGTTGATGATGAATTATAATGACATTTTATGAAATTACTATATTATTGTACTGTGAATTATGTTGTCATTATGGACAATAAACTGTGATGATATTATTCTTGCTTTTTATGTTATTTCATTATTCTGTGTATAAATTGTTTCGAATCCATTAACATGTGATTGCTCATTAAATAACTTTTAGCTGTGCTTCATATAAAGTCCCAACAAACGTCCTCTTCTTGGTCTGTATGGCTGTCGTCCCAAAAAGAAGCCTCTTTTAAAGAAAATGCACAAGAAAGCCTGCAAACAGTTTGCTGAAGACGAGCAGACTGGATTACTGGAACCATGTACTGTGGTCTAATGAGACCAAGATAAACTTATTTGGTTCAGATGGTGTCAAGCGTGTGTGGCGGCAACCAGGTGAGGAGTACAAAGACAAGTGTGTCTTGCCTACAGTCAAGCATGGTGGTGGGAGTGTCATGGTCTGGGACTACATGAGTGCTGCTGGCACGGGGGAGTTACAGTTCATTAAGGGAAACGTGAATGCCAACATGCACTGTGACATACTGAAGCAGAGCATGATCACCTCCATTCAGAGACTGGGCCGCAGGGCAGTATTCCAACATGATAACGACCCCAAACACACCTCCAAGACAACCACAAGTGTAAAGGTGATGGACTGGCCAAGCATGTCCCCAGACCTAAACCCTATTACGCATCTGTGGGGCATCCTCAAATGGAAGGTGGAGGAGTGCAAAGTCTCTAACATCCACCAGCTCTGTGATGTCGTCATGGAGGAGTGGAAGAGGACTCCAGTGGCAACCTGTGAAGCTCTGGTGAACCCCATGCCCAAGAGGGTTAAGGCAGTGCTGTAAAATAATGGTAGCCACATAAAATATTGACACTTTGGTCCCAATTTGGACATTTTCACTTAGGGGTGTACTCACTTTTGTTGCCAGCGTTTTAGACATGAATGGCTGTGTGTTGAGTTATTGTGAGGGGATAACAAATTTACACTGTTATACAAGCTGTACACTCACTACTTTACATTGTAGCAAAGTGTCATTTCTTCAGAGTTGTCGCATGAAAAGATAAAAGCGAGGGGTGTACTCGCTTTTGTGAGATACTGTATATATATGCGCGATTAATCGTAAAAAAAAAAATCACAATCTCGATACAGTATTTCCCCGATTCAGTGCAGAGCCGTTCTCTGCTCACAGCTGACAGCTGTAACACAAAAAGAAAAAAAAAAACACAGGCAGTCTGCCAAATATATCGCAACATTTTCAGCGCTGGAAGACAACTATAAACAAAGTATCTTTTAGTTCTCTTAGATGAAAGGAAGGAACATCGGTCTGTAAATTAGGTCAGTTTAACCATTTAAAGACTAATTCCCCGTACACACGAGCGGAATTTCCGTCTAAAAAATCTTGGATGTTTTTTCTGACGGAATTCCCCTCAAGCTTGGCTCGCATACACACAGTCACACAAAAGTTCTCTGAACTTTCGACCGCCAAGAACGCGGTGACGTACAACACTACGACGAGCCGAGAAAATGAAGTTCAATGCTTCCGAGCATGTGCCGAATTGTTTCTGAGCATGCATGTTTTTTTGCGCGTCGGAATTGCATACAGACGAACAGAATTTCCAATAGGAACTTTTTCCATCGGAAAAATAGAGGACCAGCTCTCAATCTTTTGCTGGCGGAAATTCAGACAGAAAAAGTTGGATGGAGCATACACACGGTTGGAATATCCGACCAAAAGCTCACATCACACTTTTTTTTGACGGAAATTCCGACCGGGTGTATGCAGCATAAGCCTTTTTCTGAGATATATATACACACACACACACACACACACACACACACACACACACACACACACATACATACATACATACATACATACATATATATATATATATATATATACATATACATATACACACACACACACATATATAAACACACACACACATATATATACATACATATATACACACACACACACATACACAGTATATATAGCACAGGAGAGCGTTGGGAAGGATTAGATCCTCTGAATTCATGTACAACCTTTTTTTGCCAAAGCTCCTAAACTCAACTCCATTAAAGCCTGTCAATGTACACATAGGCTTTAAGCAGAGTTTAGGAGCTGCTGTCAATGTACACATAGGCTTTAAGCAGAGTTTAGGAGTTTCTGCGGTTAGATGAGGTTCAACCTTCCTCTCCTGAACGCGGACGAATCATGTTTAGGATAGGAACGTTTTGGACTGCCGCCCGCTGCACAATCGCACTGACGACCAAGTGTACATGAAGACTTAGAGAGATTTCTGTTCTCTTCCTGTTTTGGTGACAATTTCACCAGACAGGAAGTGTGGGTAAATCTCCAACAACAACACAGACATAAATAGAAGGTATTAAGTAGAGTAGGGAAAGGCTAGAACCCCTGTCAGCTTTTAATTCTGTGCCATGGTTACAGATTTCTTCTCTGGCAAAGCCACTGTGACAGAAAATGAGGGGTAATCGCGCTAACAGAGCCCTGAAACTAATCCTTGCTCACTCTGATCCAATTCTTTTGGGGAGATTCATCCTCCCTTTATTTCCTGTTTATGGTTACCACTAGGGTTGCACCGATACTAGTATCAGTATCGATGCCGAGTATCGGTACTCGTGCAAATGCACCGATACCTGAAACCGATACTTTCAGGCTTTGAGCTGTGAGTGGGGATGAACAAATGTTCCTCTGTTTTAACCCCTTATTAACGCTCAATTTACTCTTATCAGCCTTAATTAACTCCCTACTCTCCTCCATTTAATTATTATTTTCCTGCTTTTATTTTTTGTTCATGTTTATTTTATAAACGATAAACAATTAAAACTTTTTTTTGTTTGCTTTGTTAGTGAATATTTTTACGCATATATTAACATATATTCACACATTTCACATTGAAAAAGCGAAAAATAAAAAATAAAAATCTATTTCATTTGTAAATGACTTTTCAATGCTTTGTACCATTGCTTACAGCTGAAGTGTAAGCAAAACAGTTGCGCTAGGTATCGGTAATTGGTATCGGCGAGTACTAGAAAAAAAGTAATCGGTACTCTTACTCGTAAAAAATAAAAAATGGCATCGGTGCATCCCTAGTTACCACCCAAAGTGAAAGAAAATCCCAAAGTTTGAGTTGTCACCAATACAGGTACCAGAGGGGAAATCTTCCAATGAACCAAGTAGTTCTGGAGGGAATTTTTCTTACTTCCTGTTTTGGCTATTGGATTGTGAGTAAAGGGAAATCTCCCCAAAATGACACAGATAGCAAAAAATAAATTTACAATAAAAAACACACGGGGGTTACTTATAACCCACCTTACTGTATCCAAAATAGAAAAAAAAAGTTATGTCTTTGGTTCTACTTTAAGCTTTCAATGTAATTAGCATTTTCAAACAGCAGCACACAAGTGTTTTGATGAAATGAGCGACCGATCACTGTCTGGATCATTTCCCAACCACCAAGAACCCTCATATGGCAAGTTTAAAACTTCCCTAATCTAGCAGCATTTTAAGAAACGCTCAAGACTCAATACTGGAAAAAGACTCATTTAGACTGAGCAGTTTCCAGGGCAGAGTAATTGCTATTAAATGATCTAGTACAATTTAATTTTACTTTTGTTCCTCTAAGCGAGAAGGGAATGTGTCAAAGTCTGCCATGTAACAGTGAGACTGAAATCTGGTACATGCATATTAAACACTAGCTGGCTGAGCTGGTCTTTGTCCCGAATTTCTATGCAGGTCAACGTCTCGCATTTCTCCAGCATCCATTTGGCAGGACATTTATCATTCTCTTTACCGAACAATTGTACTCCGATACCAACAAGCACGAGGAAAACAAAGGCGGACTAAATCTGGGCTGCCATCTCTCGTACAGATTGTTGCTAGGAAACCTTTCAACTCTTAAGCAGCTTGTTGATGCTCATCATTTATTAAACTGCAAGTAGTGAAAGTGGATGGACATATAAATGCATGCCAATTATAAAATAAATGTACGCAATTCACACGTCAAATACTCTACCAAATAATGAACATATTTATATAAAACACAGAGGGTTATGTACAACAATATAAAGGACTATTTCATGCCTGAAAAAATCTCATACATCTGCATATATGGCACATTAATATTAACCACTTGTCTAATGGCCACTTTTAACCCCTTCCTGCCCAGGCCAATTTTCAGCTGTTGCACTTTGAATGACAATTGCGTGGTCATGCAACATTGTATCCAAACAACATTTTTATCATTTTTTCACACAATAGAGCTTTATTTTGGTGGTATTTAATCACAAGGTTCGGGGGTTTATTTGCTAAACAAATAAATACCAAAGATAGTGAAAAAAACAAAAGTAAACAAAAACACTTTTTCATAGTTTGTTATAAAATTTTGCAAACAGGGAATTTTTCTCTTTCACTAATGTGCACAGATGAGGCTGCACTGATGGCCACTGACAGGCGGCACTGATGAGGCGGCACTGGTAGCAGCACTGCTGGGCACAGATTGGTAGCATTAGTGGGAACTGTTGACCACACTGATAATCAGGACATTGATAATCAATGCCCTGATTATCAGTGTACATGTCCCTTTTAGAGAATCTGGTTATCGTCTCTCTTCTCCGCTCCTCATGCTGTCAGCATGATGAAAGGAGTGCCAATAACTAACTTCTGCTTACCTCTGTGATCACCTGTGATTGGACACAGCCGATCATGTGGTAAAGAGCTGC
This sequence comes from Lithobates clamitans, assembly GCA_037952925.1. Taxonomy (NCBI): domain Eukaryota; kingdom Metazoa; phylum Chordata; class Amphibia; order Anura; family Ranidae; genus Lithobates; species Lithobates clamitans. Next base: position 3,857,134 of record JBBGZY010000842.1, on the reverse strand, counting down.
TGATTGGCTCTTTACCTCGATCTGTGATTAGCCGTGATCTGGGTCATGTGACAGCTGTATATCGATTAGAGCAGGGATATGCAATTAGCGCACCTCCAGCTGTTGCAGAACTACAATTCCTATGAAGCATAGCAAGATTCTGACAGCCACAAGCATGACACCCAGAGGCAGAGGCATGATGGGACTTGTAGTTTTGCAACAGCTGGAGGTCCGCTAATTGCATATCCCTGGATTAGAGGTTTTCTTTTTATTAAAATAATTACAACACCATGATCCATATACCAAAATAGAAGGGACAATGTAAATTAAACAGTGTGTGTTTAGGATCATTTTAAAAGCCTTTTGCAGTAGGGAACCTAGGCATCACTGGGGTGGGCATGTTGGTGAGATAAGAGAAATAGATGGTCTCTGGAGACACAAGGGGTGCGCATTCCATAAATGTATGTGGACTCATCCTTTGACCATCGCTACAGAAAAATGTAATTGTGTATGTACAACTTTAAGCGTTTACTTTCTTTTTACTTTGCGGGTAAATGACGTCATTCAAATGCATCAACACTATTTAAAGCAGAGCATCACTCCTGGGAACTACTTAACTCCCTACATGTGGAAATGGCTTCTTTTTTTTTTTCTAAGCTAGGTGAGGTTTCGCTTAAACTTTTGCCAACCTATCCTAAACCTGTATGTATAGCACTTTATAGAGAAAACTCAAGACTGCCCTTTACTGGACCTTTCAGACTGATGGTATCCTGATCATGTTGCAGTCTGCAGACAACAGTCTGCACAAACTCTGGCTAACGTGACAAGTATGTGGCAGAAGGTTTTATCAATCAGTAAAGTAAAAAAAAAAATAAAAAACACACAACAGACCTGCTCATTACCCTGTGCGTCTTATTTACGATATAAAGATCGTTGCACTTTCACTTCTCAACGATTCACTGTTGACCTGCAAAAGGAAGAAAAACAACTCCGTCAAGCCAGGGATTTAATTAGCGCAGGGCAAACTTGGCAGATAACACACAACAGCATGCAGATAAACAGCAGCATTTTACTGTTTAGTAACATATTTGTTAATCATCAGACAGAAATGGCATTACCCTGCTACATGCCTTGGGAAGATGCCAAAAAGATAATCTTTGCTGGTAGCTGGAGAGTTCAGAGAGGAATGGATGCATTAAATACCTAAAAGGGCCTCCTAAATAGCTGCTACTCTTAACCACTTGTTGTACTTCGTCCTTTTATGTGTTTAAGATAATGAAGCCGATTGAATTCATGGATTATTGTATGACAGCTCTAATGACTGCAAATCCATCAAGAACAAATCCAGAATTTCTAATGCCCCGTACACACGGTCGGATTTTCCGACGGAAAATGTGTGATAGGACCTTGTTGTCGGAAATTCCGACTGTGTGTAGGCTCCATCACACATTTTCCATCGGAATTTCCGACACACACGGGGCATTAGACTGTAAAAATGGCCCTCTCTGCGATGATTATTTGTAATGAATAGCACGGCCCATGGACCAAGCAATCCAGTGACTGGAGAGAAATCTCTTACCTGTTATGGTGTCACCCCTCACTAGCTCAACTGGCAAGAGGTCACTGCCTTGTCACTGAATGTACTGATATTTGGCAGTGTTTCGGTCAGAGAGGAAGCCTCTGCCCTAGTCATCCTGCTGCCACCAGCAGAAGCACCTGTGTGACCCTGGATCTAAACTGATTTGGGCGAGTTATAGGGGCAAAAGATGAAGGTTAGAAATATAGAACGATTCAATGACTCCATGATCACTGAGTAATAATATAAAATAATAATAATAATAATAATAATAATAATAATATATGCACAGGGCAAAGAGTAGGCAGACAACCCAGAGTCAACCTCATTTCCTTCTAATGACAACAACAATGGGGTACTATTCCTTCCACTGCCACCAATGACGGGGTACTATTCTTTCCACAGACACCAGAGATGGGGCACTATTCCTCCCACTGACACCAATGATGAAGCACTATTCCTTTCACTGACACCAATGATGGCACACTATTCCTCCCACTGACACCAATGATGGAGCACTATTCCTTCCACTGACACCAATGATGGAGCACTATTCCTTCCACTGACACCAATGATGGAGCACTATTTCTCCCATTGACACCAATGATAGAGCACTATTCCTCCCACTGACACCACTGATGGGGCACTATTCCTCCCACTGACACCAATGATAGAGCACTATTCCTCCCACTGACACCACTGATGGGGCACTATTCCTCCCATTGACACCAATGATAGAGCACTATTCCTCCCACTGACACCAATGATGGAGCACTATTCCTCCCACTGACACCAATGATGGAGCACTATTTCTCCCATTGACACCAATGATAGAGCACAATTCCTCCCACTGACACCAATGATGGAGCACTATTCCTCCCACTGACACCAATGATGGAGCACTATTCCTCCCACTGACACCACTGATGGGGCACTATTTCTCTTCCACTGACACCAATGATGGAGCACTATTCTTCCCACTGACACCAACAATAGGGTATTATTCCTTCCAATGACACCAATGATGGGGCACTATTCCTCCCACTGACACCAATGATGGAGCTCTATTCCTCCCACTGACACCAATGATGGAGCACTATTCCTTCCATTGACACCAACAATAGAGTATTATTCCTCCCACTGACACCAATGATGGGGCAACTATTCCTCCCACTGACAGCAACGGTGTATTTTTTTTACTCCCACTGACCATCAAGCCTACTGCATTGTTTACTCCCAATGATGCCAGGGCATTTTCTACTCCCACTGTCCACAGTCCGGTCCCCCTAGAGTTTGAAGGGCAATAAACTGGCTCTTTGTTACTAAAGTTTGGAGACCTCTGCTCTAGTCCCTAACCTCAGCCTGTATTCAGGACTGGAGTTAGACACCCCTGATCTGAAAATGAAAGTCCAATTACACCTTTGTATGTATGGGATTTGTGTGAAAGCTTTCTAGTACATATACATTGTACACGGAACGGTGGCAGCTATAGCGAGGAAATGCTACCACCAGTCTGAAGCATGTTACTCCAGGTCATAATATCTTTATTGCTGGCAGACACTATTACAAAGAGCTGGGTATTTCATAACAAAACACATGCTGACATGCAAAACCACTAGTGTCCACATAAAAGCTTAATAGGTGAAAGGTTCAGCCGAGAGCACAGAACATTCTCAATTATCCTCAGTTTTAAAAACAATTATCCACAGCTTAAGAAAGACAGATGCCGTATACATATCAATTAAATCAGCCATAGACATGAAGGTGGCCAGATATTACAGAATACGCCAAAAAAAAAATGTCCCCTAGATACTAACAGACACGAGATTGTATACGAAAAGCGGCTAAATAACAGACAGAACAAAGGTCCATTGGCTGAAAATTTCCAACTCATCGGAAATAACCATTCCGAGCACATTTTGCTTGTATAATCACCCATGCTACAATGAAATATAGTCTGTGCCAATAAAATAAAATAAAAACTTTCAGAAAAACCAGATGAGTTCACAAATCCTTACATTTTCCTGAAGTTCATATTTTCTCTTTGAGTAATTAACTAACTTTCATTATACTGTATTAGCAGTTATTTTTCATGGCGTCTACAGAAGGTCATAGGTTCAAATCCAACCATGGTGCTACCTGCCTGGAGTTTGCATGTTCTCCCTGTGCCTGCGTGGGTTTCTTCCCATACTTCAAAGACATGCTGGTAGGTTAATTGGCTCCTCTCTAAATTGTCCCTGGTATGTGTATGTATGAATGTGAGATAGGAACCCTTAAATCGTCAACGGTAGCACTAAAAACTTGTAGTAGGAAAGGATTAGACCACCTATATAAAACCAAAGAAGAAACGTTCTAGCAACACATACACTTTAAGGGCTCGTTCACACTGGCTGTTGGGGGTTAGTAAAGCCCCACCGTTGAGCTGCACTTTTACTGCCCCAACCATTCCTCTTCAGCTGCAGAGGCAGCAGCTGGGGTGCTATGGCAGCAATTCTTCAATTCACAGCCACAGCAGAAATGTTACCCTCTGTTGCTTTCGGTGGGAGTAGCACCCACTGTACGTGACCCATTAAAGTAAATGGGGCCGCTCTGGAAGTGCCCTGCAACTGTGTACAACGCACCCAGTTGTGAGGTGCTAGCACGGGGTTCAGGGGGTTAAAGCAGGCGCTGAGGAGTCAATACAACGTCTTCTTACCGCCTGTCAAATGCTCTTCAGGGAGCGTTTCCTATGCGGATTGCTCTTCAGAGACCAAAAGCTGAAGGTGAAAGAGCTGAGGGCCTTTTCACACCATAATAGTAGCATTAACACACATGCATTTTTCATGTGCTGGAATGTATTTTTTCATGTGCATAGCAGTGTTTTTTTTTGGCTATGCTTTATTTAAAAGAGTCTTTAAAGTGGTTGTACAGGCAGATGATTTTTTATCTTAATGCATTAAGATAACAAACCTTCTGTGTGCAGCAGCCCCCCTAATGCTTACCTGAGCCCATCTCTATTCAGCGATGTTGCACGAGAGACTTGGCTGTCCGGGACTCCCCTCCTCATTGGCTGACACAGCAGTGCAGCGCCATTGGCTCCCGCTGCTTTCAAAGTCAGTGGGCCAATGGGGAGAGAAAGGGGGCAGGGGCGGGCCGCGGCACCGTGTCTGAATGGACACAGGGAGATGTGAGGGCACTCAGCAGGATGGAGGGGCCAGGAGCGCCGGCGGGGGATCCAAGAACAGGAGGATCTGGGCTGCACAGAGCAGGCAAGTATAACACGTTTGTTGTTTTTAACTTTAGTATCACTTTAACTACTTCAGCCCCGGAAGGTACCCCCTTCTTGACCAGGCCATTTTTTGCTATACGGCACTGCGTTACTTTAACTGACAATTGCGCGACACTGTACCCAAATAAAATTGACTTTTTTTTTTTATTTGATCACCTCTGCGTTTTGTTTTTTTTTGCGATATAAACAAAAAAAGACCGACAATTTTTTTTTAAAAAAGTATATATATATAAAAAATGTAAAAAAAATAAAAAATTATATATATAATCAATGTAGGCCAGTATGTATTCTGCTACATACTTTTGGTAAACAAACTCCAAATAAGCGTATATTGATTGGTTCGCGCAAAAGTTATAGTGTCTACAAACTATTGGATATAGTTATGGCATTTTTATTTATTTATTTTACTAATAATGGCTGCGATCAGTGATTTTTAGAGGGACTGAGACATTGCAGCGAATAAATCGGACACCTGACACTTTTATGGGAACCAGTGCCATTATTACAGTGAACAGTGCTAAACAATATGCCCAGTTATTGTACTAATGACACTGGTAGGAAAGTGGTTAACACCAGGGGGAATCAAAGGGTTAAGTGTGTCCCTAGGGGGTGCTTGCTAACTGTTTGGGGGATGGACTCACTGGATGAACAAAGAGACCACAGAAGATCTGTGTCCTTCCCTGTCAGAATGGGGATCTGCCTTGTTTACATAGGCAAATCCCCGTTCTGCCTCTGTGGAGCAATCACAGGTGGCCACCACCCGCTGATTGGCTCCCCCATCTGGCCAATCATATGTGCGTGCGTGTGACCCCCCTGGCTATTGCACGAAAGAACATACAGGTACGTCCTTTCGCGCAATCGAGCCGACCCGCCACAGTATATGCACTGCGGCCAATCGGAAAGTGGTTAAAGTAGTTGTAAACCTCAGACATGACATATGAACAAAGCCCTCTATAGTGTGTACTTGTCTCAATTAAGAGCACTAAGTGCTGCTGCTTCGTTCTTCTGATATCAGCATAAACCACTTCTGACAAGTTTTCCTGACACCGAGAGAAAAATGGTGACAGGGAAGGGACCTCCAACTGATTGACTAAATGGGCATCATCACTAAAGTATATGAGGCCTTGAAGTGGTTGTAAACCCTTACATATACCCAGTGAAGTGACTGGCCTCCAGTGACACAAAGACATCAAACAAATCCACCTACATAAATTGTACCCGTCTATCTGAAGTCTTCTCTTCTTTTCAATCTTAGTTTATTTCAGAAAAGCAGAAAAAGATAATACAAAAGGATATATAACAGAGAGAAAAAGTTTGCTTAATTGTACTCTTACATCCCGTGGTTACATGTATTATGTAAAAAAAAAAAAAACACTGTTATAAAACTATACCATATATGAACAGCTGTATATAGATTGACATAAAGTCTCTGATTAAACAATGAAATATCACAATGTAAACAAAGGTCTTTATACATATGGGAAGTATGTTGTATGAGTGGGATCCAACATATGTTTACTCTTATGGTTTGGTGTATTAGTGTTATCGGAGGGATCTCCCCCTACATGATAAGCTGTCGGGGCCTTTTTTGCTCACTTATACAAAGTATTGATGTTGTTAGCCTAATCTGGGTATATGGCCTTTGTTCATAAGCTGAGAAAACGAGTTCAAAACATAGAGGGGAATGAGTGGAAAGAGGGACGAGAAGAACTCTGTGAAAAAAGGTAAAAAATGATGAAGAAAGTGGGGAGCATCCCAGCATGGCTAGCCAGTAGATGGTAGTGGGGCATCCCTGACCCATACAGAAAAGTCGTCGGAATAACGAAACATTGCCCACGCGGTCCAGGTGATGGAAAATTGTTCCTCCTTCCCCATTTCCTGCGCCAACAGACGCGCCAGATCTCTAATCTGGTCCACCTCCACAGCCCAGTCACCCAAAGAAGGTACCTCTGTTGTTCTCCAGTGGCGGGGAATCACTGTCCTGACTGCGGCTAAAAAGTGGCGCAATATATCTTTTTTAATCGTTTTGAGGGGGCCTGGAAGCATAGATAGTAGGGCTATCTTGAAGTCTTCTCTTCAATACAGCCATTCAAAGTGCTGAATTATAAAGCATGTCTGAGAGTTAAGAAAAAAGGGGGCGGAGAGCTGAAGTCACACTCCGCAGAGCTCAGTGAGGAGATCTCCAAGAGCTGATTGAAAAGAAGAGACACCCCCCTTCCCACAGCACACAGGAACACTGCTGAGGCTGTCAATCATCTGGAGGACCCTTCTCTGTCACCATTTTTCTCTTGGTGTCAGAAGTGATTCATGCCGATAGCAGAGGAGCGAAGCAGTGCTCCTAATTGAGACACGTACACACTATAAAGTGATATACTTTGTTCATATTTCATGTCTGAGGTTTAGAACCACTTTACTGCCCATTGCACTTAAAAAAAAAGTAGACCACTCTACTTTTTTAGCACAAATAGTCAATGGTGTGAACTATCCTAACTGTAAAACATAAGCCCTAAATAGAAAATGTAAATGTATTGAAAGCAACACTACAGACAATTAGGTCACAGAGTGTGGAGCTGAAAAAAAGCACAGAATCTATGCGGCTTGCAAGGGAGCAATTTATCGATCGGCAGAGACGCTGCACAGGGTAAAACAGAGGTCTCCTAGCAACCAGCCAGTCAGCGTTATTGACTGGTCCATGTACAGTGCATGATGGGTAACACAGATGACACTAGAGAGGTGCTGATCCTACATATAATACAGGCAATGTGTAATGGAGTAGAAGTGATCCAGCCATGGATAATGAGAGCTTCTCTAGGGTCACCATGCCGTCCTGTCTGACTTGCACAATCCACATGTGACATGCCGATTTATTTACTTACTCATGTAGAAAATTCAGTAATGTCATTTCAGAAATCTTATTTACTGGCATGTGATAAATCTGACAGCAAAAGAAAACAAAAAGAAAAAGCTACAGTAATCTAGATACTGGTATATGTCCATCATCTGATAGGAAAATCCAACTAGTCCACACATTGTTATGCTGCAATCAGGATCATCTGACCGCGTTTTCTAGATTACTCATACACAAATGGGAGCATTTACACATCGGATCCTGACATGTGATCAGCACCATGCACACGCTCTAAGGTGAAGGTGAAAAGGTGTAATCAATGGGGCAGCATATGCAGCAAACGTGACGAGCAAACAACATGCATGCAGCCACATCTCAGTCTGCGAATGCACCACGTAACGGTTTTTGTAATTGTAACATTGGCCACTATTATTACTGTCTACCAACATCCATTTTTTTTATGTCAACTGCTTTGTCACACCACGTGCTGCCAATTTCCTTCAGTCTCTTTACAGCCACTTCCTGTCTACATGCATATACTTCAGGGCTGCATGGTATTTCTCTAGGCCAGATTCCTGGCCATAATAACAGTATAACATGCCTGTGCAATGATGATTTTTTATACAGCCACTGAAATCCTGTGCGAGAAGGTGACAAAGCAGGAATACAATTGGGTGACAAGGACATGGCGCAGAGCTTGCATGGGTAAGTTCAGCAGAATACTCTTCTTCACATCTCTGATGCACCTCTATGCAGGACGGTCCATTTTCAATAATAATAAATATTCATCAGCAGCAGCCCATTTCCTATGAAAGCTTTTGCTTTTTACTCTTCTGTACTGATACCATCTCAGATGTTCATTATCACTTCCTACAAGCAACGACACAAAAGAAAAAGTTTTCAGCCTGCAGAGTAACTGGGTCAAATCTCTCCGCAGTCAGCCTGCCAAAGCTAATACCTTTACAGTTTGTTAAACAGGCTAAACTATGCAAGCCCTCATTCAACCTTCCAGCTCCAGCAATAAACAGCGTGTGATTAACCAAAAATGCAGCAGAAGGAGCTGACAAGCTCGGTTTCAGCACGCAACACGTGACGGGCTCACTATGATATGGTTACCAAGCAGTCAGACATATCTGGGGGCAAGGTGACAGCAGTGCTTGGCAGCCCATGTCAGCAAGCTGAACACCACGCACATACGGAATAAATAGGAATCAATCTATTCAATAACGCCACACAACTAGATCAATACAGAAGGTTTGTAAAACATGCTAACTCGAAGGATTAAAATGAACTTTACCTTTGTCAAACCCAAGTTTTCACAGCAATTTTTCAGGACATTTTCACACCTGTCCACCATTAGTGGACTACTGTACAGGTTTACTTTAGTAATAGGTTCACCCACTGCCCTCCTATGTAGTATGCCCCCACCCCCCCCCCACACACACACACACCTCAGATGCAACATGGACACACTGCGCTGGCACGAAACCGCACCAACAATGTCCAGAACTTTGGACACTTCCCTCTGCGTCTTCGCATCCAGTGCAGAACTTTGGGCTCTGCATTGGTCTTGATGGTGTCAGAGAGTCTGCAACTGGCAGAGCATAGGGGGAACGAGGCGGCAGGATAGGAGACTGCAGGTGCAGAGTACTGGATAAAGAAGTGTTTTTTGTAGCCCCCTAGACCAGTGGTCTCCAAACTGCAGCTGGATGTGGCCCTTTGCTTGTCTTTACCAGGCCCTTGGGGTGGTATTCCTCCCAACGATACAAGGCACTTTATCTTCTACTGACCCCAACAATAGGGTATGAATACCGTCACTGATACCAACAATAGGACACTATTCCTACCACTGACACCAACGATGGGCACCATTTCTTCCCCTAATATTAACAACGGGGCAATGTTCCTCCCGCTAATACCAATGGTGGGACATTGCTTACTCCCATTGACAACAGGACATTTTCGACTCATGATGGCCACAGTCTGGCCCCCTCAAAGTCTGAAGGACAGTAAACTGGCCCTTGGTTTAGAAAGTTTGGAGACTCCTGCCCTAGACATAAATGAGCATTGAACCTTGCAGTGTACAGTAGCAGCAAACCACTGAAAGGAAGCAATTTCATTTCCCTGGGGTTCAGCTTTAAAAATGGATTCTGAAATTCAACTTGCTTAAACTTGATGCGAGCCTTCTGAAATCTACGTAGCACCGCTCAGGACTGCCAGCACTGGGAACCAATCAGGCTCAGCTGCAGTACACATGTTGATAGCGGACTGGCTTTGTATTTTTTGATACTTTACTGACTGATCAGCAGGCTGTTCATGACCAACCAATGGATACAAGCACTTGGCTGTGCTGCCTGGCAGGTGTACTTGAATCAAAGAAAAACAGAAATCACATTTGGTTACAGTTAAAACAAAAAGGGACCCTTGAATCTGCAGAAATAAGAAGAAAATGCTATTGGCCTGGTTGGACATTTATTGTAAAAATGGCACTGGGAATGTCGGCGGGACACATAGAAGTATGGGATCTCACCATTTTCTTGCCCGTCTCAAAAATCCTTGAAAAGCAGGTTTCCAAAATTCAATGCCATCTTAGGTCTATGCCTCTTGCAGCAAAAAAAAAAAACAAAAAAACACACATTTACCAAACACTGCTGGGCTTTCAACCAAAAGGGGAACCGTTCTGAATGGGTGATGGGATACAACTAAACCTGGTGCCACCAACTTCCCTTTCCAAATAACGTTATGCCTATAGTAAGCATTTCAGAAGTCTACAAGAAGTCCCATCCAGGCTGTGGTAACGGAAAACGAAACCAAATGTTGTTGGACAGGGCTTCAAAAGTGTGAAACAATTATGTAGTTCACTCCAAAGCGACCTAAAAGGTGTCTGAAATTTGGCATTTATATTGCCAATACCTTCTGCTTTCCTAAGAGGGTCATTTATTCTCCTAAAACAGTGGTCTCCAAACTGCAGCCCTTTGCTAGCCTTTATCCAACCCTTGAGCACTATTGCTCCCACTGACACCAGCAATGGGGCACTATTTCTTCAACTGATACCGATGGTGGGGCACTATTCCTCCTCCTACTGACCACCAATCCTGAGGGAATGCTTATTCTCACTGATGCTGGTCCCGGGACATTTTCTAACACCACTAGCCACAATCCGGCCCCCCTAAAGTCTGAAGGACAGTAACTGGGACCTTTGAAAAGTTTGGAGACCCCTAATCTAAAATGATTCTACTGCTCAGTAATATCTTTAATCAAGCAGTGCTTAATCTTCCAATACAGGACACCAAATTTGCACACCAAAATTTTAGGACTCCATGTCTTACACCCCAAGAATACTACTTCGCTTACATACATGGATTGCACCGAGTTTGCAGTGCCAATGATTTTACCATCTGTTATTTTAGCACATACTCATCACAACTGCAAAAAAAAAAAAAAAAATACACCTTGTTTCACACACAATTTTCCAGTGAACCTTTAACAAAAGATGAAAGTTGCCCATTCTAGCAATGATGATCGCATGTCTCTGGAAAAACCAACCCCTGACTCCACCCAGCCATTTGTTGCTCCAGCGATCTGGCAGTCAGAAAACCTACCTTAACACTTGTTACCCCTATAGAATAAATGGTGTCATCAACGACCACCAGCTCCACTTGCCTGCCCTCTCTGAAAAACCAAAAAGTGGATTAATGGAAATTGTAGCCTATTCTGGTGCATGGAGGTTGGACAGTACATGCATGTTTATCACCCACTTTGGTTATTGGCCAAGCCAATGGTAGACCCAAGTCCACAGCTCAAGATAAACATCTATATATACACACACCACAGTGATGAACAAACTAGGTTATTGTTATGGTAGTGTTACAGTGGTAGTATTATGCCAAAAGATATCTATCCAACAAAAGTTTTGGCAAGTATACATAATGCTGAACATATTCAACAATGAAACAACTGTATCCCAAATCAAGTGATCCAGTATACATAAGGTTGTCAGAAGCCTAGCTTTTTCCTTGTTGAATTCCTTTGCACTTCTCCTGCCAATGACACTTCTTCCCCTGTTTTCCTCTGGTCTCTATTTCTTTTTATTTTATTAGGTCTCCTTTTTTAATATTTTCCTCTAGGGCTGCTGGGTATTCTGCTTTATTTACCCTTCTGTGTCAACCTCTATGTATCATTAATCCCTCTACGATGTACCCCATACTCATTCACAGGGTGGGGGGCCCGGATCTGGGGGCCCCCTTATTAAAGGGGGTTCCCGGATTCCGATAAGCCCCCCACCCGCAGACCCGGACAACAGCCAGGGTTGTCGGGAAAAGGCCCTTGTCCTCATCAACATGAGGACAAGGTGCTGTGGGGGGGCCGCAGTGCGCCCCCTGCCCCAAAGCACCCACCCCCCATGTTGAGGGCATGCGGCCTGGTACAGTTTAGGAGGGGGGGGGCGCTCGCTCGTCCCCACCCCTTTTCCTGACCAGCCGGGCTGCGTGCTCGGATAAGGGCCTGGTATGGATTTTGGGGGAGCCTCCGCGCTGTTTTTTCGGCGTTTGGGGTTCCCCTTAAAATCCATACCAGACCCAAGGGCCTGGTATGCTCTTGGAGGAGGAACCCATGCTGGGTTGCATGCCAAAGTCAGAACATGCAAGACGGCGATCCGACTTCCATGATAGTCAATGGGCTGAAGTAGGATCAAAGTAGTACAGGGAGCATTTTCAAAGTCGGACCGACATGTGTCGGACCAGTTAAGACGGCTCCCATAGGAAAACATTGATTTTCACACATGCAACATGAGCTCCCAATGTCGGAGCATTTGTCGCACCAGTGTGAACCCGGCCTCAAAAAAGGGCGGAGAGCTGAAATTAAATACTTCAATACTCAGTGAGGAAAGTTCTGACAGTTGACTGGCGGAGAGGGGAAGGGACACCCCCCTCTCCACATTGCACACAAGAACAGAACTGAGGCTGTCACTTACAGGGTTTGACCATTTTTCTCTTTGGTGTCATGCTGATAGCAGAGGATTGAAGCAGCAGACAGAAATTACACACTATAGAAGTATATGCTTTGTTCATATTTCATGTCTGAGGTTTACAACCACTTTAAGCTGGCCAAGCACTGTTCAATTTTCATTAAAATGGTCAAAGAAAAATAATTCACAAGAACATTCTTTGTTGCCATCAAGCCAACTGATTAAATTCTAAAGTGCTTACAATTTTAACCAGTCCTACTATTTTAATGTAATCCCAGACATATTATACAGGTTTCCCACATTCACAGCTAGAATATCACTTGTTTAAGAAAAAAAATTCGTCTGCTTCAAATTTTTTAGCCGCCCTAGTCAAAAACATATGTTGATTTGACCCCATTACCATTGGAAAATCAAATGAGCAGTCAAAAAGCAGAAAATTGGAAAATTAATGTATACTGGTGTTCGGCCAGCTTAAGTCTGAACACAAGAGCATAATGCAAATAAACAGTCCCATTTTCCAGAATACAGCAAGCTGATGCCCACAAGTGTTATTGTGCAGTGTTGCCCCCTTCCTCAGACTTTATACCACCTCTGCAACTGAGTGACCCTCCTTCTCCCCATCCCTAAGAACGTACAGCTCTGTACTTTGCTCTGGTTGGCATAAATTATCTGCACATAATAAGCTAATTAGGTGAACATTTTGAGGCCAATATACCTACAAGAGCAAAATCCCCTGAGATCATCTCTTTTCTGAACGAGAGAAGATTAATTTATTGCATTATCAGCAATCTAAAAAGGAAATTGCCAGAGAAGTAGGAAGGTATTCTACTGCCAGGATGAGAAATAAACATGCCAGAGGAGAGATCAGATGTAGGATCAGGTTAGCTTAATCTATCATTAAGAGGCCTAGAAAAGGATAGCTTTCCACTGCAGTGAAAAAATGTTCTTGTCCAAGTAACTGCACAGTGTGCTCACAAAGTGTTCATTAATTTATAATACATAACGCTAAAAATAAAAGTTCTACATTACATGAAATATGCAGCCCAGTCTGGAGGTGCTTCTAGAGGACACCTGAACCATATGCTAAAGGCATTTTTATTCAGAATTGATTTAAACTTCCTACTCGTTACTTTTGCCATCAGCAGCCACCGCATACAAAGTAGTTCACAAAGCTGCTCATCAATAGATGTACATAAATCCAAAGAAAATTGTGAAATACATTTTTTTCTGCAAAAAATATATCATATAAAAGCAATGCAGTATGCAAAAAATAAACGGCTGTTGCACCGTAATTCCATCTGCATGTGGAAATATGGGGGCGATTTTATCAGTGTGGGTCTCGATTACATTTGGTAGCACCACAAATTTTCAGCATCTCTAGCTATGGCAAGAATGAAAAAACATCACTTAGTATTATGCAGAAAATGGGTTGCTACAGGTGTCACAATTGCAGTGTATGTAGTGAACAAATAGCAATTACTTTGTACGTGATTATAAAGATAGGCGCTGCTCTTAGGACTCTTTGCCAATAAACACAAAATATATTAAATGTGAAAAAATGTGTGAAAGAAAATACCGTATTTATCAGCGTATAACACACACCTTTATTTTAAGAGTAAAGTTTCAATCTTAAATTTTAAATAAAAACTTTGAAGCAAAATAAGGGTCATTGCCCATCAATGCAGCCTTATTAGTGCCCATATGTAGCCTCACTAGTGCCCATCAATGCAGCCTTATCAGTGCCTAGCTGCAGCCTCACAATTTCCCATCAATGCAGCTTGATCAATGCCCATCTGCAGCCTCACAATTGCCCATAAATGCCCATCTACAGCCTCACAAGTGCCATCAATGCAGCTTGATCAATGCCAATCTGCAGCCTCACAATTGCCCATCAATGCAGCCTGATCAATGGTCATCTGCAGCCTCACAATTTCCCATCAATGCAGCTTGATTAATGCCCATCTGCAGCCCCACAAGTGCCATCAATGCCCATCTGCAGCCTCACAATTTCCTATCAATGTCCATCTACTAGGGGTGCTGAAATTAATCGTAGCATCAATGCATCGCGATTCGACCACCCACGATGCGGCATCGATGCCAAGACTTGCATAAATCGATTATATGACGACATCACCCGCGCCCCGCTATATGCCCTGCCGATGAACTGAAAGCAGCCAAAGGAGTTAGTCGCGCCTCTTTTCCCGCCCCCCCGATGAACAGAAAGTAGCCGAAGGATCCGCAGGCGTTAGCCGCACCTCTTTTCCTGCCCCCCGATGAACAGAAAGCAGCCAAAGGAGCTGACGGTTCCCAGTGTCAACATGCAAGACACGTGGAGCGAGTGTCTGTCCCCATGACAGACACTCATGACTCATGAGCCGACCCCGCAGAGCCTTCCTCCTTGGCTCACCTCACACTGTGTGCAGTGTGCACACACAGGCTGCCTCCTTCCTCCTTACAGGCTGCTGTGGGAGACCAGAGATGCCAGACAGCCACGGTTGTCCTCCAGTCCCCCTCACAGGCTGCTGGAGAGTCGTCGTCGTCGTCGTCGTCATCAGGTATGCACATTGCACACTGGCAGCATTTGATGAGGCACATTGCCAGCAATAGATGGGCACGCTGCCAGCAATAGATGGGCACGCTGCCAGCAATAGATGGGCACGCTGCCAGCAATAGATGGGCACGCTGCGTTTGATGACACAGTGGCGGAATTTGATGGGTACAGTAGCTGCATTTGATGGCACAGTGGTGGCAATTTATGGGCACAGTGGCGGCAATTTATGGGCACAGTGGCGGCAATTTATGGGCACAGTGGCGGCAATTTATGGGCACAGTGGCGGCAATTTATGGGCACAGTGGTTGCGTTTGGCACAGTGGTTGCGTTTGATGGGTACAGTAGCTGCAATTGAGGTTTTTTTTTTTTTTCAGTTTGTTGCCGCCCCCCCAAAAATTTTGAGCACAAGCCGCCACTGACTACTAGCAATAATATAACATATTATATATCGTATATCTGATGCACCATTATGTGGACTGCAAATTTGCCAAATTATGAAAACATTAAAGTGACCAATGAGCATGACCATACCATTTCAACATTAATTATGGTTTATGTATGTCTTATTGTCTTAGTGATTGATTCACATCACAGCTTCATTGATTTGAAATTGATACTTTTTTTTGGTATGATTTTTGGTTTTGCTCATCACTGCCCCACACATGCAGCCATGCATTGCATGTGTGGGGCAGTAATGAGCAAAACCACAAATCATACAAAAAAAAAAAAAAAAAAGGTATCAATGAAGTTGTGATGTGAATCAATCACTAAGACAATAAGACATATTGTCTTAATATTGTCATAATAATACATAAACCATAATTAATGAAATGGCATACACTGTCGTTTGGGGGGACAATATGGGGACATTGGCTGCAGTCTCTGTCCATCTCTTGTATCCTGTCTGCAGTCTCTGATCCTCTCTTGTAGTATTTTGGGGTCAGTCTGGAGCTCCTCTTTAAGTTGTCTGCTGTGTTTACACTTTGCTACATGCAGAGAGTTTTTTATTTATTTTATTTTTTTTAAAGAACAGATAATATAAAAAAGAGGAGTTCTTCTGCTTTAATTTTTTGGATGAACAGCGTGCTTTAATTTTTTGGATGAAAACCGTGCGCAGTAATCGTGATGCATCGCGGAATCGAATCAAATCGAATCGTGGACGTGATAATCGTAATCGAATCGAATCGTGAGGCCAGTGATGATGCGCACCCCTACCATCTACAGCCTCACAAGTGACATCAATGCAGCTTGATCAATGCCCATCTGCAGCCTCACAATTGCCCATCAATGCCTATCTGCAGCCTTACCTCAGATTACTGCTGCCTCGGAGGGGACAGGGGGCGGAATGAGCGCCGTTAGATTACATACAGCGAGAATCTCCTGTTTACTCAGCAGATTCTTTAATACAAAGTCCCGCCACCTGGACCAGCTTCTATTATAGACAGAGCAGTGGTCCAATGCTGGCCCAGGAGACGGGACTTCCTTTTACAGAAGTCGCTGAGTAAACAGGAGATTCTTGCTATATGTAATCTGACGGTGCTCATTCCACCCTCCTCCACTCTAAGGCAGCCCAAATTGAAGTATCGGCGCATAACACGCACACACTATTTGCACCCGATTTTTAGGGTGAAAAAGTGCATTTTATATGCCTATAAATAGGGTATACGATGAATCCACATACAGTAGGGAAAATTAGTATTTGATCCCCTGCAGATTTTTCAAGTTTGCTCACTTACAAAGAGATATGTTTATAAATGGAGTTTCAGTTCAGTGAGTAAAATAAGTATTTGATCCCCAAGCAAAACATGACTTGGTACTTGGTGGAGAAACTCTTGTTGGCAAGCACAGAGGTAAGACGTTTCCTGTAGTTGGTTACCAGGTTTAAACACATCTCAGGAGGGATTTTGGTCCACTCGTCTTTACAGATCTTCTCCAAATCCATAAGGTATCTTGGCCGTCGCTTGGCAACTCGAAGTTTCAGCTCCCTCCAAAGATGATCTATAGGATTAAGGTCTAGAGACTGGCTAGGCCACTCCATGACCTTAATGTGTTTTTTCTTGAGCCACTTTTTTTTGCCTTGGCAGTATGATTTAAATCATTACCATGCTGGAAGACCCATCCATGACTCATCTTCAGTGTTCAGGCTGAGAGAAGAAGGTTCTCATCCAAAGTATTACAATACATGGCCCCGTCCATTGGCCCCTCAATACGGCAATGTTGGCCTGTACCTTTAGTAGAGAAACAGCCCCAAAGCATACTGATGCCACCTCCGTGCTTGACTGTAAGGATGGTGTTCTTAGGGTCATAGTTAGCATCTCTCTTCCTCCAAACACGCGTTAATGCCAAAGAGCTTAATTTTGGTGTCATCTGACCACAGCATTTTCTCCCAATCTTTCTCTGAATCATTTAGATCTGCATTGGCAAACTTCATATGGGCCTGTACATGTGCCTTGTTGAGGAGGGGTACCTTCTGGGCACTGCAGGATTTCAATCAATGGCCATGTATTTTGTTACCAATGGTTTGTTTGGTGACTGTGGTTATTGGTCATTTTGTATTTCTTCCATTTGCTCCAACAGTTGTTTCCTTCTCACCAAGCTTCTTGCTGATGGTCTTGTAGCCCATTCCAGCCTTGTGCAGGTCTACAATCTTGTCCCCGACGTCCTTTGATGTCTCTTTGGTCTTGCCCATGATGGTTTGAATGGAAGAAAGATTCTGTGGACAGATGTTTTTTATAGACAGAACGAGTTGTCGTTAGGAGCACCTTCTTAAATTAAAAGGACTAATTTGTGCACCACATGAGCATATACTGTAGCCGGCCTGTGGGAGGCAAATTTATTGTTGGTTGGTAGGGGATCAAATACTTAATTTTACCCACTGAACTGCAACTCAATTTATAACATTTGTATCATGTTTTTTTCTGGATTTTTGGTTGATATTCTGTCTCTATATTTTAAAATGCACCTATGATAAAAATTATAGACCCTTCATTCCTTTTTAAGTGGGCAAACTTACAAAATCTGCAAGGGATCAAATAATTATTTTCCCCACTGTATAACAATACAGTGTACATTTTCTTTGACACATTTATCACATTTAATACATTTTGTGTTTTAGCACAGTCTAAAAGCAATGCCTATCTTTATAATCATATACATTCTTAGTGTTCTTAACACTTAAAGGGGCAGCTGCAAAATCACATGGATTGGCGCCCTATCTATCTATCTTTTTTTTTTTTATTATTACTTATATATTTCTTTTTTCAATTACTTTGTACACCCACACAATGGCACCAGATGCGGATTAAAAAGTTATTGGAATAGTAACGCCAATTTTTGTGTTTATATCCCTAAATAAGTGTTAGCAAAACGACTTTTCCAAGAGGGGCTTTCAGAAACAGTTGGAATTGCATTAGGGAGACCATAACAAAAGCTCTAAAAGGCGACCATATTTACCTTAACAAACCTGTGCTAGTGCACTTTACCGAGAGAGGAAACGCCAGACACATGAAGTGGGGGGAATGGAGCAGGTGCAGGGGTCTTCTAAATGTGGTGATAGGGAATGCTAGCTTCTTCTAATAGAAGCTTTATGAATTGACACTCTTAATACAGGGCACCCCAAGGTCCTTGCACATACTGTACACTTACATGTTTCATAAATGAGAGAATATGACATTATACTCCATACAGCCCATTTTGCCTGCATATGCCCTTCACCATTTTCTGACACACGCTTGCTCTATGACAAGCTGAACGAATGTCAAAGGTGGTTCTGATTGCAGAAGGTCGAGGTGTGCTGGTAACATTTTTTCACTCCAGCTAGACCAGACTAGATTTTATTTCTACCCATAACTTTCATGACCATGTTACATGTACCTCCTGTCCTGGAGACAACAGCAACATGGGACAGAAAGTTATGGGGAACTCTCTTGCTGTGGTACAAACCTACCCAAAGTTCTGGCCAAACAATAGTTAATATTAAATATATGAATATCTTAAAAAAAAAAAAAAAAAAAAAAAAAAAAAGTATTGTACATTATGGTTCAGAAGACAAAGTTCTGGAACTTACAATGGCCAAACACAATATACTTTTGTCATATAAATTAGGTAATGGTGATATAAAATGGAGAACATAAATGACATCTGCCCCTCCTTTCCTTTTAGGCTAATCAGAGAACACCTTGTATTCACTGAAAAAAATGACAAGGCTTCTTCTAAACGGTGGAGGTGCAGGTGCGAACGACTCTCTTTGTTTAGTGCACAGAAGAGAAAGTTGCTCAAGCACCTGCCAGAAGAGGACATTGCTTACTGTATATAGCCTAGACGACAACAGTGAACTACTGCTTCATCATTGGTCACACTGAGGTGACATCTGAATATTTTGTTTGAGCCACACTGGCCATAGTACAATTTCATTCAAAAAATTTTTGTTTGTGTAACGTTCATTCAATTTTCTAATGGTGACTAGAGCCAAATCAATGTTTTTCTAGAACAAGCTTCTAACTAATTGTTTTTTGTTCTGGAAATTGCATTTATTTCAAAATCTAATGTCAACAGCAAAGTACTTTCAAATGACATTCGTCAAGTCATCAAAATTTACCGATGAGAATTTACACACAAAATGTTCATACAAGCATTCATTAGAAAATCTACTAGTGTATGGTGTTGGAAAATCTACTAGCATATGGCCAGCTCTAGAGTTTAAACCAATCTCATTCCTGGAGATCATCTTCTGATTGTTCTGACATGGATAGTGAATCATAGCTGAAAGCAAGTCCAACTAGCAAGATAGAGCCACAAAAGCCCCACTGTATTCCATAAGGAAGGCTTAGATGCGTCTTACAGTGATATAATAACACTAGTTATCATCCGCTTTGTCAGAGCGGAGATCTGACACTAATTCGCCAACAGCCTTCAGATAGCAGCTAATCTGCTAAAATACCTTCCAATCATTTAAAGCCGATAAAAAAAAAAAAAACAGTATTAGTTTCCTCTACAAAAATACATCTACTAATAAAGGCCGTGTTTATTGTAAGTTAACATAAAAACACATTGAGGTCTTGCTCACACTGTATAGGTTTTACCATCCATGTGTCCATAACCAAACTGTACAATCTACAAAGCAGCTTCAAAAATGTCACCACTGCTCTAAAAAAGGTTTCAACACATCAGATCATTATTGTTTTTCTAATACAATTTTAATGCCCCATTCACACCTTAGTGTTTTGTAGCTCGAAGCTCAAACACTCAAGTTAAAAATCCCATGCATTTCAATGGTTGCTGTTCACATAGGCAGTGTTAATTTTGTCTACGAAAATCTTTTCGTCGTCAAAATTAACCAGATGAAGACCAGGCCTTTTCTGGCAGTTTTTGTTTACATCTGAAAACTTTTTCTTCTTTAGTGAATTTAGAATTAGTTTGAACCCGCTAACATTATATAAGTAGAGGCCCTAGAGAATACATTGTTTGGTTTTCTATTTTTTTTTTTTTTTTTTTAAATGCAGTTTTTGGGAAAAATTTAAATAAAATAAAATAATAATAATAAATTGGTCTCATAACAGACAGAGGGGAGACATTTGACAGGTAAGGATACATGCAGGAGGCATGTATATCTTTATAGATAAGCACTAGGGCAGTAGTTTAGAAAGGATGACATTGGGTTTACATCCACTTTAATGCAAAAAAAAAAAAAAAACACCACAATACATAACCCAATTTTTTTGTAAAATCTAAAAGATGAGGTCACACCGAGTAAATAGATACCAAACATTAGATCTGCACGATTCTGGCTAAAACGAGAATCACAATTTTTTGCTTAGAATAAAGATCAAGATTCTCTCACGATTTTCGCAGCGTAACATCATGCTTTCACATTATACAAAAAAATGAGCTAACTTTACTGTTTTTTTTTTTTTTTTTTTAAATTAAAATGTATTTTTTTTCAAAAATATTGCATTTGAAAGACAACTGCACAAATACAGTGTGACATAAACTGCCATTTTATTCTCTAGGGTCTCTGCTAAAAAAAATTATATATAATGTTTGGGGGTTCTAAGTAATTTTCTAGCAAAAAATACTGATTTTAACTTGTAAGCAACAAGTGTCAGAAAAAGGCCTATGGCCTGTACACACGATCCCAAAATCGGAGGACAGATCATCCGTTTTTCTTTTTTTGCATGCTAGTCTTATTTTAAAAATGGAGATTTTACTAAAAAAGGTAAAAAAATTCTCATATGACAAAATAAAAAAAAAAAAAAAAAACGAAAGTGATGTCATGTGTTGTAGTGTATTTGTATTGTATTTTCGGACAACTGTACTAATTAAAACGAAAATCGTACGATCTGGTATCGTACGAGAAAAATGTTTGCGTTAGTCCCAACAGAAAATATCAGATGAACTGTCGTGATCGTCTCTTGAAAGCTCTGTACTAACAATCCGATTATTGTACAATGGCGTAGAAAGTGGCATTTCTCGTTTGATTTTCTGATCATGTGTACAAGCCATTAGTCTTTAAGTGGTTAAACTGCCCTCATCTACAGACAGAAGTTCATTCCTTTGATCTAAGAATGACATTTTACAGTGTTACTTTTTATCTCTGCAAGGTTGCGATTTTTTGACAGCTGTCAGCTTGTGTAGAGAACTACACTGAATTGAGAAAATGCGGTGTTAAGGTCGCAAGGGGGGGTTGAATCGCAATCTCAAATCTTTAACGATTAATCATGCATCTCTACCAAACATGTCACGCTTTAAAATTGTGCATGCCGCACATCGCCAACAAACGCAAATTTTACTGTCTTTACAGGATTCCACTTTAGATGTACAGAGGAACTTTAGTGCTAGAATTACTGCCCATGATCTGACGTTCGTGGTGATACCTCACATGTGTGGGATGATGGGGGTTTGTGTGCGTTCAGGACCAACGCACGCATTTGCTTTTGCGCTAGCATGGGGGGTGACAGGGGCACTTTATATTTATTTTTATTTTTTTTATTGTTCATTTATATATATATTTTTACACTGTTGCTTTAATTTTTATCACTTTTATTGTCACAAGAAATGTAAACATCCCTTGTGACAGCAATAGACATGTGACAGGTATTCTTACTTTGCACTTCAAAGCATTCAAAACGCCAAGATCGACGTTTTTAAGTACTTTTCATTTTTTTTTAAAACTGGCGCCTTTAAGACTCCCTTAATCCAGAAGTAATGTCACAATATCGCTTCTGGGTTACTACAGCCAAGACCCGATCAAAGCCGATTCCTGGCTTCCTTTGGGTCTCCAGCCAGCCGGCGGATGTGCCGGCTGGTCGCTCGGGTCTCCCGGTGGGACAGGAGAGTCCGGGCGAGCGGTGGAAGGCGGCGGGAGAGGCGGAGCATCCCTTCTCGCTGCTTGTAATAACAATCGAGTGGCTGCCTAGCTGCTGCAGGAGCTACTTTTGAAGCAGAACTGGGTACTTTTGGCCTTTTAGATCTGAATAGGAATTCCTAAAAAAAAAAAGTTTGAATTGAGCGCTTTGGCTTGTTGTGTTTTTTCAGTCATGTTTTTGGAGTCCTCCCCTTAGTGATTTGCATTGGCTAACATAAAATAACATGAAAACTGAATACCCATATAAAAGGCTTAAAATACTCCCATATACGCTTGCAAAAATGCTAAAAAGAAATAAAAATACGCCTGAAAATAACTCAGCTGTAAACGGGGCCTTAGGGCAGCCTAATGGGCCTAGAAAAACTGTATTTAAAGTGAGAAAACAAATATAAAAAGCATAGGACACGTTATAATAGAAACTTGAGGTGGATAGTAGGAGACCCCCCCATCTAGTCACATTTAAAACCTACAGATGAGTTTTTGCAGAGTACATGGATGTTGTTATCAGGTGACTCAGTGTCTGAGGTGAGCTGAGAACATGCTTTGTCACCATGTTATAGCGGATGGCTGACTTGAATAGAGTTGTGATCATGGATTCCAGGAAGAGACAAGCCACAGCACATCTTTTTCAGGAACCCATTATCCTTCTTGCTGGCACACAGTCATACAGGTGAGCAAGCACAACAATGCACCGGGGACATTTCTCAGCACCCACAGTTACCTTTAAATCCTGCCGTGGCATGCCATATATCTCACTTTAATACAATCTCAGCCAACCCGAGTCATGTACAGGCACCTCAGAAAAGCTAAAGGAATTCACATGGCAGAACAGAGCTTTCTCCTCCTCTTTGTTCTGTTAGAACAGGCTGGTATTGTTAGTAAAACAACAAAGATCTCTCCATAGACATACAGGATGTACCCATCTTCCTTATTAACCGCTACATGACTAAAGTTGGCCATACATACATTTCAGACGGTTTCTAAAGGAACAATGATCCTCTCGGTCCATCTAGGCTCACACTTTTTGGCAGGTCTGAAAGAGGCTGCTCACAGCCTACACGTATAACATTTAAACCTCCTGCACAGTGGGCTCAGATCCCCGAAAGCCTTTTTTCCTGCCAGCTAGGACGGTTGCTAGGACGCATACGTCATGTTAGGCCAGAGTTGCAAAGGACTGAACAGTGAATGTTACTGCACGACAATGCACATGCGCACTGTGCGATCCGCGTGCACCAATTCTTGGCTCAGTGCATCATACCTGTTCTCGATCATCCACTGTACTCCCCTGATCGGCACCTGTGGACTCTTCTGTTTCCCCGTCTGAAGAGTGGTGGCAATCCAAGAATGTGTAACAGCGCTTCTGTGATTGTTTCCTAAAGAGGCTGACAGTTTCCAGAAGCTTTATGAATGTTGCCAAAAGTGTGTTGTGAAGTATGGCGATTATTTTGAAGGCCAGCAAAGGTAAATTTGTTTGTATTGTCTATTTTGTTTGTTTTCAGATACCATTCACCAATTTTTTTTTAGACATACCTCTACTCACCCTACTCTCCTTTGTCTTTCCCAGGACTCTCCATTGCTGATGGGCACCCCATTTCAGTGATGGGCATCACCAAAGGAAAGTAATAAGAGGAATAGAATGTGGTGGGAAGGGTGAGACCAACCTCAATTTCCCAGGAACAGTACATAGGACGTCAGCCCCCTAGATCTCAGAATTTATGAAAACATTTGACTTTCAGATTTGGTTTCTGATATCCTCATTTTATGCATGTTTTTACTATATATTTATTCTGAATTATCCAGATTTGTGACGGGTTTACTAGAAGTACAAAACAAACAAAAAAAAGTACCTAGGTCCTCCTAGAAAGCATCAACAAAAATTCCTTTGTATGGTCTTCATGACTTCTATTTTTCAGGACTTGTCACAACTATTATTGCTTTTATCAGGAATTTACAAACAATGATCCAATACAATATTCAAAATATCGAATTATTATTGTGTTGATTTTTGTAAAATAAAATAAAAAGTGATCAATGGTTCATCAGCTCAGCTGTCAACCTTGGTGACTTGTGGATTCAGAGGAGATGCGTCATACTTTCGCTCTATCTTCACACATGTAACCATATATGTGGACATATACAATTCTAGAGACCACACACGGAGGCTGCAGTAATCAGCTGCTCAGATTTCAGCAATTGCGTTAGACCATCCCCATTATTGTACTCATTTTTACACTTTTTTTTGTCATACACACAGCACCACAGAATTTGCGAAATTGCCAGTACAAGCTCAATCAATATAATACAACAGGAAGATAAAAGGAAGATCAAAGTGTCTGTTTGTCAAAGTAGCCAATCTCACTTTATTTCACTTGTTCATGGAAGGAAGTTAACAAGAGGGCTAAAAGCAGAAGCAGGAATATTACGGATGCAAGTTTCAGATCTCCTATGGTCCTCCAAAAGCCTTTGCCAATCTGTAGTGGTTAGTTTTACAGAAGCAAGAAAGGCTCGATTTATAAATGGCTAATCAGGCCTTAAAGCTGAACACCAGGTATGATTTTTATAGCATAGATAGATAGGTCCAGCTTGGAGCAATGTGAGTATGTATATACTTTACCTGTGGGACAGGTGCAGAAGAGGAGGATCAGTGTAGTAATAACCGCTACTACAGCAATCCTCATCATCTTCTGGATCCTGTGCTGTGCAGCTATAATGCTGCATTGTAACCACAAGGGTCGCTCACTCTGCAAGGGTGCCATTCACAGAACGCCTTTCATTTTTCTCAATGAGTGCAAAGGATTCTATGCTTAAATAAGGTGGAGATCATGACATCACCACCTGCCTTTCCACCTTGTCCAATCAGAGACCAGATCTGTAAAAAAATGCAAGGTGTTCTCTGAGTGGCACTTGTGCTCACTAGGAAGCAGGGCAGCTGCTTGGCATCCTGACAACAGCAGTGATTACTGTAGTAATAGTGCCCACTACAGTGATTCACTGCTTACACAGAGATCCCACAGGTATGGCATATGCCTTTGTACATTAGTCTAATGCAAGGGTCCTCAAGCTTTCTAAACAAAGGGCCACTTTACGGTCCTTCAGACTAAAAAGGGGGCTGGACTAGGGCCAGCGGGAGTAGAAAATGTCCTGGAGTCCAGTGGGCGTAAACAATGCCCTATTCAGATGTCAATGGAAGGAATTCTGCCCCATTGTTGGCGCCAGTGGGAGAAATTGTGCCCTTTTGATGGTGTCCGTGGGAGGAAGTGTCCCACTGTTGGTGTCAGCGACAGGAATTATGTGCCATTGCTGGCGTCAGTGGATGGAATAGTGCCCCAAGGGCCGAATACAGATAAGCAAAGGGCAACAGTTTGGAGACCGCTGGTCGAATGTTATAAAATCATACCTGGAGTTCAGCTTTACACAAGACTCAAAGTTCATCTAGCCAAGTTGTTGGCCTCATGCACACTCTTCTGAATGCCTTTCTCCTGGCGCCAAAAGCCACGTTTTTCAAAAGCGTTTAGGCATGTCAAGCGTTTTGGTGTTCATTCAATTCATTGGCAAGAACACCAATTTATCCTGCCCATTGAAATTGCCGAGGACGATGAAACGCTAAATGAACCTAACGTTTAGGCGCGTCAGGAGTTTTTTTGGCCAAAACGCTCCTCTCCTGAACAGGAAAATGATGGGTTATTTGTTGGCTTCTTAATGCTCCAGCCCGTAAACACCTATGTGCACAAAGACACATAGCAGCGTTTAGAGGCAGAAAAACATCAAACAGCGGCCTTTAGCGCCCAGTGTGCATGAGGCCTGTATATAAAGCCCTCTATGCTTTGCAGCGCACCAATTAAGCCTCACTTCTATACTAGAGAAGGACTTACATGTAAGGAGATCGTTGTCATCCGGCAATCGCTGCGAGGAAGCAGCTATAAAACCTGCAGCTAGAGATGCGGTCACCAGACTCCAGTATGGACAGTAAAGAGGTGTGCATTCTGGAATGAGGGGAGACTCCCCCAAGCTTTGATCACTCTTCAGAATCTTTATGTATGGCAGTTCTAGCAATAAATAAATGACACTTATCTTCAGTTTTCAGGATGTTGTGATACTTTGCATGTCTGACATGACAAAGTTGCTGAGTCTAGCTGCAGTGCAATTATCAGGTGACCACACAAAAGGGATAATCATGTATTTTCTAGAAAGTGATGTCATGTCTGAAGATGCTTTCAACTAAAACAGTTCCTCAATTCAGCATAAAAGGGAAACTAATGGATTTTTGTCAATTACATTCTACTAACAGCAAGAGGAAAATATAAAATATTCATTACACAATGGAATAAATCGTGTATATCTGACAAAAAACATTTTTTTTGCTTCAATTTTATTGATAAATATAAAAGGAATAAACAAAGTGTCACAGATTTCTTTGAATTGTTTCCAACTGTATTTGAGTTAGCTAATACAACCATAGTCAGACCAGTGTAAGAGCCTGCGTTAAGAGGCATTGGCATCTGATAATGACATCAGTCGGGACATTCTGAGATCATTCGGAATTCTTTGATAGGGGCATCTGACCCGCAGGTAACCTCCTTCAAGCTGGTTATGCATTCCCATAGACTTGTATGGGGACAGAAGGACAAACAAAAGCCAATCAATCAGCACAAAAGCCAATCAGCACAGGGTAGATTTAGACATGTGCCTACTGTTTATCTGAAGAGCCATCCGCGTTCGGCTTGCTTTTAAAGCAGAGTTCCAGCTTTTTTATTTATTTATTTTTTTTAAACACCCCCGTGATGCTTGTACCTAAAGAAATAACAAACTGTAATAATATGTAATGTCGCTTTTCTAAATGCTTTTTTTTTTTTTTTTTTTTAAACTAACCCTGCTGCTACTTTTGAGTGTGCTGCCATCTTTATTGTGGGCATGTGAAGCCCACTAGTACAGGGATATGCAATTAGCGGACTTCCAGCTGTTGCAAAACTACAAGTCCCATCATGCCTCTGCCTCTGGGTGTCATGCTCGTGGGCTGTCAGAGTCTTGCTATGCCTCATGGGATTTGTAGTTCTGCAACAGCTAGAGGTCCGCTAATTGCATATCCCTGCACTAGTATCTACTTCCGGTATACGGCGCTTCTGGCTACCCAGCACGCACCTCCCGATCTCGCGCATGCACATTAACTACAAAGCGTTGCGCACTCATTGTTGCCTGGCATCGTGTCATTTCCTGTTTGGAAAGAACGCAGTGCTACCAGGGGAGGATGCCCATTGACTCCTGGGACTGATGAAACTCTTATCCTAGGAGTCAATGAGCGTCCGGAAATGACATACCTCCCCATGGTGAGGTACACTGAAAGAGAAGCAATTAGGGTGCAGAAATAAGGTAGATAGACTAAAGAAAAAAAAAGGCCAATGTGGATTTTTAAAGCTATAATGAACGTGAAAGCAGAAAGTTCACAAAGCGTGTGGAACGCCACTTTAAGAGACGTTTGACAGGCAGTCGTCTCCTCAGCCTCCTTACCGACCTGTTTTAGTTCCATTTTTGCCAACAAATGCAGTTGCGGGGCTTTTTTAGTTCCCCATTTGCTTGAATAAGTTGTGCTTAGTGGGCTTGAACAGGGCACGTTCAGTGGTAGTTTTTGCCGCTGGTGTGAAACAAAGCATTGCAACCACTGTATGTAAACACCCGTGTCCGCTGCCATTTGCAGTTTAAGGAGGACATTGGTTGACAGCTCAAGCATGCATTTTTATTGCTCCCCAACCCTCTAAACGAGGACTTTCAAATTTTCTGTAAGGAAAGTCCAGAATTATCTAAACAAAAAGTGATCTAAACTCACATTTCTTCTTGTGTCGCTAGCATATTTGAAAAACCCCAGGACAAACAGCTTACTCTGCAATGTAAGTATACGCATGGTCAATGGAGAAAAAAAATGGCTGCAAACTGCAGTCAAAAGGTGTCTATGTGTCATAAAATCTAGTTTAATTTGTACCTAAAACATGATTGTAAGGGCTCATTCACACAGGCAAATGAAAATGAAACAGGATCTTGCTGGAAGAAGAAGTTGGCAGCAAAATCCTGCGTAAAAAGTTTTTTGTATGCTTGTAACATTTACATATGTACAGCAAAAATGGACCCTATTGATCACTGTCACTGATATGTAAATATCAACAATGTGGGGCCGCTATGGCTGATCACACACACACACATCCTGATTGAGTCATTCATATGGTGGCAGTGAATGTGCAGGATGATCTTGGTCAAGTATGAATCACTGAAGATTCTGCACATTTACTGCCACCACAAGAATGACTCATTCTGGACCAACATGTACACAGCAATTGTGTGTGATCAGGGATGGTGACCCCACTGGTTGCACATTGTTGATATTTACAGGTCGGTCTGAGCAGGGACAGGGACTAACATGGTCCATGTACAGTCTACACATGTATACATTTCCAGCAGCTGTACAGGGACCTCCCACCCTGTTCCAAAAACAAAATCGAGTCTTGCCGAGTGCTGTTCAGCCATTCACAGACGTTTTTTGTATTTTATCCATGAATACAAAGCTTCCTCTCAATAGCTGTTGGATTGCCGGCCACATTCATTGGCTGGGCTGATATGACATCCCTCATCTTCAGTCGGCTTCAACATTGCCAAATTTCTATAGTGAACTATGCATGCGCAGCTCACTTTACAGGAGCAGACAGGCAGGTAGGTAACTTTAAAAAGGAGAAGTACAGCTAAAGCTCATTTGGCTGTACTTCTCCTGTGGATCACAGGAGTGCAGTTCGTTCTGCACTCCTGTGACCCATTTTCAGCAGACAACTGGCTGAAGTCCGCTGTCATCACAAAGCCAGTCCAGGCTCAGGCAAGTTTGCGACATAGGAGTCGGGATCCACCCACATGCCTAGACCGGCACCCAGCTAAGCTTGTTAGCGAGCCAATGAAACCCTGAGCCGGCCGCTCCCGCCCCCTTCACAGCCCAGCGCTCCAGTGGGGATGGAGAAAAGAGCTGATGACTGACAGTCGCCAGCTCTCTGCTCGGGGAGCTGTGAGAACTGAGCGATCTGCGGTGTTAGATCGCTCGGTTCTTAGTCTTCGAGGCGCTGGGGGGACAGATTCAGTCTTCACCTAGGTAAGTATGATTAATAAAAAGAAAACCCATACTTCTTAAATGCAGAAGAGACAAACCATGTCCCCTTCTGCACTACAAATCCTGCCTGCTAACCCTTTCATTTTTAAATAAAGTTCCACTTTAAAGTGATAGCAAAGCTGGAGTTAGGCCTTAATACAGGATTAGTTATGGTTACATTTTGGGCATTTTAGTGGATCAAAAGGAATCTTAAAACCCCTTATTTTACAGTTAATTACAGCACGTTAGAACTTATGTGGCCACTGAGAGGAAGGCGAAATGGCAGTACCTACACCTCTCCCATCTGCAGGCTATGGTAGAGTAGCTCAGTGCCAGCAACAACTGCTATTTCAGCATGTTTGGAAGCCATTTTTACAAATTGTGGAGGTATAGGTAAGCCATTGGTTGCTACAGCTGAGCGAAACATATGCAGATGAGAATAAAGTGTTTAATGGGCTTATGATCCCTCTTAAAAGTCTTATGACCCAGGACTTTCTGACATGAGGACAACTGTGACACGCATAGTCAAGCATAGCATAACCTAAGCTACTGCTAAGTCTTCAAACTACCCAACCTAGAACATTCTGCCATGCTCAGGATAAATACAATGCATATTTAGCTTCTAAAACCATACAATTCTTACCCTTGTGTATTGTGATTGAGCTGTGGCTTGTGCACTTGTATTTTATGAGTACTTCCCTAGCAGTAAATTATCCAAGTTTCAGGATGCAACCTATTATGTGTGTCTGGCTGGACTCCAGCCCAAGTTTTCACTGTTTCCTCAGCTTCCTTCTCTAACCGATGTCTTATTTAATTCTGATTTAAACGCATTTCATCTTGTAGTGATATTAAGATGCTTTTGGCAACCTCTGATGTGAATGACATCATACAAGGCCATTTCCTGAGGGACAAAGGGCGAAAAAGGAAAACGTATGACCCTTGGTCATTGCTTTACATGATGAAAGGATGCAGACAAAATTACTGGATAATGTACAGAAAACATATAGATTTCTAAGTTTGTGTAAATGGTAAAAAATAAAGAAAAATGCAGCCTGAACATTATTATTATTATACACGATTTATATTGCACCAACAGTTTGTAGCGCAGCGCTTTACAATGTAGAGGGGGGAACACACAATTACAGTACAGTTCAATACAGAAGGGACAGGAGGGCCCTACTTGTAGAGCTTACATTCTAAATGCAGGGGGTGATGATACAAAAGGTAATAGAGAATGATTTGATAGGGGTGGCTCGGGAAAGTTGTTAGGTCGGTGTGGGATAGGCTTCCCTGAATAAGTGAGTTTTCAGGGATCTCCTAAAAGGTGGACAGGTTAGGGGCTGATCAGATATACCGGGCAGGGAGTTCCAGAGGATGGGAGAGGCTCTGGAGAAGTCCTGAAGGTGAGCATGAGAGGCGGTACCAAGGAAGCTAGAGAGCAGGAGGTCCTGGGAGGAGCGGAGGGGACGATTAGGGCAATATCCCTCCCTTCTAGATGGTAAGCTCTAACGAGCAGGGCCCTCTGATCCCTCCTGTATTGATTTGTATTGTAAGTGTACTGTCTGCCCTCATGTTGTAAAGTGCTGCGCAAACTGTTGGCGCTATATAAATCCTGTATAATAATATCTGCAGATGAGGTTGGTGATGTAGCTGGGGCGATGTGGATGGCCTTGTATGTTGTGGTTAGCATTTTGAATTTTATACGGTGGGGTAGGGGAAGCCAGTGGAGGGATTAGCAGAGAGGGGCAGCAGTCACGGATCAGTTAGTAAGGTGTATTAGTCTAGCAGCAGCATTCATAATAGACTGAAGGTGGGATAGCCTGCGTAAGGGTGGGCCATTAAGGAGAGAGTTGCAGTAGTCAAGGCGGGAAATAATCAAGGAGTGAATAAGTTGCTTTGTGGTGTTATTAGTCAGGAAGGGTCGAATTCTGGAGGTGTTGTGGAGGTTATGGCAGCAGGATTTAGCCAGAGATTGGCTGTGGGGGCTGAAGGAGAGGTCAGAATCAAGGATTACACCCAGCACCCTGGCATATGTGGAGGGACCAATGGCTGTGGTGTTGATCTTAATGGTAAAGTCATAGGGGGGGGGGGACCAGGAAAGAGGAAATATAACAAGCTCAGTTTTAGAAAGATTGAGTTTGAGAAAGTGGTGTGACATCCATACCAATATGTCATTCAGTAAATTTGAGATCCGTGAGGAGACCGAGGGGGTGAGTTGAGGAGTGGAGAGATAGATCTGGGTGTCATCGGCGCAGAGGTGGTATTGGAAGCCATGGGAAGTTATCAACTGGCCCAGGGAAGAGGTATAGAGCGAGAATAGGAGGGGCCCAAGGACGGAGCCTTGAGGTTCCCCAACAGAGAGAGGAAGAGGAGCGGAGGAGATGGAGTTGCAAGTGACACTGAAAGTGCGCCGAGATAGGTAGGAGGAGAACCAGGATAAAGCAGAATCAGAGGCTAAGGAAGCGTAGTTTGCTGATGAGGAGCAGGTGGTCAACTGTGTCAAAGGCAGCAGAGGGGAGTATGAGTATGGCGTAATAGCCATTGTTTTTAGCAGTTAGGAGGTCATTGGTGAGTTTTAGTAGGGTAGTTTCAGTGGAATGTTGTGGACGGAACCTGGAATGTAGGGGGTCGAGAAGGTTGTTGCCCGTGAGGTAGCGTCTCATTCGGTCATGGACAAGGTGTTCGATGAGCTTTGAAGCAAATGGGAGCAGGGAGGTGGGTCTTAAGTTATTCAAACAGGTGGGGTCTAGTGAGGGTTTTTTAAGTATGGGTGTAACCAGTACAGTGCATGTTTGAGCGGGGAAGGAAAGGTGTCGGAGGAGAGGGAGAGGTTGAAGATGTGGGTTAGGGAGTTTAGGATAGAGTGGGAAGTGGTTGCAGTAATCGTGAAGGGACAGGGTCCAGGGGACAGGTGGTGAGGTGGGCCATGGAGAGGAGTTTTTCAACTTCATCGGTGGTAACTGGGCAGGAGGAGAGTATTGAGTGTGGTGTTGGACCTGATGTGTTGGGTAGGGGAGGAAGTTGAATGCTGGATATCTCCTTTCGATTGTGTCAATTTTGCTTTTGAAATGGTTGGCAATCTACTGAGCGGTAAGCAAGTTGGTGGGTGGGGGCAGTGGGGAGTGAAGTAAAGAATTAAGGGTAGAAAAAAAGAGTTGACGAGGTTTGGATGAGAGGGTTTTGATGAGAGTGTTGTAGTAGGTTTGTTTAGCAGAGTGGAGGCAGGAGTTGTATTTGAGAAGGGCAGATTTGTAGAGGGTAAATTCTTGCAGGGATTTAGATTTACGCCATGCTCGCTCAAGAGCACGGCTCCGTCTCTTGAGACTTCTGGTGTCGCCTGTTTGCCAGGGTTGCGGCAGATGGGGCCTGGTTCTGCGTGTAGGAGGAGCAAGTACGTCTAGGGAGGATGACAGCATGTTGTAGTAGATGGAAGTGTTAGGTCTGGGCAGGACAGGGGTACGGTTTTGTCGTAAAGGCCATCAGTAGCAGAATGAAGAAGGGAAGGGTTGAGGTTGCGAAGGTTTCTGCGTGTAGTGGTTTGTGGGTTGGCAGCATGGGAGGTAGGAGACAAGGAGAGTGTGAAACGGATAAGGTTGTGATCAGAGAGAGGAAAGGGGGTGGTAGAGAGGTTGCAGGGAGTGCAGTGATGGGAGAATACGAGGTCGAGAGTATTGCCATTGGAGTGAATGGTGGTTTGTGTCCATTGTGTTTGGTTAAGTAGTTAAGAAGTGGTTGCAGTATGCAGTGAACATGGACAAAAAGAAAAACACGTCCACTTTTTGGCCACTGGTTTAGATGGGATATGAGCAATCTAAATAGGTTTTACCTATAAACAAATCTTTTCCTGGTCAATGCATAGTCAACAACGCATGAAGACACACCTTAAGGCTGGCCATACATGGTCGAACATCGAAATAATTTTCTTTTGAAAAATCAGAAGATTTGTGCATTTTGTGATCCAATGGTGCCACCATTGATTTTCGAAATTCGACCAACCAAGCTTTCAATTTCACCTCATGTTGCTACAGAAAAGAATTTTCGTGGCTGGGAATCTTCTTTTCTTTCCAGGAATTTTCTTTTCCGATTACATTTCTCGCCCGATTCTCCCATCATTGATTAGAAAATCGTTTCTTTTTCAAAAATTTCCAACATGTCCTATTACTCAAATTTGATTGCCGTACGAAAAGAGTTCTGTTGCTGCAGCCAACTAATGGTGCGAAATACAAACGAAAATTCTTTAGATAAGATTTTCGAAAGAAAATTCTTTTGAAATTCGACCCATGTATGCTGCCTAAGGCCGAGTTCATCTGTGGAAAACTTCAGCAGCTTTCCTGCACTGCTCTGCAGGTGACAGCTGCAGGGAAGTGTGAATGGGAAACATAGAAACCCATTGTTTTTACTGTGCCCTTGCAGAAAATCGTAGCTCTCTGCTATAGTGTAAATGGTCCTTAAAACAAAGGCAGATTCTTGATTTTCACTGTACAGCTAAAAATAAGTAGAGTTGAAGGAAAAGTCTAGTTTCAACTTTTTTTTTTTTCATCAGAACACAATAGAACCACAGGTGAGATAGCTGTATTAACATCAGATAATTAGCACAGCGGCTCCTCCTGAGCTGTCAGGTTTTTTTCCGTTCAGCCTTGCTGGGTTGAACAAAAAATAAAATAAATTCACTAGTGTGTACTAAGCTTAAGCCTATGAACAGACCAACATGCTATCATACCACTAGTGGCTAGCCTGCCAATCTGTATACTGTAAGAAACATAAAAGAGAATGCATATACAATTATGGAATTCAAAGTAAATGCAACAAAACTCAAACCTGTCCTAATTGGAAGTAAACTACTTTCTCTTCTCATGTTTTAAGCACTAGGAACAGCGACGCGTGGCCAAGAACGTACATAAACATGGTAGCCGGTTATTTAAGAATATACCCAACATAGTGTAAAGTTCAGATTACATCACACAAAGGATCATATACTGTGTAATGTTATATGACAGGATGCAGGCACACCTACAAGTAAAGCAAATACCATCTGGTTATCATAAAAAGTATAATAGAATTGTATAAGTGGTAAGCACTGCTCGACTCCAGGGATTTGTTAATATCTGCATTAGGAAGACAATTTATAAAACGGAATAATGTAATTATATACTAATGTATTTTGAGCAGAGGCACTAATTCCTTTATGATCCAGATGTTACATACATTAGATTAGCCATGTACAAGGTGACTCTGGCTAGATCAGCGTCCTCTACAAACCTCCGTCTGATGACTTTACTGCATTACATAACACAACAATCATACCGAAAAAACAGTCAGCAAATTGGATCAGAATTGTCAGCTTAGGCCATAAAAAGATTTAGAAATGCAAGTCATGCTTGCCGATAACTGGAAGCTTTACTTAATCTATTCCTCTCTTTTCAGATTTATAACGAAACATTTCCATTGAAATGACATGCACTGCGTCTACTGCAGAAAGTGCTTGTGAGAAGGGTCTGTCTTTGTAAGCCCATAACAACCTGGGCCTGGCAGTTTTCTAGTGCAGATTAGAAAATGAGGATTACCCTGGGCAGCTCAAACAGTTCTTGCAGAGCTCATAAACAATTCAAACACAAAGAAATCCAATCATTTAAAACAGATCCTAAATATCACTGCAGATAGAAATGAAAAAGGAGAACTCCAGACAGCACTGTATTCAATATAATTTATCATTTATCTATTCTGCTTGATTCCGAGCATGTGTTCAACTTTGTGCGTCGGAATTGTGTACACACGATCGGAATTTACGACAATGTATTTTGTTGTCGGAAAATTTGAGATCCAGATCTCAAATTTTGTGTGACGGAAATTCTGCTCGAAAATGTCCGATGGAGCCTACACACGGTCGGAATTTCCGACAACAAGCTCCCATCGAACATTTCCCGTCGGAAAATTCGACCGTGTGTACGGGGCATTAGGATGGCCATACATGGTCGAATTTCGAAAGAATTTTCTTTTGAAAATCAGAAATTTTGTGATCCGATGGTGCCACCATTGATTTTGAAATTCAGCCAACCAAGCCTTCAATTTCACCTGATGTTGCTACAGAAAATAATCTGTGGCTGGGAATCTTCTTTTCTTACCGGGAACTTTCTTTTCATGCATATGCGCATTTCTTTTTTGATTTAATTTCTCACACAATTCTCCCATCATTAATTCGAAAATCGTTCGTTTTTCAAAAAATTTCCAACATGCCCGATTACTCAAATTCGATGGCCACATGAAAATCGGCTGTTGCTGCAGCCCACTAATGGTGCGAAACTCGAACGAAAATTCTTAGATAAGATTTTAGAAAGAAAAATCTTTCGAAATTCGACCCGAGTATGGCCTGCCTTATAGTTATACTTTAGGTACATTCCAAATACAGGCAGTGTCAGTTCCTGAATTAGACTTGGCCACAGCATTTTTGCAGCTCCTGTACAGCATATCTCAGGAGAGAGAAAAAAGCAGCATAAGTGGCCAATCAGATGTGTTGCAGTGTAAGAAGCATGCTGATAGGAGTAGAGAGTAAAGCTGCCCAGAAGATGAGTTCATAAGCATGCTACTTTGTATTTCCTTGTCCATCATATGCTAGGGGGTAGGGAGGAGACCCCAAAACTGTGTTGCAATTCCCTTTCGATCTGTGGCTATCATGTCTGTAGTAAATGTCTAGTGTGCCTCAACAAACAAGGCACATCAATAACTGAAAATGCATCTCACCAGCTAAGTATCACCGGTTCAGCTAGGGAAACTCGAAACTTGTAATTAGATTTCTCCAGCACATGGAAAATATATGAGACTGCAAATCACTTCAGACTGGAGTTTGTAGAATTAACACTGCATGAAAATTCCATCAAAAATGGCAAGCAACTAAAAATAATAGTAAACAAAAAAATAAAAAAGTGTAAGTGTTTTTAGCCAATGTTTACCTGACGCCATATAAATCATTTGACTTCTGTAAATGGCTACTTAATCTATTACATATAAAGAGCCGTGAACAGTCGCAGGCAGTATCAGCCTATCATTGATTTCTACAGACTTCCAGCCCGCAGCAGACTCTACAATGAAGCAAAGGTTTCAGATGCTGCACTGTACATTCAATTTAAAGTGACAAAGCACAACCAATAAAAGAACTTTACCAAACCATTTTCACAGTCAATCCATCCAGCTAAATTAAAAACCTCTACACCGAGCGCCAGGCAGCACTTGGAACATGTCAAAAACTTGACATCCACACTTCTATGGACAAAGCCTTAGACATGTTGCTGCTGGTACGATTGAGATAAGTACTATTGTTGGTGTATTTATTATCACCTTGAACTGCAGCAATCCTGGCATTCTCAGTATAAAAGGAGAACCACATAAAAACTGGTAAATTATGCTCCCATCTCTGACTAAAAATGCTCACCTTGCTTCCAGACAGAAACAGTCAGCTGAAAAGCTGTAGGTACGCCTTGCCCTTGCATGACGCCAACAGGCACTCTATGACATGCATTTTAAACCCTTTTAAATTAGAGGGCTTAAAAGGATAAGCCTTTCATCATATATGTGTCTTACTTAGTAACCAAACTCTGGCCAGTTTTGTACACGTTTTGCAAGAATGAGGTCTTCAGATAATGTCAAGTTAATGCTCGTGCTATACATAAACCTGTAACTACTGAAATGAGGGACCACATCGTACCTGATAGCAGAGAAAAAGTTTAAACTTAATAAAATCTCTAGATTTTTTCTTGATCCCCACAGCAGGTCATCAGCTCCAACACAATAGCTGAAAAAAAATACCAAATTCGAAACTTTCATAGCGGCCACAGATTTGTATGCCCAACAATCTTTCTGAAATTCCGCGTAATGCAGATGATGATCACACCACTGGCATAAAAGGGAGAAAGAAAGAAAACGAAAAACGAAAGAAAGAAAGAAAGAAAGAAAACGAAAAACGAAAGAAAGAAAGAAAGAAAACGAAAAACGAAAGAAAGAAAGAAAGAAAACGAAAAACGAAAGAAAGAAAGAAAGAAAGAAAGAAAGAAAGAAAGAAAGAAAGAAAGAAAGAAAGAAAGAAAGAAAGAAAGAAAGAAAGAAAGAAAGAAAGAAAGAAAGAAAGGAAAACAAAAGAAAGAAAGAAAAGAAAACAAAAGAAAGAAAGAAAGAAAACAAAAGAAAGAAAGAAAGCAAAAGAAAGAAAGCGAAAGAAAGAAAGAAAACGAAAGAAAGAAAGAAAACGAAAGAAAGAAAGAAAACGAAAGAAAGCAAAAGAAAGAAAGCGAAAGAAAGAAAACAAAGGAAAACAAAAGAAAACGAAAGAAAGAAAACAAAAGAAAGAAGAAAGAAATGTTCAGATCCCCTTAACCTGAACAAAAGCCTGCCCATATGTGGAGGTGGTACAATCCTCACCTCCTCAAGTACAGCCAAATCTGAAAGATGTGGTGACCTCTTGCCACATGCCAAGAACAGACATACTCATTGCACATGGCACATATATAAGTGCCCATTTACACAGACCTTTCACCAGTATGATGATGAATTGGAGCATTTTGGCTAACTGAAATGGATTAGCACTCACTACACCGATGTTTACTTCTTTACAGTAGAGTTTACCGTCCCTGTGTTGGAGTTTATAAACATTCATGGGAAGACTGTTGGCTTACTGGACCAAGTCAAAGAAATGTCTTCCTCCAGCTGATTTACTGAAAAACTGGCAGTTGCTCCAGAGCTTAGTAAATGAAGTAAAGCTTCACTTTGCAAAGAGTATCCAATCACATGTGAGGAAAAAAAAAAAAAAAAAAACAGCATCTTTACTTGCACGATTGGATGATGGATGTCAGCAGAGCTGCTCATTACTAAGCTCTGGAGCAAATGCCATTGCAAAGTACAACTTCCCTTGCAAAATGCACAGTGTATTTGCCTTCAGTAAATCAACTCCAATGTTTATCATGTATTATTTACAGAATTCCAAGTTTTAGTTTTATTTTACAGTAAAAAAAGGGTTTCATTTGCTTTCAGGAATTCCTGTTTGGCCATTTCTGTAATCTAAAATTCAAAGCATGCGTGAAGATTTTTTGTGCTGGGTCACTGCTCAAAAAAAAAAAAAAAAAAAAAAAATTACAAATTTTATTCATGCAGGACCCATGCTCTTCAAAGTCATATCAAGCAAAAGCTGAATATCTGACTTAATTTGTAATTATATGAGCATAAAATCAACATTTAAAAAACAAAAAGTAAAAAGGATCATGTACATTAGCTGCTTAAGCAAAAAGCGGCAAAACTGGCCATAGATGGGTGTGGTTTTTTTAAATACAGCCAACAGGTTCAGGGAAAAAAAAAAATCCAAGGGCCCTTTCACACGGGCCCGTACAGGTCCGCCTGTCAGTTTTTTAGGCGGACCTGAACGGGCGCTCCATAGACCTCTATGGAGCGACGGATGTCAGCGGTGATATATGCGCTGACATCCGACCCGCTCCGATCCGAAAAAGCGTGACGGAGGAAAACCCTATTTTTCCGTCCGTCATTGGATGAAAACAGACAGGGGAGAGCGGACTCTCTGACAGGTCCGTCCCTGCACAGACGGACTTGTCATCTGCCGGCTCAGCGGGGATCAACGGAGAGATCCCTGCTGAGCAAGGGGAGGAGGAAAAATGGACAGCCCTGTGTGAAAGGGGCCTAACGGATTCCTACATCCACACAAACAGAACAGTGTACTCTGACTGCTGCACTCACAGTGGTCAGATAACGATCAGCAGCTACAGCACCCGCACCTCCTCACCCCGCATGCCGAAACATTGTACAGTATTTGGGATATAGCAGGACCTGTGGCTACAGCCGCTGATCGGCAAAAGTTTTCCAGCATGTCCCTTAGACCAAATGATCAACTTCTGTCAAGAGGGGACAGCCACACAGTGATCAAAATTCGCCCAGCCCCTGCTGAACTGGACACATTTAGATCCATCTATGGCCAGCTTAAAGTGGTTACAAAAGCAGAATGTTTTTTTTAACTTAATACATTCACTGCATTAAAGTAAAAAAAACTTTCAATAGCTTCCTCCTCAACCCAGCCCCCCCCCCTTAAACACTCACCTGAGTCCAATCTCAATCCAGGACATCTGCGGCAGCTCTTCTCACAGGAGACTCTGCCATTGACTCCTGCTGCTGTCAGTCAAATCCTATGAGGAGCGAGCAGATTTGAGCCACGCTGTGTGCATATTTGGATGCATACTGCCCAGTGCTGGAGCGACCCTGTATGAGTGCCCCCAAAAGGAAGCGGCTTGCTATGGGGGCAATCGGAGAAGAGGAGGAGCCAAAATCACCGGCAGGGGGGGCCAAAAGAGGAGGATCGGGGCCACTCTTTGCAAAACCATTATACAGAGCAGGTAAGCATAACATATATTTGTTATTTTCAGAAAAAAAGAACCTTTACAATGGACTTACTTTTAGCCCAGGTTCACACTATTGCAAACACAGACATCGCAATGTGATTTGCACCGCGTTGCTGTGCAGATCACATGCAACGTCTGTGCGATGCAAATTCAGCCATACAGCATTGCATTCACATGAAAATGCTGCAGGGACCTTTTTTTCCCCCTGCACTGGAAACGGATCGCATGGGTGATCACACCTATGTGATCCGATTCCTGTCTGAATTCAAAGTTCGCACTGCAATCTGCGAACCGATCTGCGGGTATCATTAACTTTGTATTGACTTCCGCAGCGGTTCACAGAGAGCAGTGTGAACTGAATGTGAGGAAGATGCGATGTGGGAACCCGCACTGGAATCGCGCTGGTTCCCGCGTCGCAATACAGTGAACCGGGGCTTAGGATTTTCTCTAGTCGTCAATGGGGTGGCTCCTAAAAAAAATCCTACTGGCTACTGAATTCAATATTAAATACAGAAAAGCAAACTCATGTCATGTAGTATACATTTAAAAAAAAAGCCCAAATTATTATTATTTTTTTTTTTTTAAACAGATAAAAAGTTACTTTTTGCAAAGTTTATTTCCTTCTAAACCAGCATGCGTTGTTGGCGATTAGCAGCTACCAGAATGCAGTGTCATTAGTTACACTGGCCACAAAACCCCATCATTTTCCATGTAAACACCTGGAATTAAAAAGATCAAAGAGGGGAAAAAACAACAAAATGTGGTAATCTGCACTTTGTTAACACCAATGTACTGCAGAGATAACACAGGAAAGAAACCCCCAACAGCCAGATGCTTTGTTTCCAGCCCTCATAAACTGCACAACATAAAAGGATAAAAGGATCCGACTATTTCCATCGTATGCCAGTATCTGTGTTTTATCAAACTAATAAGTACAACCAATAAACATTTACACACGTTGCTGCAATCGTAATAATAATAATAAAAAAATACTTCAAACTATTCATAAACCTTCATATCTAGCTAGCCATACACTTGTAGAATTTGACCCCACTAACCATTTGTTAAATTTTCAAATCATTAGCGGGTTTAAATCGTTCATTTTCAACTGCAGTCACGAGAAAATTTGAAGGAGCAGAATTAACATTCTCTCCATAACAGCGAATGTGGTTTTAATCCTGTGAAGTTCATTCACTCCAAAAATCAAATGTTAAAAGCAAATGAAATTTTGAAGTGCTTTCGAACAACATTCATAATCTTTCGACGGAATTTTAAATTTGAAAGTTTGATATTTTCTGAACGGATACCTCATTCACAATAATGTTTCATTCATTCAGATAAGAAACTAAAATTTTCCAACATTCTCCTTCCATTTTCCTGTCACCACATTATAAGATCAAAAGAACGTTTGGACAAAGCCATTTTTCCTCGCTCACCCTCTTTATTTTGGCGTGTTTTGTACATTTCAGATATTCACCCACCCAGCAGATCCAGCGTTGTCCCGCTGAGATCCTCTTGTCTTCTGCCCCGTGCCGCCATGTTGCTTGTGATGCATCAAGAGGTCTGCTGGCTCTTCTGGGTTCAGCTGGCGTGCCTACTGATGATGCAACGCTAAGCATGCACCATCCTCCTTTCTAAATGAAGCGCTATGCCTCCTGAGATATGTGACGTGCATAACCAGGGAGGCGCACCAAACACTGTGCAAGGGGCCGCACATTTTCATTAAAAATTATAAAAAAATAAAAGACTAGTCATGTAGTTGATACAGCATAGAAGGGTTAGATCCCCCTAGGTTAGTTTTTTTTTTTTTCTATTGCTGTACCCCCTTTGGGGAGATTAATTTTTGCTCTAGCTACTACTGTCACTGAAAGAGAAAAGTTATGGGAATGTCCTCCAATGGGGACATCCGTTCTGGTGGCAACGAATGCCAGCCATAGGCAGGCTGAATGAGAAATGAATCAATTCCCCCAACTATGCTAAACAGCACGGACAGAAGAATGTCCACCGCAGGCTTATTGTATTGTGTGTGAAAAGCGTGCTCATAAAACATTCTCTCTGCCTGTAGCAACCAACCAGCTTTCAATTCTACGGGTCAATTTGGAAAATAAAACATGGATTCCGATTGGTTACTGGGCAGCAAGCAATGCTCTTAGCACAATTGTTATATATAAGATTCCAATGAAGTCTGCAGGCCAATCCTAGACATACATGTGTAGATGGCTAATCGAGTCTAATCCGCACTGCCAGCATTTGTATTCAGATAGCCCCAACAAAAGCGGCTGCCTGGATACCCAAAGAGGGACTACATCTGATAAGATTCAGTCGCTGTTTATTTTCCACCTGGCTCAGACAATTTTTAAACCAACATCTGTCAAGCCAGGTCTTGCTTGCAGGGTCCCCATGACTTAAATTTCACTCAACTCAACAGGATTTGGACACATTTCAAGCCATTTATGGCCAGTTATAGTGAGGAATTCCTCTATTTTTGTAGGAATGCCCTCCCACTTATGGTTGAGTTTTTGGGACAAAAATGAACTGAGTGGGACATAAAAAAAAAAAATAAAAAAAAAAGATTTTGTGCCCTGACCCCTTGGTCTTTGTTTTTAATACTAGGGGGCTATGCAAATTGTAAATGCGTATAACAGATCAATCTGTTGTCTGTGCCCACCCAAAATATGGTGTATATACAGGGCTTGGTGTGTCATAGCCCAGTTTTTTAAAACACAGGGCTGCTGTTAGAAAACATGGGGCCCCATACAGCCTAACGGACAGGGCCCCCTTCCCCTGGCTGAAAGCGACTGAGGACAGACAGGCTTCTTGCTCATTTCCAAATGTAAGCATAGTAAACACTGTTTACTATGCTTCGGTGACGAATGAACACAGGAGTTAGTGGTATTGATTGATCACTGTGTTCATTCAAGGATGGAAGGAACCAGTAAATTACATATTTACCAGCCCCTTCCACCGCTCTCCATCCTGAAACATTCCCCTGTGTGCCCGCAGCAGCTGATGGCAGGAGAGGAGGGAAGCTGGAAGCAATGCGGGGGAAAGGGGCACACAGGTGGGCCCAGACAGCAGATGGAAGCGGTGCATGTGGTAGAACCAATCTCCCTGCAGTGCAGTTGAAGGGAAAAAGAAGAGGAGAAGCTGGCAGCACTGCAAGGGTAAGCAAAATAGGATTGGGGTCTGCAATAAGACAGTACAGCCGGACCTCCTGATCAGCAGGTGCCCAGGCCCCCCTTTTGAACTGATGGGGTCTGGGCCCAGTACAGGAAGGCTGGCTGTACTGCCTTATCAGTGATCCTGTGTAATACATACGGTAAATTTATTTATGTTTACCTAACCATATGATAGTTTGCCGAACAAGCAGCCAAGGATATGACTGACCAGAATACATTTATTTACAGATGACCTTTATGAAATATTCAGAGCTTGCTACAGCATAGGTTAAAACCAAAGCCCTGGAAACTCACAGCTAGAACATCAACCACATCCATCTGAGTCTATCTATAGAAAATACACAGAATCCTAATTTTTTCAGTCGTGTCACGCTTTGAAAGTATGTAAAATTTCAAGGCACCCCGGTCTAAAATGGGGTCCCCAGTCACATCAAAATCCCTTCTTTCACATCAGAGTCTCCACTTTACCTACCCCCACATCAGAGTCCTCAGCAACCTGTCCCTTTTTTACATCAGAGTCCTCAGATTTCCCCCTATCCTTTAACATCAGGGTCCTCTGTTCCCCCCTTCCTTTTCACATCAAAGTTCTCAGTCCCACCACCCCCTGCCCTTCACATTACAGTGTTCCGCCCCTACTTTTTCACAAGTCCTACCTTCTGATCTTCACCACAGCAGGTCTAAAACAAAGGTGGACTTCCATTTCCTTCTAAATGCTTGGAGCTGCCCTGAATGCTACCCTCATAGATTCACGTTATGCATTTGCTAGTGGCCGGCCCGCCTGCACCATAGAAACAGGTGATGCCCTGCAAAAATAATGGGCACAGCGTGACACTCTTGACAACCCCAGACAGCACACTAGGTTGGTACCCCAGTTGAGAAACGCTGATTTACACAGCCAAGTCATCACTCTGCCACTGTATATTTTTAGCTTTAAACCCCTTTCACACAACGCTCTGATCAGGTCCACCTGTCAGTTTTTCAGGCGGGCCTGATGGGATGGTCCATTCATCTCTATGTAGGTGTATACAAATTGGGTCCGTTTACACGCACTTACCACCAATCTGATCCAGTCCACTAAAGAAAACAAAAAAAAGATCTGTCCTTCTCTGTCTAGGCGGATCAGATCGAATGTCTGAATGGAAAGCATAGTCCGTTTACACTCGGCCACCCATTGATCAGAACGGGCTTTGTCCGTGCCTGCTCTGCCAAAACTCAGCGAACACGGACCGGTCAACCACCCGCTCTGCTCTGATCAGTGGACAGATCCCCTGCTGATCAAAACAGAGTCTGTCCTGTGTGAAAGGAGCCATATGCCATGTACACACGGGCAGACTTTTCGGCAACAAAGGTCCGACGGTCTTTCCGACGGACTTTCTAACGAACGGACTTGCCTACACACGATCACACCAAAGTCCAACGGATTCGTACTTGATGACGTACGACAGGACTAAAATAAGGAAGTTGATAGCCAGGAGCTGCACTAGCGTCGTTTTTTGTATGTCGGACTAGCATACAGACGAGCGAATTTTTAGACCGGACTAGAGTCCGTCGGAAAGATTTGAAGCATGTTCCAAATCTAAAGTCCGTCAGATTTTCAACAGAAAAAGTCCACTGTAGGTCCGATGGAGCCCACACACGGTCAAATTGTCAGACGGATTCGTTCCGTC
Source organism: Lithobates clamitans (assembly GCA_037952925.1). Taxonomy (NCBI): domain Eukaryota; kingdom Metazoa; phylum Chordata; class Amphibia; order Anura; family Ranidae; genus Lithobates; species Lithobates clamitans. The sequence continues at coordinate 3,812,232 of JBBGZY010000842.1, read as the reverse complement.
GGACCAGTCCGGTCGAACAGTCCGCCCGTGTGTACATGGCATTATAAGTGAAGCCGGATACAAGACTGGGCAATGGAAAGGTGACCATTCATAGAATGAAACAAAATTCAGTAGTTGTTGATCATAGCAGTATCAGGTGGCGGCTTTCATTCTCTAACATCAGCAAGTTTGGAATCTTACCACATGTCACAACGCCACTTTCTACACATCAGCTTCAACAATGCTACCTGTAAAAGCACTTGACAAACCAGATCATGTCCTATATGACTTTTATATAAAATAAAAACAAACAGCGAGTCTTGATACCAACGAGTGTCAGATGTGATATGGAAGCAGGACAAATCCAGAAATAGAACTTGTCTAGGAATACTATGTGCAACAAGGTCCTGGGTTACCAATGCTGCAAAAACCTTCAACAAGTATAAAAACAGCTAATGTGCTGCAGTGTAACAAAAATACTCTGGATGTGACCTTCTCTCTACAGTATTGATTCAAATCACCTGACATTTACAAGAAGGCTTGTCCTGCCAGGAGAACAACTAGGATTGCATAGAAACATTCAGGGGGAATTCAAAACAGTACTAAAGATAGTTTTCTGGTGGTAGTTCCCCTAAGAACGATCTGCGTCAAATTCAGGAAAGCATTTTCACCAGTGATGGTAACATAACCGAAACATGCAGAAAATTCAGGCGCTTCATACTGCCGCCAGTTCCTGCACAGTACTATATCCCTGACCCTATTTTGCTGTTGGCTGGGAGATTACCGGGCTGAAAGCTAAATGTAAACAAAGGGACCCCCCCCCAGGTGATGTCTTGGCAATGCCCATAGTTGGGAAATGACTGGTCACTAGGTGGATGGAGTCTGCCGAGTTCCCCATCAGGTCCACTTTACTTCTGAATGGTAAAGCACAACATTGGGCAGACTTATAAGCCACTACTGGACTGAATGGCGGCTACTGATCCACCCATTGCAGTGCGATGTCAATCAAAAGTTAGTTTGTTGGGGAATTAGTTTCTCAGCTCCCCATCAGGCTCTTATCACTCTTAGTACAAAACTTCTCGAACTGAGGAAGGAGTGCCCAGTATCAATACCTTGACCTCAGTGTGGGCACCAACAGATCCATGTACCCGTCTCTGACAGGTACATGGATTGGGCACAGGCACCCACAATTTCTGTGCTGCATCCCAAAGGAATACTAGAGTGTCTATGACACACTTTATGAGGTCCCTAAAAGATTTTCAAGCATTAAAGTTCCAAAGCTTTGAATTTCGTCTCCCTTTCAGTCCCAATGACAGTAGTCACCTGGACAAATAGAAAAAAACAGATGGGGGCAATAAGAAAAAAAAATAAAAAGATCCGACTTTAGGTACATAAAAGTAATTTCATTTTCTTTTTTTCTTTTACACAGGTAAAATAAAATGTTATACATTTCCTATAACAGTAGAGGAGCAAACAAAATCCCCTGGGGACTTTAACCCCTTGCCTACTGGGCACTTATACCCCCTTCCTGCCCAGGCCAATTTTCAGTTGTTTAGCCCTGTCGCATTTTGAATGACAATTGCGTCGTCATGCTACACTGGACCCATATAAGATTTTTATCTTTTTTTTTTCACATAAATGGAGCTTTCTTTAATCACCACTGGGTTTTTTTATTTTTATTTTTTATTTATTATTTTTTATTTTTTTTGCTAAACAAACAAAAAAAATACGTTTTGAAAAAAAATAAACAGTTTTCATAGTTTGCTATAAAATTTTGCAAACAGGTAATTTTTCTCCTTTATTGATGTGCGCTGATGCTGGTGGAACTGAGGCAGCAACGATAGGTGGCACTGAGGAGCAATCAGAGGAGGCACTTATAGGTGCCACTGGTTAGCAGTACTGATGGGCACTAGTAGGTGGCACTGGTGGGCAGTGGTTAGCAGCAGTAGCTATCAGTGTATGGGACCGATGTCCTTTTACACAAGCCGGCTTCTGTTTACATCATGTGATCAGCTGTCATTGGCTGACAGCTGATCATGTGGTAAAGGGCCGGGATCGGCCCTTTACTCCTATCTGTGATCAGCCGAGTCCCAGACAGTGATCACAGAGCACGGCATACGGGCAACACGAGCACAGGAAGACATCTATGTACGCTCTCCCGGCAATCTAAGCCCGCGCTATACCCGTCTTTCAGCTATAGCGCGGGCATCAAGTGGTTAAAAAGGTAAAAACACTATTCTAGTATATTAAAAAAAAAAAAAAAACAAACATAAATATATATTTATTATTTTTTACAGTATTAAAAGATTACACAATAAAATAAACTATATGGCTTTGTAGGCATGGAACCAATGATATATATCTTAATGAACCATGCATAAAATACTATGGTTAATCCACATCCTCTCCTTCACACAGTGCAGAGAAGCATATGCATAGAAATAACAAAAAGCCATATACAAAGCCATAACATATGACGAGTCCAATAGATGCGATCAGCGAGTAGGTCAGCTAGGTGTAATAACCTATGCTGGAGGGTCAATCGCATGCTGATGCGGCTGGCGTTTTCACGCTGTAGGCTCCAGTTCTAGAGATCTTCTGTATTTTGATACTTGCCTTGTGATCGATCTCTTGGAGTAACTATCCTTGTTCTGTTTTTACAAACGATAGTGATTTCAGGCATTTTGTCCTCATTTCTCTGCTGTTTGGGAATGTGATATTTGCTGAGTGGGCCCTTTTGTTGTCCCATCCTCCAGCATTGGTTATTACACCTATCTAATCTACTCAGTGACAGCATTCATTAGACTCTTTATATGTTATGGCTTTGTAGATGTTTTTTCTTTATTTCCACGGATATGCTTTTTATGCTTCTCCGCACTACCTTTTGTCAGCAATGGTATTGTTCAAATCGGTGTGACTTCAACCTTTTTTTTGTGATTTCAGGTGCGACTTGCATAGACATCTGTGCAGGATGGGGCACGTATGACAGGCAAGTCGCACCTATAAATGCACCGACCTGCGGCTTAGTGAAGTAGCACAATTTCAAAGTTGCATTCAGGTTGAACCAGAGCGAAAGCTGCTCGATTTATTGAAATCTGCCGAACAAGACAAAATCAGCTGTTGAAGTATAATAGAGCGGCAGTGCCATACAGTAACCACACCTGATAAGACACATCATTTTGCGCCCAGCTCAGTCATGACATAGGAGGATGGAGGCACAGCACGCAGAGGGGACACAGGAATCGGACACTCATGAAAGTGTTGAATGCTGAATACTCTGATGGAAGCTGCAGTTTAGGAACAAGAAATAGAAGATTTGGGACTCCAGAGATCTGAGCGCAAGATTTCTTCTAACGCAGAGAATGTCCATTTAGCATTATGCTGGTGATGAACAAGGTTAAAGTGGTTGAAAATCCCTTACATAAACCCAGTAAAGTGACTGTCCTCAGTTGATACACAGATGAAGCAAATCCCCCTACATATTTTATACCTGTCTTATTGCAGCCCTCTCTTCTCTACAGCTGTTCAAAGTGCTGAATTTTACAGCTTTTCTGAGAGTTTAGAAATAATGGGGCAGAGAGCTGAAGTTACACTCTGCAGAGCTCAGTGAGAACTCTGGGAGCTGATTGGAAAGGAAGGGACACACCCCCCCCCTTCACACAGCACACAGGAACAGAGCTAAGGCTGTCAATCAGCTGGAGCTCCCTCCCCTGTCACCATTTTTCTCTTGGTGTCAGGAAAACTTGTCAGAAGTGGTTCATGCTGATAGAGGACTGAAGCAGCACACAGAAATGACACTTAGTGCTCTGGATTGAGACAAGTGCACACTAGAGAGGGATATGCTTTGTTCATATTTCATGTCTGGGGTTTACAACCACTTTAAGGACACTAAACAATAACATAATCCTTAAAGTGGTTGCAAAGGCAGAAGGTTTTTTTATCTTAAGGCATTCTATGTAATAGAGGGGAAATCTTCCAATGGGGACACTAGTTCTTGGGTCCCCAAGGGATTCCCTATTTCGTATGGATTTTCTCTTACTTCCTGTTTGGCTATGGGATAGGAAGTGAAGTGAAATCTCCGCAATGAGGCACAGATGGCGAAAAAAGAATCTTACAGGGGTTATAACCCTCCCTTGTTCTATCCAAAATGAAAAAAAAAAGTTTTGCCTATAGTTTTACTTTGAGATAAAATACCTTCTGTGTGCAGCAGCCCCTCTCAACATCCCTAATGCTTAACCCCCATTTCGATCCAGTGAGGACCACGAGTGTCTCCGCTGTCCGGGACTCCCTCTCCTGATTCGCTGAAACACGGCAGCGGTGGCGCCATTGGCTCCCGCTGCTGTCAAAGTCAGCCAATAAGAGAGGGGGCGGAGCCATACGACAGCTCCATGTCTGAATGGATACATGGAGCTGCGGCTTGGCTCAGGTACCCCCATAGCAAGCTGCTTGCTGTGGGAGCACTTAACAGGAGGAAGGGGCCAGGAGCACCGAAGAAGGACCCAAGAAGAGGAGGATCTGGGCTGCTCTGTGCAAAACCACTGCACAGAGCAGGCAAGAACTGTACAAACGGCCGGCTTCTGCTGGACCGCCTGCAGTACTCACAGGCCGAATGTTGGCTGGTTTCTCCTGAACCGGCCGATGCCGTCTGGCATTTGGCCTGTGTGTATTTGGATTATTTTTGGATAATAAAGCTTTACATATCCACTACTTAATGGCCCTGTAATCTAATTTTCATGAAAATCACTACTGTGTTTTTAACTCCTGAACCCCTCCCGTTTGCTTGGAATGAGCAACACCTATTAGTTGTGGCCATCTGAACCACTCCATGTACCCTACACATCCCATAGTCCCTAATCCATTTCAAGAGGAAGCAAGAGAGGGTGGCTACATGCCTACATACAGTGAGATCATAGAGAACAAAACGTAGTCACCCTTTAACTGGAAGTCACAGCAGCAAAAATAATAATAATAATTAAAATATGGAGGTGGCTGAGAGCAATAGACAATACTTTTCTGAGTTAAGAATGCGCACTTGAATTATATATATATATATATATATATATATATATATATATATATATATATATATATATATATATATATATATATATATATATATATATATATATATATATACACACACACATAATTTAGTGTCACTTGTGTGACGTATGGTATGTCTAGAAGCAGCTAGCCCGCTATAGGAAAAAATCCTGCGACCCTTTCCCTATCCCACAATATGTAAAGAGGCTCCTTTTTATTTCACAAGCCTTTATTGACATTTTTCTCCACATTTACATGCAGGCCGAGCTGTCCAACAAAAGTGACAAGGGCATGGGACAAACCATAAAACTGCCAGGGGGGGGTTCCAGCAGTCAATGTTCTCTTTTCTTTTAAAGACTTAACCTATGAGAATAAAAGGCGATCATGGTAAGCACCACTGGCAGTGTTACACTTTGTCCCTCCCTCGTCACTGTCTCTTTTGCTGAACAGCTCAGTCTGCATGTAATGTGCAGGAAGAAATAAATAAAAGCATGTAAAATAAAAAAAAGGATCGCATATACTAAAACAAGGCGTGCAGCAATAAAAACTGATTTTTACAGGACATAGTAATCAACCACTACAGCCCTTATGAAAAAAAAAAAAAAAAAAAAAAATAAAAATCACAAGACCTGAGCGCAGTAGTAGAACTGATCACCATGAACTCTTTCAACTGTCAGGACTGCGCTATACAAACGGGGCTAAATGGAGTATGCATGTTACAATAGCGTATATGTTTAAGCAGCTTTCTCTTCCTTATATCCTATATCATCCAAGGCAAATGCCCCCAGGAATTGAAGCATCAGGTTACACTATTAACAATGGAGAAACTGTATAGTTATGCAAAAGCCAGTATTGTTTCTCCAACAATTACCCTTCAAGAGCAGCTGATTACGTATGTACTGGAATCCATCATAAAGACTGTGTGCACCATTTATATAAGAAATATATATTACAATACTCAGCAACTTATACAAGAACCAACCCTTAGTGAAAATAAATATACACTATATTGTCAAAAGTATTGCGACACGTGCCGTTACACGCACATAAATTTTAATGGCATCCCAGTCTTATGCCCCGTACACACGGTCGGATTTTCCGACGGAAAATGTGTGATAGGACCTTGTTGTCGGAAATTCCGACCGTGTGTGGGCTCCATCACACATTTTCCATCAGATCTTCCGACACACAAAGTTTGAGAGCTTGCTATAAAATTTCCCGACAACAAAATCCGTTGTCGGAAATTCCGATCATGTGTACACAAATCCGACGGACAAAGTGCCACGCATGCTCAGAATAAATTAAGAGATGAAAGCTATTGGCTACTGCCCCGTTTATAGTCCCAACATACGTGTTTTACGTCACCGCGTTCAGAATTATCGGATTTTCCGACAACTTTGTGTGAACGTGTGTATGCAAGACAAGTTTGAGCCAACATCCGTCTGAAAAAATCCCAGGATTTTGTTGTCGTAATGTCCGATCAATGACCGTGTGTGCGGGGCATTAGTCAGTAGAGTTCAATATTGAGTTGGCCCACCCTTTGCAGCTATAACAACTTCAACTCTTCTGGGAAGGCTGTCCACAAGGTTTAGGAGTGTGTCTATAGGGATGTGCGACCATTCTTCCAGAAGCACATTTGTGAGGTCCGGCACTAATGTTGGACAAGAAGACCTGGCTCGCAGTCTCCACTCTAATTCATCCCAAAGGTGTTCTATTGGGTTGAGGTCAAGTCTCTGTGCAGGCCAGTCAAGTTCCTCCACCCCAAACTCGTCCATCCATGTCTTTATGGACCTTGCTTTGTGCACTGGTCCAAATCATTTGGTGGAGGGAGGATTATGATGTGGGGTTGTTTTGCAGGGGTCGGGGTTGGCCCCTTAGTTCCAGTGAAGGGAACCCTTAGGCGTCGTACACACGATATGAAAATCAGAAGGGAAAAATTTGTAAGACAAGCTGTCTGCGGATTTTCAAAATCGTTAGTACAGTGCTTTGTCTTTTTCGTCAGACAAAAGCTGGATGTGCAGGCCATAAATTTTTGTCGGCTGTGAACTCAACATCTGATTTTCGGATGGTCAGTACAGAAATCCTCACACAAAAATCGAAAGTACAAACATGCATGCTCAGAATCAAGGAAGAGCTTGTAAACTACCGTTCGAAATCTAGAATTAACATTCGTGATGCGGCAGCTGATGAAATGTAGAAATACAGCGCACATTCTCTTCTTCTTTAATGGGATAATAATGAAGCTGCTTTTCCTGCTGATACTGATGTAGTTATGCCAAACGTATTTTAAAAGGCATTTTGTTTTGTACAATCTGAAAATCACAAATCAACGCTCACCAAACTTCTACTAATTTCATGTTAGTAGAAGGGGCCCAAAGGGTGGCGCTTGAGAAATGAACTTCCTCTTGATACTCCCATAGTACGCCACTATGTTCGTGTTTGTCAAACGACAATTTGCGGATAGTTATTATGCTATACAAAATCCTGCACACGCACTTTTGACAAAAATTAGACGCTCGGTCATAGAACAATCAAACCGTGTGTACGAGGCCTTAAGGTATCAGCATACCAAAGCATTTTGGACAATTTCATGCTACCAACTTTGTGGGAACAGTTTGAGGATGGCCCCTTCCTGTTCCAACATGACCGCACACCAGTGCACAAAGCAAGGTCCATAAAGACATGGATGATAGAGTTTGGGGTGAGGGAACTGGACTGGCCTGACCTCAACCCCATAGAACACCTTTGGGATGAATTAGAGCGGAGACTGCGAGCCAGGCCTTCTCATCCAACATCAGTGCCTGACCTCACAAATGCGCTTCTGGAAGAATGGTCAAACATTCCCATAGACACACTTCTAAACCTTGTGGACAGCCTTCCCAGAAGCGTTGAAGCTGCTATAGCTGCAAAGGGAGGGCCAACTCAATATTGAACCCTACGGACTAAGACTGGGATGCCATTAATGTTCATCTGCGTGTAAAGGCAGGCGTGCCCTGCCAATAGATAGATAGAGTTGTGCTCATTATGATTTCTTTACCATTTTTAAGAGAATATTAATGATAACACAAAAACTTTTCTTTCACTCATGGTTAGTGTTTGGCTGAAGCCATTTATTATCAATCAACTTTGTTTACTCTTTTTAGATCATAAAGACAACAGAAACTACCCAAATGACCCTGATCAAAAGTTTACATACCCTGGTGACTTTGGGCTGATAACATGCACACAAGTTGAGACAAAAGGGTTTGAATGGCTATTAAAAAGGTAACCATCTTCACCTGTGATCTGTTTGCTTGTGATTAGTGTGTGTGTATAAGAGGTCAACGAGTTTCTGGACTCCTGACAGACCCTTGCATCTTTCATCCAGTGCTGCACTGACGTTTCTGGATTCTGAGTCATGGGGAAAGCAAAAAAATTGTCAAAGGATCGGCAAGGAAAAGGTTTTTGAACTATATAAAACAGGAAAGGGATATAAAAAGATATCCAAGAAATTGGGAATGTCAATCAGCAGTGTTTAAACTCTAATCAAGAAGTGGAAAATGAGGGGTTCTGTTGAAACCAAACCATGGTCAGGTAGATCAACTAAAATTTCAGCCACAACTGCCAGGAAAATTGTTCGGGATGCAAAGAAAATCCCACAAATAACTTCAGGTGAAATACAGGACTCTCTGAAAACATGTGGTGTGGCTGTTTCAAGATGCACAATAAGGAGGCACTTGAAGAAAGATGGGCTGCATAGTCGAGTCGCCAGAAGAAAGCCATTACTACGCAAATGCCACAAAGTATCCCACTTACAATATACCAAACAGCACAGAGACGAGCCTCAAACCTTCTGGCACAAAGTCATTTGGAGTGATGAGACCAAAATTGAGCTTGTTGGTCACAATGATAAACACTACATTTGGAGAGGATTTAACAAGGCCTATGATAAAAGTTACACCATTCCTACTGTAAAACACGGAGGTGGATCGCTGATGTTTTGGGGACGTGTGAGCTACAAAGGCACAGGAAATTTGGTCAAAATTGATGGCAAGATTGGAGGAACATTTGTACTCGTCAGCCAGGAAGCTGTGCATGGGACGTACTTGGACATTCCTACATGACAATGATCCAAAACACAAGGCCAAGTTGACCGGTCAATGGCTACAGCAGAATAAAGTTAAGGTTCTGGAGTGGCCATCTCAGTCTCCTGACCTCAATATCATTGAGCCACTCTGGGGAGATCTCAAATGTGCAGTTCATGCAAAACAGCCCAAGAATTTACAGGAACTGGAGGCTTTTTGCCAAGAGGAATGGAAAGCTTTATACCATCTGAGAAGATAAAGAGCCTTGTCTACTATATATATATATATATATATATATATATATATATATATATATATATATATATATATATACACATACATACATATACATACATACATACACACACAAAATCATCTTGTACAACTTTTTATTAAAGGAACCCTACAGTCACAATATACACTTTGATTTTATGACATCAGCAGTGAAATAACAGGCTTACTTTAAAGCGGAGTTGCACACAAAAATGGAACTTCTGCTTTTCGGAACCCTCCCCCCCTCCGGTGTCACATTTGGCACCTTTCAGGGGGGAGGGGGGTGCAGATACCTGTCTAAGACAGGTATTTGCACCCACTTCCGGCATAGACTTCCATGGGAGTCTATGCCTCTTCCCGTCCTGACCGCGCTGTCTGCTGGGAACACACAGCTCCCAGGAGAGAGCGGGGACCACTAGGGACGCGCAGCGCGACTCGCGCATGCGCAGTAGGGAACCGGGAAGTGAAGCCGCAACGCTTCACTTCCTGATTCCCGCACCCAGGATGGCGGCGGCAGCTGCCGAGAACCGAGCGGGTTCTCGGCGTCCCCTGCCGACATCGCTGGACCCTGGGACAGGTAAGTGGCCATGTATTAAAAGTCAGCAGCTGCAGTATTTGTAGCTGCTGGCTTTTAATATTTTTTTTTTTTTTGGCGGTGTGGGTGAACCCCTGCTTTAAAAAAAAAAATCTCCTTTCATTATGTGAGTGCTGCCTGTCTGCTGACCATCTCTTTCCACAACTTCCCGGATTCCCTGCATGCTTTGCAGGTTCTCCTCTGCGGTTTACTTTCAATTTCTAAGGACTACATATCCCATGGTACCTTGCTGCCTGCAAGCAGTGATTCCTATACTGACTCTGCCTCCTCTCAGCACCTCTGTAGTTTAGAAGGCGGGACCTGTTAATTCTGTGACACAGTAGTGCCTACACACAGGGCGTAGTAAATACCGGTAACAGAATTAAATGTGTGGGGATCTTCACAACGTAAGATTACTTTGCAGGGCTGAACGAGAGTAATCTTAACGTGTATGGATAACCTTATTCCCCCACCCATGGCGATCATTATTACTATTTTGCTGGTACCTACAACCCTCGATAGCAAGAGGAAAATCTAAATAAATATGTGAAGTTTCAAAGCTCATCAGATAAGTAAAAATACGTTTGGTTAGGTCATTTCAGCGCTGGAATGCACAGTAGGACAGTTAAACAAATCCACTATTGTGTCGGTCTGGGCTGAAATCTACAAATCAACTTGATGGGAGCGCCCTAAAAACGCTATCTGTTTTACAGAGTTCACGGGTTAAATTACAACCAAAGCAGAGGCAAATCCATTCTCTAGTGATAATAGAATAGCTGAGGACAAACAGTCCTGACATGTTCACAATGGCACAGGACCAAAAGGCTAAAAACTCTGCTGGACATCTAACAGGTGCAGCTTTGAGAAATGCAAAGTTTATTACCAGACCCAAAGCACACACACTTCACGTAAACACCTTTCTTTCTATCATCCACAAGAAATATTTTTCACTAAATTTCTCCCAATTATTTTCTCTTGAATAACCTACCACATTTAATAAAAATGTCTGAATATTTTGTTTGGTAATCAAGTTATGTTTATTTTCGCTAAATACTTTCTATTTTTTTTTTTTTATGAAAATTTCAGATTTTTTGTTTTGTAATTTATCAAGTTACATTTTTTTTGCCAAATATTTCTTTTTATATAATCTATCACATTAAATTTTTTTTGCTAAATATTTCTTTTTATATAATCTATCACATTAAAATTTTTTTGCTAAATATTTCTTATTTCTTTTTATATAATCTATCACATTAAATTTTTTTTTGCTAAATATTTCCCAATTTACTTGTATAATCCATCACATTAAATATTTTGTGCTAAATATTTCCCAATTTCTTTTCATATTTTTATCTAGTCGTTTCCTATTTTTTTTTGCTTTTTAAAACTCATATCAAATATTTTTCCCAATGTTAACATAATATTTGCTAATATAACATAATATTTTCAAAGATTTTTTTTTTTTAAAGATTTCCCTTTTTTTTCCTGTCTGTAATAGTGTCTTGCATAATCTATCACGTTATATCTTTTGCACTGAGGCTGGGTTCACACCTATGCGAACTGGATACATGTTTTCTCCGCATCCAATTCACATGTCAGGAGATTGTGACCGGCTCTCCGGTTCACATATCTTCGGAGCGTCTCCGGTGCAAATTGCACAGGTATCCTGTGCATTTTCTGGTCCGTTTCAGGTCCGAATTCAGCCAGAAATTGGGCTAAAATCAGACCTGAAATGGGGAATGGAGACCCGCTCCGTTCCTCAGTGTGAACTCAACTAAATACTGCCTTTTTTTTTTTTTTTTTTTTTTTTTTTTTTTTTAATTCTTTGCCATTTCCTTATTTTTTTTTCTAATCATATCACAGATTTTTCCTTAAATATTTCCCAGTGTTTTCTTATAACCTATTTTATAATATTTTCGCTTATTATTTACGTTTTTTTTGTGTAATCTACCACATTAAATATGTTCTAATTATTTTTGAAAATCACAATAAATATTTTTTCCTTAATATTTCCCTTTTTTTGTATGATCAATCACATTTAATATTTTTTTCTTTTATTATTTCCCAATAATTTTCAACAAAAAAAAAAAGTGTTTCCCATAAAAAGCAGAGCTGTTTTGACATGTGTATCCTGCGTGGAACATATGACTGCCATGAACAACCCATCTATTGATCTTTCACCAGCTCTACGATATTATAGTATTAATCCAGCGCTGACATACAGTAGGGGAATCCATAACAGTAATCACATCTATACTGTAAGACAGAGAGTCTGGGAGGAAGTAGAAAACCAATCTGCTAAGCGTCATTATTAAATTATAGCATTTACGTTAAACCAATTTGCTGTCAAAAAAGGGAAGCAAAATACGCTGGCGGGGAGGTCAGCTCTGCAGTCGTCATACTTGATGCTGGTAGTAATAAATAATAAGCACTGGGTGTATACATAATAACGTCCTCCCACACACCATGCATGTCACACATGGCTCGCTGTCACTGCACACAACCAAGCACTTTCACTGGTGCCTTGCCCTGAAGTGCCATCACATAGAGGAGGGGGAGGGGGTGATCACATCTAAAAAGATAAGCTAATGAATCAGGTGGGCGAGGAAGGGGGGTCCTGCTGTCTTACTGGCTCAGTTAAAATGAAGGAGGGGGCACTGAACTGGGAAGAGCTCACCCACATGATTTCTCATGGACGCAAAAATACGCATTATTAGGGGCCCATTCACACTGCTGTCATTTAATGCACACTCGCGATATGGATCCCTGTAATAAAAAACGCTGTCTGCGCCCATCTCAGTGTTGCAGTGCATTTTTTTTTTAATACCTGTCTTGATTATATATATATATATATATATATATACACACACACATACACATACACACACACACACACACACACACACACACACACATACATACATATAATGCATTGGAAAGCCTATAGTAGTCACTGGCAGCACATCAAAATGCCCATAACGAGCGTTTTGATGCGTTGGCAACAGGTTTTAAAGCAGAAATAAACTCCTGCCTCCCAGTAATCAGATGCCCTCACTCATACCAGCCTATGGGTATGAGGTCTTTAGCTATCTTGATGGGCCAGCGTGTGCTGGCGCAGCTCCTGCGCATGCGTGGGCCGTTCATCCTGATACACGGGCACCATGCAGGGAATGTGCCATACTTGGCGTAGATGCAGCTCAGTGTACATTTTAAAAAGAAGACTGCGTACAAGCGAGTAACTTTATTTGACTTCAGAGGAGAGATAACACAATAAATATCAGGCCTATTTCTAAGAGTTTTTCTTGTAGGTTTAGTTTCCACTTTAACCCCCTACCAATCGTGTAATATGTGGTGGCTTTAAACGCCAGCCTCTGGATCAACTGTGGGTATAGGATTGGGTATATGGGATTGTATGACATTTTTTATTTTATTTGTTTATTTATTTGTTTTTTTATGGTTGAACTAGATGGACTTGTGTCTTTTTTTCAACCTAACTATGGGGGTTATTTACGAAAGGCAAATTCACTTGGCACTACAAGTGCACTTGGAAGTGCAGTCGCTGTAAATCTAAGGGGAAGATCTGAAATGTGGGGAAGCTCTGCTGATTTTATCATCCAATCATGAGCAAGATAAAATGCTGTTATTTATTTTCCTTACATGTCCCCCTCGGATCTACAGCGACTGCACTTCCAAGTTCACTTGCAGTGCAAAGTGGATTTTCCTTTAGTAAATAACCCCCTATGTGTCCATGGCAGCATGAGGGCCCTCCGATTCCTCTTGTACCAAATTGTATTGTAACTGTACTGTCTGCCCCCCCCCCCCCCCCCATGTTGTAAAGCGCCGCGGAAACTGTTGGCGCTATAGAAATCCTGTAGAATAATAATGTCACCAACCTCTCTCAGTCAAGGCTTCAGATCTGAAATCAGCATGACCGGATCCCTCTTAGATTATAAGCGCTAACGAGCAGGGCTCTCTGATCCCTCCTGTATTGATTTGTAACTGTACTGTCTGCCCTCATGTTGGTGCTATATAAATCATGTATAATAATAATAATAATGTCACGGACTTCTCCCAGTCAAGGCTTCAGATCCGAAATCAGCAGGACGGGATCCCTCTTAGATTGTAAGCTCTAACGAGCAAGGCTCTCTGATCCCTCCTGTATTGACTTATATTGTAAGTGTACTGTCTGCCCTCATGTTGTAAAGTGCTGTGCAAACTGTTGGCGCTATATAAATCCTGTATAATAATAATTCATGTGACCGCTATGTAAGCCAATCATAATAAAGAAGCTGTGCTTGAAAGCCCACGCCTCCCGTTCACATTAGTGCGATTTCTCCTGTGACAATGGAAATCACACTATTCTCTATGTTGCCTGTTCACATCAATGCAACAAGGTGAGGTGCAAATTTGAAAAAAAAGGCGCTTCTTTTTGGTGCAGCATAGTGCATTTTTTGCCCTATAGACTTCAATAGGAGTGCATGAAAAACAAACGTACACAGGGTTTTGTGTTTGCAATCCAGTCTCTTCTTCCTGCCTAAAAATGCATCAAAAACACACTAAAAAAAATAAAAATAAAACGCATGATTATGCAGACGCACTAGTGTGAACCTAGGCTAAAGAGCCACCAGGAGACAGCGTGGCTTCTGTACCATGTGACCGCTGCGATTGCTCCTTACAGTGGTCACATGATCAGGATCCTGTCCCGCTGGTTCCTCATCAGTAGCCTTGACCAAGAGCTGTCAGTGCGCAGTAAAGCCCACCTTTCTCGCTGCTATGTATATATGCATTACTCCATATCAAAGGGGTTGTAAAGGTTCGTGTTTTTTTTCACCTCAATGCATCCTAAACATTAAGGTGAAAAAACACCTGGCAGTCACCCCTTCATTCAGGCGGCGGGGACACGCTGCCTCTCTCTGCACAGGGTGCCGGCTCTTGATTGGATAGATTGATAGCAGTGCAGCCATTGGCTCCTGCTGCTGTCAATCAAATCCAATGACGCGGGTGCTGGGCCGAGTCCTGCATTCTGGAATGCTGGACTCGGGAGAGTGCCCAAAAGGTAATCCCCCGGGAGAGCGCTTCTCCTAGGGGGTTATCTGATGCAGGGAGGAGCCGCGAGAGCCGTCGAGGGACCCCAGAAGAGGATGATCGGGGCCACACTGTGCAAAACAAGCTGCAAAGTGAAGGTAAATATGTTTGTTATTTAAAAAAAAAAAATGACCCTTACAATCACTTTAAGCCTAGGTTCACACCGGTGCATGCAGAACACATGGCATGCGACTCGTACTGGAATCGCACCGCATTCCTGTGTATATCGCATGCTATGTCTGTGCGGTGCAATTTGAGCCATACAATTGTATCTGCACCAAAAAGGGTGCAGGACCCCTTTTTTTGTCTCCGCTAAGGATGAGCTCAGGCGTGTTCGTATGCTGCACGTGCAGAGCCCCTCAGGAAGTCGGCACCGCACAGCGCTAATCACAGGCAGTGAGACATTTCTCGATCTCTGCAGCCGCGCATCGGGACAATGTCTCACTGCCTGTGATTAGCGGTGTGCAGTGACGACTTCCTGGCGGGCTCGGCACGTGCAGCATTCAAACACGCCAAAGCCCATCCCTGGTCCCCGCACCGAAATCTGGCAAATCGCACTGCGTTTTGCAAACTGTTTCGGGGTGTGGTTAATCAAACATTGACACCCGCAGCAGATCGCATGGACGCCGTGCGGGGAAAACGCAGCGAATCTTGTGCGTTTCCTGCATTGAATGGGTGTGAGCCAGGGCTAAGGGGTTAACAAGACTTAATCAGTGGCTGTTAACCCTCGCCACTCCAAATTAAAGAAAAAAAAATGCACACTGATGCACCTGCCTAACCCCACACAAAGCACACATCTACGCACACAACGGATCGAAATGGGTACAAAGGTGTACAAAACTCTTTCATAACATTCTAATGCAATGTGATGAAGTGTCAATAGTGTGTATAAGAGCTTAGATAAATCTGAGGGGGGAGGGTAATGGAATCCAAGAGAAGAGGGCAGTATCCCATAGTAACCAATCTCCTCTGATGAGTGATACGCTGGTTGCTATGGGTAACAGCAAGCCTGAGCCCCAGCTCTCATCCCTATAGACACACACAGTCCTGCCATGGGTCCCCCGAGCCATTGAGTGACTGTGAGCAATGTGCACACATAGTACAGGGAGTGTCCCCACATAGAGGAAGTGGGGAGTTTCCGTAGGCGGACACTTACCTGCTGTACAGAGTACTCCGGTGTCCGGGAACTTAGCTCCGTCCTGTGCAGTATGGCGGAGTGACATAGACCCCGCTCAGCACCAAGTCTGCTCGATAGAGGAGCGCAGCCTGCAGGAGGAGGAGGAGGAGGAGGAGGAGGCGGGGGGTGGGGGAGGGGATGTCACTGCAGGAGGAGGAGGAGGAGGATGGGAGACAAGGAACCTGGGCAGCACTTTAATACAAAGCAATGATAAACCTTCACTTTCCGCCAGGTTCAATGATATTGGAATGCTGCTCCCCCGGGAATGCATTTCTATGGGCAATTATTCAGCCATTGCGCTATTGACTGACAAGCCTTGTGTCTATCACATGTTGATTTGGGGGCTAGGAGTCTCTATTTATATGCTAATGGTGACTTGTAAAAGACAGGTAGGACTCCATCACAAAGTCATGTCTTCTATACACATGGCTTCAGGTGGAATGTATTGTTTGCTTGGGCTGGGCAGGGGCATTGCATTTGTAGAGAATGGGGGGCATGGGCTGCAGAAATATGGAGGAATGTGGGGACATAGAGGAGGAAGAAATACACAAACAATACAGAAACATGAGGGGGGGGGGTACAAATGAACAAAAAATAGAGACAGAAACATGAGGGGGGGGGGGTACAAATGAAGAAAAATAGAGACAGAAACACGAGGGGGGGGGGCACTAATGAAGAAAAAATAGAGACAGAAACATGAGGGGGGGGTACAAATGAAGAAAAAATAGAGACAAACAATAAAGAAACATGGAGGGGGGGTCACACATGAAGAAAAAATAGAGACAAACAATACAGAAACATGGAGGGGGGGGTCACAAATGAAGAAAAAATAGAGACAAACAATAAAGAAACATGGAGGGGGGTCACAAATGAAGAAAAAATAGAGACAAACAATACAGAAACATGGAGGGGGGGTCACAAATGAAGAAAAAATAGAGACAAACATTACATTAATCTACCACTTCCATCGGCTCATTCCCCACAGTTATAACCCTTTGTACCACCTTCCCCACCCTATTAGATTGTAAGCTCTTTTGAGCAGGGCTCTCTTAATCCTCTTGTATTTTATTGTATTATAACTGTATTGTCTTCTTTTTATGTTGTAAAGCACTGCGTAAACTGCTGGTGCTATATAAATCCTGTATAATAACACTAATAATTACAGAAACATGGGAGGGTTCACAAATGAAGAAAAAATAGAGACAAACAATACAGAAACATGGGGGGGGGGGCACAAATGAAGAAAAAATAGACACAAACAATACAGAAACATGGGGGTAGGGGGGATCACAAATGAAGAAAAAATAGACACAAACATTACAGAAACATGGGGGGGGGTGTCACAAATGAAGAAAAAATGAAGACAAAAACACTAGAGAAACATGGGGGTAGGGGGAATCACAAATGAAGAAAAAATGAAAAAATAGAGACACAAACATTACAGAAACATGGGGGGCACAAGTGAAGAAAAAAATAGACACAAACAATAGAGAAACATGGGGGGGGGGGGGGGTTGTCACAAATGTTTGTTTGTTTACAGAAACATGGGGGGGGTGTCACAAATGAAGAAAAAAGAGACACAAACATTACAGAAACAAAGGGGGAGGGTCACAAATGAAGAAAAAAATAGAGACAATTTGTGACTTGATAAAAGAGCGATGTCTTGATATACAGTGAGGGAAAAAGTATTTGATCCCCTGCTGATTTTGTTCGTTTGCCCACTGACAAATGCTCAATCTATGATTTTATTGGTAGGTTTATTTTAACAGTGAGAGACAGAATAACAACAAAAAAATCCTGAAAAACACATTTCAAAAATGTTATAAATTGATTTGCATTTTAATGAGTGAAAAAAGTATTTGATCCCTTCGCAAAACATGACTTCGTACTTGGTGGCAAAACCCTTGTTGGCAATCACAGAGATCAGACGTAGTTTGTAGTTGGCCACCAGGTTTGCACACAATTTAGGAGGGATTTTGTCCCACTCCTCTTTGTAGATTCTCTCCAAGTCATTAAGGCCCCTTTCACACTGAGGTGGGGGTGGTGTCGGCGGTAAAGCGCCGCTATTATTAGCGGCGCTTTACCAGCGTTTTAGCGGCGGTATTCGGCCACTAGCGGGGCGGTTTTACCCCCCACTAGCGGACGAGAAAGGGTTCAAAACCACTGCAAAGCGCCTCTGCAGAGGCGCTTTGCCGGCGGTATAGCCGCGCTGCCCCATTGATTTCAATAGGCAGGAGCGGTGTATATACCGCTCCTTCACCGCTCCGAAGATGCTGCTAGCAGGACTTTTTTTCCCTGTCCTGCTAGCGCACCACTCCAGTGTAAAAGCCCTCGGGGCTTTCACACTGGAGACACAGCAGCGGCTGTTTCGGGTCGGTTTGCAGGCGCTATTTTTAGCGCAATAGCGCCTGCAAACCGCCCCAGTGTGAAGGGGGTCTAAAGGATAAGTTCACCTTTGTTCACATTTTTCTTTATTTTTTTTAAATTCCAGCCCCCCTATGTACCAATATAGCATTAATGAACTAATTTTGCAAAAATATCAAAGCTTTCTATTAAATCTACAGACACTTACGTCACTTGTCCTCATCCATGTTTCCAAACATATCCATTAGTAATGCCTTACTTCCTGGACAGACTTTAGGTCATGACACAGGAGGGAATTGACCAGCTGACCTTATTAGCACATACCCTGCATCATCTACCCTCCTACCTACCCACCCATTCCCAGCTGCACGTTTTTTAAATGAAATGCGATTAATCAGTGATCACCCTTCTCCCTAAATACCCAATATACAATCAGATTGCATAGTGTATGGCCATCTTTATGCAAGTACATAGGAGGGAGTGGACAGGAACATTCAGCTGTCAAGCCCAGTTCACATCTCTGCATAGCAGGAACTCGCATTCCCACATGCGTTTTTCTTTGTTTTTTTTAGCGCAACAATCGCCCCAAAGAAGCTTCAAAACTTTTTTTTTTAGAGCGGAGCTTGGTGCGTTTTTTTACTGTGATTTTTGGTGGCATTCTGAAATGCAAGGAAACACACAGATGTGAATGGAGCCTCATTGTTCTTGTGTAAATGCACCAATTTCACTTTTAGTCCCTATTCACATCTAGCATAGTGGGAGCACACATTTTGTGGCCCGTTTTTCCTTTTTTTTTTTTATCCAAAGAAAAACATATATCTCAAGCCAGTACATCCAATCAAGAAAATTGCATGTTAAGCATAAACACATATCAATATTAACAGCTCCATACCCCAAACTGGTTACAAAGTTGAACTCTCCCAAACATATGCTTTTTCCAGTCCGCTAAACATATTAAAACACGTTATCAAGATAACCCATTCAGTTACATTTTACCCCATTCTCAACTGGCATTCCAAGTAACCTGTACATAACCAGATCTGCTGGGGGAAGCCCAGGCACATCCAGCCATGGACCCCAGAGTTTTTCAAATTTTCGTGTGCAACCCTTGTGTTGATAGATCACTTTCTCCATCTGGAGCGCATTACCCACAGCATTGATCCATTTCGCGACTGTCGGGGGGGATTCTCTGACTTCCAATGTGTCATTATTAACTTATGAGCCAAGAATAAGGTTCTAACAATTGCACCTCTAGTACACTCTTCCCATTTAATTCCTCAAGCAGATTGAGCAAGCAGGGTTTAGGATCTAGAGGGATAGAGATCTGAAATATCCTGTTAAGAGTGTCCACCACTCCCTTCCAATAGGGATGTAATTTGGGCACCTCCACAGTAGATGAATCGGGTCTCCATGATCCGTTTACATCTAGTGCATATCGATGTAGACAAGAGCCCCATAGTATGCAGTCTGTGTGGGGTATAATATACCCTTAAAGGATATACAATTGCGTTAATCTTTGGGAAACATGCAGAGAGCAGATCGTTACCGACTGGAGAGCTTCCTCCCATTGATCCCCATCCATCTGACCAACATCCCTCTGCCATTTATCTCTTATTCGTAAAGGGTGTTTTTTCAGAAGCATATTATAACATTGCGATATAATCCCCTTGGAGGTGAAGGCCCCCTTGATCAGGTTAAATAGATGTGTCAGAGACTGAGACCACTCCGCAGATCTACTCTGAGTTATTATGGCATGCCTTAATTGTATGTAATAGAAATGCATAGAAAGCAGTAGACCAAGCTTCTCTCGTAAAACTTCAAATGACATCAATACCCCATTTTGGAAGATTTGTCTGATATACAGTACAGCACCCCATATCTCTTCCATAACAACCCATGTTGCAGCTTGGCGAGTTCCATGTAAGTACCATTCAAACAAATTGGGCTGAACTCAGTAAACCCTGTCACTCCCTGCAAATATCTAGTTTTATTCTATATTTTTTTGAATAAAATTATATGTTGGATATAACTAATGCGGCTTCTCGAAGGCCTGAGCCTCAAGTGCCACCGGAACTGTCCCTCTCCCTACTGTGTGCAGCATCCCAGCTTTAGAAGAGCTGCGGTTGGCACTCTCCTGTTCTGCATCCATATTCAATGTACCCATTAAATGCTGCAGCTGAGCAGCCAGATAGTACAGCCAGGGATATGGCAAGGCTATGCCGCCATCGTCTTTAGGGCGCTGCAGATGTTCGAGTTTTACTCTAGGAATAGCGATTTTTCCAAATTAGGAATGAACTATCCTAAAGGTTAACCGGGGAGTTGTGCGGGACATGCAATAACTGGGGCATAAAAATCATCTTAATTAAGTTGACCCTACCAGTCACTGACAGGTGGAGGGAGTTCCATGTTTTAAGGCGATCCCGGAATTTTTGTAACAGTGGGGAAATATTAAGCCCCCATACTCCTGGATATAGGGTGTCACCTGGACTCTCAGATATCAGAATGAGGTAGCAATTGGAATGGAGCAGGCGCCATGAGGTGCACCACCCGCATCTAAGGGCATAAGGGCGGACTTTGTCCAATTTATCAGAAGCCCCGAGTAGTTACCAAACTCCGTTATGGTGGACATAGTTTCTTTAAGAGAGCCTTCAACATCTCCTAGCAGAATTATCGTATCATCCGCATAAAGCATCACTTTTTCCTGTCTGTCCCCATAAGAGAAACCAGTAATGCCCGGATTATCTCCAATCTGGATTGCCAATGATTCAATGGCCAGTGCGAAGAGCAAGGGTGACAAAGGGCACCCCTGTCTTGCTCCCCTCGCCAGAGCAAAAGTATGAGACATGCTGCCTGATGCCCGAATAGCTGCCTGCGGGTGACAGTATAGTAAGCGAACCCAGGAAATATGTTTCACCAAAGCCAAACTTCTGGAGAACCCCCCACAGATACATCCACTCAATGCTATTGAATGCCTTCATAGCATCCAGTGAAAGCAGAGCCCTGTATCCTACATTGTCAGCTGGGGATTGCATATTTAAGAAGAGTCTCCTTAGGTTGATCGCAGTGGATTTATTGGGCATAAATCCAGCTTGGTCTGAGTGCACAATAGATGTAATTACTTCAATGCGTCTAAGTGCCAGGATCTTTGCTAGAATCTTAATGTCACTATGTAGTAATGATATGGGTCTATTTGAGCTCGGATCCACCAGATCCTTGCCAGGCTTTAAAATCAACAGGATGTTGGCCTTGGACAGAGGAAGTAGGGCTCGCCATTTCCTAGCTGCATTAAAAACTCTTAACAGTTGAGGAAGGAGTACTCCCGCATACTGTTTGTAAATTTCCATGGGTAGACCATCCTCACCTGGGGCCATACAATTAGGAAACTCAGAAAGCGAATCCTGTAACTCCTCTAAAGTGAGTGGAGCATCCAAGGCTCCCCGCTGCTCATCTGTGAGCCGCGAGAAGTTGATGCCATTTAAGTAATCTACCAGGTCATCAGGGGTATACTCAGTGGTAGGGAGATACAGTTGTGTATAGGAAAATGCTAATTCCTGTAGGATTTGATCCAGAGAATGCGCAAGTTTGCCCGCTGGAGTTTTAATAGCTCCACTGGCAGGAGAACGTTGCTTAGAATTAGCTATCTTAGCCAAAAGGTGCCCTGTGCTCTCCCCCGCCTCAAAATATGCCAATCTGGAGAAGAACCTCTCTTTCTCCGCCGAGAAAGAGAGCAGCCGATCATAAGCAGATTGCCCTGCCTCTCTGGCCAAGTCAGTAGGATCCTGCACATACTGCGTTTCCAAGGCTTGCACCTGGTTCTCTAGCTCCTCCCTCAGCCCAGAAGAATTTTGCTTAACTTTGTTAATTTCTGTAATAAGTAGACTCCTCAGGTAGGCCTTAAATGCATCTCACTGGTCCAGGGCAGAGTCAGCAGAATCCTGAGCAGTAAAGAACTCGCACATACTCCGCTATATCCCCTCATGAGATAGAAATAACTTCACCCAAAAGGCATTACATTTCCAGGGTGCCATAGGCAGCCTAGAGAGTGGGGACACAATTAGGCGTATCACCACATGGGAATGATCTGACACACAGTGGGGTTTGTATACGTCAAACCCCGTTTGTTGCCAGCGGTTTAGACATTAATGGCTGTGTGTTGAGTTATTTTGAGGGGACAGAAAATTTACACTGTTATACAAGCTGTACACTCACTACTTTACATTGTAGCAAAGTGTTGTCAAATGAAAAGATATAATAAAATATTTACAAAAATGTGAGGGATGTACTCACTTTTGTGAGATACTGTATATATATATATATATATATATATATATATATATATATATGCAAGAATACATTGCAGTAACCCAATGCGACAGTGCATAAAAATAAAGCGTCCTTCAGAGTCTATACACACATCAAATACTTGGAAATCTATCGAAATCTATTGAGCTATGTACCAGGACACTTACACGTCTAGAGAACAGGGTATGCTTGGAATAATATGCATTCATGAGTTTCTGCATTCAACTCATGCATTCAAATGAGTCTCTTGGAACCATAGGATGGCTGGATTACATTTTTTCAAACATGTAGCTATCATCATACGTTTAAGAAGGGAACTTAGACCCCTGACGTTCCATGAAATTACAGGAATCTCAGCCACTGGGGAAATTTAGAGATGGATAAAAACATCAACACATTGTCTGTGGTATAATGGTACAAATCTGCTCGGATCTCAAGGGCACAGGAACTGGCATAACTGGTTAATCCTCGATCAGGCAAACTTGTAGGGAAATCCTTCCAACTTCTCCTCCCCAATAAAAGGGCTGTTAGCACAAACTGAAAATAACACGGCACAAGAGTGCCAACTTTGCATAGTGGTAGGTCCAGGCTCGTCTTCCCACCCGACAAAGCCTGCATTGTGGGAAAAGTAGGTACAAAAAGGCCATCAACCGGACAGGCCCCCATGTCCCACATTCAGAACAAAAAGAATATAGCATCCCGTTCTTTCCTTTTATAGAAACAGTGCGCATTTGTTGTTAGATCACAATATAGCTCAAGATTCGATAACCATATGAAGTCTCCCAGCAGAACAAGAACTTGTACCAACAAGTTGCATACAGAGCTAATGGAGAGCTCTAAGCGAATGAGAACCATGCTCCTCAATGGTTAAGTACTGATCCCGGATCAATCACCCTCCTCCCCCTCTCTGCGATGGCGTAGGGCCTGTTCATTCCAGTCAAGCCATGTAGCAGCATCTTGGGCTGATTCAATGAAGTGGGCTTGTTGGTTAGCTGTAACCCGCAGCTTTGCAGGAAACAACATCGCGTAAGGTAATTGCAGGTTCGTCAACCACCTCTTTACATCTGCAAACTTGTCCCGGCGTCTCTGCACCTCCGCAGAGAAGTCTGGATAAAAGGATACCCTGCTGCCTTTGAACTGCACATTGGCATGCTCGCATGCACATCTCAGCACTGCTTCCCTGTCCCTGTAATGGAGGAGCTGGGCTGGTCTTGGGGGGGGGGGGCACCAGGTGGCAATGGGTGGCCCAGAGTATGATGAGCCCTTTCAACCGTGAAAAGGGGGAGAAAGCATTCTTGCCAAATAGGTTAATAAGCCACCCCTCGATGAATGCGGTTGGATCTTTCCCCTCAGTTTTTTCCAGCAGGCCCACTATGCAAATGTTGTTACGCCGGAGGCGATTTTCCATATCTTCGGCTCTGTTATTGACATCTTTAGCTAGCAGGTGTGCGGCATGAGCTTCTCTAGTAACCAGCGGCAGTTTATCTTTAATATCACAAACTCTGCTCTTCACAGCAGTCATCCGTTCCCAGATTTTTTGAAGGTCTTGTCTGAGTAGTGCCACATCCACCCTTATACCCCCAAACTGCTCTTTAAGTGTGTTGACTGACGCCGTACAAACATGGACTGCTCTCAGTATTTCAGCCAAAGTTGGTTGCTCAAGCTCTTTTGTATCAGGAGCTGGAGGCAGAGAAGGCAGCAGCTCTGCATTGCATACATTGTTTGGAGACTGCTCCTGTGTCTCAGGTGCTGACAAGTGAGAAATCCCTGTAGCCCCTCCCGTAGCCTTCTCCAGGTGTCCCCCCAGTTTTTGGGCATACTAGAGCATGTCCCTCGGGTGTTCCTTACCCTGGTTCTTCAAAGTTTTTTTTCTGCTGCCCTCCTTAGCCTTCCCAGCAGCCTGTGGCATGCGCTGTGCCAGCGCCATCTTGGATTTCCATGCCTGCAAATTCTTCCTTTCTTTTCGTTGTTCTGCGGGTGCAGAGGGCTGGCAGGTGGACCGGGAGGTGGACCAGGTCGGTAGCCAGCTGGAAAGCTCGGAATTGCCGCTGTATTGCTGCTGGGAGAGGATTACTGGACTGTATTAAAGCAGAGCTGTGAGAAACACTTCCTTTCACATGCCGATCCTGGCCATGCCTCCCTGCTCCTTTTTTCTTAGGCATACATAGGGCAGCCTGTTGATTTCAATTGGCTGCACTACACTTATGGGAAATTTTTGTGGGTTGCGTGTTTTTTACTGTGCATTTTGAAGCATTTGCTACTCATTTTTTCACATGGTAAAATGTGGGTTTGCTTCTGTGTTTGTTCCGTTAACAATTAATGGCACTGAAAGCACAACTAGCAGTTTTAGGTGTATAAAGATGGCCATACACTATACAATCTGATTGTACAATCTTCTTTAGATCTACCATCAGCTATGTAGTGCAAGGGCCTGTAGTGTTGAGGGCATGTGACCTGGTATGGTTCAGGAGTGGGGTGCTCACATGTCCCCCCCTTTTCCTGACCTGCCGGGCTGCATGCTCGGATAAGGGTCTGGTTTGGATTTTGGGGGGGACCCCCAATGCCAGTTTTTTTTTTTTTTCCGAATTTTTAATTGCCGGCTTTTTTTTACAATCAGCTTGTCAGCGGGGAAGCCCGCTGACAGCTGATGAGTCATCAATTGTGAAGGACGCGGTGGCCGGCTTCCCGGCCCACTGCTTAGCAACCAGTGCAATGCCGTAAATTACCGCATGAACTAATGCGGTAATTACGGCTATAAGGAACAAATACGGCATGCGGTATTTGACTACAAATTCTCCTGGACAACTTGTTACACCTAGAAGCAATGTTTGCTTTTTGTTCACCATTCTTAAACTCATTGGGATCCAGCCGCTATGAGATCTGAGGGATCACTTTTCACCGCGGTCAGCGCAGAGTGGCATAGAAGGTCCCCTTCATTGGTGTGGGTACACCTTCAACTCGATTGGCTCATTGGGTATATGCCTTGTTGAGCCCATATGTTCCGGTAAGCCTTCACTTTATCAGTGGTGGATATCTCTTACTTCATGTGATCATCTGTGCCGGCATTGGGATTTCACTTTTTCTCCTTGGATTACTATATGAACTTTTTTTCTCATGTTAATTTATTGCATTATCTTTATTCTTCACCAATATTATTTTTCTCCTTTTTGTAATTTTTTGCACAGTGCACTTATTGCTGTTTTTTGGACACTTTATGCATTTACTGTTTTTTAAACATGTGTATGCACTATATTTGAAGTGTATCATAACTCATTTGTGTGAGATATTACTTTTGCACTAGACACTTTTCATTTTTGATTGTATTTCTGCTGCGAAGCAGTTTATACATTTCCCATTTGCCCTCCATACTCTTATATCAATAAGTGTTTTACTATCAGCCCAGGGCTTTCCTTAGCAGTACCATGTTCATTCCATAGGTACATTTTTTCCTCACCAGCGCTGCGCCTAGAGAGATCATTGACAAGATTCTCCCCTGTAGTTCTGGGCTGATTCCTCACCGTTCTCATAATCATTGAAACTCCATGAGGTGAGATCTTGCATGGAGCCCCAGATTGAGGGAGATTATTTTGTGTTTCTTCCATTTGCGAATAATCGCACCAACTGTTGTCACCCTCTCACCAAGCTGCTTGGCGATGGTCTTGTAGCCCATTCCAGCCTTGTGTAGGTTTACAATCTTCTCCCTGACATCTTTGGACAGCTCTTTGGTCTTGGCCATGGTGGAGAGATTGGAATCTGATTGATTGATTCTGTTGACAGGTGTCTTTTATACAGGTAACCAGCTGAGATTAGGATAACTCCCTTTAAGAGAGTGCTCCTAACCTCAGCTGGTTACCTGTATAGAAGACACCTGGGAGCCAGAAATCTTGCTGATTGATAGGGGATCAAAAACTTATTTCACTCATTAAAATGCAAATAAATTTATAACTTTTTTGAAATGCGTTTTTCTGAATATTTTTGTTGTTATTCTGTCTCTCTCTGTTAAAATAAACCTACCATTAAAATTATCAGGGCTTTTTTTCAGGGGAAACTTGGTTCCACCACCTCTGGCTCAGACCCTTGGGGGGGCTGCTCACCACAATCACGTGTAAACACAGAAGTCCGGTTTCTGTGTATACAAGTGACAACTCTGCACTCTGTGTGTAAACCCCCCCCCCCGAACTCCGCACTCTGTATGTAATGCAATCCTGGTATTTGATGCCCCTTTAAGACCCTCCTACCAAACCCACTATTTGATGTGATTTGGAGGGTGTGTGTGTGTGGAGGGGTTTTGGGGGGTCGTGGTTGAGTTCCAGCACCTATTGTTTGAGAAAAAAAGCCCTGAAAATTATAGACTGAAATGTACAAAATCAGCAGGGGATCAAATACTTTTTCCCTCACTGTACAAGCAGCGTCATGTCACAACTGAGTATAAAAGAGAAGAGAGGCCTCTAAGTGTAGCAATATGGTTACTTTTAATGAAGGTACAACATTTAGCAACTCACATGGTTGATGATTAAATCAGGCACATCTAAGTATACAAGCATCCGGGGTAAAGCTCTCCAAATAGACCGTCCTCCTCACCACCATCGACGTCATCCCTTCCACGCTGCGCTCCGTGAGCGCTTCAAACCTCACTTTTAGATCGCTCTACTGCAGGGTAGTCTTCACGGTCACGATTGCAGACTGACAGCGGTGAGAGCCAGCAGTGCAAAGGACGGTCTGTGCGGACAGCATTACCCCGGATGTGAAAAAAACAAAAGTGTGTATATATCGCGCTGTCTGCTATAAATTAAATAAGCAGCTGACACGCAACAAGTGATCTAGTCTTGCAGAGGAATATACTTATGTGGAAAAGTGCAGCGCTAAAAAATGTTTAAATAATATATAAGGCTATTAAATATATTGCAACCAGTGATGTTTTACAAATCTGTGATACCTCATGAGAATATCATGTAAAAAATGGATAGTGGTCTAGATTACATAAATTTAGACCATACATAAGTGACACATATATTTAGTCCATATAAAGGTGACACAACAAAATGTGACACAGAAAAAATAGAAAGTGTGTTGATAGAAGATCCACCACCTCTCTGAATGGAGGCTTACCAGAAAAAATGGACCTAGGTGGGCTTATACCCACTGGGTTGATCAGGCTTGTAAAGTGGGGATCCTTGTTGGCAGCTACCGCGGAAGACACGGTTCGAGGTGGCCCGGATGCTTGCAAAGATGTATTTTTTTTTTTTATGAATAGGTCCAATCAGGCATCGAAGTTGTATATAGAAGAAATATGAGAGCACATAGCGTGATACTGTATACAAAAGCTCATAGCATATTTATTGAGGATAAAAACACTCACATTTCTTGAAGGTAAAAAAAGCGCTTTTTAAGTAGATTGTGTGGCAGAACCAGTGGTGTCGTCCGTTCCGACACGTTTCATCCTCTAGGATCACCCCAGATGATGTCCTAGAGGACGAAACATACAGTATTCATACCCCTTGAAATTTTCTACATTTTGTCATGTTACAACCAAAAACGTAAATGTATTTTATTGGGATCGTATGTGATAGACCAACACAAAGTGGCACATAATTGTGAAGTGGAAGGAAAATTATAAATGTTTTTCAATTTTTTTTATAAATAAATAAATAGCCCCCCCCCCCATCCAGAGAGTGACATTTTTGCCTATTCTTCTTTGAAAAATAGCTCAAGCTCTATCAGGTTGGATGGAGAGCATCTGTGAACAGCAATTTTTAAGTCTTGCCACAGATTCTCAATTGGATTTAGGTCTGGACTTTGACACATGAATATGATTTGATCTAAACCATTCCATTGTAGCTCTGGCTGTATGTTTAGGGTCGTTGTCCTGCTGGAAGGTGAACCTCTGCCCCAGTCTCAAGTCTTTTGCAAACTCTAACAGGTTTTATTCTAAGATTGCCCTGTTTTTGGCTCCATCCATCTTCCCTTCAACTCTGACCAGCTTCCCTGTCCCTGCTGAAGAAAAGCATCGCCACAACATGATGCTGCCACCACCATGTTTCACGGTGGGGATGGTGTGTTCAGGGTGATGTGCAGTGTTAGTTTTCCGCCAGACATAGCATTTTGCCTTTAGGATAAAAAGTTCAGTTTTAGTCTCATCTGACCAGAACACCTTCTTCCACATGTTTGCTGTGTCCCCACATGGCTTCTCACAAAATGCAAACGGGACTTCTTATGGCTTTCTTTCAACAATGGCTTTCTTCTTGCCACTCTTCCATAAAGGGCAGATTTGTGGAGTGCACAACTGATAGTTGTCCTGTGGACAGATTCTCCCACCTGAGCTGTGGATCTCTGAAGCTCCTCGAGTTACCATGGGCCTCTTGGCTGCTTCTCTGATTAATGCTCTCCTTGCCCAGGCTGTCGGTTTAGGTGGACGGCCATGTCTTGGTAGGTTTGCAGTTTTGCCATACTCTTTCTATTTTCGGATGATGGATTGAACAGTGCTCCGTGAGATGTTCAAAGCTTGGGATATTTTTTATAACCTAACCCTGCTTTAAACTTTTCCACAACTTTATCCCTGACCTGTCTGGTGTTTTCCTTGGCTTTCATGATGCTGTTTGTTCACTAAGGTTCTCTAACAAACCTCTAAGGGCTTCACAGACCAGCTGTATTTATGCTGAAATTAAATTACACATAGTTTAACTCTTTTTACTAATTAGGTGACTTCTGAAGGCAATTTGTTCCACTAGATTTTAGTTAGGGGTATCAGAGTTAAGAGGGCTGAATACAAAGGCAAGCTGCACTTTTCAGATATTTATTTGTAAAAAATTTGAAAAAAATATATATCATTTTACTTCTGGAGTCACATTTGAAGAAAATATAGACCCAAATCTGCAGAAACATGGAGGGATCTGGGTCAAATATAAAGAAAATATAGATCCAACTCTACAGAAACATGGGTGGGGGAGTTCCAGGGAGATATATGAAGAAAATATTGTCCCATCTCTACAGAAACATGGAGGGATCCAGGGTGACATCTGAAGAATATATAAACCCATCTCTACAGAAACATGCAGGGATCCAGGGGGACATATGAGGAACATATAGACCCATCTCTACAGAAACATGGAGGGATTAAGGGGGGCATATGAAGAAAATATAGACCCATCTGTACAGAAACATGGAAGGATCCAGGGGGACATCTGAAGAAAATATAAACCCATCTCTACAGAAACATGGAGGGATCCAGGGTTTACATATGAAGAAAATATAGAGCAAACTCTACAGAAACATGGGGGGGGGGGGGTTCCAAGGAGACATATGAATAAAATATAGACCCATCTCTACAGAAACATGGAGGGATCCAGAGGGACATGTGAATAAAATATAGACCCATCTGTACAGAAACATGGAGCGATTAAAGGGGGCCATTTGAAGAAAATATAGACCCATCTCTACAAAAACATGAAAGGATACTGGGTGACGTGTGAGAAACAAATAGACCCGATATAGAAATAAGGGGGATCTGGAGTCACATATGAAGAAAATATAGACCCGAACAATACAGAAGCATAGAGGGGGGTCCAGGTAGACATATGAAGAAAATATAGACCCAACTCTCCAAAAACATGGGGGGGGGATCTTGGGGTTAAATATGAAAAAAGTATAGACCAGAGTCTGCAGAAACATGGTGGGATCTGGGGTCACATATGAAGAAAATATGCACCCAACTCTACAGAAACATGGGTGGTTCCAGGGAGACATATGAAGAAAATATAGACCTATCATTACAGAAATATGGAGGGATCTAGGGGGACATATGAAGAAAATATAGACCTAAACATTACAGAAACATGAGGGATATGGGGTCATATATCAAGACAAAATAGACCTATCAACTCATCCGCTCTTAGCAAATACCTTTTATATCTGTAGCACCCTCTAGTGTACTAGAATAGGAATTGTTAGGGTTTTGTTAGAGTAGGCAAAATGTTTAGGCTTGGCTGGCAGCCAAGCCTGTGTTTTATCCGGGTCAGGGTGAGTGACTCAGGGAGGCTACTATGACTCACAGGCAGCATCTCTGATACCTCCCCCTACTTCTAGAAACTTGGAGAAGATTCTAGAAGAATGAGAGTGAAGGTTAGGAGGAGCTGCCTGCTGTTTTTATGAGGGCCCTGATTAATCCCCAACAGATGGATTGGCAGGGGGCGGTCCCCTTAAATACTCTGGGTCAGCCCAGTTGGTGCAGGAGAGTTTGGGTGGAAGTTGTAGATGGAATGCTAGGAGGCTGCCGGACCCTTGAGGGTAACCCCTTAGTCTGGGGAGAGGTGACCTTGGGTCAGGGAACTCATCTACAGCCCATGAGGAATCCTGTCCAGTGGCACAGCAGCAGGTCTGAGGATAGCAGGAGCCCATTAGCAGGCCTGGAAGATCTCCAGGGAGAAGACAGATCCAAGGAGAAGACAGCCAGGTGGGCTGGTGAGTGTTACGGTTGGGGAGGACTGAGAGGCAGCCTGAGAGGACTGGGTGAGGGCAGTCTGAGATAGATACAGAGTCAGTCTGGGAGGACCGTCGAAGCTTGGCCTGGGAGAGGGGGG
Organism: Lithobates clamitans; assembly: GCA_037952925.1. Taxonomy (NCBI): domain Eukaryota; kingdom Metazoa; phylum Chordata; class Amphibia; order Anura; family Ranidae; genus Lithobates; species Lithobates clamitans. The sequence goes on along the minus strand of JBBGZY010000842.1, from coordinate 3,780,795 downwards.
TGGGCCAGGTGGGCTGCAGTGCCTTAGGGGGTGGTGGTGAGATCGGTAGCCACAGAAGGACAGCTGGTCACTAAGACTTTGTTCCACAACCAAGAGGCCCGCCATCCCTGCCTGTAAAGGGCATTTTCTACCAATCTGACTGAGTCCTATCCTGAGTCAGATCACCTAACAGGGTAGCTCTACATATCACTTGCCTCTCCCTCTAGATTGTAAGCTCTCACAATCAGGGCCCTCCTAACCCTCTTGTATTGTAACTGTTCTGTCTCCCATAATTTTGTAATAAGGCAGCACAAATTGCTGGCACTATATAAATCCTGTATAATAATAATTAAATGGTCTGTTGAACCCTGAAGCATCACACAGTTTTCTGATCCTCCAATTATAGTGTGTTTTAAGATAGCCATACATTTTACAATCGTCTTCTTCAATCTTCTTAAAGTGTACCTAAACCCCCAGAACAAAAATGTAATATATTGCATCTTACTCCTACTAAGATGTACTATAATGTGTTCAGACTTTTTTTTTTAATCTTTTTTTCACCTGGTGATCCTGGCAGTAGTGCATGTTCTATCCTAGAGTGAGAATGCAGCATTGCTATCCTAGGACAAGAAGTGTGTTAGGACTACAGGATATCTTCCCCTTCTCCTCATCTCCATAATATAGGGTTTTTGTAGTCCAGAAAAGAAAACTCTATTAACTGATAACAGTGCAGCAGAGACAGAGTGCACAGGAAGTTATCAGATATCGGGGAGAATCAACAGGTATTTTGTTGCACAGGTTCAACAAAACACTTTCAATGAATTTTCAGCCTGTGAAATACTGTAAATATGTGTAGTGGTACCCTTGTAGGGGCTGCTAGTGATTGTGGTCCATCTCCAACCCTGTACAGCCAGGCACATACATTTCCAGACATAGTCCTTGTACTTTGTTTTGTTTTTGTTTTATTAGCAGAATTGAACTTGGATGAGGATAAGATGCATTTGGGATGCCCACTTGATTGAAGAAATATATAGGGACTGAACTATATACACTCTGGTATATACAACCCCTGCTCCTTCACCTCCAGCACATACACAGGACTAGCTAGCACTGTTGTAAAGAGTCTGACACTGGCTCAGCCAGACCCAATGCAAATGCCCCTTGCATGCAGGGACCGCGGGCCCCTATGATGTAGTAAAATAGGTAGTCCTTAGTGCTAGCTGTCCCACATGTGGCTATTGCTCCCAGTACCACCTCTTCAGGCCCTGCCAGCCCTCCTGACTGCATCTGCATTATTCCACTGCCCATGCCACCACAGTCCTCCTGACTGGCTCTATACCCATCCCAGACTGCTCCATCCCAGTCCTTTTAGGCGTGCCTCCCAGTCCTTCTGACTGTGTGTCACTCACCAGTCCCCCTAGCTGTTCCTGTTGCTCCTGGAGACTTGCCCACAGTGTTTTCCCGTTGTCCTCTCCTTCCTCCCAGTGCCTCCTGTCCAGGACACCTCAGTGTGTCATGAGAGAGTCCTGTTAGCACCCGAGCCCAGGACCAAGGTCACCCCCCCAGACTGGGAAGCTCCCCCAGGGGCCACGACAGCCTAACATCTCCAGCTTCCACCCAAACAACTCCTCTCCAGCTGGGCTGACCCAGAGTATTTGAGGGGACCTGTCCCCTGCCAATCCAAGTTGGGGATTGGTCAGTGCCCTCAGAATACTCCAGGCAACTCCACCTTACTTCACCTCCCATTCTTCTAGAAGGTTCCAGAATATTCAAGAAGTAGGGGAGGAGGTCTCAGTGATGCTGCCTGTGAGTCATCCAGCTCTCCCTGGATTTCTGCCCAACCCAGGACAAAAAACACAGACAGGCTCGGCTGCCAGCCAAGACAGCAAAAATTTACCTACACTATCACAAAAAAGAAACTATGTACACTTATAGCACTATAGGGTGCTACATATAATTGGCAACTTTAACCACTTTAGGACCGCCTGTCCACATTGTACTCCTACAGGCGCCGCCTCCTGCTGTGATTGAACACAGCGGGATTTTGTCAGTAGGTCCTGGCCAATGATTCATGGCTGAGACCCGCGCATTGGCTGTGTCCAATCACAGCCCAGAGCCCTCTGTTGACAAACAACACAGGGCTCTGTACAGAGGGAACAATCTTTTTGTTTATTCTCCCTGCAAACAAGGAGAAGGAAAAAAAAATATTTTTTATAAAAATCAGCACACATTACACATTGTTAGACACACACCTAACCCCCCCATTTCCCCGAGATGTTAACCCCTTCCCAGCCAGTGTCATTAGTACAGTGACAGTATACAGTATTATCACTGATCACTGTATTAGTGTCACTGGTGATGTCAGTGTCAGTTAGTCAGGTCCCACTCAGCATCAGTTAAGGTCAGATTGCTGGCCACACTATCATAGTTCCACTATAAGTCAATCACCACCGTCATTACAAGTATACAAAAAAAATTCCAGTATACGTATGTACCATAATTTGTAGACCCTATAATTTTCACACAAACCTTTAGAGTGGCCCCCTGAGGGTAAAGAAAAGCGGCTCCTAGCTAACCAGGTTTGGTGTGGCTGCAGATCTGTGCTCTAGCTTGGCTACTGACAAGAGTACCATCACCATTGAGATATCATGTTCAGCCAAACCAGTGGCCAAGCAGAGATAACACTCACATAAGCACTACCATAAGACAGCTTCCTATTAAGTATCTATAACACTTTTTGTGAATTTCACAGTATGTCTGCTATACCTTTGCTGCATTGAATGGTTTGAACTATGCAAAAAAAAAAAGTAAAACACTGAACCCTTTACTAGTGCAATAAATAATGCCAGGTACACACAGGGAGTTTTTCTTCCTTCAACCCTGATCGGAAAAAACTGACAGATTGCTGTACTAACACAAGCAATGTTAGTACAGCAATCTCCCTCGTTGAGCTATTGAGTTCTGACAGGGGAACACACCAGTCAGTTCTCTTAGCTATTGGCTTCAAGCGCTGATTGGATCCTGGTTTTCCAGCATGCCCGTTCAATAAAAGCTGGACCTCGGACCAGCTTTTGTCAGACAGGCTGCTGTACACATGGTCCGAATGTTAGCCAAGTTCTGTTAAACTGGCCGATACTGACTGATATCTGGCCAATATTTGACCCATATGTACCAGCCTTAGGACACTCAGGTGCAGATAGAAAAGTCTTGTTTAACCGCTTAAGGATCCTGACCGCCCCACGTACATATAGTGCAGCAGGACGGCCCTTAAGCGCAAAATCATGTACCTATACGTGATTTTTTTTCTTCGGGTCTGGAGCGCGCGCCACCAACGACCCGCTCCTGCTGTAAATGGACACAGCGGAAGCCAATCAGTGGGTCTGGCAAACACGATGTCCGCTGGGAAGCCGGTGATCGTTCCAAGAGAGGCAGACTGCCGTTCTGCTGGTACGGAAAACAGAGATCTTGGGTTTCTGCTAAGCAGGAACATGGATCTCTGTCTTTCTACGGTTAAACCATCCCCCACACAGTAAGAAAACACTTACAGAGAACACAGTTAATCCTTTGATCGCCCCTGATGTTAGCCCCTTCCCTGCCAGTGTCATTAGTACAGTGACAGTGCATTTTTTTTAGCACTGATCACTGTATTGGTGTCACTGGTCTCCAAAAAGTGTCAAACTTAGTGTCAGATTTGTCTGCCGCAATGGCGCAGTCCCGCTAAAAATCGCTGATCGGCGCCATTACTAGTAAAAAAATGAATTAAAAATTCCATAAATATATCCCATCGTTTGTAGACACTATAACTTTTGCGCAAACCAATCAATATACACTTATTGGGATTTTTTTTACCAAAAACATGTAGCAGAAAACATATTGGCCTAAATTTATGAAGAAATTTGATTTTTTAAATTTTTTGGATGGCTGTGTTTTACAGCAGAAAGTAAAAATATTGCATATCTTTTTTGTTTATAGCGCAAAAAATAAAAACCGCAGAGGTGATTAAATACCACCAAAAGAAAGCTCTATTTGTGGGAAAAAAAGGACATCAATTTTATTTGGGTTCAGTGTCACACGACCGCACAATTGTCAGTTAAAGCAACGCAGTGCTGTATCATAAAAAATGGCCTGGTCATGAAGGGGGGTAAACCTCCTGGAGATGGTTAAATGCACTTTCAGGTAGGAGGAAGCGGTATCTAGAGGGGTATCTGTTTGTGACTTTAGGACTGATATAAAGCCAAAGGATTAGCAAAACAGGCAGGCAAATTACATTCTGAAAATGAAGTCCGTAATGGCAGCCTACAACATGTTTCCTTTTATGACTGGTTCCCTTTAAAACAGGGTTTCATTTGCTAGTATTAGCAGACTGGCAGTAAGTGCTGACAGGGTTCTTTCACACTGGCAGCCGGGGGGGTTAACTGCCATCTGGCCATCCACCAGAATTCTATTACAGCCTGACAGGGCTGTACACATGACAGGCTTGCAATGCTTTCACTTTGCAGCCGCAGTAATTTTAATCCATTAAAAAAGTTAAGAAAAAGTAAGAAAAAAAATAAATAAAACAGGTGTCAGCCGTTATATTCACCTGCTTTGTTCATTGATTCAAAAATCTCACAATGGTTCTAACCTCTCACCACTCTATCCAAATCTAAAAAAAAAAAAAAAATTGCCTTTAGTTTATTACAGGTACTTATATAGCACTGTCAATTTACACCACAGCACTTCACACATACTGTATATTGTACATTCACATCAGTCCCTACCCTCAAGGAGCTTACAGTTTAAGGTCCCTAACTCACATTCATATACTAGGGCCAATTTACCTCCCAGCATGTCTTTGAAGTGTGGGAAGAAACCCACGCAGGCACAGAGAGAACATGCAAACTCCAAGCAGGTAGTGTCGTGGTTGGGATTTGAACCAATGACCCTAGTGCTGCTAGGTGGAAGTGCTAACCACTTAGGCGCTGTGCTGCTTTATTAGTCTGGTACTTTAAATTGAACTGAACTCTGGAATTTGTGCCCTAAAAAACAGGTAGTGAGCAAAGGACTAGTCACCAATACTGCCTGTGTTCTCCTTGCAGCTGATCTTTTCCAATTAATAGCTTGCCATGCTTTGTTCTGCACTTTGTCCCTATGTGGAGGCAGCCAACCTGATGGAGAGGGAGCTTTTCTTCCTCATGTCAGAGCTTCCAGCAAGGAGAACATTGAGCAGTCAGGTGGTGACATCAACAAATCTCACTCCAAATCTTCTGAGACTAGCAGCCACAGGCAGCAGTGCCTGAGATCTAATGCGTCAGATATACAGCTATGATTCTGAAGCTATAGAAATGCCCAGTCATACTCACATACCAGTGTAGCACTACCCCCTTTAGGACCTTTAGGAGCCACTGAGTATATTGGGTCCCCTGTTCACTTCTGAGCCCTGGGTGAGGCAAGACCCCTGCGGGCACCACCGTAAAACTGTAACTATCCATCCCTCTCCACAATGTATCCCCATCCCCGCATCATCCATCCCTCTCCACAATGTATCCCCATCCCCGTATCATCCATCCCTCTCCACAATGTATCCCCATCCCCGCGTCATCCATTCCTCTCCACAATGTATCCCCATCCCCGCATCATCCATCCCTCTCCACAATGTATCCCCCTCCCTGCATCATCCATCCCTCTCCACAATGTATCCCCATCCCCGCATCATCCATCCCTCTCCACAATGTATCCCCATCCCCGCATCATCCATCCCTCTCCACAATGTATCCCCCTCCCTGCATCATCCATCCCTCTCCACAATGTATCCCCATCCCCGCATCATCCATCCCTCTCCACAATGTATCCCCATCCCCGCATCATCCATCCCTCTCCACAATGTATCCCCCTCCCCGCATCATCCATCCCTCTCCACAATGTATCCCCATCCCCGCATCATCCATCCCTCTCCACAATGTATCCCCATCCCCGCATCATCCATCCCTCTCCACAATGTATCCCCCTCCCCGCATCATCCATCCCTCTCCACAATGTATCCCCATCCCCGCGTCATCCATTCCTCTCCACAATGTATCCCCATCCCCGCCCAGCATCATCCATCCCTCTCCACAATGTATCCCCATCCCCGCATCATCCATCCCTCTCCACAATGTATCCCCATCCCCGCTCAGCATCATCCATCCCTCTCCACAATGTATCCCCATCCCCGCGTCATCCATTCCTCTCCACAATGTATCCCCATCCCCACCCAGCATCATCCATCCATCTCCACAATGTATCCCCCTCCCCGCATCATCCATCCCTCTCCACAATGTATCCCCATCCCCGCGTCATCCATTCCTCTCCACAATGTATCCCCATCCCCGCCCAGCATCATCCATCCCTCTCCACAATGTATCCCCATCCCCGCGTCATCCATTCCTCTCCACAATGTATCCCCATCCCCGCCCAGCATCATCCATCCCTCTCCACAATGTATCCCCCTCCCTGCATCATCCATCCCTCTCCACAATGTATCCCCATCCCTGCATCATCCATCCCTCTCCACAATGTATCCCCATCCCCGTATCATCCATCCCTCTCCACAATGTATCCCCATCCCCGCGTCATCCATTCCTCTCCACAATGTATCCCCATCCCCGCCCAGCATCATCCATCCCTCTCCACAATGTATCCCCCTCCCTGCATCATCCATCCCTCTCCACAATGTATCCCCATCCCTGCATCATCCATCCCTCTCCACAATGTATCCCCATCCCCGCGTCATCCATTCCTCTCCACAATGTATTCCCATCCCCGCCCAGCATCATCCATCCATCTCCACAATGTATCCCCATCCCCACCCAACATTATCTGCATCCCTCTCCACAATGTATCCCCATCTCTGCCCAGCATCATCCATCCCTCTCCACAATGTATTCCCATCCCCGCCCAGCAACATCCATCCATCTCCACAATGTATCCCCATCCCCAGCCAGAATTATCTGCATCCCTCTCCACAATGCATCCCCATCCCCACCCAGCAGGGGGAGCTGGAGGGCATTGGAGTGTCTGGAGAGCACCACGGGGGCTGGGGGGGGGGATTACTGGGGGAGCCGCAGTGCACTGGGGGGGGGAACTGGAGAGCACTGGGAGGGGGGCAGAGAGCACTGGGGGAGCCGGAGAGCACTGGGGGAAACTGGAGAGCACTGGGGGAAACTGGAGAGCACTGGGGGGGGGGAACTGGAGAGCACACTGGTGGGGGAAAGGGAGCACAGGGGGCGGAGATCACTGGGGGGGGGGTGAAGAGCATGGGAGGGCAGCAAAAGAAGCTGGATCGGAGGAGTGGTGGGGGATGCATCATATAGAGGAATTGATCTTTACATATTCCTCCTGCAGCCTCTGAATGCCTGCAAGAGGGTGAGGAGGAGAAGTGGCTGCAGGAGGAATATGTGAAGATCAATTCCTCTATATGCCGCTGCCCCGCCACAACTCCTATCCAGGCACACAGGAAGGCTGCACGGGCGGGCACTCACTTTTTTCCTAGTCCGGCAGGTGGCATTTGGCGATGGGCTCGGGATCCATTGCAGCTTCTTCTCCCTTCACAGTCATGGGGCAGCTGGGGAGTTTCTGCCCCCCGCCCCAACTGAACCAAATAGCCGGAGCGGGCTGAAAGAACAGCCCATTTACTGCAGCTGCTTTCTCCACATGGACATGCGGCCCAGCGGCGCCAGTGGGCATCCCTGGGCGGCACCCCACTGATTGCATCCCTCCTGCAGGATGCGGCTGCTAATGGGAACAGCGCTCCTGCTGTGGAAAAAGTACAGGAACCGTTCCCATGCGTTCCTGCAGGACTCAAGCCCTGGGTCATGCCAACCCCATATACAATGAAGGTGCCCTTATTGGCCCCAAGTGGTTGACAGTGGGCGATGCTTAGCCCTAAAATCAGGGAAGTCAGACCCCTGTCATCCATAGTATCCTTTCTCAGACGCATAAACAGGAAGATTTTATGGCAACAAAAGCCATCCAACAGTGCCTGCTCTTAGACAGAACATTTACTTTTAAAAGTTTAAAATGGGGATTTGGAACATTGGTAATTTGTACACAGAATGGTATTATGAATATTTATGAGTTCTCTGTTTAATATATTTAGAGTTTATACAAAATATGTAGAGATACAAACAACTTTAAATAAATTATAAATAAAATGTAAGAGCCTATTAGTACATTTTTAATAGTCAAAAAAGAGTTGGCATTATCGTACTACTTACGGTAAAATAATAAAAATTTAAACTGAAAACCTATCGGAAAAATCTAATATTTATAGTAAATTTAACTATTATTCGAATGGTTATAAAAGCAAGTAACAATTAAATCAGAGAATGTCAATATTAAATTCACTGAAGGCATTATTAGATCAGCAGATAATGACTGGCAGCAAGCACTTTCACAAGAAAAGCAGAGTCAGCAATGGCAGCCTAGGTATTTGTCTCAGTAAAGACTCCCTTTAAAGGGTAAGTGCATTTTAAAATAAAGTGCATCCCTTTTGACCTAACCTAGCCTACCCTTCACAGATGCATACTTACCTCCATCCAATGGCCATGGCCTCAGGTTTTCATTTAAATCTTTCATCGCAAGTCTCCAGTGTCCTGGCTTTACCTGCACAGTAGCTCCTGATAGACATCTTTAAATATATACCTTGGGTGTCTTTACCCTCCGGAGATAGCCACATAGAAATCTATGGGGTTCCATTACACAGGTGGGCCAGGACACCGAAGGCTCATGGAGGGTGATATAAATGAATACTATGACTGTTGGATCAAGGTAAGTATGCATCTGGGCAGGGTTGGTGAGGTAAGGTAAGGGAAGGGAGCACTGACTGGGCTCATATTAACAATTGGGAGTAGGATGCCCAGGCTCCGACCACATAAACGTTGTGAAAGCACATGATTGGCTATCACAGTGCTCAATCAGTAACCCCCCCCCCCATACTTTGTATCATTGACTACTTGGTAGTCAATGTATTTTAGGTAAAAAGAAACAAACAAAAGTCACACTATTGTTTCTTCGCCATACTACGGTTACAAACAACAAATAATATACACATTCTGTACCATTACCATTTTGGGCCATCATCAAATGAAGGCCCAATTTATCCTAAAAAAAAACAAAGTTTGATTTACCTGGATACACTAAATAGTTTTGATTATATGTATAGTTTTATTGACACATGCCAACATTGCAAAAAAAAACTTTAGGCGTTAAGATTTGTATTACGGTACTTTCAGGCATTAAGTGGTCAAAGTGCACTTATCCTTTAACTGTGGCCTACAATGAATGATAATCTTTCATGATGAAAAATCAGTTTGTTGATAGTTGTCGTAGACCTGGCAGAAACCTGTGGTATCTCTGCGCATGCACAAAATATTTTTCCAAGATGGAAGCACAAGAGCAGAGAGATGAAGAAGAACTTTAGGCTGGAAGAAGGATAAGTATGGATTACCTGGATATGTTTTTTTTTTTTTTTTTTTTAAATACGGGTGCAATTATCAGGGACTGGAATTAAATATAGGCTAGGTATGGCATAGTTCCTCTTTAAACCCCATGACTCCAATCACTATACTAAAAAAATAAAAACCCTATTTAAAAGCTCTTTTTACTCACAGTACTTCTGTATACTTCCTGCATGGATTGTTCTTCTGGTTTTCATGTCACTGTCTGCATGATGTTTACATTCCCTATTTAATGGCCAGTGGTAGGGTCCTCTCAGGCCCAAGAAGAAGACTAATGTCAGTGGGGGGTTAAGGGAAATGGCAGTTTCAGGGGGCCATCACAGAGGTGGCAGAATAGGACCTGGATGGGAAACTTAGGTTACTATAGCTAGCTTCACAAAGTAAGCAAATCACTAAGCTTGGCAGGAAGGGTTAGAGGAGGGTGGGGGAGGGTGGGGCTGGGAGGCACTTTGAAGATAGATTTTGCCTGGTTTTGGGCTTTAAAGATGCTTTGTCACTTTGTCCACTTAAAAAATGACCCCAGCCACTGATACTCACCTTTCCCACCACTTCATTGCTCGGTTTGAATCAGGAGTCCTAACCTTGTGGTTCTAAAGGCTGAAGGTTTTTTACTTTCATGCAATGTATGCACGAAGGTAAAAAAAAACAAAAACCTTCGGTGTGCAGCTCCCCACTCATCCCCCCCTAATACTTACCTAATATTGATCTCAATCCAGCTATGTGCACAAGAGCAGTGGCTCTCCTGGGTCTCTCCCTTCTCATTGGCTGAGATGCATCAGTAGGAGCCATTGGCTCCCACTGCTGTCAATCACAGCCAATAAGGAGAGAGCAGGGGCGGGGCTAAGCTGTGCTCTGGACAGCAAGCAAGCGACTTGTTATGGGGACACTCGGCAGGGGGTAGGGACTGAGAGCGCTGGCGGGGACCCGAGAATAGGAGGATCAGGGCTGCTCTGTGCAGCCTTCTCATTGCCTTTACAAACACTTTGTGTTTTGTGTCGGAGATCACAAAGGGTTGGTGAAGTAATCTTGCCCTCATGTAATAATGCTTGGGCCTAGAAAGTGGCTGCTAAGTCCAACTCCATACCATGGGAGGGGGTCACATGTTCCAAGAGTAGGAGCAATATGAGAGGGAACTGTTTTAGTGAAGTAATGACTAATTGAAAAGGAAATAACTCTCAGGTAACCAAGAAGAGGAAGTAAAAGAAACATATTTGTTCCGTGATAGTATAGTAAAGGGAAAGAATTCAAATGTACTATATTTAGCACAGTTGCTAAATGATTATCCTTTTTTAGATTTGCAGCGATGGTACTTTGGGTTCGGTTCACACTAGTGACCATGCCTGCGTGGCATTTGTGTGCTCTTGGATTCTGCTTTCTTTCCAAGCACATTACCAACAGGTTAACTGGTGCTTCACTAAACTGCTTCTAGTATAGTTTTCCTGTGCAGAAGAAATTTGTCTTGCAAAAAAAGAGCAAAAAACAAAACAAAGGATAGTCAAAAAGAAACAGCTCTCTGAAGAACTGGTCCAACACACAAGGCAAATAGGCATTTTAATATAAAATGTATGTACAATTGCTCAGACTTTCAATGCCAGGAAATAGGAGCTTTGGGCAGATGTACTTAGGGGATGCCACCTAATTCCTTAAAAAGAAATGAATAACAAAGGTACTATGGATAATGATGTACAGGTAATGTAATATATCAATAAATGACAACCTTACCCAGAGATAGAACCTGTGTATTTCATATGTGTTTGATTTTAAAGAGATGAGGTGGCAACCTGAGGTTTACCCCGTATCAAAATGATACCATCCCATGACCTTACACACCATACCTCTGCCAAAGAGCTCTTCCAGTTTTCTAGTGGTGCTATTGAGACACTTTAAGGTACTTAGATATTCTGTGACCCTGTAAACTAAATCTAGCTCATGACAGCTGTCTGAGTAATACTTATGTAAGTAAAAGCCAGGAAAGATCCATAATATCATACTTCCTAATTTTTTGAGATGGGAATGAGGGACACCTATCAGCAAAAGTATGCATGCAGAGGACACACCCCTTGCCACGCCCCCTTAAAGGAGAATTGTACAAGAAACCAAGACTGGATAAACCCACACGTGCTTTTTTTTTACCACTACTATTACTTTATATTGGCTTTTGGAATTTACAAATGTGGCAATTTAGAAATCAGATGAAAGGTTTAGCGCTAGGAAACACTTTTTGATGGATAAAAAGCGCATTTTATATAAAACTATATAGATCAGACCAAACTGAGGGACAAATGAGGGACAAATGAGGAGGAATGAGGGACAGAGGGACATTGCTCCAAATCAGGGACACTCCCTCGAAATCACTATGTAATATGAATCAGCTTGTAATCAAAATCAGCCCAATACCTGCATAGGAGCATATATGCATTCAGATCTAATCATTCATCTGATGGTGTTTGCCTATACGCAGATCAATTATATGGTAGTTTAGGCCATTTTAGAAAAAAAATATTCTTTATATTTATGGGTTTAAAATGTGTCAGAGTCTCTACTGCTGCAAATCTTACAGATATATGGTTGTATGTTTCTAGCCTATCGTTTAAAGCCCAACTCCAGGGCAATTAAAAAGATTCTCCCTTGCAGTGGGGCTGCACTGCAGGGGTTAATTGCTCAATATAATCTAGGGCAGTGGTTCTCAACTCCAGTCCTCAGGACCCACTAACAGGCCAGGTTTGCAAGATAGCTGAAATACATCACAGGTGATATCACTTGCTGCTCAGTGATTGCAGTATTCTAGTCTGCATCTCTCCAAGGTAATACTTAAAACTTGGCCTGTTGGTGGGTCCTGAGGACAGGAGTTGAGAACCACTGATCTAGGGGAACAAAAAAAAAAAGATATGCTTACCCTATCCTCCACTCTCCCTGCAGCTAGACTGATCCCCGTACCTTCTTCTAGGATCCATAGCCCTGCACTGGACCTGATGACAATGAGGGACAGTCCACCACCGGAGCGTGGGGGAGTGCTAACTGCCAGGGGAGCAGAGTATTAGGTAAGTATAACTTATTCTGCTCCCCTCTAGACAAAATGAGATATTAACCTTGGCAGTGCAAGCTTTTCTATGACATGGTTTCCATTGAAGTGTTACTAAACCCAGGACCCTGCATACATTCATCGTGTCTCCCACACTACACAGGACATGAAAATGCAGTTATTTTAGGAAATATAAACTGCTAAATACCTTTTCTCATCAGCAGTATATAGCATATCTTGTGACTTCTATCAGTGTCCGCCCAAGCACTAGTTAACCACTTCAGCCCTGGAAGATTTTACCCCCTTCCTGACCAGAGCACTTTTTACAATTTGGCACTGCGTTGCTTTAACTGGTAATTGTGCAGTCATGCAATGCTGTACCCAAACAAAATTTGTGTCCTTTTTTTTCCCACAAATAGAGCTTTCTTTTGGTGGTATTCGGTCACTTCTGGGGTTTTTATTTTTTTGCGCTATAAACATAAAAACTGCGACAATTTTGCAAAAAAAAACAATATTTTTTACTTTTTGCTATAATAAATACCCCCAAAAATGTTTTTAAAAAACAAATTTCTTCATCAGTTTAGGCCAATATATATTCTTCTACATATTCTTGGTAAAAAATCACAAAAAGCGTATATTGATTGGTTTGCGCAAAAGTTATAGCGTCTGCAAACTATGGGAAAGACTTATGGCATTTTTATTATTTACTTTTTTTTTTTTACCAGTAATGGCGGCGATTTGCGATTTTTATTGGGATTGCGGCGGACAGATCGGACACTTTTGACACATTTTTGGGACCATTGACATTTATACAGCGATCAGTGCTGTAAAAATGCATTGATTACTATGCAAATGTCACTGGTAGGGAAGGAGTTAACACTAGGGGGCGATCAAGGGGTTAAATGTGTGTCCCCTCAGTGTGTTCTAACTATATGGGGATAGGACTGAGTAAGAGAGGAGACATATCGTTGTTCCTATTTACTAGGAACAAACAACATGTCTCCTCTCCCCTGACAGCACAGGGATTTGTGTGTTTACTCGTGCTCATGCCGGCCACACGCATCGGGTCCCCCGCCGTGCAGCGGGCGTGCGTGTGTACCTCTGGAAGCGCGCGCATGCCCTCTGGTGGCTCTTAAAGGGCAGACGTACCCATTCGGGATTTTGCACACCTGTGCCACTTTCCTGCGTATATAGGCGTGAGCCGGTCGGCAAGTGGTTAAAGCTTGTAGGAGAAGTTTCCATTCTCCCATGACTGTCCTATGAGGCTGAATGACTTCTGACCCTTTGTCTGGACAGTGATGATTGGCCCTGTGCTGATCACATGCACCCTCCAAAAAAAAAAAAACAACTCTTTAGCAATACGCACCTAACTGAGCATGTGCAGAGTGCTCCCAAGGCTCTGTACTATCAGGAGATGGATTGGGGACTGTGGAAGAAGGGGAGGATCGGAGAAGACAGGATCAAACAGCCTTTTTACACAATGCAGAGGATTAACCCCTTAGGTTCCACAGTGAGTATACCAAGCATGCTTTACTGCATATACAGCCTGATTTGTTGGTTTAGCAATACTTTAAAGCAAACTTGTACTTAGAGAAATATGGATGTGGAGAAGAGTCCCTTGTCCCTCAACATGGGGGCATAGTGTCTTGCAAGGGGGAGGATTTATAACCCACCTATTGTTGAAAGATGTGTGGGCTGGTTTGGTACAGGATGGGAAGGGAGGGGGGACTTGCATGCTGTGCAGGACACAGATGCACATTGGCTAGGGTTGAGAAACATTTTCTGTCCAAAAGTTACTCAGCTCCAGTATAATAAAATCCTATCATGGCGGAGAAGGTAAATTAGGTTTTGCTTTACTGATGAGAGATGAAAGTGTTCAGTCATTTCAGAAATAAGTATTGACAAAAGGAGTCATTTTTTTTTTTTATTACGTTTTATAAATTTCTGCACAAACTGTTGGCGCTATATAAATGCTCTATAATAATAATATTAATACTAAATATTAATAATAAATATAGGCTTGATTTTCCACTTTAGAATCTGGTACTCACCCACAATGTCTAGTATTACCTGGAAAAAGTTAGTCTTATTGAGTAATGTTCCATTGTGGCTGACTGACAAATAATTTCTGGTTTCAGGCATTAAAACAAATGACGTTTTTTTTTCCTAGCTGATTTATGATGCAGTAAGAAACATTAAATTGCCTCTAACACTTAGTGCTGCTTTTCCTACTAACATCTGAAAACAAGGAATGCTTTGAAATTGTTTTGCGGATCAGTATATTAAAAACCCATACTTGTAAAGAATAAAAAAAAGTACACAGCTTACCGTCACAGTGTTATGAAATTAATTGATTTCTCTGTGATCCTGTGTAACCAATAGAAAAAAAAAATTTCTTCATAATAACATACAGTATGAGACCAAATCAACTGTTTTTGGAAGATTTTGCACATGAATTCAAATGTTGGTTTTGACCTATAAAGAGAACTGCAACCCAACAGAACAGGAAGAATAATTTCACTTTTAGGATACAAACCTTTACAACTCAACTCAACTTACAAATATTGGGATATAAATTCTAATTAAAAAAAAACTTACAGGTATATCTCATAATTTCTCATAAAATTATATGTGCATTTAATGTATTTACATGTAGAGGCCTCCCTTGTGTAGACCCTGATGTTGCTGCTTCCTTGATGTGATGTCAGCAACATTAGCAGATTTGGGGATGTCACTCAAGTGAAACTCTGTATAAGTCCCAAGATGGGAAAAAGGGGGGAAGGGATTATTACGGTGCCACCAATAAGATAGAACAATTTTGTTATAAAATCATCTTATTTATTTTATTTTGTATCAAAAACAGCTAAAATAGTTCATTAGACATATAGAAAAGTCACAAGAACACAAAAGCAAAAACAGAAGTGCAGTTCAAATAATTGACCGTCACCAATGATGTTGAAGGGTGATCATAGTCTTTTGTTCCCAACTAGTTTCGCCAAAACATTGGCTTCATCAGGGGAGTGTATAAATATAATGCAGAGGGTAAAACCACATACAGAGATTCCAGGACGCAAGGGAGACACCACCAAAACACTGGAAATGGAAGTTACACTCAGCCCAGTACCTGGCTACAGGGGAATTAGAGGGTGCCCTGGTTATATGCAAAAACAGAGCGCTCGATGTTGCGTGGAAAAAATTCACAGCGCACTCAGTACATGCAGAAAAATCGCATGAATGTGATCAGAAAAACAAAGAGGCATTATAGCTGGAAGTGAGAGTGCATCCTATAGATAAGGTTCCGCCAGTATACAGGCATGAACCTTCCCAGCAAGTCCTTCTGATAACACCGGCTATGATAGATGATCTTTCACATATGTAACCAGTTCCCCATGATGGTCCCATCCATTTATCTGTATAAGTCCCCTTTGCTATCCCCCTGGCATTTACGTAACAGGTTATGCAGAAAGATGAAAGGAGGAGTTGAGGAGCTGGGCCAGCATAGAGGGTAATTAGACACTCGTAGAAGAGAAGAGAGTTATGATGTGCAAGGAAGGAGGGGTCAGTGCCAGAGGATTCATTCTCCTGTTCTACTTAAATTTTATACCAAATTAATGCAAGTGAATTCAAAATCAATTATAGAAAGGAAAAGCATTGCAAGTAAACAATCAAAATACATGATTTTTTCTGTGTTTTTGAATGCAATTTTTTAAGCTGGGGACACACACAGCTTTGTGACTTGAACCTTATGTTTTCTGTCCAGGCAGCAGATGAAGCTCTGATTATGCAGTGTGTCCCATCCAACCAGTAGGTGTAGCTATAGTTTCTTTTTCATGCTGTTGATATTGTGTCCTTTTCAGCTATGCTACGCACACACACACACACACACACACACAATGCTGTGTATATATTTATATATATATATATATATATATATATATATATATATATATATACAGTATTTACAAAAGTGAGTACACCCCTCACGTAAATATTTTATTATACCTTTCATGTGACAACACTGAAGAAATGACACTTTGCTACAATGTAAAGTAGTGAGTGTGCAGCTTGTATAACAGTGTAAATTTGCTGTCCCCTCAAAATAACTCAACACACAGCCATTAATGTCTAAACCACTGGCAACAAACGTGAGTACACCCCTAAGTAAAAAAGGCCAAATTGGGCCCAATTAGCCATTTTCCCTCCCCGGTGTCATGTGACTTGTTAGTGTTACAAGGTCTCAGGTGTGAATGGGGAGCAGGTGTGTTACATTTGGTGTTATCACTCTCACTCTCTCATACTGGTCACTGGAAGTTCAACATGGCATCTCATGGCAAAGAACTCTCTGAGGATCTGAAAAAAAGAATTGTTACTCTACATAAAGATGTCCTAGGCCAGGGGTAGGCACCCTTGACCCTCCAGCTGTTTTGAAACTACAAGTCCCATGAGACATTGCAATAATCACAGGCATGACTCCTAGCGACAGAGGCATGATGGGATTTCTACTTTCACCAAAGCTGGAGGGCCCAGGTTGTCTACCCCTGGCCTAGGCTATAAGAAGATTGCCAAGACCCTCAAACAGAGCTGCAGCACGGTGGCCAAGACCATAAGTAGTTTAACAGGACAGGTTCCACTCAGAACAGGCCTCGCCATGGTCGACCAAAGAAGTTGAGTGCACATGCTCAGCGTCATATCCAGAGGTTGTCTTTGGGAAATAGATGTATGAGTCCTGCCAGCATTGCTGCAGAGGTAGAAGGGGTGGGGGGTCAGCCTATCAGTGCTCAGACCATACACCGCACATCAAATTGGTCTGCATGGCTGTCATCCCAGAAGGAATCCTCTTCTAAAGATGATGCACAAGGAAGCCCGCAAACAGTTTGCTGAAGACAAGCAGACTAAGGACATGGATCTCCAGACCTAAACCCTATTGAGCATCTGTGGGGCATCCTCAAACGGAAGGTGGAGGAGCGCAAGGTTTCTAACATCCACCAACTCCGTGATGCCATCATGAAGGAGTGGAAGAGGACTCCAGTGGTAACCTGTAAAGCTCTGGTGAACTCCATGCCCAAGGGGGCTAAGGCAGTGCTGGAAAATAATATGGCCACACAAAATGTTGACACTTTGGGCCCAATTTGGACATTTTCACTTAGGGGTGTACTCACTTTTGTTGCCAGTGGTTTAGACATTAATGGCTGTGTGTTGAGTTATTTTGAGGGGACAGCAAATTTACACTGTTATACAAGCTGTACACTCACTACTTTACATTGTAGCAAAGTGTCATTTCTTCAGTGTTGTCGCATGAAAAGATATAATAAAATATTTACAAAAATGTGAGCGATGTACTCACTTTTGTTAGATACTATATATATATATATTTTTCCTCTATTCAATAACAAAACATTTAAAATAAAACTGGAACAATTATAGTTTCCCTTTAACTAATAGACAGCCTTGTGTAAGTTTTTTTTTATATAATTTTTTAATTTTTCCTACAATGACAGCAATAAAAGACATAACAGTTTGGATGCATGTGATTGACCTTGAGCCTGTGACCTGTGTAAGACTGTAGCAGGGGTCTATTTGGTTGTTTTAGAGCAGTGAATATCACATGTTCATAGTTAGCATGATTGAAGGAATTGAAAGCATACAGCATACTAAGTACTCTCACATGCTATTGAATAGAGACAGTAGTCATTTAGTGAAAAAGAGCAGGGCATGTTTAGGCCATAAAAGCGAAGCTCATCATTTCGTGGGGACTTTGTTCATAATCTGCATTGGGATCCAGATAACTTGATGTTTTTATTTATGATGCACCAAAAGTATTTAAATTTACCATTAAAGTGTAATTCCACTTTTGTTATAAATATATATAAATATATGCAATACAATCCTTTTTTGTAAAATAATGTTATTAAAATTGAGCTTTCAATTTCCATTGCAGACAACTATGACCTCCTAAAATGTCCTCCTTTGTAGCCATAGCAATCTTGACAACAATGGGGGCATGATTAGAGTCAGGTGGTTAAGCATGATTAAGCACTGCACCCTGAGCCCACCCAGTTGTGTGACAATAGCAAATTAATATTCGCTATTGTCTTTCTGATTCTCCTCCCGGCCAATCAGGGAGGAGTTTCTGAGACCCGATTGGCCAGGTAGTCTTAGGACTCCTGGCCAATCGGGTCTCAGTCAGGACCCACTTCCTGTGCAGCCTGGAGGAGAAGCAATTCGAGCTGCAATCCGAGCTGCAGCCCGGATCCATGGCTGCCTGCCTGATCTGCCTCCTTCCTAACTTAATGAGGCCTCTGATCGCTGCCGCATTCCCATGTGTCTCCCACGAGGGGGGGTCGCCGCATTCCCGTCCGTCACCTGGGGGGGGAGAATCGCTACATTCCCATCTGTCTTCCACTTGGGGGGTGGTTGACGTTGGTTTGCCGCCTCCCTCCAAGATATTGAGCACCAGCTGCCACTGCTCTGCAGCATTAATACTGATCTGAACAACCAGTTTTGGATAGAATGACCTTTTTCACTACCAAATTACAGAGAGGAAATATTTTTCTTGTGAAAGATAAAATGGATGAAAATTAGAGGCATTTTTAATGCTTTCAAGTGGTTGTAAACCTCTAACATGATAAATGATGATGTGATTTCTGTTTGCTGTCTCCTTCCTCTGCTGTCTCCATGAGTAATTTCAGACAGGTTGTGCTGACTCCAAGGGATAAAGGGGGACAGGATAGAGGGCCTTCAGCACACAGCCTATGATTGACAGCCTTATCTGTGCATATGCATTTGTGTAAAATGGTGTGTCCCTTCCCTCCACTTAGGTCTCCTGTGAAGTGTGGGACATCAGATCCCTACCCTCTGCCTCTGGAAGCTCAGAAAAGCTCTGTCAATTCCAGACTGTAAACGTATGTAGATAAGAGAGGGCTGCAGGTAAACAGGTACAATCTACAGTATGTAGGAGCATTTGTTTAATCCCTATGTATCACCTGAGGCTAGTAACTTCATTGGGTATATGGTATATGTAATGGTAACAACAACTGTTCAGGCTGCAGGTCTCCGCTATATTAAAAAGACATTCCTGCCTGAAGAAGCTTCTGCATCAGACACACTATGAGGTGTGTTGGGTGGCTGATCTCATGCTGAGTGATGTGGTTCCATCCACCAGCCCCTATATCACTGCTACATTCTAGGGTGACACACAGCTTTCACAATGGCAGACTTCCCAGCCCTCTGAAAAGCAATACTGTCACACCTGTTTTTTGATCTCCTGGGGGATTATTTTCTATTCCAAAGGAGATTTTACATTGAACTATCATAGTCTCATTTGGCACAAGGTTGCAGTGCGGTCCCATTGACTTCAATGGGCAAGTTTGACAATTGGTACTGCCTATTAAACTCGATATGCCCAGTGGCATTGTCTCCTCTCTGACTGCCAGGTGAATTTGGAGGTAGACATTTTGGGATGCTAATATGAACTAAGCTATAGGGTCTTGTTGGATGGAACAACATTGCCCAAAGTGGACCCAAGCATCCATCTGTTATAGTGTTATATGCAGAAGATTCTTCATCCATCAGTGTCATTTTAATACAGCAGAGGTCAAAAGACATGTGTGGGCAGTTTGAATGATGTAAGCCAGCAGCCGGCCCAGGCTGGGGAAAGAGTTAAGTGTTTCTTGCTTAGTTCCTGGGCTTTTGGTCCTAGGCAGCTGCCTGTGCTATAAAAAGGGGGATGGCTAAGGCCCAAAAAGGCGGGATGCGTTGGGTGCAGGAGTCCATTACCTGTGAGCGCAGTCGATGGCACTACTGAAGAAACTGGTATTTTTGGAAGACACCCAAGACACGGACAATGCCGTTATGGACCCTCACCTCATGGAGGTATGTCTGGGCCACTACATTATTCTAGTCAGGATTAGGGAAGGGATGTTTTTCATGTTGAAGTGTTATGCTGCAACTCTTCAGTAAAATCACATTAACCGTTCTGTGCCTGATCTGAAGTTATTCAAAGGGGTGCATGTTGCGTCTGGCGTATCTAAAGAATCATTGTCTGTAATTGCACTATGAAGTAAGGTACGAAGTAACACTTACAAAGTATGTGAACTTGGCAAGACAAAGAGAAGAGGAGTGTAATTTCTATGGGTTACCAAGTGAAGGAACAAGCTACACGCAACCAGCATGGTACCTGGTGAGGTGGCAGGTCCTCCGGTAGTAAGGGGTTCAATATTCTGGCTCTCTCCCTAGTGCTCAGTATCAAATGGCAACTGGTTCAGAACCCTCATTATGGAGATTTAAGGCCTGGTCATGAGGTACGGGAAGGGAATAGTTAAGTGAGAGCATGCATGAGGTCGGCGCTAGGTGCTCAGCGGGACCCCATTCTGTGACTGGGAGTGAGGTAACAGAGATACGTTGGTGCAATGGGCATAGGCTCAGCACATCCCTCCTAATCCAAACATACAAGTTACAGTGTGTAGTGGCATGGAACAAGTCACACAAATACAGGTTCACATAGTGAAGGCTCATCTCTAAAGCCCTGTACAATGGGCCGAATATTCAACAGAAATTGGCCATCATTCGGCCCATGTATACGGAAGCCTGTCTGGCTTCTGTCGAAGAGGCATGACCGAAAAACATCTGCCTATCGGCATCCGATCAGCATTCTCAGCCAGGTGTGTTCTGTCAGAACACAATAGCTCAGCGGGGGGGATTACTGTACTAACATCAGATAGTTAGTACAATAAGTTCCTCAGTTTTTTTTTTCGTTCAGCCCGCTGGGAGCTGCTTTAATGTAAGATTCTTCACATGACCGCAGTCTCCACCTGGTCCCGGGCATTGATGAGCTTACTTCATGCGTGAGGTACCCCAATGTGCATGGGCGCAGATGACCCTGCCTACAAATAGGCAGTGGGACACGTGAGTTTTAAAAGTCTTAATTTCCAGGCAGCTTTTTTTTTTATATTTTTTTTTTATTTCACTTAGGAGGTGACATTTATAGGTCTCTTTATATTAAATCACTAGCTGATGGGAATTTGAAAAAGGTCACAGGTAGAAAGGCCATTTGTACCAAAATTTCAGAACATCTATTTCTGGTTTGATCCAATATTATAATGAATTACAGAAATAAGCGCTGGCTAATGAGAAGAAAACTGGAAAAAGAAAGATAAAGAAGGCAGATGGCTTGTGCTAGCAAGGTAGGACCCTGCTGTGGATGACACTGAGATGTAATACCTGGCACTTGATTATTCAATTTCACCGCAGTCCATGTCCTAGTTTTTTCTTTCTCCAAAAGATGAATGCTAATAATCATTTTCCAAGAGCTGCACTGGAGAAGCACGGTTATACTGTATTTCTGTAACCTACATACTTTTTATCATATTTACATACATCACAATGGATCTCTAGTGAAAAATGTGTATACTTAAAACTATTAATATAGTTTTTTCTTTTATAACAACATATGTATGCACAACTAGATGGTATACATGTGAGACCCCATTAGGACTTCCAGGCTGCCGTTGTTAACTAACGACATAGGAATGCAAACAGTTTGTTACAATTATAATTCTGGAAGATGCTACTTACAACTGTGTGTACATACCCTCTACGAGTCAGAATAGACTCATCGTTCTGTTATTTTCTGATATTCTTCTGCTATTGTACTATTGCAAAAATTCAATCAAAGAAAAAAGCATTGGGTCAGCTGTCTTTACACACACATTTAATGGCATCCCAGTCTTAGTCCATAGGGTTCAATATTGAGTTCCCCTCCCTTGAAGCTATAACAGCTTCAACTCTTCTGGGAAGGCTGTCTACAAGGTTTAGGAGTGTGTCTATGGGAATGTTTGACCATTCTTCCAGAAGCGCATTTGCGAGGTCAGGCACTGATGTTGGACAAGAAGGTCTCCACTCCAATTCATCCCAAAGGTGTCAGGACTCTGTGCAGGCCAGTCAAGTTCCTCCACTCCAAACTCACTCATCCATGTCTTTATGGATCTTGCTTTGTGTACTGGTCCAAATCATTTGGTGGAGGTGGATTATGACGTTGGGTTGTATTTCATGGGTTGGGCTTGGCCACTTAGTTCCAGTGAAGGGAACTCTTAAGGCGTCAGCATGACCACATATGTCTTTTTATGTGGTTCCCATGATAAAGGTTTAGAACTGCTCTAGTGCTCACCTAATTATGCTATATTTATAGCTAGCCTAACCTATAAACTTTAATGTCTTTAACATCTAATCCAATTCTCTAACTACAAATCTTC
The DNA here is from genome assembly GCA_037952925.1 of Lithobates clamitans. Lineage (NCBI taxonomy): Eukaryota > Metazoa > Chordata > Amphibia > Anura > Ranidae > Lithobates > Lithobates clamitans. Next base: position 3,758,068 of record JBBGZY010000842.1, on the reverse strand, counting down.
AATGTTCACCTCTGATTTACTACAGTCGCTGCCAAAACTCCATTCATTGCCCTAATTCATTCTTACTTTATTGTGTTTTGTGTCTCTTTACTACGTATCAGCAGACTGGCATGTTTTATTGCTGGCTTTCAATCACTGACACTCTTCTGTGCTGCCCTCTATGATCGTACACACAGCCTCCTATACATTTCATGCAATATACAGTATCATGTGTTCTACGTATGAGGAAATGTTAGTTCTCTTATGCTGTTTCCTGGAATATTTATGTAAGAAAGGAAAATTTTAGATCTGAGAAGTGACATGTAAAATGTCATCTGTATGGGTTTTCCACAAACCCACACCTGGGAAGTACCTCTTCCTACATGTGGCAAGGTTGGGATTGTTTTAAGTGTCGAAGCTTTATTAAAACCTAGATTACAAAAAAATGCTTTTATTATCTTTTTAAAAAGCCAGCTCAAAGGCACTCTTTTTCTAGCAATATTCATCTGCCTCTGGTTTAGTGTAAATAAAAGTCCCTCGGAAGTTCGCCCCCCTCGTCCCTCCTCCGCAGCACACTTCTTGCATGCGCAGTTGGGAACCAGCTGTGAAGCCAAAAGTCTCCCTTACAAAGAATGGCGGTGGCAGCAACCAACAGCCGGTACAAAAATCGGCTGTGGTGCCGACATTGCATACTCCCTGGACAGGTAAATGTTCATATATTAAAAGTCAGCAGCTAAACTATTTGTAGCTGCTGACTTTTATTTTTTTTTTTCCAGGCGGAACACCGCTTTAAATATATTTATATCTGTGGCAAAAAAAACTAATTATGTACAACTCTGCATTATGCACATATTACCTAATATTTCCCATGCAAGTACAGAAATACTCATTGATCTGTCAGAAATCCAGTGTGCTCTTACTTCCAATCTCAGCTGACAACACGATGCCTCTATGTCATCAAAATCCCAATCAGCCCTTTTCAGTTACGCACTGTTGGAAAACAGAACACCTCCCTCTCTTCTCATTGACATAACAGGAAGCAGAGGTAATCTTAAAGCATTTGTTACCATAAAAAAAAAAGGTTCCTTTTAAAGCATGTATAACAGCACAGTGCTTGTCCTGTGTCATTTGGCCCCTTCTATCACCTGCAATACCTGGCTCTGCCCTCCCCCTGTAAACTGACCACAGTGTATCATGGCTGCTGAGACCGTGGTCAGTTTACGTGCCTCCGTCACCCGCAGCCCTGCTCTCTGCTCTGCTGTGTCTCCTGTGTCCTCCTCCCCTTCCCCTCCCTACCTGTCAGCTCCATGCCAGGGCTCACCCCCTCCTCCCCTGCTGCTGAATTTACTGTTAATGCTTTATAAAATCCTGTTTGTTTCCTAATCCTGTGTGCCCCTGTCTCTGTGTTTTATAACAAAAATGCTGACTATACCTGATTCCAGAGCGCCCATGTGACCGGCTGGCTTTCTCCTCTCTCCTCCTCTCCTTCCGACTGATGTCAGCCATGGATTTTTTTGCCCCTCCCACTCTAGCTGTCAGATCTGGAGAAGGGAGAGTTGTCCGGTCACGTGAGCACCGATCGCCACTCTGAAATCTGGTATAATTGGCATTTTATTTATAAAACACAGATACAGGGGCACACAGGATTAGGAAACAAACAGGATTATATAAAGATATGACAGTGCCTTAACAACCACTTTCAATCCAGTAGAACAGAAATTGGCAGGGCTGACAACACTGTTTGGATTTCAATGCAGCAGAGGAAGAGTTGTCAGCTCAAATTGGAAATTAGGAATCCACTGGATTTCTGGCAGGATCAGCAGGTATTTTATGTATTGGCAGTGCTTGAAAAAACATTCTGCCAGCAGGAGCTGGTTCTTTAATGGGATCTTATTGTCAGAGGCTGGTAGTCTCCTGATCATGTGATCACTGTGATTGACTGTACAAATGATCATGTGATTGAGAACTTATCCTACCAACTCCCAATTGTAAACATTGAACTGGGGTTGTCATTGACAGCTCAGTCACAGTGCTGGGGGTGCTGAGTGACCATAAAACTGGTTGTATACATATATGTGGCAGGCTGCTTCCACATGTATGCATACAGCTGGCAGGAAATGGATTTACCTACCTAATTCCAAAAAAAGTCACCTTGCTTTATAATTTAACAACCACATTTTACAATATTTTATCCTGTAATATTCAAATATAGAATTTTAAAAGAGTTAGCCTTATGTGCTAGATTATTCTGGACCCCTCAATGAATTAAATCTGAATGCTGAACATCCAGAAAAACAAATAATTTTCTCTTGGCATGTGGGAACTTGACATCGGGACTGTAAGGTTTAGCCGCAGGATGATTTTGGCACGGGTAAGGTAGCTATCCAATTTTAGGAAGCATCAGGGGGTTACATTTGTTTACTCCAATTCAAGATATAAAGTCAACACAAAATGGTGCAGTATTAAAAAAAGATAAGAAAAAAAAGGAAGATGAGCATGAATGTTTGCTCAGCACCTGTAGATACAGTGCGCAAAGAATCGCCCCCCCCCCCCCTTTTAAACATTTTGTTGCTTTGCAGCCTGTAATGAAGACAGACACAGTTTTTTGTTTTATCCAGCTGTATTTAGTAGAGCAACTTATAACATCCAAGTGAAAAATATAACACCAACATTCAGAATTTTTTTTTCAAAAACAGAATCACTGAGTTGGAAAAAGGATCGCCCCCCACCCACCCCCTTCCTATGTCAGTATTTTGTTTGACCACATTTTGCCTAAATTACAGTCTTTAGTCTGTTGGGATATGTCTCTACCAACTTTGCACATTGAGACTTTGCAATATTTGCCCACTCTTTGCAGAACTGCTCAAGTTCAGTTAAATTTCATGGTGACAGTTTGTGGACTGCAGTCCTTAAGTCCTTAAGTCATTCCACAGATTTCCAATGGTGTTAAAGTCTGGGCTCTGACTAAGCTGTACAAGGACATTCACCTTTTTCTCTTTCAACCACTGTGTGGTCATTTTTGCTGTGTGCTTTGGGTCATGTTGGAAGGTAAACCTTCTTCCCATTGACAACTTTCTGGCAGAGGGCAGCAGATTTTCCTCAAGAATTTGATGGTATTTTGCCCCATCAACTTTTCTTCTATCCTGACAAGTGCTTCAGTCCCTGCTGCAGAGAAAAAGCCCCATAACAGGATATTACCACCACCACCACGTTTTACTGTAGGAATGTGTTATTTGGATGGTATTCAAAACCAAAAGGTATATACTGCGCTATCCCATAAAGTGTTCAATAAACAAAAAAACAAAAACCAGGAAGACGACAAGTTTGTCGAAACGGCGTAGGGAGGAGCTACGTGCTGACGTCACCACCATCCACCGCTGATCCCGGAAGCGACGGGCCGCAGCTGTGAGCCGGCCGGCATTGTTTGTGTACACACGCGATTTTAAATCTACAACACTGTAAGTGCATTTCTTATGATTTTTTACCAATAAATGTCAGTATTACGCTATGGAGCTCTTTCTTTCATTTTTGGGATTTGAGTGCCAGTTTAACATCCAGCGGACCCCCTGAGAGGTGACCCTTGGAGCCATATTTTTGATAAAGACCCAGTGGCTGGGGGACACAGCCACCTGCATATACGATCTCCTTAAACAAGAGATCAAAATATCTGGTAAGGGGCAGATCGTTTGGTTTGGTGGAGGAATTTCCCTATCTTCACATTCTTCAGGGTGACAACAGTGCATGCTTCACATCAGTAGAAGAGTGGTGTTTTATTTTATACCAATATTATTGATGCTTTTTCATTTTTCTACTGGTGAAAGACATTTCTAGCAAAGGAACGTTTTTATATGGACCTTGTTCAACATACTTGATGTCTGATTGCACTTATACATAAGGAGTAATCCTATATGTCACATATTTGTGGTAACTTATGTATGTTCCAGGTACCATCATCTTTTTTCCAAATATCATTAATCGTTTTTTTTATCATATATAGGTGTACATGTTATGGTCATATAAATGGTTCATGACCACACTCACTTATTCACAGCAGCGCAGCCTTTCTTTGTATATTATTTGGATGGTAAGCTGTATTGGATTTCCGCCAGACATGTTGTTTGGTGTTGAGACCAAATCATTTAATTTTAGTCTCATCTGACCACCTTAAACGCACCTTGAAGATTCTGAGCCACATGGAAAAAGGTGTAATTGTCGGATGAGACTTATGCCCGGTGTTGCCGTCGGAATAAAACTCTGAAGGTTTTTACGACGGAATTCCAAGAGAATTCCGCTCAAGCTGTCTTGCATACACACGGTCACACCAAATTCCAACCGTCCAGAAAGCGGCGACGTACAACACGTACAACGGGACTAGAAAACGGAAGTTCAGTAGCCAATAGCTTCCGTCTCGTATTTGCTTCAGAGCATGCGCCGTTTTTGGTGCGTCAGAACAGCATACAGACGATCAGTTTTTCCGATAGTAATTTGTTCCGTCTGAAAAATATAGAACATGTTCTCTATCTAAGTCGGTCTGAATTTTCGACAGAAAAAGTCCGATGGGGCATACACACGGTCGGAATATACGATGAAAAGCTCCCATCGGACTAGGGAGGATAGCCTCTGTTAAGATGGTCATCCTACCAAAGTTGCTGTATTTATTCCAGACTCTCCCCATCCCAATACCCCTATCAGAGCTGAAAAAACTCCAGGCGGATTTAGTACGATTTGTTTGGAATTACAAAAGACATAGAATTCCACAATCAGTCATGACAGCGGCACGATCAGACGGCGGTCTATCATTCCCTGACCTAACTAAATACTACCAAGCCACTCAACTGCGAACCCTGGCCTCTTGGTTCACCCAACGCTCATATAATAAGTGGACAGAAATAGAAAAACTTTGGATGGCCCCAATCCATCCAAATAGCATGCTGTGGAATGCGGGGGTGAAGGTGGAGTCCACTCAACTCTTGGGCCCCATGCTCCACATTAGTACACTTTGGCGTAAAGTATCACGGCTCTATAAGCTATGCTCAGAAAGATCACTCCTCACATCGTTCCTCTACAACCCCAAGCTGCCTGTAGGCCTTACTCATCAGATGTCTTATCCATGGGCGATGAGGAATTTATTCCACTTTGGCCATTTGGTACACCCATGCACGCGCAGATTACTGTCCTTTACAGAGCTACAGAGAAAATTTGATTTACCAAGGCAAGTGTTCTTTGGATACTTGCAGATTAGGCACTACGCTCAATCAATTGCCCCGAACTTACAGTTCTCGACCCCATCACCCTTTGAGGGTTTGATATTAGAGGGCTCAACTAGACGCGGGCTAATATCTGATATTTATCAGATACTGAACTCCTATAACTTTACAGATCAGGGTAAGCACTCGTACATGACCCGCTGGGAGAAGTTCCTAGGGGAGGAGATCTCGGAAGCTACCTGGAAGACGATTTGGTCCCAGGCGGCTAAAAGCTCATTATGCACTCTGTACAAAGAGAATGCATACAAGGTCCTTTTCTTCTGGTATATGACACCTGATGTCCTCCACACCATTTTCCCATCTAGCTCGGATAGATGCTGGCGGTGTATGAAGGACAGGGGGACCTTATTTCACATTTACTGGACATGTCCCAAAATAACTCCCTTTTGGACGGAAACACAATTATTGCTGAATCGCCTACTGGGCGTCCAGGTCCCCAAAGTCCCGAAACTGTTTCTTCTTGGTGTGTCTGGGCTACGTATATCCCGACACTCTAGGAAACTATTAGGCCATGTTCTCACAGCAGCGAGATGCCTGGTAGCCCTCTATTGGAAGAAACAGATTCCACCCTCCCGAGCAGACCTCTATACCAGAATAAAGGACATAGAGCTAATGGAGAAAATGACAGCCAGGATACAAAACAGAATGGAGGCCCATGACATGGTCTGGGAGGAATGGCATAAACGAGAGGACCCGCCCTAGGTCTGCGGCTAGACCCCCCCCCCCCCCACTTCCCCTTCCCCCTTCCATCCCTCTTTTCTCTTTTCCTACTTTATTTTCCTTCTCTCTGTAAAATGCTAATACATTCTCAGTTTAATAATGTTATTTGTTGGTTGAAAACTTCAGATGGTATGGAAGATATTATACCACTAATGTACCTGGATGATTATCATCAGAAGCTCAATGTCTATAGCATTGACTGTTTATCTATTGCACTTAATTATAAGCAACACTATTGCTCAATGCATATGTATGTCTATACGTTTAATAAAAACTGTTATTTGAAAAAAAAGAAAAGCTCCCATCGGACTCTTTCTGTCGGAAATTCCGCTCGTGTGTACGCGGCATTAGATTTAATCATTTGGCCTCAACACCAAACTATATGTCTGTTGGAAATCCAATACAGCTCACCATCCAAAAAACACCATTCCTAGTGTAAAGCATGAAGGTGGTAATATCCTGTTATGGGGGTGGTTCTCTGCAGCAGGGACTAGAGCACTTGTCAGGATAGAAGAAAAATGGATGGGGCAAAATACCATTAAATTCTTAAAGAAAATCTGTTGCCTTATGCCAGAAAGTTGTCAATTGGAAGAAGGTTTACCTTCCAACATGACAATGACCCAAAGTACACAGCAAAAATGACTGCACAGTGGTTGAAGGAGAAAAAGGTGAATGTTCTTGCATGGCCTAGTCAAAGCCCAGACTTAAACCCCATTGAAAATTTGTGAAATGACTTGAAGACTGCAGTCCACAAACGCATTTGCGCCCTTGTCAAAGCCGTTTTTGATAGCTCGTTTGTGAGTATATTTTTTGCTGTTTTTATGCTGTAATAAAGTTTACCAGTGGTAATGAACTAGGTCGGTGCGCCCTCCTTCTTTTTTGTTTCTTTTTAGCTTGAATACCCATTGTTCAAAGGAGGGCTGCAAGACGTCAGGCATTACCCTATTTAGGTGGTCGCACCACATATTCAGTCCCTGGACACCTGAGCGCAGGAGAGATTTCTACTGTGTCCTCAAACGGTCACCATCAAATTAAACTGAACTTGAGCAGTTCTGAAAAGAAGAGTGGGCAAATATTGCAAAGTCTAGTACAAAGTTAACCACTTCAGCCCCGGAAGGTTTTACCCCCTTCCCGACCAGAGCACTTTTTACAATTCAGCACTGCGTCGCTTTAACTGCTAATTGCGCGGTCATGCAATGCTCTACCCAAACGAAATTTGCGTCCTTTTCTTCTCACAAATAGAGCTTTCTTTTGATGATATTTGATCACCTCTGCCGTTTTTATTTTTTGCGCTATACACGGAAAAAGACCGAAAATTTTGAAAAAAAATGATATTTTCTACTTTTTGTTCTAAAAAAAATCCAATAAACTCAATTTTAGTCATACATTTAGGCCAAAATGTATTCGGCCACATGTCTTTGGTAAAAAAAATGTCAATAAGTGTATATTTATTGGTTTGCGCAAAAGTTATAGCGCCTACAAACTAGGGTACATTTTCTGGAATTTACACAGCCTTTAATTTATGACTGCCTATGTCGTTTCTTGAGGTGCTAAAATGGCAGGGCAGTACAAAACCCCCACAAATGACCCCATTTTGTAAAGTAGACACCCCAAGGAATTTGCTGAGAGGCATGTTGAGCCCATTGAATATTCATTTTTTTTGTCCCAAGTGATTGAATAATGACAAAAAAAAAAAAAAAAATTACAAAAAGTTGTCACTAAATGATATATTGCTCACACAGGCCATGGGCATATGTGGAATTGCACCCCAAAATACATTTAGCTGCTTCTCCCGAGTATGGGGATACCACATGTGTGGGACTTTTTGGGAGCCTAGCCGCGTACGGGGCCCCGAAAACCAATCACTGCCTTCGGGATTTCTAAGGGCGTACATTTTTGATTTTACTCCTCACTACCTATCACAGTTTTGAAGGCCATAAAATGCCCAGATGGCATAAAACCCCCCCAAATGACCCCATTTTGGAAAGTAGACACCCCAAGCTATTTGCATTGAGGCATGTTGAGTCCATGGAATGTTTTATATTTTGACACAAGTTGCGGGAAAGTGACAAATTTTTTTTTTTTTTTTTTGCACAAAGTTGTCACTAAATGATATATTGCTCACACAGACCATGGGCATATGTGGAATTGCACCCCAAAATACATTTAGCTGCTTCTCCTGAGTATGGGGATACCACATGTGTGAGACTTTTTGGGAGCCTAGCCACGTACGGGGCCCCGAAAACCAATCACTGCCTTCAGGATTTCTAAGGGCGTACATTTTTGATTTTACTCCTCACTGCCTATCACAGTTTCGGAGGCCATGGAATGCCCAGGTGGCACAAACCCCCCCCCAAATGACCCCATTTTGGAAAGTAGACACCCCAAGCTATTTGCTGAGAGGCATGGTGAGTATTTTGCAGCTCTCATTTGTTTTTGAAAATAAAGAAAGACGAGAAAAAAATTTTTTTTTTTCTTTTTTCAATTTTCAAAACTTTGTGACAAAAACTGAGGTCTGCAAAATACTCACTATACCACTCAAGAAATAGCTTGGGGTGTCTACTTTCCAAAATGGGGTCATTTGGGGGGGTTTTTTGCCACCTGGGCATTCCATGGCCTCCGAAACTGTGATAGGCAGTGAAGAGTGAAATCAAAAATTTACGGCCTTAGAAAGCCTGAAGGCGGTGCTTGGTTTTCGGGGTCCCGTACGTGGCTAGGCTCCCAAAAAGTCTCACACATGTGGTATCCCCGTACTCAGGAGAAGCAGCAAAATGTATTTTGGGGTGTAATTTCACATATTCCCATGGCATGTTTGAGCAAAATATCATTTAGTGACAACTTTGCGCAAAAAAAAATAAAAAATTGTCTCTTTCCCGCAACTTGTGTCACAATATAAAATATTCCATGGACTCGACATGCCTCTCAGCAAATAGCTTGGGGTGTCTACTTTCCAAAATGGGGTCATTTGGGGGGGTTTTGAACTGTCCTGGCATTTTATGCACAAAATCTAGAGGCTTATGTCACACATCACCCACTCTTCTAACCACTTGAAGACAAAGCCCTTTCTGACACTTATTGTTTACATAAAAAAATAATTTTTTTTTGCAAGAAAATTACTTTGAACCCCCAAACATTATTTTTTTTTTTAAAGCAAATGCCCTACAGATGAAAATGGTGGGTGTTTCATTTTTTTTTTCACACAGTATTTGCGCAGCGATTTTTCAAACGCATTTTTTGGGGAAAAACACACTTTTTTACATTTTAATGCACTAAAACACACTATATTGCCCAAATGTTTGGTGAAATAAAAAAGATGATCTTAGGCCGAGTACATGGATACCAAACATGACATGCTTTAAAATTGCGCACAAACGTGCAGTGGCGACAAACTAAATACATTTTTAAAAGCCTTTAAAAGCCTTTACAGGTTACCACTTTAGATTTACAGAGGAGGTCTACTGCTAAAATTACTGCCCTCGATCTGGCCTTCGCGGTGATACCTCACATGCATGGTGCAATTGCTGTTTACATTTGACGCCAGACCGACGCTTGCGTTCGCCTTAGCGCGAGAGCAGGGGGGACAGGGGTGCTTTTTTTTTTTTTTTTTTTTTTTTTTCATTATTATTATTATTTTTTTATCTTATTTTTAAACTGTTCCTTTCATTTTTTTTTTAAAATCATTTTTATTGTTATCTCGGGGAATGTAAATATCCCCTATCATAGCAATAGGTAGTGACAGGTACTCTTTTTTGCAAAAATTGGGGTCTATTAGACCCTAGATTTCTCCTCTGCCCTCAAAGCATCTGACCACGCCAAGATCGGTGTGATAAAATGCTTTCCCAATTTCCCAATGGCGCTGTTTACATCCGGCGAAATCTAAGTCATAAAATGCTCGTAGCTTCCGGTTTCTTAGGCCATAGAGATGTTTGGAGCCACTCTGGTCTCTCATCAGCTCTATGGTCAGCTGGCTGAATCACCGGCTGCATTCTCAGGTTCCCTGTTGAGACAGGAGAGCCAGAGAAAAACACGGAAGAAGTTGGGGGGGGGGGGCATTCCCTCCGACTGCTTGTAAAAGCAGTCTAGAGGCTAATTAGCCGCTAGGATTGCTTTTACATGAAAGCTGACCGCTGGCTGAAAAGAATGATACCAAGATGATACCTAAACCTGCAGGCATCATTCTGGTATAACCACTCAAAGTCGTGAATGGCGTACCTGAAGACAAAAAAATGGTTAACAATAAAGCACAGTAAACGGTAAGGTATAAAAAATTGCATACCTGAAAAGCAAACATGATAAAACATAATAACAATAAAACATTGCAGAATAGAATACAGTAAAAAAGAGCAGAACAATAGAGAGAGAATAGAGAGAGAGAGAACAATAAAACGCCAACTATTTTTTTTTTTTTTTATATTTTTGTTTGTGTTTTTTTTTTTTCACTTTTTTTTGTAACTAACTTTTATAACTGTAACCGGTTCCAGGTTCGGGTCTCTCAAAATGCGATGGCATCTTGGGAGACCCTGTGAAAGTGTGCCTAGTCTGTGCAATGCTGTACCCTACGCTAATAGTCAACTAGTGAATGGTAGCATTCAAAACATTCACCAATGCAAAGACCAGGATTGTCCGGACAGGAGGGACAATAATAGCGGGTGTCACGCCTATATCCGCGCTTGCTGCAGACACGACATCTTTTTTGGGGGGGTTCGCTGGGTAGGGGTACTCGGGAGGACATAAAGAAATTGCCTCTCATGCAGCTGACTGAATTTGGTTGGGGATGTGAATGGGGGAATTATGGGCGCTGTAGAAGCGGTGGGTTCCCAATTAGGATTGGCGAATGCAGCAGGAAGGGCACTATGGGCACGACGGTCCTGTGTTTGTCTTTTTGGTGGCAGCGGGACACTACTTGTGCTTGCCACCTCACCAGCTTGAACTGCACTTATGGGACTCGCCACGTCACCAAGTGTTACTGCAGTGCTGGTTTGACTACGACCGGGGTGTACTAGGCCGCTGGTGCTTGCCAGTTCACCAAAACGCAAAAAAAACTGTTAGCGATCGCAGGGATCAGGCCTGACTCTGCGAACGCTGCAGTTATGCGTTTAGTGTTTTGTAAGTGTCAGTGATCGATCGATACTGCACTTGGGTGGGCTGGGCCGGGCGGAGGGGCAAAACGCAGGTGCTAGCAGGTATCTGGGCTGATCCCGCTAACACTGCGTTTTTGGGAACCCTAAACTGCTGGGGACACTAGTATAGATCTAATCGGATCAGATATTGATCCGATCAGATACTATACCACTAAGGGAGGCGTATGCTGCGTGCGTGGGTGTTAGCGGTACTGGCGCTAACCTGACGCTGCCTGGGGCTGGTGCTTGCCAGTTCACCAAAACGCTACCAAAAAAACTGTTAGCGATCGCAGGGATCAGGCCTGACTCTGCGAACGCTGCAGTTATGCGTTTAGTGTTTTGTAAGTGACAGTGATCGATCGATACTGCACTTGGGTGGGCTGGGCTGGGCCGGGCGGAGGGGCAAAACGCAGGTGCTAGCAGGTATCTGGGCTGATCCCGCTAACACTGCGTTTTTGGGAACCCTAAACTGCTGGGGACGCTAGTATAGATCTGATCGGATCAGATATTGATGTGATCAGATACTATACCACTAAGGGAGGTGTACGGTGCGTGCGTGGGTGTTAGCGGTACTGGCGCTAACCTGACGCTGCCTGGGGCTGGTGCTTGCCAGCTCACCAAAACGCTACCAAGAAAACTGTTAGCGATCGCAGGGATCAGGCCTGACTCTGCGAACGCTGCAGTTATGCGTTTAGTGTTTTGTAAGTGTCAGTGATCGATCAATACTGCACTTGGGTGGGCTGGGCTGGGCCGGGCGGAGGGACAAAATGCAGGTGCTAGCGTTTTTGGGAACCCTAAACTGCTGGGGACGCTAGTATAGATCTGATTGGATCAGATATTGATGCGTTCAGATACTATACCACTAAGGGAGGCGTATGCTGCGTGCGTGGGTGTTAGCGGTACTGGCGCTAATCTGACGCTGCCTGGGGCGACGCATATCACCGCCGGGCGATCGGGGGGCTAAACCTTTATTCGGTAATAAACGGCGGGTGCCCTGACACTATAAAAAAATAAACAAACTAACCAGCGTCACCCGTAACGGTTATACGGTGATCAGTGGTGAAAGGGTTAACTAGGGGGCAATCAAGGGGTTAAAACATTTATTAGGTAGTATAGGGGGTCCCTGTCGCTATAAAACGCTGACGGCGAACCTAAATATTTACGTCCCTAACTAGCGTCACCAGCGACACTAATACAGCGATCAGAAAAATGATCGCTTAGCAACACTGGTGACAGGGGGTGATCAAGGGGTTAAAACTTTATTAGGGGGGTTAGGGGGGTACCCTAGACCTAAAGGGGGCCTAAGACTCACTGCCCTAACACACTAACTGACACAAACTGACACCAATACAGTAATCAGAAAAAAAAAAAAAAACCTGCTTGGTGTCAGTTTGTGACAGGGGGGGGGGTGATCGGGGGGGGATCGGGGGGGGATCGGGGGGCGATCGGGGGGGGGATCGGGGTGAAATGTGTGCCTGGCATGTTCTACTGTGTGTGTGTGTTTGGTGCACTCACAGTTCAGTCTTCTCTCCTCGGCCCGGAACGGAAAATACCGAGCCGAGGAGAGATGACATCATTTCCTCTGCCTCTGTGTACAATACAGAGGCAGGGAAATGATCCCATTGGCTGGGAGCGATCGCGAGGGGGGGGCCACGAATGGATGGCCTCCCCCTCACCACCGATCGCCGGGGGACATTTGCCGACCGCCGCAGGCACCGGGGGGGGGTCCGATCGGACCCCCCACCCGCGGGCAGGCAGGGACGTACAGGTAAGCCCTTTTGCCTGCCCGTGCCGCTTTGTCGACGTACATCGTCGTGCGGCGGTCGGCAAGTGGTTAATAGAGACATATCCCAACAGACCAAAGGCTGTAATTTAAGCAAATGTGGTTAAACAAAATCCTGACACAAGATTGGTGATCCTTTTTTCAACTCAGTGATTCTGTTTTTAATTGTTTATTTTTTTATGACATGTTGGTATTATATCTTTCACTTAAATACAGCTGCATAAAGCAAAATGATTGTTTTCTATATCCGCTATATATAGTAGGTAGCCTTTAGCCCAGTTTAACATGAATGAAATGTGGGATGTAATAAGGTGACATTATTTATTGGCAAATCAATTCTCTGTAAAATCTGTTTACTGTTTTCTAACAATGGCTTTGCACATTAATGATGTTTAACTCATCTTTTTACGATGCTCCACGGTGTGTATCAGAGCCTTCAGTATTTTTATTTGACAATAAATGTTCAGTTTATCATTTGGTGTACCTTCATAAAGTATAAACATAATTCCTTCATGTACCTTCAGAGATTGGATTTCAGAGACTGTTTTAGAATTGAAAACATAAAGGGTAAGACCTTGACTATCAGACCAGAATACATCAGAAGACTATTCTGTCCATCATGAAAGAGGATGAGAGGAGGCTAACAGCAGGGGACAGTCTACAGGAATACTAAAGTTATCAATACCAATCTTAGGAAATTTAGGATGAAAGGTATTATGAAACCTGAAGGGAAGTTATACTGTGCATAGATATTTTCAAAGAAAATTGAGGAAGTATTGAGGAAGTATTGCAATCCAGGACAGGAACTTGAATCAACGTCAAAACACAAAATGGTGGGAGAGGATAAGCTAATACAAAGTTTAGGAAGTCCACTTCTACTGTCCTTAAATAGGCTATTTTACTACAGTGAATTATAATTCAATGGTATATTCCTATTTATAATAATACTATATGTGTATGTGTTCCAAGAATTAAACCACTTTTAGTTATGAAGAAAGATACCTAACGATATTTTGCAGTGCTATGCTGGTTACAATAAGATACTCACCACTTAAATGTATAAGGTAATCAACAACCATCTGATTCAGTATGATCCAGGTATTCATTTATGCTCTGATACTGTAGAAATGGTGTGATAAATGTGTTCCCCCAGGACCTGTTCCAGCTTGTCAAATGAAACTCACAGTGCTAGTTTGAAAAGTTATTAAATAGTGATTCTAGTACAAAACAAACTGAATTAGATAATGAAGAAGAAGAAGGGGGTTGGGACTTTATATAAGGCTTTGAACAATATTAGAACAAATGCCTCCATCCCTGTTATATGAAAATATAGGGGGAAAGTTTGGGACTTTATATGAATCATGCAGCTCAAGGAGACACCACGACAGGGTGGGTAATAACAAAATAATAAGAACCATATATGTTACATAATAGCACAGTACATGACAAAAAAGGATAAAGTACATATAATTTATTTCATACAGAATGGTAACATGATAATACAATAACATAATAAAATATTAGTTCATATTGTAAGCACTAATAAAAACCAAACTTATTAACGTGTGTCTCCATAGTATACAGATAAAATAGAAACTTGATTGAATTGGTACACTCCAATACCCTTAGCATGTATAATATTGGTAATAATCTTGAATTGTAATCAAGAGGGGCATCTAATAGCTTGACGCGTTTCGTGGCTAGCACCACTCATCAGGAGCAGAGGTAAAGCAGCAGTCTATAAAAATATAAAATATTACTATGATATGGAAATTGTTATAATGGGTCCATCTATACAAGGAGGATGGTAAAGGTAGAAAAATGTATACACCCAATCATACTTACAGACCAACTGAGAATCTGGGTGCAAGCATGGACAGCCGGAGGCCGGCCTGGAAGGTCATCAGCCTCAGGAGCTGAGGTAGCATAGCCCACAGCACATCGGTGGAAATTGACTTCTGATTCTATTCTGGCTTCCTACACGAGGATTTTGGTGCCAGCTGGTGAGCGATGATGCACTGCTCACCTCTGTGCGCCTTTCCTCCCATTGCCGGCCAGCGTGGCGTTGGTGGCTTACCTTTGGCTATTTTGGAGTATATATACTCTTGTCAGATGAACCAGACACGCCCTACGGTTTATGCTCCTATGCACTAATGAATCCCACTGTTCATATAGGTATATTTGTGGTAGTTTTTCTCTTTCGTTCCACCTTCTCCATTATCTTTTTCTTAATGCCTGTGTTCTTGGTATTTGGTTTTATCTGCCTTTCATCATCTCCACACATTTTTCTTCTGTTGGCACAGTCCTTTCATGTATTCACCTTCCTTGGTCACAGCACTATTCCATTTCCCCGTTAATATCAGTAGTCACCCTATTCATACCCTATATATAATTTTACATTATAAATGTATATATTTTTTTATAGACGGGTATGTTGACACAATTTACATATGGGGGTTCTTTTCCGGGGACTGCTGTATCCAGCTATCAATTTCCACCAATTTGCTGTGGGTTATGCTACCTCAGCTCCCGGGACTGATGACCTTCCTGGCTGGCATCCGGCTCTCCACGCTTGCATCCAGATTCTCAGTTGATCTGTAAGTATGATTGGGTGTATACATTTTTCTACCTTTACCGTCCTCCTTGTATAGATGGACCCATTATAACAATTTCCATAGTTGTTTTTAATTTTTTTATAGACTGCTGCTTTACCTCTGCTCCTGATGATTGGCGCTAGCCCCAAAACGCGTTGAGCTATTAGATGCCCCTCTTGATTACAATTCAAGATTATTACCAACATTATACATGCTAAGCGTATTGGAGTGTACCAATTCAATAAATATTCTACTTTATCTGTATACTATGGAGACACACGTTAATAAGTTTGTTTTTTATTAATGTTTTTATTAATGCTTACAATTGAAATAATATATTATGTTATTCATCATTATGCGTTTTGCACACACTTTTGCACTCACTAGCATTTTTGGTTTTTCACATATCATTTCAATGCCATTACCACATTAGTTTTTATTACCCATTCATCCTTATACACACTACCTCATCCCGTCGCACAGTCGCTTTCATACTCATAAGGCAATGTCATCACTTTTTATTTCATTATATGAATGGTAATACAAATGAATCTAAAAACTAACCAAACAAATCAACATACTAAAAAACTAAATAAATGGGTAATATCAGTCCCTATAATTCTAACACTTGATTGAGTATTGACCTGTCTAAGGTCACACAGTAGTACTGAATACTTACAAAATACTTGCTGATTATTTATTAAGATTCCTCAACACGTAATATTGCAGGTGCCTCGCCCTATACCTTCCTCTCAAGTTCCAAAAACGTGGCTCTTTGCAAGCCCAGTGGACTGTGAACTCTCCTGGAGGGTGCGGAGGGGACATGCAGACATTTTGGGGACCATTGAATGCAGCTGTTTTTGGCAATCCTGGTTGTGTGATACATTCTCACCTTTCCATCTTCGTAATGGTAAATATACAACCCCACACATGGAAATGTACGTTTGAACACTATGAAATGTCCAACAATGTTTTGTATACCGCAAAATGTTAACTAAGTTGTCTAAAATTTGAATTTCCTGATGTATTTCCTAGATGTAAAAATCTCCCTGAAGAAGAGCTGAAATGAAATGGGTTGAAATGCATTGGGATATTCACGTGGATAGTAACGTCACAATGTAATTGACATACCATGTTTTCCTTGGTGCATTGTTTGCCATTGGTGATGGCTCATGTTGTTGTTTGTGTCACCAACCACAATCTATATTTTAAATTTACTTTATAATTGAATGCATTTGTTGCCTGAATAAAAGATTTTTGATTAATTATTTTTCTCATAAAGTTTTTGCTGCTAAAAAACCCCAGGGAAACTCTTCCATTTTCCATTATGTTATTTTATTATCATTTTATCATTCTGTATGAAATAAATTATATATACTTTATCCTTTTTTGTCATGTACTGTGCTATTATGTAACATATTTATTTATTATTTATTTTATTTATTTCAGGTACTTATATAGCGCCGTCAATTTACGCAGGGCTTTACATATAGGTTGTACATTCACATCAGTCCCTACCCTCAAGGAGCTTACAAGGTCCCTAACTCACATTCATACATACTAGGGACAATTTAGACAGGATCCAATTAACCTACCAGCATATATGGTTCTTATAATTTATTTATTACCCACCAGACACACCCTGTTGTGGTGTCTCCTTGGCTGCATGATTCGTAAGTCCCAAACTTTCCCCAATATATTCAAACTGAATTAGGTATTTTAGTTTTAAAAGTGTAATGTATTGACCAGTACTAAGATACATTTAGTAGAGATATGTGCAAAAAAAGTATTCTACTGAGGTTACAAGATCTACAATGACACACACCATAATACACTCGATATTTTTTTGTTGCAATATAGTTTACATGACATACAGTTGAGAAATATTGGTTTAAGCACATATGAGTGCCATCTATCTGAGCTCCTGGCATGTTAATGCTTGTAAAGCACGCAAGATAGCAGTTCAGGAATGCCATACTATGGATAGTAGATTGAAAAACACTGACACATTTCATAGCACACACAGATTAAAAAAACTGATAGGAATTCATAACATGAAAACGTTATCTACACATTATCACTCTTCTTATACCGTGGACACAGTTTCTGAATTTTTCCTAAGTTATTTCACTTGAAAAACAGCAGTATCATTTGCTGCTGCCTGATATTCAAGTTGCTTTGCAGCCTTTACCCTCTGCATTTTGCTGAACTTTAGAGGGAGTGTCTCTTTATGTTGCAAAAGAAGGAGCTTTACATAATCTTCAAGTATTATAGCTTTTTTCACTAAACTGAATAATAGTAATAATAGAGATTAGGTCAGCCCAGATAATTCTAACAGTAGCCATTGCATCATATATGTCATTTGTTATGTTATTTCATTATGTGATAGACAAAGGCTGTTATTTTTATGCCAGACTAGTAAAATAGTCTCAAACTTTATTACTGAACAACTGTTAAATTTATACAAGAACATGATAGAGCATTCAGTCATGGAAATGTACACAGGTAGCTGGTAACTGTCATTAAGTGCACCAGAGCTCTTAAAGGGCCCCAATGTTAGCCGACAGAAGATCATCTCAAAGGATTGTCTCTCCTATAATATGCTGTTGTAAATTTACACAAGAACATGACAGAGCATTCAGTCATGGAAATGTATACAGGTACCTGGTAAGTGTCGTTAAGTGCACCAATGCTCTTAAAGGACCCTAATGTTAGCTGCCAGAAGAACATCTAAAAGGACTGCCCCTCCCATAATAATTATTCTGCAAGTCCCCTTTGTTCCCCACACCCAGGCTAGGATTAGCATTGCGGTCATAGATGTGCTCTGGCTATATAGTTGCAGCACTCAGTACTGCTGATCTGGATTCCAAATATCATCGTATGCCCAGTCCTAACTGGTAATCACTTTGTATGCTAAATTGTGTTATTACCATTGTTAATCTATTATATGCTTCCTTGCTTACCAACAATATTGGGTGACAATATCTTAAGTTTGTCTTTACTACCTATTTGGTGCCTGTTCTCCTTGATATAGAAATATTGGGTACTAAGTATTACTTTCAGTGATTTCGTGTAATATTGTAGGTTTGTACAACCTGGTGTGTCATAGGGGCTGAGGTTTTTGTAAAAGTTTGAGGTAAAGCACAGGGGACCCATCCTGACCAGCGGCTATGAGGGAAGCACTACACAGGTGTAATAGCTGAAGTGTTTAAATATCCAATAGTTACAGCTAAATAACAGAATGCTGTAACACTAAACCATGATGGCTCGGGTAATTAGCGCCTTTTTACCACTGATTTATGGCTCAACAGCTGGACAATAGGTGTAGCCAGTGCTGGGACAGGGCCATTTGGTGAATGGTGAAGACGAAGATGGCAAACTGCGCCCTCCCCCCCCCCCCCCCGTTTTTAAGAAAGAATCGATGTCGTTTCAAAACAAGAATATATTTAAAACAATACAAATTCAATTAGGTTTAATGTGATAGAAATAGAGTTCACTCACACATCACAACGCCCCTTTACATCAGGTGTCCCCATCACAGTGCTAATTTACATCAGGTGTTCCCATCACAGTGCCCCTTTACATCAGGTGTCCCCATCACAGCGCCCCTTTACATCACGGGTCCCCATCACAGCGCTTATTTACATCAGGTGTCCCCATCACAGTGCCCCTTTACATCAGGTGTCCCCATCACAGTGCCCCTTTACATCAGGGGTCCCCATCACAGTGCCCCTTTACATCAGGTGTCCCCATCACAGTGCCCCTTTACATCAGGTGCCCCGATCACATTGACCCTTTACATCAGGTGTCCCCATCACAGCGCCCCTTTACATCAGGTGTCCCCATCACAGTGCCCCTTTACATCAGGGGTCCCTATCACAGTGCCCCTTTACATCAGGTGTCCCCATCACAGTGCTCCTTTACATCAGGCATTCCCGTCAGAGTGCCTCCTTACATTCGATGTCCCCATCAGAGTCCCCCCTTAACATAAAATGTGCCCAACAGCGTGCCCCTTAACATAAAATAAGGGTCAGGCTGATGGGCACAATTTATGTTAAGGGAAACTCTAATGGGCAAATTTTATGTTAAGGGGCACCCTGATGGGCTCATTTTATATTAAGGGGCACTCTGATGGGCACAACAAAATGTGCCCCTTAACGTAAAATCTGACCATTAGAGTGCCCCTTAATACAAAATGTGCCCATCAGTGTTGCTCTTAAAATAAAATATGCCCATCAGAGTGCCCCTTAACATAAAATGTGCCCATTAGTGTGCCCCTTAACATAAAATAAGGGTCACACTGATGGGCACCTTTTATGTTAAGGGGCACTCTGATGGGCACATTTTATTTTAAGGGGCACGCTGATGGGTATATTTTTAATGTGCACGCTGATGGGCACATTTTATGTTAAGAGGCACTCTGATGGGCACAACAAAATGTATCCATCAGTGTTCCCCTTAAAAAAATATGCCCATCAGTGTGCACATTAAAAATATACCCATCAGCGTGCCCCTTAAAATAAAATTTGTCCATCAGAGTGCCCCTTAACATAAAAAAAGGTGCCCATCAGGCAATTGTACCGCCCAGGGCATCCGCCCCTTCCGCCCCCCCCCCCCCTGTACCGGCTCTGGGTGTAGCAGCACTGCAAACATTACTGTCATAAGCTGGCCATACACTAGTAGAAGTTTGTTTGAAAATTTTTATCAAGGTTCATTCAATTTTTAAATCTATAGTGCGGTCAAATTGACGTTCATTTTTCACCACAGTGACAATAAATTCCAAAGGAGCAGTATAGGAACATTTTTCTTGAACAAACTAATTAAATAACAGTGAATGTGGTTTTCTTTTGGGAAAGTTTATTCACGCCAAGAAAGTTAAAAGAAAACATTTTTTTTAAGTGCTTTCAAGTGACATTTGTCATGTCATTGAATATACTGATGAGATCTTCATATGATCATTTGTACAAACGTTTGTTAAAAAAATCTATTAGTGGCCAGCTTTAGGTTAAAACACCTATACATGTACTGTATATTTAGTGTGCCATATATCAGTTTATCCCATATTGCCTTTTAGTTAGAGGAAATTTGTAGCTTTTAGCAAAATGACTTCATTCAAACGAGAATGATAAAAGCTCTATTTTCAGAAAAATCCTTTTGATGTTAAAAGTGTTCATGCCTGAACCATTTTTTCCACGTCAACACATTTTAGATTGCATCTATGTTACATTATTTCTCACTGTGTCTTATTTCATGAAAACCTATAACAGCAGCCATTTTCCGTGAAATATTTGCTCAGAGATCACAGAAAACCATTATTTAGGATGTTTGAAATCAGAGATTAAAATGGATTAACAACTGCACTTAGTTATTATGATCCTAATCATGCATCTGATAAACCAAGCACAAAGTGCCTTTAACCTTATTTATTTATTTTTTACATTAATGGAGCAAAAATACATTAGGTGCCTTTCATGCAACTGACCTAATAGGCTAAAGTATTGTTGGACAGTAGGGAAGAGCAAAAACTTATCCCTTCCTGAAATTTTTGAAAATTGGAAAATGTTGGCATTGGAGTAAATTGTTGTAAAGTGCTGCACACACTCTTGGTGCTATATGAATCCTGTATATTAAAAATAATAGTAATAACTGAGAAAATTAACTTAATATAATTTTTAGCGTTTTTTCAAGGGTGCAAAAGAGCTACTTTCAGTGCTATGTTACTTTTTTAACACCAAGAACAAAACAGTAAAAAAGTAAAATTAAGAATTTAAAGCTACAGTGCAAAAATAGTTTACTTGACAAAGTATACGAAAAACAAACAAATACAAAGTACACTAAATTACATAAACTAGACCACCCTGATATACCTATAAAAACCCACATCCTCTAAATGAAAAAAAGAGATTTTTTTTTTTGTCAGGCAAACTTCAGCCAACATCCACTTGTCCGTAGTAAAGAGGGTGACGTCATCTTCCTGCCAACAAGATCCCTGGGAATACTAAGAAAAGTCCCAAAAAACAATTCCTTCCAAAAGTGCTCCTGTACAGAAATATCTAAAATGCTTTAGTGCTCCAAGATATCATACGGTGACCTGTGCTCCACACACCCCCTTTGTGCTTTTACTCACCAGATCGTGTGGACCCCTTAGCAATACTGCATGTGGGTCTATTAGGCTTAAGCTGGTGAGCGGGGAGATGTCACTTCCTCTGTATCTTCTTATATAGTCAACACTCATACATGAAGAAGAGAGATTCTGTATAGTGTAGTGTGCTGTGGTTTGTACCATACTATTCACTTAAGAAATGAACAGCAGCAACAGGGATACTGTATAGGCACAGACACATATAGTGCGGGTTGGATTGTATGTACATAGACCAGTACCGATCACTTACTCTATTCATTTATAACTGAAGCATAGTAAACTGTGAAATGTGTTTAATCAGTTCCTTTCTCTGTCTCAAATGTGAGACTTCAGGGTTTTTTTTAGGCCCCTGATATTTCATCAGAACCCTACCCAAAAGCATTGTGAAAAAGGTAAGAAAGTTGCAACAAATAATAACAAATTTTAATAAAAATGATTAAAAATGTAAAAAAAAACTAAACAAACAATAAAAGTGGTTGTAAAGTAAAAAACTAAACAAATAATAAAAGTGGTTGTAAAGTCTATGCATTAAGATAAAAAGCCTTCTGTGTGTAGCAGCCTCCCTCAGCCCCCCTAACACTTACCTGAGGTCCTTCTCTGTCCAGCGATTTCCACGAGTGTCTCACCATTCGAGATTCTCCCTCCTGATTGGATGAGACACAGAAGTGGCGCCATTGGCTCCTGCTGCTGTCAATCAAGTCAGATAGCCAATCAGGGGAGAGAAGGGGCGGGGCCAGGGCTCTGTGTCTGAATGGACACAGGGAGCTGTGACTCAGCTCGGGTACCCCCATAGCCAATTGCTGGCTGTGGGGGCACTCAACAGGAGGGAGGGGCCAGGATCACAGAAGAGGGACCCAAGAAAAGGAGGATCCGGGCTGCTCTGTGCAAAAACAACTGCACAGAGCAGGTAAGTATAACATGTTTGTTATTTTTATAGGAAAAAAAATGAGACTTTACAATCACTTTACAGGCTCATTCACACGGGTTCTCTGGCCCATACAGTGCGAATGAGCAGTTTGTGTGACTGCTTGTTTCTCTATGATGATGCAGCGACTGTATGAACACAGCTGCAGGTCTTAATTTGACAGGTGTGCAGGTGTGGGTGAGTGGCCCCCGAACGCACACTGGGGTTGATTTACTAAAACTAGAGAGTGCAAAATCTGGTGAAGTTCTGCATAGAAACCAATCAGCTTCCAGGTTTTATTGTCAAAGCTTAACTGAACAAGCTGAAGTTAGAAGCTGATTGGCTACCATGCACAGCTGCCGTAGATTCTGAGTGCACCAGTTTTAGTAAATCAACCCCACTGTCTGTGTTTGGGTCCATACACTTGTATACACACGCCTGTCAAATTAGGACCTGCGACTTTGTTCATTCAAATGCTGTGTCCCCATAGCATAACATAAGCTGCCTGCACACAGCTCCAACCACCATCCTGTGGGGTTGCACAAAAAATACTAAGCGAGCATTATCAGTAAAGTGGCACCGGGTTGTGCAGTGTTCAGCATTGTCTTGGGAAGGGAGGTACCAGCAAAAAACAATGATAATTACGCATGATCACTAAGTGTTTATTAATATGAAAATTGTTTTAATACATTTTAAAATGTTTGTTTACATTTATTTATAAGAGTGTGCATGCCTGTGTATATGTGTATATATACAATATATATATATATATATCACGCGCGTGTGTTTGAGTTTTGGGATGTACACCCTAATGCAATATGCGCACACCTATAGGATTTTGTACAGTAGAAAATGTCTTGTAATCAACTTCAATCTTCTGCCCCGTACACACGGTCGGATTTTCCGACGGAAAATGTGTGATAGGACCTTGTTGTCGGAAATTCCGACCGTGTGTAGGCTCCATCACACATTTTCCATCGGAATTTCCGACACACAGAGTTTGAGAGCAGGTTATAAAATTTTCAGACAACAAAATCCGTTGTCAGAATATCCGATCGTGTGTACACAAATCCAACGCACAAAGTGCCACGCATGCTCAGAATAAATTAAGAGACGAAAGCTATTGGCTACTGCCCCGTTTATAGTCCCGACGTATGTGTTTTACGTCACAGCGGTCAGAACGATCGGATTTTCCAACAACTTTGTGTGACCGTGTGTATGCAAGACAAGTTTGAGCCAACATCCGTCGGAAAAAATCCATGGATTTTGTTGTCGGAATGTCCGATCAATGTCCGATCGTGTGTACAGGGCATAATTCTGCCGTCGGCATAGGGCATGAGGGTTATCCTGCCAAGTGTTCATGCACACCTATAACCCTTGTTGACCGTCATCATCCTTATTATATTTTATATGTGTATGCAACTAACAATTTATTTCTGAACAAAAATATTCAGTCATTCATCACTTCTCAGTAGAGCCTGAAACAAGTAGAAGTCTGGTCCACAGAACCCAATTAAAATGACTATGTTGTCTAAAGTTGATAAAGGACTTGTTATATGTGCTGCAACATACAGTAGTTTTTTTTTCTTTTTTCGTTTTGCTACAAATAACCTTTTTTGTCAGTTACATAATACATTACCAGAAGAATACTTTTGTTTCCAGTAACTTCTTAGTGTGCTGAATGGAAACATACACTTTTAGCAGGTTTGGATCACGTTTTTGAATTTCACTTCTGCCATAAGTTGCCACAAGTGACAAGATGAGTACTATTCAGTATACAAAAAAAGTGCTCTTCTTTTAACAAATGCATAATGTACAAAGGGTCACACTTTTTATAAGTTTAAAAATTCAGAACTCTTATATCTAAACAGAGAAAACCCAGATAGATTTTCCTGTGTTTCTAAAGGCATAAATAACCATTTATACTCTTGTACTGATAATGTCACAGGTACAAGGACAGGTTGGGACGGTCCACTGCTGTTTAGCATAGTATGTTTATACTGTATGTGGGCTTTAAGAAAACATTGGCATTATTTTGTGGCTAAAGTTTTAGTACCTTTAAACACCCTGGGGGAAATACTAAAACTGCTGCTCACAGAATCTGGTGCAGTCAGGGCCGGTGCTACCACTAGGCGAACTAGGCAGCCGCTTTGGGCGCACTGCTGCCTAGGGTGCAGCCACGGCCAGGGGGACTCTGGAAATCCTAATGTAAGGGGGGACTTTGGGATTCTAATGTAAAGGAAGACTTTGGGGATCCTAATGAAAGTGGGGTCTCTGTTGTAAGGGTGAATTCTGGGAACCTTGATGTAAGGGGGGGAACCCTGAGGACCCTGATTTAAGGAGAGGGGACATTTGGGACCCTGATGTAAGGGGGGGGCAACTTTGTGGACCCTAATGAAAGGGGTAAACTCTGATGTAAGGAGGTCAGGCCCGGGGGGGGGGGGGGGATTTCTGATGGCTGCTCTGTTCCCCACACACTGCACCGACATTACGCATACCACTGCAGGATTGGATGATGTTAGCTGGAGGTGAAACCATCTCCTCCAATCTTCAGCTAATGTGTGAAGACGAGGTATCCAGCCAATGAGGTGCCACGCAAGCCATGCTGCGCGCAACATCACTTCCTCCCAATTTCTCAGTCAGTCTGCACACAGAGCTAACGTTGGCAAGGAGGTGAGAAAGCATCCCTTTACAGGCTGCATTTGGAGCATTTATTTTTTTGGGGCGGTGGGGAGAGGGTGCAAGTAGCTAGTCTTGCCTAGGTAAAATAGTCTAGCACCGGCCCTGGGTGCAGTTTTACATAGTAACCAATCAGCTGCTAACATTAACAATACAACCTAGAAGCTGATTGGTTACTATGCAGAGCTGCACCAGATTCAGTATGCACCAGTTTTAGTAAATCTTCCCCCTTGTGTACAACCAGCGTGTTGGGAATTTTTATCTCGATCAGTGCCAATGGATATAGCTGACTGTGCTGATGGTGGGGAAATCTCCCTGCTGTGACAATGCTATAGCACTGCTGGAGGGATTCCCTCCATAACATTGAATGTGTGGATGGGGGATTCGAGTCATTTTTCTTAGTTTAACTTGCAGGTTGAACGAAAAAAAAAAGAAAAAATGACTCGTGTATGACGAGCCTAACAAGCAGGAATTTTTTAGCGTGGAGAATAGTTCAACTATTTTCCTGGTTTTAAATGATGTGGGTTTTACTTTTCTCCAGCCATCACATCCCTGGCTGCTACTGCTGCACTTTACTGCCTGGGTGTAGCAGGCATCTTCATCGAGGTTAAACAAATTACATCCAAATTCTGACCAGCTACAGCAGCTGCATCAGTACTGGGACATTTTTACTGTCTTCCATGCTCTAGTCTAGACCTATTGAGGCTTCTCCTGCAACATACTGGGTTAATAACTTAAAGCGAAGTTCCGCCTTCCCTTCAAAAAATGAAAAGTCAACAGCTAAATATACTGTAGCTGCTGACTTTTAATATTAGGACACTTACCTGTCCAGGAGTCCAGCAATATCAGCACCACAGCCGATGTTTCCATCAGCTATCGGGTGTTGCTGCCGCCATTACCGGTAGGGGACCTCGGCCGTGAAGCCTTTCGGCTTCATAGCCGGTGGCTACTGTGCGTGTGCTAAGCGCAGCGGCACTTTCCTACTGGCTCAACAGTAGGGGAAGGAGGAGGGAGGAGGAGGGAGCCGGAAGCTGAGGCGAGGTCTGACGGAAGTGGGGTTAGGGTACCTGTCAAAAACAGGTACCCGCTCCCCCCTCCCCTCGAAAAGGTGCCAAATGTGGCACCGGAGGGGGGAGGAGACAGATAAGTGGAAGTTCCACTTTTGGGTGGAACTCTGCTTAACCCCCCTGGCGGTATTCCCGAGTCTGGCTCGGGGTGGATTTTTCATACCAAAAGCGGTATCCCCGAGCCAGACTCGGGCTTGCATTGCAGGATCCAGGAAGAGTTTACTTACCTTGTCCCCTGGATCCTGCGATGTCTCCCCGCTGTCATCGGCGAGCCGCTGTGTCTCGCTCGATTCACAGTGCCGAGCTCCGTTCCCTGCGAGCGTTGCGACGCACGGGGACGGAGTTCGGCGGCAAATTCAAAAAGTGAAACACACAGTACAGATACAGTATACTGTAATCTTACAGATTACAGTACTGTATCAAATAATGACACATCCCCTTTGTCCCTAGTGGTCTGCCCAGTGTCCTGCATGCAGTTTTATATATATAAAACTGTTCCTTCTGCCTGGAAACTGGAGATTGTCCATAGCAACCATAGCAACCAAAAAGTGTCCCTTTACGTCAAAAGTGGCTTTAGACCAGCTAGAAAACAGCGATAATAAATTAGAACACTTGCAGAATTGAGCGATAGTGAATTGTGGGGAAATTTATTTTATTACTATTTTTTTTAATTTTTTTTTTATTATTTATTTTTATTTATTATATTATAATTTATGTTTTTGTGTTTCAAACTTTATCATACCCGGGATATCTACTAGACTCTGGTTTGGACAGATTTAAGTGTATTATTGTTAATATTTACAGACCTACAATATAAAACGCCAAATTTCCATGCAAAATAATGGTACCGCTTTCAGCACCTAAAATCCGAAATAATCATACCGCCAGGGAGGTTAACCTAAGTAGGAAGGGTTGACAAACTTATACAAAGTTGGAAAATTTTAGTTTGCAACATTAGTGCTTATGACATACCTGTGGGTCCTATTTGTCAATTTTCACCCAAGATTACACAATTTACAGACAAGGGTCACACATTATTCCAACTAAATTTGACTGATAAATTAGGGAAACCTGGGTGAAAGTTGTGCCATAGGTGAAAACATTGATAACTAGACTCCACAAAGTGCTTGTTAAAGTTTCCTAGGGGGATCCTAAACAGTATTACCCTCATCCCTGGTGCATGGTCCATATTTTAAAGTAAATGATAAGCCCAGCAGCGTGAAAGGATTGGCAGGTAGGCAAACCAAAAGACACAAATGTACGGATCTCACCATTAAAGTGGTTGTAAACCCACTTTTTGGGCTTTTACTTATAGGTAAGCCTAGAATAAGGCTTACCTATAGGTAGTGGAAATATCTCCTAAACGTGCACCTTTTAGGAGATAATTCACTTGTAGTCCACCGAAAATTCCAACGGCGCATGCTAGCCCATTATGCTTTTCATTTGCAGACTTTGGAGCAAGCAAAAGAGGAAGTAAAACCCATCAGGGTTTACTTCCTCTTTAAAGGCCTCAGAAATAAAAGAAGACAGGAAACATTTCAGCCAAAACAAAACTAAAGAAATTCCGAGCTCAACTAACTGACCAGCCTGCAACCAACTGAATTAGCCTGTCTAACAGTATACGTTGAAAACAGGGGTTTAGTTTGCACATATTTGCAAATACATGCATAAGCTACAGAGCCCCGTCAAGGCACCCCCCGTATTTTCTGTAGTACTAACTTCAAGTTTGGAGAGCCTTCTCAATGGAAGCACATGCATTATAATGCATAGGCAGAGGGCAGGTGATCCTGGAGGGAGCCCACCCCTCTTTAACGGCACAGGGGCGCACTGGACACCTAACATATAGTACCATGGCAGCAAAGGTGTCCAGTGCGTCCCCTCAATATTTCAACAGTACAAACAAATGGCCACTGCCCTCACTTATAACTGGCCCTTGCAGCAAGGAGCACATGGAAGGGCGACGCATGCAAAACAAAACCAAAGACATTCCCTGCTCAACTTACCGAACAGTTTGCTTACCAACTGAATGATCCTGTCTAACAGAGGTTTCACTTGCACACATTTGCAAATACATGCGTCAGCTACAGAGCCCCAAAACAGCCAAGCAACATATACGCAAGACCGAATTATTGGTTTTGGGGAGACTGGCAGTAAAACTGCTTTGGGTGGTCTCCTTTTGATGCCTGCACTGCAAGAAAATGATAGAACATGCTGGTGCTTGTAGTTGAGCAATAACCAGAGGTACATAGATTGCTGTGTCTGATAAGGGTTTATTATTTAGAACAGTTTAAATGTGTACAATGAATACTGCTTGGCAGTAAATTGTTTAGCCCTGCGAATAAATGCCTGGCAGTATATGTGGGATCAAATATCTGTTACTTAACATGCCAACAATAGACCAGCTTCAGATTGCTTTATAATTTCTTTAAGAAAGCGGAATGTGCGAAGGAAAGGGTTTTCTAAAGAATGTATGGGAATATTCCTGACAAAGAAAACTGCCATAGATCGGACAAAGAAAGACTGGCTGAACTGAATAAAGAGGACACCAAACAAATAAAATTATACAGGGAGCAAAATGAAAACAAAGCTTTCTTCTGTTGGTTTGATCACACTGCTGAGGAAATTACTAGTTCTATACTTTCTCAAGCTTTTCATGTTTTTTGCCACTTACTCTATGATTCGGACCCATGCAAAGCAAAGACTCAGGTGTTTCAGGAGCTTTCATTGTTCCTTGCATAACAAATAACACACAAGGCTACACTTTATATGAATGAAGACCATTACAAGGCTCTTTTGAAGAAAAGTGAAGATATTTCGGAGTTTTCAGTGAAAAGGTAAATTGTAGCCAAATATCAGATTGCTCTTATAGCTTTTGAAAGCTATAAGAGCTTATCATGTTAGGTGTGTACTTTACAGGAGCAGTATAGGAGCAGTATGGCATAGTAGAATCTATAGTTCTTATTGGGATTACCGTGTTTTTAATTAAAAGCCAAATAATTCATGTTAAAGTGGTTGTAAAGGCTGAAGGTTTTTTACCTTCTATGCATGAGGGTAAACCTTATGGGTGCAGCTCCCCCCACAGCCCCTCCTAAAAGTCACCTGTGCCCCCTCTCAATCCAGCGATGGGCACAAGAGCCTTAGCTGTCCAACGACTCCCTCTCCTTATTGGCTGAGACACAGTGGAAGCCATTGGCTCCCACTGCTGTCAATCACAGTCAGTGAGCCAATGAGGAGAGAGTGGGGGGTGGGGCTAAGCCACGGCTCTATGTGTCTTATGGACGCATAGAGCAGGGCTCAGGAGCATGCACCAATGCCCCCATAGCAAGTGGCTTGCTATTGGGGACACTATTTAAGGGGGAAGAGCCAGAAGCACCTATGAGGAACCTGAGACGAAGGGGATCGGGGCAGCTGTGTGCAAAATCAATGCACAGAGAAGGTGAGTATCACATGTTTTTTCTTTTCTTTGAAAAAGCAAAACCTTTAATACCACTTTAACCACTTGCCACCCGCCCACCGTCAAATGACGGAGGGACGGTGTGGCTCTCGTTCTAGGTGGACGTCATATGATGGCGCCTCAGAACGGCCATTCTTGTGCCATCGTAGGGGCGCATAGTGCGGCGATCATGGCAGCGCCGTGTACCTAGGACATGGCGTGACCCCGATCTCTGGAAAGAGCCGATGACATGGCTCTTTAACCATGTGATTAGCTGTGTCCAAACACAGCCTTTCACATGTAAATGTGGAAGTACTGTTAATCAGCTCTCCTCACCTCACATTGACAGAGTGGGAGGAGAGGAGTGCAGATTAGCGGTATCATCTCACAGGGGAGACCAGGGCAGATAATCAAGGCACTGATCATCAGTGCCCTGATTACAGGAAAGCCCCAGCAGTGCCCATTAGTACCACCAAATAGGTGCCCATCAGTGCCACCAATCAGTGGCCATCAGTGATGTCAGTCAGTGCAGCCTTTTAGTGCCCATCAGTGCCTGCTCATCAGTGCTGCCCATCAATGCCCATTAGTGCCTCCCATCAGTGCCCATCAATGCCTCCCATCAATGCCCATCAGTGTTGCCAATCTCTGCCATCTATCAGTCCCCACCAGTGCCACCTATCAGTGCCCATCAGTGCCACCTATCAGTGCTTATCAGTGCCGCATATCAGTGCCCATCAATGCGGCATATTAGTGCCTCCTTATCAGTGCCAACTAATCAGTGCCCATAAGTTCCTACTCATCAGTGCCCATAAGTCCTGCCTCATCAGTGCCCATCAGTGCAGCCTATCAGTGCCCATCAGTGCAGCCTCATCAGCGCACATCAGTGAAGGAGAAAAATTACTTATTTACAAAATTTACTCACAGAAACTAAGAAAAACTTTTTTATTTGACAAAATCTTTGGTCTTTTTCTTTTTTTTTGTAAAAAAACAACGGTGATTGAAAAAGAAAGCTCTATTTGTGTGAAGAAAATTATTAAAAATTAATTTGGCTATTGTGTTGCATGACCAATGGACTGGGCAGGAAGGGGGTGAAAGTGCCCTGTTTTAAAGTGATTAATTTGATACCAAATGCAATAGCATTATAAAGGTATTTAACCAGTTGCCGCCCGCCCACCGTCAAATGACGGTGGGGCGGTGCAGGTCTTGTTCTGGGACAACGTCATATGGTGGCGTCTCAGAAAGGCCGCTCTTAAAAAATTACAGAAGGTCCACTTTAATATTGCCATAGTGGATTGCTGGCTAAGTATTAGGCTGAAAAAGCATAGCTGCTTCTGTCGGGAACAATGGTAATAGTTTACTAAGAAAAGAAAAATGATCTCAAGTGCTGTTATTGGGCAGTAAGGCTCGATTCACACAGGGGCAACACGACTTCAGCGCGACTTTGCACGGCAACTTCAACGCGGCTTCAACGCGACTTCAGCAAATTACAACGCGACTTGAAGTCACCTCCATGAGAGGCGACTTCGGCTGTGGCCAATCACAGGACAATCAGCTCTCTGGGAGGGAGGGGTTTGCCTGGGCAAACGAAAGTTTTTGCCTGCAAAGTCGCTTGACTTTAGAGAGAGATCCGACTTGGAGGCGACTTCCATTGATTTCTATGGTACAGGTCGCCTACCAAGTCGGATCCAAGTAGTACAGGGAGTACGCTCTGAAGTCGGAGCGACTTCAGTAGTGTCTATTAAGACGCTCCCATTCACTATAATGTGAATCTCTTTCTGGGGCGACTTGGGGCGACTTGAGGGCGTACAAGTCGGATCCCAAGTCGTCCCAGTGTGAACCGAGCCTTAGGTGCAGCCTTTTCAGTGTCAGCAATGTAAATAGCAGTAGGCCAGCAGCAAAGTAGGGTGAAAATAGGCTGTATGTTGGCATAGATTAGTGCTAGTATATGGGGGATTATCTGCTTTGCCCCACCTATGTGCAGAGTGATTTGATAGAGAAAGTACTTTAGCGTGGGATTTATTTATTACAGGTACTTATATAGCGCCGTCAATTTACGCAGCACTTTACATACTGTATATGTTGTACATTATTATCAGTCCCTGCCCTCAAGGAACATACCAAGGTTTCCTAAATCACAACCATACAGTACATACACATACTAGGGCCAATTTAGACAGAAGCCAATTAACCTACCGTGAAATGTAAATCATCATCAATATCTATAGAAGACCTATAACTACCATATAACTAACCAAAAATGTCTGTATATGACAAGCTTAGGACCATTTTTTAGTAAAAGTAAATAGGTTTTTCGCTTTGCAAGGGAAGTTGCACTTTGCATTGGGAATTTTCCTCAGAGTCTAATGAATGTGGTGAAACTTTACTTTGAAGAATACCCAATCATTACAAGGAAAATTTTAAAAAAAACCTGCGTTTTTACTTCCATTAGATTGGATGATGAATGCAAGTAGGGCTTCACCTTATTCACTAAGCTCTGGGGAAAATGACCTTCAAATGCAACTTCCCTTGCAAAGTGAACAATCTATTTGCCTTAATTAAATAAACACCATTACATTATCAATATTAAAAACTGATAAATGTAGACATGATATTGACTATGGAAAGGTTATGACCATAACATTGTATCTGATGAAAGAGTTATCATTGAGGTGTGTTTACATAAGTTACATCCAAAGCCAGCAAGCTGCCAATCTCAATACTTGGAAAACATATGTATGTGAAGTGTACAGATGAAAAAACTCCAAATATATTGAATCCTGTAAAACAAATATATGACCTAAGAAAAGCTTTGCACAAGAGCAATGTTAATCAACACTTCCCTGTAATAGAGTAGGCGAGTTTGTTTTTTCTTTCCGGACAGCTGCAACACGCCAACGAGCAGCTGTGAACACTTGCCTAGCTAATACCAGTGTGTGTCTTGCTTTAAAAATTCACACATTGACCAAGACTAAGTAAATGGATCCAGGGATTAAGGGGGATATGAAAAAAAACGACTTTATGTCCACCTGATTCTGAAAGTTGCAAGAAGGGAGCTTAACAAAAAGTCAACAGTTCACCACTATCTAACCTTCTGCTATAACTGGCCTGAATTTACCATACCCAAAATGAGTGCTAATTACCAATGCAGTTAAACTTTATCAACCAGAATCAGAATCCATCATATCCCGGCCTTGCTTCAGCAAATTCAATTTTGACTAGTTGCACTTATGAATTAGCACCAATTGTGAGCGAAATATGTAAGCTGCAATTGTTGACCTTTCTTTCTGAAAGACCATTTCCAGTTTTCCAGGTTTTTTTTTAATGACCCCCACCCTCCTGTATTAAAAAAACATTTGCCAAGCAATACTTACCATTTCTATGCATCACTGCCCCCATCATCCTCCTTCATCCTCCACTGCCAGTTTCTTCCAGGCTAAATACCTAGTCCTTCAACCCTCTTCCTGTGAGCTCATGGTCAAACCAAAGCCATCTGGAAAAAAAGATATGCATAATGAAATAAAAAATAAGATGGAGAGAGCTACATGGGGGTGGGGGTCATTACCAACATGGAAGTTGTATTAAATTTTTTTTCTTTTTTTTCTGAGCCTCTGACCTGGAAAAAAGCATAGAAAATAGTGGAAATACCACTTTTTTGTATTAAAAAAACATTGTCAAACAATGCTTGATCTAACCTAACGTATGTGTGTTATTTTATTATATTTATTATAGCTTATACAAATGATACATTAGGTAAAAAAAGGTAAAAGAAAGGTAAATATATAGAGACTTGGATAAAAACAAGCAACTCAGGTAACTACTAGTCAATGAAAATACAGCCAAGGACAATTGTTAATATAAGGTAGATTGTTATCGTACATCCACTTCAGTTTGTGTTCATTGTGTTCATAGTTACATAGTTAAATATACAGTATGTGTGTTTTAGGTATATATGTGTGTGTACTTACAGTATTTGAAAACTTCAGGTTACTGATTAACTAATTTCAGGATGGGCTGACAAAACATGCTATTAAAGAATATGTATATATTTTTTTTGCACATTTTTCTTTTGCTTTTATTTTGCTTGGAAATATATTTTTTCATCACATTTGTTATATATATTTTATTGTCAAGTAAATCTGAAAAATTGCATATACTGTACAAATTTTATATTTTTAACTTCAAGACAGCATCTGGAGTACTAATCTTATTTTCATTTGTCTATTTTATCTGCTTTGTTGATAGAAACCTAATGTTTACAGAGCTCAGTAGCTCAAACTGAAATTTACAAACAGGATTTAATGTGTCAAAGCAGTGACTCCTCCCCAACACTGCTCCATCCTATAGCTGTTTTCAGTCTGTTCTGACAGGCAAATGGCTTCTGCTGTGCTCCCTATAGCAATCCAAAGTGTTTATGTTATTATGTCTCATGGATGCATCCTGTATTCTATATGTATTTGCAAAACAAAGTTTGTAAATAAATAGTAAAACAAAATATAAAAAAAAAGTTTTGTATCTTTAGACCTCTTGCACATAAACACAAAAACGCCATGTTTTTTAGAGGTTTAGGTGTTTGTTTGCTTTTTAAATGATCTGAATGGAGCCCGCTGCTTTCAACAGGCCTGTACACATAGGCACATAAATGTCAGGACACTAGAGCCATGTTAAGATTAGTAAAAAAAGTACAAAAATTTTTGTTACTGCTCAGTGTTTTATGTGTGTACACCCCTTCAATTCTGGGAGCTAAAAGAATTATTCTGTAATTTTTAAGTGCATAAATGTTTATGCGTCTAAACATATATGGACCATACTTTCTGCCAGGAAGATTTGACATTATGACATCAGTACCGTGATGTCATAGGACCCTACAACTCTTAGGTGGTGGGTGTATTATGAGTGAGGCATATGTAAAAAAACATTTTATATAATTTAGTTTCCACTATGCTCCCCATCGCATGGTTTTACTGAATAGTATAAATGTATTTCTTGGCTCATGCCATAGGCACATCTGTTATTGTAATACCAACATGTGTCATTTTACTCTGCCTTAGGCTTACTACAGCTAAATTTGAATTCCCTGGTATATTATATCAATTTCATACCCAGGTTAGGACAGTAACATGGATATGGCTATCCTTTTTCTTAATATATATAAATATAAATGTACATTCATTACTAAATACCAGCCAGCCTGCTTCTATCTTTGACCCTACTTGAGGTAGATGTCACAAACCCTCTAAACATTTACAGTTTACAGTGTTTCAAACACTTGACCATCCATGGTACAAGGAGTTTTTCTTTTTTGCCCTTTTTACCGACATGTCGGTTGATGCACTTTTTTCATGTGTAATAAACAGCGGGGAAGTAGAATTCAAAATTTACATTTTCCAGGTTGCAGAAGACACAGAAATTTTTTTTTCAAAAATGCATGATACGTGTTTTAGTCTATTTGCCATTACAGTAGACCTTCTTACTGCCCAGCTCAGGGACATTTTTTTAATTGGAGCACCAGGTAGTTTAAAGCCTAAGTTTAGTAAAAAAAAAATCAGGACAAGGGAAATTACTTTCTATTAACCACTTAAGGACTGGAAGTATTTGCCCCCTTAATGACCAGGCCATTTTTTTAAGATACGGCACTGCGTCACTTTAACTGACAATTGTGTGGTCGTGCGACGCTGTACCCAAACAAAATGTATGTCCTTTTGTTTCCCACAAATAGAGATTTCTTTTGGTGGTATTTGATCACCTCTGCGTTTTTGTTTTTTTGCGCTATTAAACAAAAAAACCAGCAATTTCGGAAAAAAAAAATATATTTTTTACTTTTTGCTATAATAAATATCCCCCCAAAAAAATGTAAAAAAAAAGTTTTCTTCATCAGATTAGGCCAATATGTATTCTTCTACAAAGGGGGTAGATTTTTTTGGCATTTTAATTTTTTTACTAGTAATGGACGGTGATCAGCAATTTTTAGCTCCGACACTTTTTTGGGAACAGTGACATTTATACAGCGATCAGAGCTAAAAATAGCCACTGATTACTGTATAAATTTCACTGGCAGGGAAGGGGTTGACACTAGGGGGTGATCAAAGGGGTTAAGTGTTCCCTAGGGAGGTGTTTCTAACTGTGAGGACAGTGTAGTGACTGGAGGAGTAGACAGATCGCTGTTCCTAATCACTAGGAACAGCAGATCTGTCTATCCTCCCCTAAATGAACGGGATATGGGGATCTGTCTGTTTACATTGACAGATCCCTGTTCTGTCTCTCTCAGGAGCAATAACGGGTGGCCAGCAAACATTGCGGCTGCTGGCTGCATGCATCAGCCGCGGGAACACGCGTGCCCCCTCGTGGTCCTAACGCAGCCGGCGCACCATGATGGCGATTCGCCCAGGAGAGCCAACCTGTCGCAGTACAGGTCTTTAAGTGGTGTGTCCCTTGTGCTGTGGGTTCCTGCTTTCATTAAAAAATTCCTCCTTCAATGACTCATCCCCACCATTGTAATCCTCCAGTGTGGCAGGGGTTAATAGAGCTGAGGGATCTGACATATGCACTCATCAAGAGTGTTGATTACCCCCACCCCCCTCCCTTCCACCCTCCTTCTCCAGTCATTGAAACTGTACTATCGCTTCCATGAATGAAAAGCGCTCTATGAATGGAGGATGGGGGGGCCTTTAATAAAAGGTCCAACTCCTCCATTCATGTTTTTCATTCATAGAAGCTATAGTACGGCTTCTATAAATGGAGAAGGGGAGTGGAAAGTTGGGCACTTTTGATAAGTGTTTATGATAGGTCTCTCGGCTCTCTTAACTTTTTAGCTCTCTTAACCATCTTTCAAGGCGGAGGGTCAAAAGAGGAAGATTTCAACTAAAGCAGGAGACAGTGGTACAATGGACACACTGCACTGATGCTATAAGTAATAAGTAATGTCCCTTGTGCTGATTTTTTTTACATAAACTTAGGA
Source organism: Lithobates clamitans (assembly GCA_037952925.1). Classification (NCBI taxonomy): domain Eukaryota; kingdom Metazoa; phylum Chordata; class Amphibia; order Anura; family Ranidae; genus Lithobates; species Lithobates clamitans. Next base: position 3,721,425 of record JBBGZY010000842.1, on the reverse strand, counting down.
CTCCAACAGTAATCTTTCTCACCACTAGAATTCCCAAAATAACAAGCATAAAATACATACAGGGTTATCGCACAACAAAGCTTTCGTTCCAAAACATTTTTAAGTGCTGGACTGAACGGCATACAGTCAGGTCCATAAATATTGGGACATCACCACAATTCTAATCTGTTTGGCTCTATACACCACCACAATGGATTTGAAATTAAACAAACAAGATGTGCTTTAACTGCAGACTTTCAGCTTTAATTTGAGGGTATTTACATCCAAATCATGTGAACACTTACAAAAACTGTTGTAAATCCTACACCGTTCACCTGATTTGGATGCAAATACCCTCAAATTAAAGCTGAAAGTCTGCAGTTAATCTTGTTTGTTTCATTTCAAATCCATTGTGGTGGTGTATAGAGCCAAAAAGATTAGAATTGTGTCGATGTCCCAATATTTATGGACATGACTGTATATGTGATCTAGCCACATACTAATAAATAGGATGTCTATTTGAAAGGTATTTTCATGTAGGAATAAATTTCATGTTTCGTATGCTGAAAAATGGCCAGGCATCAATGGGTCCTTAGCTGTTATTAATGAAAAAACTAGCAGTTCTCTATTTCAAAATTTTTTACACATTTACATTGTTTTTCTTCCCCGTGTATGTTATACTATAAATATCCTAGTTACTGCAAGTAAAATGCACTGAGAAATGTGTGAAAGTCACACAGTGCAGAGCCATAGAGTATAGATTTACTGCAGGCAGCACTGGCACTGCTACAACGTGTAAGAAAACCATACTGTACGGCCATTTAAAGAGCTTTTTTCTGGTGTAATGTGATTGCCAGTAATGAATGTATCATTAATAATACAGCTAACTGACCGATTGGATGTAACACTTATATATCCCCATGCTCATATTAGCTGGTAAAAGCTTGGCACAGTATAGTGAATAGTGATAATGGAGAAGAATGAATGTCCTTATTTGATATTTGTTAATGATCCAGACTTATCCTGTATTACAAACCTACATAATAGCTACATTTAACATGAGTAAGGGGAAACTTAAGTGTAAATGTAAGGCCCCTTTCACACTTGTGCAACTTGTCCTGTGACTTGGGACTGCAAAGTCACATGGCAAGTCGTACCCCATGATTTCCAATGAGTACCGTTCAAATCTGTGTGACTTGAAGTCGCAGCGACTTAAAAGTAGTCCCTGCACTACTTTGGTCTGCCTTTGATGCAACTTGAGGTCCACAGACTTCAAGATTACACAGACATTGCTTCAAGTCGCGTCAAAGTCGCGTCAAAGTTGTGCGACTTTCAGGTCGTACAAGTGTGAAAGAGACCTAAGTGAAAATACAGCAGCTAACACCAAGGGTATTGATATTTATCCAAAATATTAAGTGATAAAATTTGTACAGTGTTATAAATATACAATTGCAAACAATTACATAAAAATTTAATTTGAGTGCAAACATCAAATCATACTGTATAAAAAGTGTAAATCAATCCCCACCAAAACATGTAGTGTGAAAAGTCCTACCAATAAGAAAAATTCCCCTAAAAATGTGTATAAACAGTCAACCGCTACGAGCGCATATATCCATTATTTTTCTAGAGCTGGGCACGATAAATCCTTTCAAATAGTCCCTCCAGGGCTGGTGCAAGGATTTTTTACACCCTAGGCGAAACCTCATTTTGCCGCCCCCCTTGGCTCTGCCCCTGACTCCACCCCCTTTGCCCTGCCCATGTAACACATGTGACCTACCTGACCCCTACACTGACCTACCTGGTACCATTCCTGTCATTGCTACAAGGCATTATTCCTTCTACTGAAACCAACAATGAGGCACCCGTCTTTCCATTGACACCAACCGTGGGGCATACTTCTGCTCACTGACACCAACAGTGGGTCCCTTTTGGTTCTAATGACACTAATGCCCTGTACACACGGTTGGACATTGATCGGACATTCCGACAACAAAATCCATGGATTTTTTCCGACGGATGTTGGCTCAAACTTATCTTGCATACACATGGTCGGACAAAGTTGTTGGAAAATCCGATCATTCTGAACGTGGTGACGTAAAACACGTATGTCAGGACTATAAACAGGTCAGTAGCCAATAGCTTTCTTCTCTTAATATATTCTGAGCATGCGTGGCACTTTGTGTGTTGGATTTGTGTACACACGATCGGAATTTCCGGATTTTGTTGTCAGAAAATTTTATAGCCTGCTCTCAAACTTTGTGTGTCGGAAAATCCGATGGAAAATGTGTGATGGAGCCTACACATGGTCGGAATTTCCGACAACAAGGTCCTATCACACATTTTCCGTCGGAAAATCCTATCGTGTGTACAGGGCATAAGGATGGGTCATACTTCATTCCACTAATATATGTTAGGACACTTGGGGGTTGATTTACTAAAACTGGAGAGTGCTAAACCTTGTGCAGCTCTGCATAGAAACCAATCAGCTTCCAGATTTTTTTTGTCACGCTTAAGAGAACAAGTTTTCTCCCACTGATACCAACAATGAGGCACTATTCCTTCCATTGACACCAAGGAATGGGAACAATTCCTTTCACTGACACCAAAGATGGGGCAATTTTCCTCCCTCTGGCACAAACAATGGAATACTATTTCTTCCACTGACATCAATGAATGGACACTATTCCTTTCACTGACAACAATAATTTGGCACTATTCTTTCCACTGTCACCAACAAATAGACACTATTCCTTCCACTGACAGCAATAAATGGGCACTATTCCTTCCAGTGACACCAACGATGGGGCACTTTTCCTCCCACTGGCACCAACAATGGGGCACTATTTGTTCCACTGGCATCAACAATGGGGCGCTATCCCTCCTACTGAAACCAAAGATGGGGCACTATCCTCCCACTGACAACAGTGATGGGGAACAATTCCTCCCACTGACACCAATAATGGGGCACTATTCCTTCCACTAACACCAATGATGGGGCACTATTCCTTGCACCGATACCAATGATGAGGCACTATTCCTCCCACTGACTCCAACAATGGGGTGCTATTCCTCCCACTAATACCAAAGATGAGGCACTATTCCTCTCACTGATACCACGGATGAGACACTATTCCTCCCACTAATACCAAGGAAGGGGCACTATTTCTCCTCCTATTGATCACAGATACTATGTATTTTTTTTTTTTTACTTTAACTGATCACCAAGCCTCAGACATTTTATTCCTCACTGGCCGCAGTCGTGCCTTCCTATAGTCTGAAGGACAAAAACTTGCCCTTTGTTTAGAAAGTTTTGAGACCCCTGTTCTACACCATCAATGACATCTACATAGTGTTTTTAAATGCTTAATGTTGGGGAATAGCTAGGTGGCACTGGAAGAAAAATCTAAAATTATTTTACATGGTTCCAAAGAGAGTGCAGAGGGTCAGGAGATTAGCATGCCAAAAGAATTATATTGAAACTTAGCCTACAAAACCCCTTCCGGTAAGTGTACATTACTTTAAGGGACATTATTATAATTGAATGGACTACATACTTCTACAGGCTTCAGGAGATTAAGGTTTTTTTTATAAATCCTCCCTTTTCTTAGCTATTAAAATATTTCACTCTACACTTGCTTGTTAGCTTATCTTTTATATGGTCCTTAACAAATTATTTGCTTTAGAATAGTGACCACAGTTGAAATCATTAATAATGTTGGTTTAATGCCTCATATCATTCATGCTCACCTTGTAAGACCATTTAAGGTCATGTTTTTTCAATAGCTGACGCAATGTCAAGGTTCTAAAAGATACTTGTTATTATCGTAGAAATAATTATGAGGACCAACAAAAAAAAATGAGGAAATGTTTCCTTGGTTAGGCATAGGTAATAGAGAAGTGAGATGCAGAACAGCATCTTCTATTACCTGAACTTTTGACACTTCAAAAAATACTTTGTTCTTACCATAACTATAAACCACAGCTTTGCAGCTAGTAAAATGCATACCTTCTTTCCGGTTCATGGTGTCTTCGAACGTTTAAAACAAAGTATTTTCATAAGCACATATTTTAGGTTATTATTGCTGGATACCTTAAATTAATATTTAATTTGACTTTTATCTTTTTTTATAAATGTCATTATTTTAGTTATTTATATACAGTAAATGTAGAAATGTTTCGTTTTCATTGGTTCAGTGCAATGTCTCATTCTTAAAGTGGTTGTAATCCACAAAAATGAAAAATGAGCAAAGCACATCCACATATAGTGCATACTTGCCTTGACTACAGCACTTAGTGTGGATCCTGTCTCCTGTCTCCTCCTCTTTTTGCTATCTGTATCTGTATTACTCCCTTCTGACGCTTTTTCTGGACACAAGACAATCCTGGGAGATGGCCTTTCCCGACACACAGCAGGATATAGACAGCCTCAGCTGTGCATATCTCCCTATGAGACTGTGTAAAGGGGGATTTCTAATTTCCATTCACTCAGGTCTCAGATTACACTCAGCTCTGTGTTGTGCAATGTGTGATTTCAGATCCCTGCCCCCTGCCTCCTGGAAGCAGAAAAATACCATCTGATCAGTATACGTTGGAAGGCTGTGGAGGAGAGGAGGCTGTATATAAACAGGTACAGCTTATGTAAGAGGATTTGCTTCATCGCTGTGCTGGGCTCATGTAAGGGTTTATTATCACTTTAACAAATGGATGAAATATCCAAAGAGTAGTGCATTCTCTAAGACATGTTTTACTAGATTCTCGTTTTTTTGCAAACTGTTCCATAGTAACCTACAAATATTTTTCACAAAGGACTAGATGTTTTAAATCTTCCTATAAGAAAGCCATTTTTTCTGATGACATACTGGTTATTTGCCACTTTGAATATATATATATATATATATTCAGACACTACTGGCATATAGTATAAAGACTGTGTTGCACTTGGAATACAATTACCAATATGTTGATGTCATAAAGGGGTAAACATGGTAAATAAGCTGCAAAATACAGCTCTAATGTATATACATGTTGATAACTTTGATCAGTTGTGTTTTATCTTTACAGTATCCTACAGTATGTCTAAAACTGTACATTGTTCACTGTTACAGAGGTCATAGTAAACACCACAAACTGTTTGACTGGTTCTGCTATTTGCATTTGCTGAGAATTAGGACATATCAATGTTATGTCTACTGCAACTGCACTATACTATCTTTTTTGATTTGTACTTCCTTGAGATCCACATTTTTTTCATTCTTTAACCTTGCCCTGAATTTGGCATGCATTTGCTTTCTCCATTTCAGACAAAAGTGCTGATTTAGGGCCCTTTAACAGCAGTGCATGCTCTGGAATGCAGCCACTAATATGCGGTAGGATGACAGTGGTGCCAATGCACCAATCACAGCGCATTACACTGTTTAGTTTTTCTTTTAATTAACTTTATTGAAACATCAAAAAAAAAACATTTTATTGAGTTCCATTGGCTGAAGCATGGATTGTGTCTCAATCCATGCCGTCTTTTTTTTTTTCAAAGCTTACACCTGCACAGCGTAGTGGTATAAACTGGCCTGGTGGGATAAAAGGCGTTTTGCTTGTGCTGGGATAGCTGCCCAGTGCAGTCCTACTTCACCTGTTGTGAATGGGCCCTTCGAATTGTGAAGAAAGGTGACAAGTGGCTGTGAAACCAGTCAGACAATGCCATATAGTGGGGGCTCCTAAAATGAGAAGTAATTGAAACAGTTGATGAGAGGTGGTAAGAAGTAATTGAAACAGTTTGAAAAATCTGGAAGGCTTACGATTGCACAGTAATCAGAGCATGATGAGAAGGTTGGCTAAACAGAATAGGAGGACCTCTATTTAAGGATTGCTAGGGTTATTAAAGTGGAACTAAAGCCTAACACTAACTATTCCTTAAAATTTGTTTCCACCTCCCTTCTTCTACCTATACAGCCTATTCTCTGTAAAAAAATTCTGTATACTTACCTTTTTTCAGTCTGCTCTGGTCTGGTCACATGATCCTGCAGCTCCGACTTCCCTGTGTCAGAGAGTACCAACAACGATTGGGCCTATGGGTGACATCACAACTTTTGGACTTCACAGCCATTGTCAAGTGCTCCATGACACAGGGAAACTGAAGCTGCAGGATCATGTGCCTGGACTGGACTAAAAAAGGTAAGTATACAGATCTTTTTTTTTTTTTATACAGGGTAGGTAGGATAGGTAGGAGAAGGGGGTATGGAACATGGAACCTGATCTGGAACAAGTATGCATTAAAAAAGTTACATAAAAGTCAGGAGTTCAACAATTTTTACTGTGTTGGTGACGCAAAGTAATAAAGCAAGAGGGTCAGCATGACAGCCATGAAACTAGCATTTTCATAATAAGTTAGCAATAGCATTCTCCATGTTTTTCACAGAAAACATTTCCTTTATGTCCACACACACACACTTGTTTAAAATTTACAGACACTTGGTACAACCCCTTGTAAAGCTTCTCCCTCAGGCCACGGGTATGTGGTCGATGTGTAGGGGGCTCTGTAGTATTATTATTACAAAGATATGTTATCACACTTCAGAGGACGCAATCTATCCTCACATCTACTGTATTCTATATCCTTTATATACAGCTTTCTTACTTTCCACACCCTCCTATTTTCCATTAAGACTGAATAATACTTCATACTCACTTGACATACTCCCTGCTTACACAATATTGAAAAAAGTTGAACCCTTGATTCTTATGTTATGTCCTTAATCCCTCAAGTACAAGTTAATGGTGACATCATTCATTTTCGCTTTAAAACTCTTGTGTATAATGTCCTGATTCTGAACTGGATAAACTTACCTGGCAACTAAAAGCCCAGCTGTAATCCTATATACACCACGCACAGCTGGGCTGCACAATGTCCGGGTTCTTACTTCCCACACAGTTAAATATGAAGAATAACATTACAACCTGTCATGTTGTAATAGAGCCACTAGCAATTAGCTCTATCATTGCATTAATCATATGTCATGTACCACTTAGGTGTAAAAAAAGGAGTCAAGTCACAGCTTGCTTTATATTTTTGTAATGCAAATATTCATAATTCATCAAGTAACCATGTTTTACTGTTACTTTAGGTTTGTTATTTTATTCTATATTCTATTATTATTAATTGGATAATTATTAACCACTTGACCTCCAAAAGATTTACCCCCCTTCACGACAGGCCATTTTTTGCATTACGGCACTGCGACACTTTAACTGACAATTGCGCGGTCAAGCACGGCGGTACCCAAATAAAATGTATGTCCTTTTTTCCCATAAATAAAACTTTCTTTTGGTGGTATTTGATCACCTTTGCATTTTTTATTTTTTGCGATATAAACAAAAAAACACCTACAATTTAAAAAAACCCCAAACTTTCTGCTATAACATTTCTTAATTAAAGGAGGGCACTCCTAATGATCAACGGGTGCCTAAGGACATCAGGTACCCTGCACCCGCCGATCGGCTTTCACTGTGTGTAATGCTCGCCCCCTACCTGAAAGAGTCAGATCAATTTGGCGCACAGTTGCCGCCCTGTAGCGGTAAAACTACTATAGGGAGGACCTTAAGTGGTTAAGCACGTTTCTCTTTACTGTGCAGTCTGAGATCAAGTGTTGCCCAGTGCTGCTCCAGCCACTGTTGTATAGAACAGTGGGTGGTGACACGTACTTAATGGAAGGAGACAACCAACCCCCACATCCCTGTATAAATGTATGCAACAACAAATTTTTTCCTCTTGGGGGATTTTAAATTGGGGGAGGGTCTCCAAGAAATATAGCAAGGAAAGTATAAAAAATATATCCAATTTTTATTGTATCAAAATATTATTAAAAAACATAGCACATACTAAAGGGGATCACAGATACCAACAAATATTGTGGATGCCAGAATGTACGATTGACAATAATGCAAACAGAAATATACATAACAAATTGGCGGAGCTACACTTGACCCTTGGAGGCTGCTTGAGCAAAAAGCTCTTGACAGTGCAGGCCCAACGCGTTTCAAGGTATTTGCTAATGATTATAACCTCTTCTTCAGGGGCTGAGGGTGAGGTGTATATCCGTCGTAGTATTGTCGGGTCAACATCACATGACATCCAATCCAAGGAAGGGGGAGGATAAAATGGTTAGTCACCGGGGTCCAGAACAGAATAGCGGCGCCACCACCACGAGACCGAGATCATAAGCAGATCGAGACCGAACACAAAGGGCGTCACGTCTGTCTATTGTTGTGTAGAGAGTAGAAATCTCAACTCTCGCTCCAACATATGGATGACCATGTGGCTGATAGCCACCCAGCTGTTTACAATTATAGTGCTATTAATGGACTATAATGCTGTTTATGGTGGCTAATTGAGCTTTAGTCCAAAAAGAAAAAGCGTTGGAGTACCTCACTTGGTGACTTACACGGTCAGCAGCAACTGCACATTCAGTTCAGTGTCTCCAAGCCACTGTTGTATAGCTTGAATCAAAGTTTCAAGGGTCAGTCATCTTCAAACTTGTTGTTTTTTAGTTTAACTGCAGAGATACCTAAATACCTAACAGTTTACATCCTTCAAGGAATTTGCTACTAAGATTTCTCTCCTTGATTTCTTTGCTGTGGATTTCTTTACTAAGGGGAATGCATCACGAGGAATGGAAATGCTTAAAAAGGTCGCGGAAACACCCAAATCCACAACACAAAGGAATCCACAACACATATAAAATCCAGAGAGGGATACAGCTCATTATCCTCCAACTGAAGAAACAAAACAAAAAAAAGACAATTATTGAAAAATTGAATTATCAGCAAATTGGCAGAGGATCCATATGGGAACAGACATTACTCAACTGGTGATTATATACAGTGTAATCTTGAATGTTCGAATAGTACCACATTTCATCTGGGGTATGGAATGTAGGCTATGCCAATATGTGGCTCAGGTGTTCTTAAAGAGGAGCTCCAGTTGGTTTTCAGAAAATTAAAAGCAAAAACTGTAGCTGTTGACTTTTAATAAAAACTTACCTGTACCAGGATCCAGCGCTGTGCGCACCCAAGGGGGCACCAGGGACCATCTTCAGTCCTCGGCACTGGCATCTTAACTGTGGGCACCTGCCTGTGCCAGCTTGCGGCTTCACAGCCTGGTGCCCACTGTGCATGCACGAACAGCGCTGCGAATTTCAAATAGTCCCATAGTCTTCTGGGAGGAGACTGCAGGGAGAGAGGGTGGAAAAACAAGAGTGGAAGTGGGAGCAAGTACCTGTCAAAACAAGGTAACCCCCTCCTCCTCCCAAAAAATGGCAAATATCAAAGAGGAGCGGGAGAGGAGGCCTTAAAGCTGGACTTCCCCTTTGGGGTGGAGTTCCGCTTTAATGTTTTTTTACGCAGTTGGCAGGTGCACACTACAGCTGACTAAACTTTACTGTAATTAATGATGCATGTATCTTTTTTTGCATCATTTTATTACAAAACAATTTGATTTAAATTGCATATGAAAATGTAGTATTTTCTCATGAAGCCAAGAGAAGGAGCTTTCTGCTCCTTTTGCTGTTTTCCAGGCACTTCTTAGCTCCTTTGTTGAAGTAAATATATGATATATAAGATCAAAATAAAAATGCATACACCTAAAACAATCAAGTAACTTGAAAACGGCTTCAAAACAGCTTTTCAGTAAAAAAAAAAAAATTAAAACCTAATAAGCACTGTTATTTTCCTTTAAAAATGTTCACATATATATATATATATATATATATATATATATATATATATATATATATATATACACATGGCTTTTTTTCTGGCGGAACATGCAGAAACGGCATTCTGGCACCTGCGCTAGAGACAGTGTGAGAGGCACTGGGAGCAAGGCACTCTGAGTACCTGTGTACACACTGTAGAAAAGCAGGGTGGCCTGCTTTTTTCAACATTTTCTGGGTGTCTTTTTGCTGAATATACGGGGCTATCCCTTTGCTGGATTGGGCTGTCTCTTTGCTGTATATTTGGGAATTTCTGTTTGCTGGATTGGGTTTTCTCTTTGCTGAATATATGGGGATGTCTCTTTGGCGATAATATATGGATGTCTCCTTGCTGGATATTTGGGGCTGTCTTTTTGCCAGATTGGACCTTCTCTTTGCTGAATATATGGAGATGACTCTTTACTGGATTGGGCTGTCTCGTTGCTGACTATATGGAGATGTCTCTGCTGGATTAGGTTGTCTCATTGCTGACTATATAGAGATGTCTCTGCTGGATTGGGCTGTCTCTTTGCTGAATATATAAGGATAACTCTTTGCTGGATTGGGATGTCTCTTTGCTGGATTTGATTGTCTCTTTGCTGAATATTTGGGGATGTCTCTTTGCTGGATTGGGCCATCTCTTTGCTTAATATATGAGAATGACTCTTCGCTAGATTGGGCTGTCTTTTTGATGAATATATTGGGATGTCTTGTTGCTGAATATATGGGAATGTCTCTTTGCTGGATTGGGCCATCTATTTGCTGAATATATAGGGATGTCTCTTTGCTGAAAATTTTAGGATGTTTCTTTGCTGGATTGGGCTGTCTCATTGAATATATGGGGATTTTTCCTTGCTGGATATATAGGGGCTGTCTCTTTGCTGGATATATGGGAGGGGGGGCTGCCTATTGCTGCTGGAGGGACCAATTCTTGCTAGTGGGTCTGTTATTACTTTTACTGCAATAACAATCTCTAAGGGCTTGCACTAGCCCCCCCAAATTGTATTGGAATCCCTGTTCTCTAAAGGGGTCAGTTCTAGGGATGGTGACAAGCGTGCCCTAGGGGAGGAAGGTAAGATCCTGCACCTTTTCTCTGAGAAAATAAAGCCCTGTGTATATATATATATATATATATATATATATATATATATATATATATATATATAAAACCAGGTGAGTTATAGCAATCTGGAGAAGGAGACATTGGTAGGGTGAGAACTATGCACAGTTACTTCGTTAATTTACCTCTTTGAACACACTTATCACTGAGAGGGCGAGAAGCTGTATTGGATTTCCACCAGACATATTGTTTGGTGTTGAGGCAAAATAATTCAATTTTAGTCTCATCTGACCACCTTAATGTACTTTGATTCTGAGGCCACATGGAAAAAGGTGTTATGGTCAGATAAAAATAACAATGAATTATTTGGCATCAACAACAAATGAAATGTCTGGTTGAAAAATTGATGGGGTAAAATACCATAAAATTCTTGAGGAAAATTTGCTGCCCTTTGCCAGAAAGTTGTCAATGGAAAGAAGGTTTACCTTCCAACATGACAATGGCCCAAAGCACACAGCAAAAATGATCACACAGTGGTTGAAGTAGAAAAAGGGGAATGTCCTTGCATGGACTTTCAATGTGTTTTAAGTCAGAGCCCAGACTTAAAACACATTGAAAGTTTGTGGAATGACCTGAAGACTGCAATCCGCAAACAGTCATTATCAAATTTAACTGAACTTGAGCAGAAGAGTGGGCAAATATTACAAAGTCTAGATGTGCAAAGTTACTAGATACATATCCCAACAGACTAAAGGCTGTAATTGAAGCAAAAGGTGGTTTAACAAAATACTGACACAAGGGGGTGATCATTTTTCCAACTCAGTGATTATGTTTTTGATTTTTTTTTTTTTTTATATGTTCTGACATGTTGGTGTTATATCTTGTATGTTATAAGTTGCACTAGTAGTAGGTAACTATGTAGTAAATACAGCTGGGTAAAACTAAATCTGTGTGTGTCTTTCAGGCTACAAAGCAACAAAATGTGATTATTTTAAAGGGGGGTGATTCTTTCTATACCCACTGTATGTGCATGTTAATTGATGGTAATCTGAAATTACTTGTTCCAGTTAAAGGGGTTGTAAACCCTTGTACTTTTTCATCTTTTTTTTTTTTTTTTTTTTTTTTTTTTTTGTTGCTACTTCAGCTTTTACAATGAGAGGGTTTAAATCACCATATTTAGGTCATTTCTTCCCATTATAACATCACATCATGGTAGCAGGTATAGTATTCTTGTTTCCTTTAAAAAAAAACTTTATTTTGACACTCCAATATTGTATGGATGAACCCCAACTATTCCTTAACCCAAATAGTATCTTGATACCCCTGTCCCTCCCCCCCCCCACCCCCCAAATTCACCCCCCCGATTCTCCCCTCCCACCCTGGTCCCTCAGCAATATCTACTCTAATATGTGCAACCTCATATGAACTTCTCCGCATACGTCCATGTTTTTTTAAAGGCTAACCATTTCGCCCATTTTGTTCCCTCCCGGGCTTCCTCTGTCTCTACCGAAAGGTCTTCAACGTCGCCGGCCTCTAGGATATAGATTCCGTTGACCCTAATTAACCATTCACGAATGCTTGGGCCTGCTATCTCTTGCCATTTTTTTGGTATTAAGCTTTTGGCCGCATTTAAGAGAATGGGCGTCAAAGAAGCGTTGTACTTGCCCGTCCGACCCTCCGTCCCGTGAAACAAGCATACCCAAGGGTCTTCTCTGATCTCGGTCCCCGTTATCTCTTGTATTGTCTTGAGAACTTCTTGCCAGAACCTTTTAATTGTTGGACATTCCCACCAGAGGTGTGCCATCGATCCCCTGGCGGAACATCCCCTCCAGCAATTACCAGAGGATTCTCCTTGCATCTTGTTTAACCTGTCTGGCGTCATGTACCATCTGGCTAGGCATTTAAAATTTGATTCTATTGTACTCACATCTACTGCCGACTTATGTGTTGCGTTAAAGATATTCTGCCATGTTACATCACTTGGTAATGTACCTAACTCAGACTCCCATTTATTGCAATATAACGGCTTTATGCCTACCCCCTCTTCCCGCACTATTTTGTATAGTTCTTTTATTTTAATTTTGTTTTTCAGAAACAATTTCTCGATAGATCTGAGATTCTCCTTGTCTCTAATTGGACCTGGTAAACTTTTAATAAAAGATGCCAACTGATTATACCTCCATATATCTATGTTCATTAGGTCATTGAGCAGAGACAACTCCTGAAAAGAAATAATTTTACCATTTCTTGTGATATCCAATAATTGTATTTCGTGCTTCCTTATCCAATTCCCTCCTATCTCTCTTAACCCTGGTGGAAAAAACTTGTTTTCCTTTAAATATATAAATGGTGAATTGAATTCCCATGTCTTTTGTCTGTGTAATTGATCCCAAGTCCTTAAAGTGTGACGTGTTATTATGTGTGTATTTGGACTTAATTCCCTAAAGTGTGGAGGATTCCAGATTAATTGGCATATATTTGCCGTGCTCAGATCTCTTTCTAGTTTCACCCATCTATTCCCTATTGATTCTTTACCCCATTCCAACATTCGTGAAAGAACTATTGCTCTATGATAATTCTTAAAATCTGGGAGGGCCAGACCACCCTGTGTTTTGTCCCTGCTCAAGACCCCAAAGGCAATCCGTGGCCTCTTGTTTTTCCAAACGAATTTGGAAATAATGTTGTTCAAGGTTCTGAAAAAAGACTGTGCTAACGGAATTGGCAGTAACTGCATTTTATATAGAATCTTCGGAGCTAGAGTCATTTTAACAATATTGACTCGACCAAGCCAAGATATAGGGGAATACATGCTTTTCTTTGTTTCCTGCTTGATCTCCTCAAGGAGGGGTAAAAAGTTTAACTGATATAATTTCTTAAGGGATTTTGTTAATACTATTCCTAGGTAATCTATTTTTTTTCGCCATGGAAATTGAAAATATTCTTTAAGTTTGGTTACCTCTTGTTTCTCAATGTTGATATTTAGGGCTGCTGATTTACCAAGGTTCACCTTATAATTTGAAAGTTCCCCGTATCTCCTCAGCGTAGCCAGGAGGTTCGGGAGTGAAATCCTTGGATTCGCTATGTAGAACAATATATCGTCGGCAAACGTCGAGAGCTTGTGTTCATCGCCTTCCACTATGCATCCGCGTATATCTGAGTTTTTCCTAATTACCGCCAGTAGGGGCTCTAAAGTCAGGGCAAACAGAAGGGGGGACAGGGGACATCCCTGTCTAGTTCCGTTTTCCATCCTGACTTCTCTTGAAAATACACCGTTTACTTTGACTAATGCAGATGGGGCCTTGTATAGAGCCTTGATCCAGTTTAACATAGTGTCACCCAATCCGATCGCCCTCATTGTCTTTATCATGAACCCCCAGTCTACTCTGTCGAAGGCTTTCTCTGCGTCCAACGACAGTAGTAGACTGGGGGCCCCCCTCACTTTCATCGCCCTTATAACCAATAGTGATCTCACACCGTTATCCCTCCCCTCTCTGCCTGGGATAAAGCCCGTCTGATCAGGGTGTATCCAGTATGTCATTTTGTCCTTCAGCCTATTGGCTAATACCTTGGCGTATAATTTTGTATCGGTATTGAGTAAAGCGATCGGCCTATAGCTCGAACACAGTGAGCTATCTTTCGCCGCCTTAGGTATTAAGGCAATCGATGCCATCAAAGCTCCTTCACAGAATTCCTCCTGGCTCCCTATCTTGTTCCATATCTGACAGAGCTTGGGGGTCAGAATATCTTTAAATTTTTTGTAAAAGTAGGTGGTGTAGCCATCCGGCCCTGGACTTTTTCCAGAGGGAGATGTCTTCAAAGCCCGCTCGATCTCTTCCACCGTAATGGGTTCTTCTAATTCTTTTGCCTCGTTGTCCGAGAGACTTGGTAGACCTGCCTCTCTTAAAAATTCATCTATCATTTCTTCCTTTCCCAGAGTATTATCCCCACCTTGTTTAACTTTATATAGAGCTGTAAAATATTTTTGAAACTCTTCGGCAATATCGCTGGAAGTATATTTAAATATCCCGTTTTTATTTTGGATCCTCTCTATGAAGTTCGTATCCCTTTTCTTTTTAACGACTGATGCCAGGTATTTCCCTATTTTGTTACTCCACCTAAATCTGTCTTTTGCGCTCTTGTACAGTGTGCGTTTAGATTCCAGTTCCATTAGATCTTTTAGTTCTTCTCTTTTATGGATTAACTGCACTAGAAATAAGTTGTGGCCCCCATTGGCTGATTTATGTATTTGTTCCAACTGATGTATTTCTTCAATTAGCTCTACCTTTCTTTTTTTCCCTTCTTTTTTCTCTTTGGCTTCCAAAGAAATCAATATGCCCCTTGTATATGCTTTCATCGCCTCCCATAGGACTGAACCTGAGACCTCTCCAGTGTCGTTTATCTTGAGGAAGCCCACTATTTCCTCCTGTATCTTACTATAGATGATTGGGTTGTCTATTAATTTTTCGTCTAACTGCCATGAAAATGGTGATCTCCGGAATCCCGGAGTCACCACCCTCATCAAAACCGGCGCATGGTCGGAGAGGGTGGCAACGCCTATCTCCGTTTCCTTGACACAATCAAGTAACCTATGGTCTACCAAAAAATAATCAAGACGAGAATAGGACCCATGTACCGAGGAAAAAAAGGTATAATCTTTACTTTTTGCGTGTTGTACCCTCCAAGCGTCTATCAAATGGCAGTTGTGCAATTTCTGACCAACTTTTTTTAATAGTCCCCCACTCATTCTCTGGTTACCAACTGTGCTATCCATCGCTGGGTCTAAACAGAAGTTCAGGTCGCCTGCCACTATCACCTGTCCTGCCCTAAAGTCTGCCAACTTATTTAGGATGTATAGCAAAAATTGTACAGGGTTGTTGTTTGGAACATCACCAGTGTAAAAACCCTTTCTCCCATTCTAATCTTCAGAAAAAGATAGCGACCATCCCTATCCTCACATCTTTCTAATAACGCAAACCTAGTCCTTCTTGAGAACCCAATTGCGACCCCCTTAGCTCTCTTGATAGGTGAGTCGCTATAGAACCAGTTAGGGAAGCACTTAGAGAATAATCTAATGTGTGAATCTTGTGAAAAGTGGGTCTCTTGAAGAAACACTACATCTGCCTTAAGTTGTTCTAATTCTCGCAAGATTTTATGACGTTTAAGGGGGGAGTTCAACCCTTTAACGTTATAAGTAAAACATGAAAACTCTGTCATTTAGCTTTGCATATTGCTGTTCGCTAGATTCACATCTTATGTTTTGCACTCTTTCCTTTGATACCTGCCGGACCTTTCCCACTCTCCACCCCTTCCGAACCTCCCTCCACCCCGATCCCCCCTCCCCCACCCCCCCCATACCCCCCCCACCCTCCCCCCTCTCCCTACCTGCCTAGATCTGGCAGTGTGTCTGCCGCCCAGAGATATTGCTTCTCTCGGCATGCGACCGGCCAGACCAATGGGGTGTGACTCTAATGACGGATCGCCTCGGTCGCCATGCTCCCCCCCCCTAGATAGAAAAGGGGGGGAGGAACATCGCGAGCGGGCGCCCATACGGCCGCCTGTCCCCACACCGGGTGCCCCCCATCCCTCCCCCCCCCAAGGTTTCCAGGTGTCTGAACATCAACCGGGCTTTTCACCAATTATTTAAATATGGCTGGGACAGGGATGTCTAAATCATTGCAAAAGTCTTGCATATTATCTATATATTTCAATCTGCTTGTTCTGCCCGCTTTCACTACGATCAGTGAAGTTGGAAATCCCCAGCTATATTTCATATTTGCCTTTCTCAGTTCTTCCAGGAGGGGTCGCAACTGCCTTCTCCAGGCCAAAGTCTCTGCCGAGATATCGGCAAAAAACTGGATTTCAACCCCCTCAAATTTTACTGGTTGAGCTTTCCTGAGGTTACTCCAGGCTCTTGCTTTATCTTCATAATGGTGGAACCTTATAATTATTTCCCTGGGTTTATCCTCGCTGACATTTGGGGGTTTCCTTAATCTATGAACCCTGTCAATCTTCAGTTCGTCATTTGGATTTCGGTCCAGAATCGGGTTGAAGATAGCTTTCATTTTAGCGTACAGATCTTCACCTCGTTGTTCTGGCAGGGCGCGCAGCCTCAAATTTTGTCTGCGACTCTGGTTTTCTTGCGCTTCTAGTTTATAAAAGATGTCCCGTTGGGCTAGTTGTAGGTCTTTTACCTGTTGTTTTAGGGTGACTATTTCTCTGCTCTGCTTATCTGAGGCCTCCTCTGCTGATTCTACTCGCTTCAGTAGATGGCCCATGTCGGTTCTAACATTATGAATTTCTGTTTTAATTACCAATTCCAGTTTGACGAACATCTCTAGAAGCTCTATTTTGGTTAGTGGTATTTCCCTGCTGGTGTCTTCCATCATACTTGGGGTTCCGCCTTCTCCCCTAGTTGATCCCCCGTTAGCCCCTTGGCTCTTCACTATTTCTTTCTTCTTTTCTTTCCCACTTTGCTGTTTGTTATCTTGAGCTGAGTTTTTTGGGCTTCCCTGGTTTGTCTCCTTCAGGTACTTCTGAATAGAGCTAGTGTTCAGGCTCTCTCTAGGTTGCTTCACCTCCGCTCCCCTTTGAGGGCGCCCTCGCATGTTTGTTTTCTTCTATCTCCGCCTTACCCTCCCCCCGCTTGCCTCCTCTAGTCCCTCTCTATCCACCCCCTCCTCTATGCTCTGTATCGCCCCCCGGCCTGGTCTTAATCTTACCAGACCTAGTAACTACCGTTGTTTTTGGTCATGGATAGGGCAGAGTGCCGGTCTTATGACTATTGGATTCCTTATACTCCTCACTGTATGCCTGCGGCGGGGGGGGATCAAAGGGAGACAGAGGGTGAAACCGTCCCAAAGGGAAAGGAAATGGCCGGCCAGACAGGGCCGCCCTAGACGATAGTGCCGCCCGCCTGTCCGCACCCACCCCCCTCCCCCCTTTTTTTTTCCTTTCTCAGTCTTTTTATTTTTAAAGCAACAGTGGTCTACAGTTTATACAGTCTCTCCTGGGTTAATACCTTTCTGCTGGTTTTAAACCTTTAATTACACCGAGCCCATCAGACACTGTTGTTATATATGGTTCCACCATTACATATTTGTAAGATTCCTTCCCGATCCACGGATTCCACAGTATTGTTACATTTACTTGCCTGAGTTCGCCGGAGTTCCCTCATAGGCTTACCGTCTCTACCTCAGGTTAGACCCGGTGTCCCTGGAGATTATGGATGTTTTCTCCTCTAGGTTGCTGAGTGTCCTTCAATCCCTCCGTGCTCAGCGCATAGGATCCGGTCCTCATCCAACCCTCCAGGGGTTTATGATGTATCACTGGGGGGAAGGGTTGGGATGCGGGGCCATCCGGGAACCCTCTAAAGAAGCCGGTGTGTTCCCCACATCGATCCGAAGGGGCTGGGGGAGCGTGGGGGCGAACCACCCCGTGAGTCTCGGCGGTCCGTGGCGTACCGACCAACGCCGCCGCTGCTGCTCTGAATGCGGCGCGCTGTCAGTTCCACCTCCCAGGCAGCTTCGTTCACCTGAGCTGCTCCGCCGCCCGCTTCCTCGGCTCCGTCATCAGGCCCCTCCCCCACTACGTGTGCGTCACATCGCGCACCTGACCTCAGCTAATCCTCCCATTCGGGTAGTGCTCCGTACTTTTTCATCTTAATGCATCCTATGCATTAGGGTGAAAAAACACCTGGCAGTGACCGGCCCCCCAGCCCCCCTGTTTTACTTACCTGAGCCCTGGAACTTTACCCGGCGGGGACGCGCTGTCCCTCTGCCCGGGGTTCTCGGCTCTTGATTAGATAGATTGATAGCAGTGCAGCCATTGGCTTCCGCTGCTGTCAATCAAATCCAATAAGGCGGGCGCCGGGGGGCGGGGCCGAATCATACATTCGGCGGCTATGGGTGCCGAATGATGGACTCGGGAGCGCGCCCACAAGGTAACCCCCGGGAGAGCTCTTCTCCTAGGGGGTATCTGATGTGGGGAGGAGCTGCCGAGGGACACCAGAAGACGGTGTTCGGGGCCACTCTGTGCAAAACGAGCTGCACAGTGGAGGTAAGTATGACATGTTTGTTTTTTTTCAAATAATCGAAGCTTTACAATCACTTTAGGTTGATGTTATGGACCCTATGTGCTTGAAGGACTTCATCTCATCTTTGGGGACTAAACAGTTTAGTTGGGGGAATACGTAGCCAGGTGCTGGGCTACAGCAACATATAGAAGGAGACATTGGGTTTGATTTACTAAAACTGGAGAGTCCAAGATCTGGTGCAGTTGTGCATGGTAGCCAATCAACTTCTAACCAGCTTGTTCAGTTAAGCTTTGACAAAAGAAAGCTCATTGGTTTCTATGCAGAGCTGCACCAGATTTTGCACTCTCCAGTTTTAATAAATCAACCCTATTGCCTTTGATTCCTCTCCCCTTCTACCGAGATGCTAATATTAAGCTGCATCACTCTCCTTTGGCCAGCGGGGGGAGGGCTAAAGCCAAGCAAGCCCATAGACTTCTATGCAGAGTGCTGAGAATGCTGACAGTTATAGTTTGAAACAGCAACCATATAATGGCTACACTATAATGGTTACACTACAGATCCTATTTTGTACTGTGCAGTAGGAGGAGTGGAGAGAGGATTTTTATGAAACTGCCCGGGAGGAAGTTAGAGGGACAGCACCTCTGTCTGGATATGTCAGGAACCATGAAATAGACGGAGACAGAAAATGCAGTTAACATCACACCTTTTAATATAATGGTAAGAGTGGTACAAATAGTAAACATAGTCAAAACATAGCCAGGGTACAGTAGCCAAAGCAGGCAGTCAGAACAAGCCAGTAAATCAGGAAGCCAGAGATCAGCGTAGTTGGAGGCAGCAGACAGGATCAGGAACCAGAAGGGACATCAGCCAGGCAAGTCTTTAACAGGAACACAGCAGAGAGTCTCCAGATATGTTTGACCAAGGCGAAGGCACAGAAGGAATGAACCAGGCAGCTTAAATAGCCAGAAGGGGCTGGCTGTAGGCTGGATTGACGTGCAGCAAATGATGACCAGGTGAGCCGCTGTGGAATGATGAGTGCTGGCAATTAACCGACAGCTGAGCAACCTGAGCACTGAGAAGGGAGGGTTGTAAAATATGAAAGATAATGTTATGCAGAGTAAATAGATACCTAACATGTCATGCTTTAAAATTGTGCACGGTTGTGGAATGGCCACAAACTAAACTACGGTACTTAAAAATCTCCATAGGCAATGCTTTACATTTTTTTACAGATTACCTGTTAAGTGTTACAGAGGAGGTCTGGTGCTAAAATTATTGCTCTTGCTCTAATGTTCGCAGTGATACCTCACATGTGTGGTGCGAACATCATTTACATATGCGTATGTGTTCGCTTCTGCATGAGAGCAAGGAGGGATGGTGGTGCTTTAAAACATTTTTCTCTTATTTATTTTATTTTTTTATTTTTACACTGTCCCCTTAATTTTTTTTTATCCTATTACAAGGAATGTAAGTATCCCTTGTAATAGAAAAAAGGATGACAGGTTTTCTTTATGGAGGGATCTGGGGTTAAAAAGACCTCACATCTCTCCTTTACCTTGAAAAACAAAAGATCAAAAATAATTTTTTTTGGATCTTTTTATTAAAAAAAAAATTGTTTACTTTCATCCTGGCCCGGAAGTGAAGTCATGACATAGCTCCAGTCCTCCCAGGCCATAGAGGCAATCAAAAGACTAGTCTTTTATCACCTTCGTGACCAGCCGGCTGCACCGTCGGATCATTTCTTGGGTGAGCAGCTGGAATCGGTAAGCCTGAGAAACACTGGTGAATACCTTCTCATGACCTGCTTGGACCACTTTCAGGATAAAGCCAGCTACCAGCTGATAAAAATTTGTTTGGGGTTATGGCTGATAGCTTCAGCCATAATCCCGGTAAACCACTTGCAAACCGCAACAAATACAGTAAATACATGTTGCGTATTGCGGTCGGCAATTGGTTAACCCATTATATGCTTGCCTAGTTATGCAGCCCTATTGAGTGACAACATATTTAGTTTGCCTTTTACTACTTGGTTTGGTGCCTGATTTCTTTGATGCAGCACTGCTATTGGCTGCTAAGTAATACTTTAGATAATTTCCTGTGATATTGTATGTTTGTACGCTCAACCTGGTGTGTCAAAGGGGCAGAGGTCCTTGATAAGGTCAAGGCAAAGAACAGAGGACACATTTTATCCAGCGGTTCCTACATATATACTGTATGCTCTATGATGAATTTACACTGTAAAGCAATACCACATATTGTTTTGGAGAGAAAAATGCAAATTAATTTTTGCAATTTATGTGAATTCTGCTTTTCATGCTGCTTATTTCCAACATGTAACTACTGTGTAGGAAGTAGCATTTTATCACACCTGCAAACATTTACTTCAGACACAGGAAGAAGTCCGTATATTGTATTTAGACTGTGTGGTAAGAGACAGCTATTTTTGTCACGATGTACGTAAAGCAGTACGAATAAAATTGTAACACATACAAGAAGTGTAAAAAAAAAAAAATCCAAACGAGAATCAAAATGGTAGATATCCTTATAAAGTAAAATACTGATGACAGATGTATATTGCTAGGAACCACTGTGTTTCATTGCAAACACTAGCAATGTTCTAGTCTGTTTTTAGAAGATGTGTGTTTTAGAGGAAATTAAAGTATTTTTAGAAGAAAAAAGTAGATAAACTATACTCTGACTCATGTTACATAGAGAGTCTGTAATTGCATTTGTATTGGGTTAGGGTTACAAGAGTTCAGAGCTGGATGACTCTTCCTGGCAGCTCTCTGATGCCCCCCCCCCCCCCGTTTCTAGAATGTTGGAGAATTGGCCTTGAATATTTATGGGCCCTCCAGGAGTGGGCCTGGCAGGGGGCAGGGAAAACCCATAAATAGACATGGATCATGCCAGCAGGGGAGTTGGGTGGAAGATGGAGAGGCAGTGCTGAGGGAGGCTGTCAGAGGCCCTTGCGGGACCCCTTACCGGAAATCGGGTTTACCTCAGGCAGGAGAGTCAGCAGAGTGAGCGAGGAAAGAGAGAGAGTAGATCAGCTTAGTGCAGGAATAGACATCGGGAAAGACGGCCATCTGTAGCAGATCTCTCTTGAAGACAGCGGTAAGCCAAGTCTTCATCCAACCTTGCCCTGGGGAATCTCCATGTGTGTGTCAGTCGGGCAAGACTGGAGCAGAGAGCCAGTCAGGAGGACTGGGGAGAAAAGCAACCAGGTGCAGCTGGTAGCAGCCAGGTGGGCTAGTATTCTGCAAGCAAGTGGAACTGGGATCAGTGGCCACAGGAAGGCAGAAGGAGATGTGGTATACTGTTCACTCTATTTGTGCTACTCCTCTCTATTTGGATTCCCAAATAGTAGATAATGTTCCCTAGCTCTTTGATTTCAAAATTTTCTTTCAGCTTGTGAATTATCTGATTGTAATCCCCTTCTTGTTCAAAACAGGGTACAATGTCATTGACATCAATAAGGATGTATATCCATCTGTCTTCTTGATTCTTGGAGTAGAGACAGGGGTCTGCTTTACTTTCCATATCCTTTCAGATTGCTTAAGACCATAGATACTCTAATAAAGTTTACACACAAGGTTGTCTCCTTGCTCAAACGCTGGTGGTTGCTCCATATGGAGACCTTCCTTAATGTCTCCATATAGGAATTCAGTTTTAACGTCTAGGTGTTTTACTTGCATGCTCTTCCCAGCTGCAATGCTAAGAAGCGCTGTGATGGAGATATTTTCACTACCTATGGGTAAGCCTTATTCTAGGCTTACCTATAGATAAAAGTAAGACAAAAGGGTTTATAACCACTTTCATAGGTGTCAATTCTGACCAAAAGCACAAGGATCGCAATTTTTTAATATTGTGTAGTCAACTTTTTAAAACAATTCTGGACATTTTGCCATGGCCCTGGGCCTAGGCCCAATACAAAAAAACGTTGCTTAAGGAGGCCATAGACCATCATTTTCTTTTTTCAGGAGAGACAGAGGCAGGCCAAAAAAGCCTTTTTAAGAAAGAAGATCTATAATCCTTGTACATCACTTAATTAGGGGCCATCCCTGCCAGATATGTTGTTTTAGTTATTGGTGAAGACTGGTTGGCCAAGGCACCCATTGCTTTCATTTATTTGGAGCAAAAAGATCATCTGTCTGTGTATTTTACAACTGTCAGATTAATACCATTTCCTCATTCATGGCTATTGGCCATTCCAGACACACAGCTACATAAAATATATTATGTCATGGAGGTGGCCAGATGTGCGATCCTGCTTCAGCTAGTGTGTGTAAATAGTCTGTGGTATCCAGTTCTCACATACTACCAGAATTATTCATAGAGACCCGAAGTTAGAGAATGTATTATTGACCAAAGATTGCCATGCAAAAATCACAGATTTTGGCATGGCTGTGGAAAATGTTTTTTAAACAGCAAAAAAGTGTGGAAAAAACTGGGACATTATGGTATGTGGCCACTGAGATCCTAAAACAGCGCATATTGTTTTTCATTAAGAATCCTGTTGTATGAGTTGCTCACCCAACGTAGCCCATTTGGGAGGAGTGGAACAGTAGGAGAAATGATCAAGAGGACCCTTACCACAGAGCCAAGCTACAAGTCTCTTGACCAATAAAAGGTTGAATTTTTCAAGGTGCTGTTGTGTAAAGACCTGAGCTATTAGGGGTCCATGGAGACAAAAGGGGTCATCTATTTTTTTGTATTAATTAGTTACACAGTTACATAGTAGGCAAGGTTGAAAAAAGACACAAGTCCATCAAGTCCAACCTATGTGTGTGATTTTATGTCAGTATTACATTGTATATCTCTGTATGTTGTGGTCGTGGAGGTGCTTATCTAATAGTTTTTTTTACATTTTAGATGCTCCCCACTGAAACCACTGCCTGTGGAACGGAATTCCACATCCTTGCCGCTCTTACAGTAAGGAACCCTCTATGCAGTTTAAGGTTAAACCACTTTTCTTGTAATTTTAGTGAATGTCCGCGTGTCTTATTAAATTCCCTTACGCGGAAAAGTTTTATCCCTATTGTGGGGCGCCAGTATGGTATTTGTAAATTGAAATCATATCCCCTTTCAAATGTCTCTTCTCCAGAGAGAACAAGTTCAGTGCTCGTAACCTTTCTTCATAACTAATGTCCTCCAGACTCTTTATTAGTTTTGTTGCCCTTCTCTGTACTCTCTCCAGTTCCAGCACATCCTTCCTGAGGACTGGTGCCCAGAACTAGACAGCATACTTCAGGTGGACCAGAGTATTGTAGAGTGGGAGAATTATTGTTTTATCTCTGGAGTTGATCCCCTTTTTAATGCATGCCAATATTCTGTTTGCTTTGCTTGCAGCAGCTTGGCATTGCATTGCCATTGCTAAACCTGTCATCTACTAGGACCCCCAGGTCCTTTTCCCTCCTAGATTCTCCCAGAGGTTCTCACCCAGTGAGTAGATTGCATTCATATTTTTGCCACCCAAATGCATTATTTTACATTTTTCCACATTAAACCTCATTTGCCATATAGTTGCCCACCCCATTAATTTGTTCAGATCCTCTCGCAAGGTTTCCACATCCTGCGACAAAGTTATTGCCCAGAGGGAACTGGAGGCCGGTCATTTTCCCTTCCCCCAAAACTCCCAGAAGACACAACTGATGCCCATTTGCAGGAAAAGATAGATGTACCCACTGGCAAAGGCCAATGGCAGCCTCTCTTTAAAAATAGGTGGTCAAGGTTAAAGGAATTTGGCTTTGTCTGTCCAGTCTGGGCTGCCGATTAGTACACTCCCTCTATGTAGCAGGATGAATACAATGCTTACTTCCACAAATTCTAATGCACAATTTTAGAACAGCAATACAATGAAAAAAAAATCATCATCATCCACACGGTTATGATTACTCTTAAGCAGGCCATACATGGGTCAAATTCCGAAATAATTTTCTAATGAAAACCGTAACTGAGAATTTTCTTTAGAATTTCGTACCATTTGTGAGCTGCAGCAACAGGCGATTCTCATGCGGCCATCACATTTGCGTGATCAGACATGTTGTAAATTTTTTGAATAACAAACGATTTTCTAATCAATGATTAATCATGTGAGAAAAATAATCGAAGAAGAAATGTGCTTGAGTGCAAGCAAAGAAAATTCCTGGAAAGGAAAGAAGTTTCCTGGCTATGAAAATTCTTTTCTGTAGCAATATGAAATGAAATTGAAGGCTTGGTTGGTCAAATTTCGAAATCAATAGTGGTACCATCGGATCACAAAACGCTCAAAATTTCTGATTTCCGAAAGAAAATTAAATCGGAATTTGACCCATGTATGGCTTGCATTCGTTTTGGACAGATCAGTGGCCCTGGATGGAAATTGTCTGCATACAGGGCTTCTCAACTGCCCCTCACAGCATGTAATCGCTCCGTGTCTGATTATATGCAAACAGTCGCAGACACTGGCAGCCTGTCATTGCTTTGTACAAGCTGAGCCATCTCAGCTGTTTGCAAATACCTGGCCGTACCTGCTGCACAAGTACACTGATCTGGGTGGTATATAGCCCTGGACCCCCATGTACATGAGCCCTTATAGTGTCTTACTTTTAAGCCAAGTCTGTAAACACAGTGCACAATTAATTCAAACTGAGTTGCTCATCAATGTCATATCAGAGCTAAAGTGTTAATTCCACAAGTGCAGAGTAGCAAATGAAAGCCTCCAAACACTGATATTGCCCCTTATGTCAAATTCTTACTGTAATAGTCATCTGGGACCTTTCCAAATATGCCCAGCCCCACTAAATGGGAAGGAACTGTACCTCCAACATTCATTAGTGGTAGAAAAATACCTCTAGTAAAAAACAGTAAATTCCCTCTGCATTAGAGATCTCACTTTGACAGAGCAGTTACCATCGCACTAACCCCCACCTGAACTCAGTGTCTCCACTCTCCTCTGTTCACCAAGTCTTGATCTTGCAGGTTGTTAGGGAATCCACACTCTGTTAATTAAATAAACCCCTCCAATAATCACTATGCCTGACCCCCATCTTCACCCCTTACCACCACACTTAACCCCCATCCCAAGCACGTCCCCACCTGACCCCCATCTTCATCCCTTACCACCACACTTGACCCCCATCCCAAGCACGTCCCCACCTGACCCCCATCTTCACCCCTTACCACCACACTTGACCCCCATCCCAAGCAAGTCCCCACCTGACCCCCATCTTCACCCCTTACCACCGCACTTGACCCCCATCCCAAGCAAGTCCCCACCTGACCCCCATCTTCACCCCTTACCACCGCACTTGACCCCCATCCCAAGCAAGTCCCCACCTGACCCCCATCTTCACCCCTTACCACCGCACTTGACCCCCATCCCAAGCAAGTCCCCACCTGACCCCCATCTTCACCCCTTACCACCGCACTTGACCCCCATCCCAAGCACGTCCCCACCTGATCCTCATCCCTAACCACTCACAGGCTTGCCTGACATCTCTGTATGCAGTCTGACTTGGGTAATTAATTAAAGTACATTAGCAAATGCAAGAATAAAGGGTTTTCTTCTGTTATATTGTACTTATTCAGCTTCTTCACTGGTTTAGTAAATGTCCATCATAAACTCTGTAAAGTAGATTAGTAATTGCTAAAGTTCCATTAACAATGAAGAAAATACTCCCATATCTGTCAGACTAAGTGAATAGCCATTAATGTCTCCTTCCTCGGCCTGCAGTATTTCAAAGAAGACAGAAAGTACACCATCATTTCCCAATGACTGCTGTTAATATTTTCATCTTAAGAATGAAGTATACTGTACTTGTCCTTTTCACAAGAGTTGCAACAATTATTCAGTGATTCAACATGATGCATGATGTCTGGGTTCTTGCGTCTTTTTTGTTAGATATTAATTTGGTTTAGGAAATGTCACAGGCCTGCTCTGTACTATGTTTGCAATACAATGACAAATCCCAGAGTCTATAACTGCAAACCCTGCACAGTCTGTGCCTCCGGCAGCCCCGGCTAAATTGTAAATTCATGAGAATGAGTGCTTGTAAAATTCCATGCACAATGCCCTGTATTCTCCTAGTACTTTATAAGAAAAATAATTAGCATTGTAAACTTTAACCCTTGTGATAAACGTGTTTCACATACGGGTGAAGACTGAATTGCATGTGACGTTTTTTTGCTGTATACAATCATTTCATAAGACTACTATTTACAGGTTTCTAAAAATCCTCTTTTAAAAATGGTATATGCACCATTATTTACCTGTTAAATCTTTTTTTTTCTGTAACACCAGCCACCAGTAAGGAGAAACAACTATTCTGCACATTGCCAAAATCCAATCAAATTATATCTAGTATGACACCTAGTCGACTGTATTTATTTTTTATCTTTTTCTTTTGAAATACAAATTTTAAAGGGTGTGCCTTCTGAGCCTTCAGTAAAACTCCAGCCAAACTATCTTATTTTGGACTACTTGAAGCTTACTTTGGGACTTTGTTTATACTTCATGCTTATGCTTGATGGTGGATCCATCCACTGTGGGACCATGCTAAACCCTTGACTGCATATGTGGATTAGGATTTGATACTCTAATGGAAGATCTCATTGTTTCCTTGGTTGTATACATTTGTGGACTTTAGTGATCCTCATGTGACAAGGACTCGCATAGTTCTCATTTCAACAATATGGGAGTGCAAAGGAGGTGGCTAGATGCTATAAGGAGAAGATGTGTTGAAATACTCTATATCAGTGGTCCCCAACCTTTTTGACACCGACACCGGGGACCGGCTGTGTGGAAGAAAATTATGCCAAGGCCCGGGGGGGGCTAGAATGTGGTTTTTCGCGGGTGATTTGTTGGGGAAATGGCTGGTGTTGACACTCCAATCATCATAACACCATGGTTGATGTGGTGTCATGATGATTGAAGCGCATAATTTCCATTATTACATTGTAATAAAAAAGAAATAGTTCAACTCACCATAATGCAGAATCAGTGGGAACCCTGAGTATGTCACTTGCCACGATCACCTACCACCAGATGCAGCTTGTTACTTGCCAGATAGGGACTGTCACTTGCCAGATGGGGACTGTCACTTGCCAGGTGGGGATTATCACTTGCCAGATGTGGACTGTCACTTGCCAGGTGGGGATTGTCACTTGCCAGATGTGGACTGTCACTTGCCAGATGTGGACTGTCACTTGCCAGTTGGGGATTGTCACTTGCCAGGTGGGGATTGTCACTTGCCAAATGTGGACTGTCACTTGCCAGATGTGGGCTGTCACTTGCCAGGTAGGGATTGTCACTTGCTAGATGTGGACTGTCACTTGCCAGGTGAGGATTGTCACTTGCCAGATAGGGACTGTCACTTGCCAAATGTGGATTGTCACTTGCCAAATGTGGATTGTCACTTGCCAGATGTGGACTGTCACTTGCCAGATGTGGATTGTCACTTGCCAAATGTGGATTGTCATTTGCCAGATATGGACTGTCACTTGGCAGATGTGGACTGTCGCTTGCCAGATGTGGACTGTCACTTGCCAGGTGGGGATTGTCACTTGCCAGATGTGGACTGTCACTTGCCAGGTGGGGAATGTCACTTGCCAGATGTGGACTGTCACTTGTCAGATGTGGACTGTCACCTGCCAGTTGGGTATTGTCACTTGCCAGGTGGGGATTGTCACTTGCCAGATGTGGGCTGTCACTTGCCAGATGTGGGCTGTCACTTGCCAGATGTGGGCTGTCACTGGTCAGGTAGGGATTGTCACTTGCTAGATGTGGACTGTCACTTGCCAGGTGAGGATTGTCACTTGCCAGATAGGGACTGTCACTTGCCAAATGTGGATTGTCACTTGCCAAATGTGGATTGTCACTTGCCAAATGTGGATTGTCACTTGCCAGATGTGGACTGTCACTTGCCAGATGTGGATTGTCACTTGCCAAATGTGGATTGTCACTTGCCAGATATGGACTGTCACTTGGCAGATGTGGACTGTCGCTTGCCAGATGTGGAATGTCACTTGCTAGGTGGGGATTGTCACTTGCCAGGTGGGGATTGTCACTTGCCAGATAGGAACTGTCACTTGCCAGATGTGGATTGTCGCTTGCCAGATGCGGACTGTCACTTGCCAAGTGAGGGTGGAACATGCAGCGATGCGGGTCGAGCAGTGAGAGATTTCATCTCTCGTCCGCCACACCTCAGTGTAGTATTCGCGCCGGCTGTGAGGATTGGATGGTGATGGGGCAGGGCGGTGAGTGAGAGATGACATCATCCCTCTGCTCTCACACAACACCTCAGACAGTGTTGTGTTCACGGCCGGCTGTGTGGGCGGAACAGCTGTGAAGCGGGGCATGCCGCAAGAAGTGATGTCATCTCTCTGCTCGCCCACTCCTGCCAAACCTCTGAAAGTGCAGCTTTCGCGGCCCGACTGCAAACAGGCTACGGCCCGGAAGTGGGCCGCGGCCCGGGGGTTGGAGACCCCTGCTCTATATGATTCTTATTTCCTCCTCTAGACCACAGCACTTGAATATTTCACTTCTATTATCTGAAGTCCAGTGGACTTTGTTTTTAAGGGACTCTGTATAAAACAGCATCTCCACATTATAAGATTCATCTGTGAGAGGAAGACAATTACACTGTTTGGAATTATACACTATCAGAACATTAACCGTCTTCCGTGAGAAGCAAGTTTACACAAAATTTTGAATCCATACATAATCTACATTATTGTCTCCTCTAGCCCAGTGGTTCTCAACCCTGTCCTCGAGTACCCCCAACAGGCCATGTTTGCAGGTTTTCCTTCATCTTGCACAGGTGCTTTAAATAAAATCAGTCAATGGCTTGGTATTTTGGACAGCTATTTTATCTAAGAGAAATTCCCCAAAAATGGCCTGTTGGGGGTACTTGAGGACAGGGTTGAGAACCACTGCTCTAGCCCACAAGTTTCATAGACAATGGTCTATATGCCTGATAACATCAGTTATGATGAAACACGTTCGGCGGAGCTTACACATGTTACATTGCCATGCCTGTTTGAATTGTTTGTATTACCTAGAGATACCAGCAACACGGCTTGGGAACGTTTTATATGTACAGCGCTGTTTTCATGACTCACATGTAAGTAGTTTTACACTTTGGTTTTAATAAAAGATTTTACGGATCACATTATGTGGGCATTTCTATTCTAATTTTATGGTGAAATCTCGCATTATAATCATTGCCATGTATACCTAATACACAAATGGGGGAATCGGAGACACCACGAGAATCTGATCGAACAACATGGGTTCCAGCACTTTATGACAGGATATTGTTTACAGGCTTTTACTCCATAATAGAGTCCACTTGCTCTGGTAAAAGGCCATTTCCTCTATCTTTGTGGTCACAGAATTCTTCTCAAGTAGACACCTTCTATCACATAGTGGTGTTGGATTATTGGATTGGGACTGTTATTTTCATTATATGCACTTGAAGTGGACTTAAAAATAGTTTTTTTCAATATTTTTTCTATTTTTTAATTCTTTCTATATTTTCATTTTTTCACTATTGCACTAAATTGGTGCGTTCTGTATATCAATATTGTTAGTGTGGAAAATTATGTTTACAGATCAGTATTTAAACATACACATGGTCAGAACTGTGCTTAACAAGGAGCAAGACATCAGTACTACCATCACACATACGGAACAGACAAATCCAATTGAAATTTTCAGCAGCCAACTTAACAATATACATATAGCTGGAAATTACAGGTGGCCTCTTTTACAGAAAGAATACCACATTCATCACACTAGGTGGTGATTGGATTGTTGATAGGTTTTTACCTGACTTTGTTTGTTGTCCTCTTATATCACTTGACCCTCCCTCCTATATTGTAAGCTCTAATGGGCCTGTATTGAATTGTACTGTAAGTGTACTGTCTACCCTCATGTTGTAAAGTGCTGCGCAAACTGTTGGTGCTATATAAATCATGTATAATAATAATAATCACATTACTGACTGAGTAACTTTCCTGGTATCCTGGCTCCAGCTCCCACATACAGTTCTGTGCTGTCAGAGTGTATGATATTCTGGAGTCCTGTGCGGGGTTCTGGGCCTGCTCAGTGACTTGTAAAAAGGTGCCAAAATCACTGCGCATGCCCACCCACTCCCTCCCTGTCCAAGCGCTGCCAGGTTTGGCTGGCTTTAGAACTGCACATGCGTTCTAAAGCTGGCCCTTAGCCACATTTTTTAGGGCGGCCGCTGTCCGTAATGGACATTTACAGACAGTCTGTAAATCGGTTAAATTTACAAACTGTCCATAAATATATGGATGGTTGGCAACCCTGTCCCCTGTTCTGTTTTAAATGCCTCTTTAATCATTGACATACCTCCTTAGATCCAGTCTGTCAGGACAGCATGACCACCTGCTCACTTGGTACTATCCACAGGCAGCTTAACTCTTCAATTCGACACAGATGATGAATTCAACATAAATTTACTTCAGATAGTTCCAATCTTACATCAGATTTTGCACTCTCCAGACTTAGTAAATCAACCCCTAAATGTCATCATACATCAAACAATAGCAACCTGATATAGTTCAATACAACAGGAAAAGTACAAATAGGTGGGACACAACATCCCCACACTACTACTAACTAAATGTAATTTTTTTGTTTTATATTCCCATCAGATTATGATGATATCACATCATTTCCTGTACTTTCACATCCTGTCACTGGGTCAGAAAATGAGAGTAAATCCTCCCAACAAAGACAAAAACAGCAATAAAAACCTGACATACACTATATTACCAAAAGTATTGGGACACATGTCTTTACACGCACATCAACTTTAACGGCACCCCAGTCTTAGTCCGTAGGGTTCAATATTGAGTTGGCCCACCCTTTGCAAGCTATAACAGCTTCAGCTCTTCAGGGAAGGCTGTCCACAAGGTTTAGGAGTTTGTCTATGAAAATGTTTGACCATTCTTCTAGAAGTGCATTTGTGAGGTCAGGCACTGATGCTGGATAAGAAGGCCTGGCTTGCAATCTCAAATTCATCCCAAAAGTGTTCTATCGGGTTGAGGTCAGGACTCTGTGCAGGTCAGTCACGTTCCTCCACCCCAAACTGGCTCATACATGCGGGCCCGATCCTAGGGTCACAAACGCCTGGATGCAGAAATATTTCTGGTCCCCCCACATGGGGGTGTTCCTCCTACTACTTCTTCCCCTTTACAAATGTTTCTATGAATAAATTCTCTAAGACATGATAATATGAAAAATTGAGTGGTGTATCAAAAAACAAATAGTCCATGTGATATAATAAATGAATAAAACCAAAAGTGAATTTGTCAAAAACAGAATATCCCAAAATGATCCTTCAAAATTTAGGAGATGCAAAAGTTCTTCACTTAATCTCGAAAAGCAGGACACATATTCATTCGAATCATCTGGAACATGGAGCATAAAATGCAAATACAAACTGCTTACCAGATCCGTTGGATCTCAAATGATAGAGATCAGAATCGCTTGTGCCATGGACTTTGTATGATTTGTTTTTTAAATAAATACCTTTGCTGGAATATACTGCACCATGAAGCCCTCTTGTATTCCTCCTTACATGAGAATACCCAGATCCTGGCTTTTATGAGAGTGTTCCGGAGAGTGAAGTTTTGTCCTTGCTGACTCCTGGATAAACAGGTGGATTCCTGTCTGCTTTCAATCACTGTGAGTTCACCTGCCAGCAGGCTAATGCACAAGCGCTTCTGTTCTCTATCATTTGAGATCCAACGGAACTGGTAAGCAGTTTGTATTTGCATTTTATGCTCCGTATTCCAGATGATTAGAATGAATAGGTGTCCTGCTTTTCGAGATTAAGTGAAAGACTTTTGCATCTCCTAAATTTTGAAGGATCATTTTGGGATCTTCTGTTTTTGATAAATTCACTTTTGGTGTTATTCATTTATTTTTATATCACATGGACTATTTGTTTTTGATACACCACTCAATTTTTCATATTATCATGTCTTAGAGAATTTGTTCACAGCAATATTTATTGTCATTTGTGGCGGTTTCTTTGCGCATCTTTTTCTTTTTTAATATTGGTTTTAGGTTTTGGTATTTGACCTATAGAGGTGCAGCATTTAATCACGCTTTATTTAGTTATATCACTTGTGCACATATATTTTTTGTATATATTGATTCTTGGTTAGTGCAAATATCCCCTTCTTTTTTGTCAAATGTTTCTATGGCAATGAGTCAATGGCACAACACCTGAGGATAATGCTCAACAGCTTATCACCGGAAATTCAAAACTTTTGAGTTTACAGTTGTTTCAGTAAGTCTAAACTGCAAGCTTGACAACCACATCCTGAATTTTACCTGGATTTGGAAACAAGAAAGAACTTAAATGCAGTAAAAGTCTGCAGCTCCCATTGGATCCTTCAACATTTCTAACACAAAATTAAATAATCCTTCCAAAGGACATGTTAGCACTTAAATCATCACAACACCATGCTTGATATGGTGTCAGGATGATTTAATCAAATTATTTCTATTACTACATTGTAATATATAATGAAATTGTTCAAATCACCATAATTCAAAATCGATTGGGAACCATGAGCTTGCCGTCTGCCACCAGATGAAGCGTGCCAACATCGCCCGCCACCAGATGAAGCGTGCCAACATCCTCCGCCACCAGATGAAGCGTGCCAACATTGCCTGCCACCAGATGCAGAGTGTCACTTGCCACCAGATGCAGCATGTCACTTGTGGCCAGATTCAGCTTGTCACTTGCTACCATCGCTTGTCACCAGATGCAGAGTGTCACTTGCCACCAGATGCAGCATGTCACTTGCCACCATCGCCTGCTGCCAGATGCAGCGTGTCACTTGCTAGCATCGCCTGCTGCCAGATGCAGCGTGTCACTTGGCACCGTCGCCTGCTGCCTGATGCAGCGTGTCACTTGATAGCATCGCCTGCTGCCAGATGCAGCATGTCACTTGCCACCGTCGCCTGCTGCCAGATGCAGCGTGTCACTTGCTAGCATCGCCTGCTGCCAGATGCAGCGTGTCACTTGCCACCCTCCCCTGCTGCCAGATGCAGCGTGTCACTTGCCACCGTCGCCTGCTGCCAGATGCAGCGTGTCACTTACTAGCATCACCTGCTGCCAGATGCAGCGTGTCACTTGCCACTGTCACCTGCTGCCAGATGCAACGTGACATTTGCCGCCGTTGCCTGCCACCAGATGCAACGTGTCACTTGCCACCGTCACCTGCTGCCAGGTGCAGCGTGTCACTTGCCATCGTCGCCTGCTGCCAGATGCAGCGTGTCACTTGCTAGCATCGCCTGCTGCCAGATGCAGCGTGTCACTTGCCACCGTCGCCTGCTGCCAGATGCAGCGTGTCACTTGCTAGCATCGCCTGCTGCCAGATGCAGCATGTCACTTGCCACCATCGCCTGCTGCCAGATGCAGCATGTCACTTGCTAGCATCGCCTGCTGCCAGATGCAGCGTGTCACTTGCCACCATCCCCTGCTGCCAGATGCAGCGTTTCACTTGCCACCGTCGCCTGCTGCCAGATGCAGCGTGTCACTTACTAGCATCACCTGCTGCCAGATGCAGCGTGTCACTTGCCACTGTCACCTGCTGCCAGATGCAACGTGACATTTGCCGCCGTTGCCTGCCACCAGATGAAACGTGTCACTTGCCACCGTCACCTGCTGCCAGATGCAGCCTGTCACTTGCCGCCGTTTTCTGCTGCTAGGTGCAGTGTGTCACTTGCCACCTTCGCCTGCCATCAGATGCAGCGTGTCACTTGCCACTGTCACTTGCCACCGCCACCTGCCGCCAGATGCAGCGTGTCACTTGCTACCATCGCTTGTCACCAGATGCAGCATGTCACTTGCCACCAGATGCAGCATGTCACTTGCCACCAGATGCAGCATGTCACTTGCTACCATCGCTTGTCACCAGATGCAGTGTGTCACTTGCCACCAGATGCAGCTTGTCACTTGCTACCATCGCCTACTGCCAGATGCAGCATGTCACTTGCCACTGTCGCCTCCTGCCAGATGCAATGTGACATTTGCTGCCGTTGCCTGCCACCAGATGCAACGTGTCACTTGCCACCGTCGCCTGCTGCCAGATGCAGTGTGTCACTTGCCACCGTCGCTTGCTGCCAGATGTAGTGTGTCACTTGCCACCTTCTCCTGCCACCAGATGCAGCGTGTCACTTGCCACTGTCACTTGCCACTGCCACCTGCCACCAGATGCAGCGTGTCACTTGCCACCCATAGCCTGGCTCTCTCTCCCTCCCCTTCAGCTGGGCATGCTGAGAGCTGCAATTTTCCTCTTAGGATTACAATAGGCTTGCCAGTCCTTGGGACTACATGTCCCATGATCCTCCTTTCTTGATGGTTTTTTTTCCCTGGCCAATAGGAAGGAGAGGATCCTGCTCCTCAGTACAGCAGCATGAGGAGGAGAGGGCAGCTGCTCTCTCCACACAGAGACACAGCCGCTCTCCCCGTGCTGGCAAAAGAAGGGAGGGGGAATGGGCAAACAGAGCCCATTTCTGACAGTGACGACTCGAGTGTGGGAGAGGAGGGGTTATCACAGTTTCTCCTCCTCTGACCCGCTCACTGCTCCTATCATTTGCTGGCGGGGAGAGCAAGCTGGAGCGGGATCTGTAGCACCTGAGCTTCGGTGCCACCCCCCTCTGCCTTAGCTCATAGTGCCTGGGTGCAATGCACCCTGGGCACCCGCCCAGGATCGGCCCTGCATCCACGTCTTTATGGACCTTGCTTTGTGCACTGGTGCACAGTCATGTTGGAACAGGAAGGGGCCATCCCCAAACTGTTCCCACAAAGTTGGGAGCATGAAATTGTCCAAAATATCTTGGTATGCTGATACCTTAAGAGTTCTCTTCACTGGAACTAAGGGGCCAAGCCCCACCCCTGAAATACAACCCCACATCATAACCCCCCCTCCACCAAATGATTTGGACCAGTGCACAAAGCAAGGTCCATAAAGACCTGTATGAGCGAGTTTGGGGTGGAGGAACTTGACTTGCCTGCACCTCAAGTCCTAAACACAACCCGACAGAACACCTTTGGGATGAATGAGAGCAGAGACTGTGAGCCAGGCCTTCTCGTCCACATCAGTGCCTGACCTCACAATTGCGCTTCTGGAAGAATGGTCAAACATTCCCATAGACTCACTCCTAAACCTTGTGGACAGCCTTCCCAGAAGAGTTGAAGCTGTTGTAGCTGCAAAGGGTGGGCCAACTCAATATTGAACCCTACAGACTAAGACTGGGATGCCATTAAAGTTCATGCTTGTGTAAAGGGAGGCGTCCCAATACTTTTGGAAATATAGTGTATATTTAAACTATTGCTCTCTCTATTGTTGAGATAGAAAAAAATATAAATAACCACCATTGTCTCCTTAGTCTATTTTCACATTCTAATACATACAGATGACTCGAGGTTGAACAAATATGATCTTCTATATAAATATGTTTAAAACCTTTCCTGCTTCCTTAATAAACCTCAACAATGTTTATCTATAAAACTCATTACAGTAATTGTATTATTTTGGTTATTATGACCAGACTGCAACTTCCTCTCTCTTTTTTTTTATTAAATTAATATAGATTTGTTTTGAAGAATTACCAACATTCTAGTTAGCATCTAAAAGTGTTATTAGTAAAATAATGATTAACCAGAAAAAGCTAGTTTACTTCTCAAGAACAAGCTAAATAGATCTGTAGCTTGCTTTTCTTCCAAGGTAAATGTCACATGCAGGTTAGCAGTATTTCTAACTAACTCTTATGTAAGAGGTGGAACATTGCCTAATCACAAACTAGCAGGTAATTAAATGGTAAGGAGCAATCTGAACAATAGTGCTATTTAGCTCGGAATTTTCTGTAACTGGAGATTCTAAAGGTGTTATTCACTTAAAGATTCCCTTTAGATTAGGTTAGTGCAGAATAGAAATGATTTTCCTAGTGTTTGGGGTCATCCTAGCCTGGACCACTGGAATGTTGTAACAGTTCGAAGGAAATAAATAGTATCTTATTTTTAGTTATTATAGACACCCCCCCAAACCTGCTCCCAGAAGTTCTGCAGAAGGGGGCAGGACCATATCATATGTATATAAAGGAAACCTCCAGGTCTCCACATCGTGGGCAGGACGAGGATCTATGCGGTTAGATAGCTGCCAATCTGCATGGTGTGTAGTAAGCCCTGTGTAAAAATTTCAGTTGTATGAAACGATCTCTACCAGATTGGTAACATAGGAGGAAACACAGCCTTCCAAGTCCTCCCAGTCCTCATCAGAGAGGGATGGGATATCCCGGAGCCATTTCATAAAGACCTTAGGTAGTTCAGAAGATGGGAATACCGAGAGATGAAAATATAATGTGGACAAGGGGCTTACCAGGATTTTAGTTGACAACAACTGCTCCACTGGATCTGACTCGAGGGTGATACCACTGGGGAATTGGTGTTGAAAGGCGTGTCTCACCTGCAAATATCTGAAGAAGATCCAGTTGGGAAGATTATACGCTGCCTTAAGCTCTGGAAACGTACTTAACCTACCTCCTGCCACCAGGTGCTTCAGCCCTACAATGCCTCTAGAGGCACAGACCTGAGGGTCAGGAATGCTGCGCATATGAGGGAGGTTGGGATTGCCCCACAGAGGAGTGTGGGGAGAGAAAGTCTCCGGAGAGCAATATGATACCCTAGCTCGATGCCAGACTGTTCTTATTGTACGCATTAAAGTTGTTAACTCAGAGTGGGCCCTGACCCCGCTGAACACTAGGTTGCTGAGTGTAGCATATGACCCCAGGATCGCTGCCTTCAAGGTCACCGCCGGATTGTCCTTGGGCTGCGAGAACCACCAGCGGAGGGTCACTAGGATGGCCGCCCAGTAATATTGTTGGAAGTTGGCACCCTACCTAACCAGATAAAGGAGATGACTATGGACTTTAGTCTTTTTAAAGAACAACGCCGGGAACAAGAGTGGCAGTTCCTAAAGAAATACAAAAATTTAGGGAGAAAAATCATTTTTATTAAATTTACCCTGCTAACCAGAGTAAGGGGGAGTGATTTCCAGTCTGTACAGCGTCACGAGAACGACGTCAGCAGGGGTGTCAGGTTAAGGTCCAAGTACCCAGTGACCAGTCTGGCCATATGTATCCCCAGGTATTTATAGCTGTTCACCCAGACTAGCGGGCTCTGCATAAGTGGTCTAGGCTGTGAAGAATTCAAGGGATATATGAGGGATTTATCCCAGTTAACCCTATTTCTGGAATATGATCCAAAGACATCAATTATCTGCAGAGCCGATGGGAGGGAAGTGGAGACATCGCTCAAATACAGGATAGTGTCATCTGCATACAAGGATATTGTCTCCTCTACCACCCCCACTTGGATTCCCTTGACTGCAGATTCAGCTCGTATCCGCGATGTCAAGGGTTCCACTGCGAGCGCAAACAACCCTGGTGAAAGCGGACACCCCTGTCTGGTGCCTCTGCCCAGTGGAAAGGCCGGTGATAGTGAGTTGCTGGTGCCCGAGCCCTGGGAAAATCATACATCAGACACAGCCACTTAATAAAAACGGGCCCAAGCCCAAAATTTTGAAGGACAGCCCAGAGGTACTCCCATTCAACCGAGTCAAATGCTTTCTCGGCATCCAGGGATACCACTGTCCCCAGACTGTCCTCCATAGCCCTGTCCATATGTGTCAGCAGTCTGCGTATGTTTATGTCTGTCCCTCTGCCTGGCATAAACCCAGATTGGTCTGGGTGGATTAGAGTCTTGATCACAGAATTCAATCGGCTGGCCAGTACTTTAGCAAGTATTTTTAAATCAACATTTAAAAAGAGAAATCCGCCGGTAGGAGTAGCACATTCCGGGTTTTTGTCAGGCTTAGGGAGGACCATTACCACTGCCTCGGACATGGACGGGGTCAGCTCATCACGCTCGAAGACTTTTCTAAGCACGTCTGGATATGTAGGCAGAAGATTATCAGCATACTGTTTAAAATATTCCGCCGGATACCCATCCAGGCCCGGCGTCTTTCCACCCTGCAGAGACTTGACCGCCGTCTGTATCTCTTTGAGGGTCAAAGGGCTGTCTAGCCACTCCCTAGAGGAGTTCGTAAGGCATGGTAGATCCACCCGAGCTAAGTACTCATGCATTTCTCCTTCTGTATACAATGCCCTGGGGCTTAGCCTTAGCATCGGCCTCCTGTAGTTCTTTGTGAGCCCCCTACAGGCCCTCCCAATGTGTTCCTGAAAACTACCAGTCATATAGGCCTTAAATGCATCCCAAGTAACAGGGAGAGGGATAGAGCGATCCTGTGCATTCCAGAATGTGGTTATATTCGCCTTGCAGGGCATGTCCACCCTTGAGTCAGATAACCAGAATCTAGAGAGACGCCACAGGCCCTCTGTTGGAGGGCAAGTCAAAACTAGCTGTAGAGAGATAGGAGCATGGTCAGATATACCCCTAGGCAAAATAGTAACATCCCGTATCCTGGAGCGGATAGACCCCCCGGAGTACACCAAATCAATTCTAGAGAATGTTCTGTAGGTCGCAGAGTGGCAGGTATCAGCTTGGGGTGTCTCCATCGCCAGACATCCGTGAAATTAAAGGCTTCCACCCAGGCCATCAATTCAGTAGCAGAGCCGGATGTCTGGGATAATCCATCCCAGGATCCGAAACCATATTAAAGTCCACAAATATCAAGATATTATCAGTGGTATACTGCAAGAGCCTGGACACTAGCTGATACAGGAAGGCAACTGAGGTGCTCCCTAACGCCGTCGGACCGTCTCTATCCAGGAGGATACCTCCTCGGGGGAGGTGAAGAAGCGGACCGTCTCCCCATCTTCCACCCGCAATCTAGCTTGAAATAGCATGCTGTATTTGAGGCCCTTTGCATGCAGTTTGACCCGTACTGAATCAAACGGCGTTGGCGCTGGGTCTCCACGGAGCAGTCAGGGAAAATCATAAGTTTAGCATTTTCATACTTTAACTCCTGTAAGACCCTGGCTTCCCGCAATACCATGTCCCAATCTTTGAAGTACAGCAGCTTGAAGATAAACATGTGTGGTGGGAAACCCTGAGGGCCTCTTGCAGCAGGCATACGATGGGCCCGCTCTACAGTGAAGAAGGGGGAAAAGCAAGCCCTAGGCAGCAGCATCGTGAGGAGGTGCTCTGTAAATGCAGTTGGGTCAGTACCTTCTGCTCCCTCCAGGAGTCTGATGATCCACATATTGTTGCACCTATTTCGGTTCCCTGCATCTTCAGCGTGACTTTCCAGGGTTTTAGAGGATGCAGGTCCCCAGTGTGCTCCCTAACGGTATCCTCCACTGCAGAGACCCGCTGCTCCACCTCCGCCACCCGGCCACGGAAAGAGTCCAGATCTCGGCGGATAAACTCCAC
The DNA here is from genome assembly GCA_037952925.1 of Lithobates clamitans. Classification (NCBI taxonomy): domain Eukaryota; kingdom Metazoa; phylum Chordata; class Amphibia; order Anura; family Ranidae; genus Lithobates; species Lithobates clamitans. The sequence continues at coordinate 3,681,186 of JBBGZY010000842.1, read as the reverse complement.
ATTGGTTTGCAGGTGGTCTATTTTGTCCATAAGTGCCGCTTGGCAATAGTCTGCATGGCGGCTGCAAGGTCTGCCACCATGACAGGGGAGGAATCCGAGGCCTCCGTTTGAGACGCCATGTGCGCAGTGATGGCGGCCTGCCCTCTGGTTCTTGCTCTGTCCAGCGAAGCTGCTGCTGAGTAGGAACGGTGGGATTTACCGCTGGGCATGTCCCGGAGCCTCTGCTGTGCACTCCGTACCGATCCACAGCCCAATTACAGTCTAAGCAACGGGGAAAAGCAGGATATATCGGCCGGACTCCAGGAGCTAAGTTACAGAGCGTCCTCTCTTGTCGCCATCTTGGGCACGCCCCCCGGGAGCGCTGTATTTCGCGCTCCAAAAACGCCCTGCCCATTGAAATGAACGGACAGAGCTTTCAAAGCGCCGCAAGATGGGCGTTTTTAACCATTTTTTGGGGGTTAAAAGTGCCCGGCTAAAGGCCGAAAAGTGGTGCAAAAGCGGTATTCATGTCATGATGATATTTTTATGAAGTATACATTGTTGTAATATGATAATGGTTGCGTCCATTCGTTACTTAACATAGTTGCAATACTACTGTGGCTTTGGGGGTTATTTACTAAAGGAAAATCCACTTCGCACTGCAAGTGCACTTGGAAGCGCAGTCGCTGTAGATCTGAGGGGGACATGCAAGGAAAATAAAAAACAGCATTTTAGCTTGCACACGATTGGATGATAAAATCAGCAGAGCTTCCCCTCATTTCAGATCTACCCCTTAGATTTACAGCGACTGCACTTCCAAGTGCAATTTCAGTGCAAAGTGGGTTTGCCTTTCGTAAATAACCCCCTTTATCTTTCCATTAAAGAATATTTATTATCATTGTTGCAATATTAGTAGTCACTTTCTTTAATGATTCTTGTTTAGCAATTTAATATTTATTTATTCATTTTTCCTCTACCCCTGATTGTTTTCCATATCATGAAAAGGGTTGATTTTTCATTGTCATTGAAATTATGGTGATTTTAAGAAACACATCCATTTGTTCTATACAGAGTTCTGTGCATTTTTATTATTCCCAAAGTATTTTGTCTTCCTTGCAGTTTTTATGCAAAAATATGATTTTTTTTTATTTGGAAAATCTATACCTTGTGGATGTGGTTATTTACATAGTATTTACGGTATTTATATATCTACTTTTTTACATTTATATTGATATGTTTGTGTTTTAGCCTTGAAGAAGAGGATGTTTGTCTGAACCCTGAAATTAGTTAGTCGTTTTGTCTTTTTTTTTTTTTTAATGAATCAATGTTACCATTAAAAATAAATGGATTCTTGGATAATAGAATTTCAACACTTTGTGACCCTGAGTGACTTCCCCAGTTTGTAGAGAGCTGTTGAACCAAAGCCAGTGGGGTTGATTTATCAAAAGCAACTAGACTGTGCACTTTACAAAGTGCAGTTGCACTCTGGAAGAACAGTTGCTCCAGAGCTTAGTAAATGAGCAAAAGCTCTACTGACTTCCATCATCCAATCATGTGCAAGCAAAAATGCTTTTTTTTTTCATTTCTATTTTTCTTGCGCATGATTGGGTATTCTTTGCAAAGTGCTTTTAGTAAATCAACCCCACTGTGCCCACTGACTTAAGTACAAAAAACCTCTACCCAATGCCTCTTTTTCAACTTTACTCCCTCTTGCCTGACAAATACAAAGAGTTTGATGAGGATACACCACCTGACATTGCTTAACCACTTAACCTCCGGAAGGTTTTACCCCCTCCCTGACCAGGCCATTTTTTGGGATACGGCCCTGTGTTATTTTAACTGACAATTGCGCGGTCATGGGGTCAAATACCACCAAAAGGAAAAAAAGGACAAACATTTTATTTGGGTACAATATAAATCTTTGTCCCTTTCCCCCACCAATAGAACTTTCTTTTGTTCTACCTTTGTCCTGTGTAATCAGCGGGTGCCGGCCAACATCAAGTCCATGGTACCTGCCTCTGGGCTCCTGCTGTGTGTGATCACAGGGAGAGCGGGTCACCGGCGGTGCGAAGGGGGGGCCCCAGACCCGGAAGTGTCAGGTCCCGTACTAGCTACTGCCATAGTATATGTACGGAGCACAGTCTGCAAATGGTTAAGCAATCCAATGATTGTGGTAGAATCAACTTTATGTTGTGGAAAAGGAAAGAAAAAAACATGGTATGTTATAGCAATGGTCTGTATTGGTGTACGATACAGAGCCTCTGGGCAATCCCAGGCTCAATCAGCATAAAAACAAACAAAAAATATATACACTAAAACAATTAACCCTGCAGGTTGAGACCTGCTAAAAGAACAAAACCAGTCCGTAAACCTTTACTGCTAGCACGTACACATGGTATGTTATAGCAATGCAAAGCAACTCATATAATAAATAATTTTACAGTGAGGTAGGTGTACTGGGGAATGTGTGCATAAGGCCTCAAGTTAGTTAAACTTTAGTAGAGGAGTAACTGACTAAAATCTAATTTGAGGATCATGTCATACACTTTCAGAAAACCAATAAAAAGAGTTTATAAAAAAAAACCTTCAACTCAATATTGAACCCTATGGACTAAGACTGGGAAGCCATTAACCACTTGCCGACCAGCCGCCATCATTATTCTGCGGCAGGTCGGTACCATCCCGCGAACCGTCTTAGCTGTACGTCGGCTCCTTTAAGCAGGATAACAGGCGCGCGGGGGTGCCGATGCGTGTGGCTGGCGGTCACGATGACCGCCGGCCATGTGCAATCGTGGGCACGAGAGCCAGATCAGGGACGTGTTTGTAAACACACAAATCCCTGTTCTGTGAGGAGAGGAGAGGCAGATCATGGTTTTCTACTAGCTAGGAACAATGATCTGTCATCTCCTCTAGTCAGTCCCATCCCCCCTACAGTTAGAACACACCTAGGGAACACAGTTAACCCCTTGATCGCCCCCTAGTGTTAACCCCTTCCCTACCAGTGACATTTACACAGTAATCAGTGCATTTTTATAGCACTGATCGGTACATAATTGTCAATGGTCCCAAAAATGTGTTAAAAGTGTCCAATCTGTCCGCCATAATGTCGCAGTCCGTATAAAAAAATCGCTGATCACCGACATTACTAGTAAAAAAAAAAATATATTAATAAAAAATGCCATAAATCTTTCCCCTATTTTGTAGACGCTATAACTTTTGTGCAAACCAATCAAATATACACTTATTGTGATTTTTATTACCAAAAATATATAGAAGAATACATATCAGCTTAAACTAAGGAAAACATTAGCTTTTTTTAAAAAAAATTGGGGATATTTATTATAGCAAAGATTAAAAAATATTGTGTTTTTTTTTTTTTTTTCAAAATTGTCTTTTTTTTTTTTATATATAGCGCAAAAAATAAAAACCGCAAAGATGATCAAATACCACCAAAAGAAAGCTCTATTTTTGGGAAAAAAAAGACAAAAATTTTATTTGGGTACAATATAAATCTTTCTCCCTTTTCCCTCACAAATAGAGCTTTCTTTTGTTCTACCTTTGTCCTGTGTAATCAGCGGGTGCTGGCCAACATCGAGTCCACGATACCTGCCTCTAAAGGCAGGGGTCCTAATACTTTTGACAATATAGTATATATTTCATACAGTGCTTTGAGCTGCTGCAGCACTTAGTGAAGGAAATAGTTTGTTTGTACCAGCTTGGTCCAAAGAAACTATTTCAAGACAAAGAAAACATGAAAATTAGCTTTAAGATCTTTTTTGTCAAATAGGCATGTAAATATTCCTCAAAACTTAACAGTTCTAGAACCGTCTGAGCTGGATAATAAATGTTCATCAGCACATGTTCATTTCCAACTTCTGGGACTTAGTGTGTGCCGCCACCAGCACTATAAGAGCAATTCAATTGCATCTATGTATATAGCCTATGTTGTTTCACTAAGGCTAATTTCACACTGGGGTGGTCTTCAGGCATTTTAGCGCTGGAAATAGCCTCTAAATAATGCCTGATAAATGCCTCCCATTTATTTCAGTGTGACTTTTCACACTGGGACAGTGCGCTTGCGGAACGTTAGGAAATGTCCTGCAAGCTGCATCTTTGGGGCAGTTTGGGAGCGCAGTATACAACGCCCTGCCCATTGAAATTAATGGGCAGGGCTTCCAAAGAACCTGAAAAGCTCTTCGGAAGCACCACAACATGGCTGCTTTTGACTCCTTCTTTAGCTACTAGTGGGGAATCAAAAGCGCCCCGCTAGCGGTCGAAAAGCGCCCCTAAAAACGAGCGGTGCGTTAGCGCTAACGGCCGGGCTTCCAACATGTGGTCAATATTTTAACTGCACGTAATTTTATGTAAATCCTCCTTTTTGGGGGATGTAATTTCCTCCTCCTTATTTAATGATTTTTATATATATATATATATATATATATATATATATATATATATATATATATATATATATATATATGTGTGTGTGTGTGTGTATATATATATATATATATATATATAAATATATATATATATATATATGTATAGTCCGTACACACTCCGTCTGACTTCTTCTACTCAGCGCACAGATGACAAACCACCAGAAGAAGGCAGGCCCAGTACGATCTCCGAGGCTGGTGCATCCCCATCCCGCCCACTGAAACTTAATTGCAGTATTAGAAGAAAGCAAGGTGGAGGCCTTGTTCCTGCAGTCCTCATGAGAGCTGGGAGCACCTGAAACTGCTGGGGGAGGAGGTAAGGGGGATGAGATTCATCCCAGTAATGTGCATGTCATCCAGGACAGTTGGCAACTGTGGGTGATTAGGGTGTGCCCAGGCACACCTGGCACATCCTGTGCGCACGCCTATGTACTGTATGGAGCTGAAGCTACATACATTCCATACACTGCTTAGAGCCAGTGCAGCACTTAGTGCAGGAAATAGTTTGTCTGGACCAGCTTGGTCCAAACAAACTATTTAAAGGGGTTGTAAACCCTCGTGTTTTTTTCACCTTAATGCATCCTATGCATTAAGGTGAAAAAACACTTGGCAGTCACCCTCCCCCCAGCCCCCCCATTTTACTTACTTGAGCCCTGTCATCTCCTCGGCGGGGACACGCTGTCCCTCTCTCCACGGGGTCCCGGCTCTTGATTAGATAGACTGATAGCAGAGCAGCCATTGGCTCCTGCTGCTGTCAATCAAATCCAATGACGCAGGCGCCGGGGGTGGGGCCGAGTCCAGCATTCGTGTCTATGGATGCAAATGCTGGACTCAGGAGTGCGCCCGCAAGGTAACCCCCCGGGAGAGCACTTCTCCTATGGGGTTATCTGATGCAGGGAGGAGCCGCGTGAGCTGCGGTGGGATCCCAGAAGAGGATGATCGGGGCCACACTGTGCAAAACGAACTGCACAGTGGAGGTAAGTGTGATATGTTTGTTATTTAAAAAAAAATAAAAAAACAATCCTTTACACACACTTTAAGGTGAAAGAAAAAAATGGAAATCAGCTTTAAAATAACATTCTCTGCAGTTAATCTCTGCTTCTGTAGTTGATTTAAGATGGCCATACACTGGAAAAATTTTTTTTTTTTTTTTTTAGAAAACTTTCATTTCAGGAATTTTCTCAATTTTTGAATCATCATTGGGATCGAATGAACGTTCATTTTCAACTGCAGTGACTAAAAACTGAAGGAGCAGGATGGAAATTTTTCCTTGAATGAATTTCTAATAGCGTATGTGTTTTTTTAGTTCTGGAGATTACATTTATTCCAAAATCAAATGAAATTCCAAACGAAATTTCTAAGTACTTTCAGACAGCATTCATAAAGTCACTGAATGTACTGATGAGACTTTCCGTATTAATGTTGTTTTGAATATCTACTAGTATATGGCCAGCTTTAGGGTGTAGGCAGATCTCAGTCTACAGGGTCTCTTTACAGCTGGGAAAAAGGTCACTTTTTTAGTTTGTGGGCCAACAATACAATCACAGACGTTGTCTTAGGTCAGATTCACACCTATGCATTTTTAGTGCTTTTTGCATTTTGCAGATTTGCACTACAGTCCATTTAACATGGTTTCCTATGGAACACTTTCTGTAGAGCAAATCTGCTAAATGCAAAAAGCACTAAAAATGCATAGGTGTGAATCCAGCCTTTGGTGGGTTTCATACCTAGGCATTTTTAGTGCTTTTTGCATTTTGCACTACAGAACGCGTCCCATAGGAAACCATGTTAAATGGACTGTAGTACAAATCTGCAAAATGCAAAAAGCACTAAAAATGCCTAGGTGTGAATCCAGCCTTAGGCTCCATTCACACTAGCGCGTTTTTTGATGCATTTTGCATTTTGCAGAAATGCACGGGAATTTTTTAACATGGGTTCCTATGGAACATGTTCACATCAATGCTTTTTTGTTTCTTTGCGTTTTTGGAAAGGGTCGGGGACTTTTTTTCATGCAAAATGCAGCGTTTTGCATGTAATGGTTTTCAATGGACAAGCATCAAAAACGCAAGTGCACCTTTTTTGCAGCGTTTTTGATGCGTTTTTGGTGCGTTTTTGATGCGTTTTTGCCGTTTTTTTTTTTTTTTTTTTTTTTTTTTTTTAATTTTTTTTTTTTTTTTTAATTTTTTTGAAGACTGTAAAAAAAAATGTAAAAAAAAAAAAAAAAAAAAAAAACGCAAAACGCAAATCGCGGCAAAATCGCGGCAAAATCGCGGCAAAAACGCGGCTCAAAAACGTGGCAAGCATGAAAAAAAAACCTCCAAAAACGCTCAAAAGCAACATGCATAGGTGTGAATCGAGCCTTAGTGGAGCACCTTCACCTCTGTACCATCTATACTATCTGGTTTATAAAGCAATCTTCAAATGCCTTGCTGAAGTGACTATTTGAAGAATGTCACTAAATATCTCAAAATGTACATGCATTTGCTGTGTCACTTTCCTTATACAATGACACCTTGTCTATAACCCTGCTCCCTATGGACAAGAGAAACTGGTTCAATATGTTATGAGATACAAACTATACAGCTCATCATTCAATTCAGCTGACATTTTCTGGGTAATCAAAGGCCATTTAAGTCTTTTTTTTTACCCAGAAACACATAAGATCCAATGTGGAGAAAAGGTTGTTTAGAAAACAGTCAGAAGGTAATTAGACCTCGCATGTCTGTCTGTACATTCCAGGGCCTGACAAGCAGTGTTAATTTTGTCAACTAAAACATTTTAGTTGACTAAATGAATATTATTTTAGTCGACTAAAATCCGACTAAAGCTACTGAGACTAAGGCTGCTTTCACACCTATGCATTTTTAGTGCTTTTTGCATTTTGCAGATTTGCACTACAGAACGTGTTCCATAGGAAACCATGGTAAATGGACTGTAGTGCAAATCTACAAAATGCAAAAAGCACTAAAAATGCATAGGTGTGAATCAGGCCTAAAACTAAAACGGCATTTTAGTCAAAAGACTAAAATGGGACTAAAACTAAAATGGCATTTTAGTCAAAAGACTAAAACTAAATTGAAATTTGACTTCAAAATTAACACTGGTCTGTAGTGCATGTTCATACCTCAATACCGTAATAATAACATATTAGATTTTTCACTCCAGCAGTATATAATGAGTTTGGAAATTGTAGAGAAATGTTAACTAATGCATTACAATTTAACCGCTTGCCGACCGCCTAACGCAGATATACTGAGGCAGAAGGGCTCGTACAGGCAAAATCACGTACCTGTACGTTCCCCTTTAAAAGGCAGTCGGCGGGCGCGCTCGCGCTGCCGGCGGTGTGCGCGCCTGCGGCAAGCTCCGTGAGTCGGGTCGCGGGTCCCGCGGACTCGATCGCCGCGGGGATACCCGCGATCGCCTCACGGGGAGGAAGAACGGGGAGATGCTGATGTAAACAGCATCTCCCCGTTCTGCCTAGTGACAGTGTCACTCGATCTCTGCTCCCTGTCATCGGAGCAGAGATCAGTGACGTCACACTCACAGCCCATCCCCCTGACAGTTAGTAATCACTCCCTAGTACTGATTTAACCCCTCCCCGCCCCCTAGTGGTTAACCCCTTCACTGCCAGTGTCATTTACACAGGAATCAGTGCATTTTTATAGCACTGATTGCTGTATAAATGACAATGATCCCAAAAATGTGTCAAAAATGTCCAATGTGTCCGCCATAATGTCGCAGTCATGATAAAAATCGCTGATCGCCACCATTTAAAAAAATAAATAAATTTAATAAAAATGCCAAAAAACTATCCCCTATTTTGTAAACGCTATAACTTTTGCGCAAACCGATCAATAATCGCTTATTGCGATTTTTTTTTACCAAAAACATGTAGAAGAATACGTATCGGCCTAAACTAAGGAAAAAAATTGTTTTTTTATATATTTTTGGGGGATATTTATTATAGCAAAAAGTAAAAAATAACGCGTTTTTTTCAAAATTGTCGCTCTATTTTTGTTTATAGCGCAAAAAATAAAAACACAGAGGCGATCAAATACCACCAAAAGAAAGCTCTATTTGTGGGAAAAAAAGGACGTCAATTTTGTTTGGGAGCCACGTCGCACGACCGCGCAATTGTCAGTTAAAGCGACGCAGTGCCGAATCGCAGTGCTCTGGTCAGGAAGGGGGTAAATTCTTCCGGGGCTGAAGTGGTTAATTACACCCGTTAGATTTTAGACGACAAAAATGAGTTTTAGTTGACTAAAATGTACTGGAGATTTAGTCGACTAAATACGACTAAAACAATTGCAGAAGACTAAAATGGGACTAAAACTAAAATGCCATTTTAGTCCTAAGACTAAAACTAAATCGAAATTTGCTGCCAAAATTAACACTACTGACAAGGACTGTAAAATGTTGCCTACTGTACAACAGAACAGTGATATCTTTTTGTTGGGGCAGGAACATGCATTTTGTAGAACTTGGGTGTTTGCAGCTTGAGATGATGTGCTGGTGTTATGGACTTCAAATTGTGGAAGAATCGTTGATTGGCTGCAGCCGCTGATCGAAAAAAGTTTTCCAATGAAAGAAGTTGATCAAATAATCAACATCTGTCGAGCGAGGACTGCCACACACTAATTGGAATTCAGTTTGTCCCTGCCGAACCAACTAAATTTCAATCAGTGTTTGGTTAGATTTAAAGTGTATATATTTTGGTCTAGTAAATATACCATTGAATGTGTTTTATTTTATCTGCTTGATAAAAACCTGTTGATCTTGTAAGAAATTCAGACCTATCAGGTGATTTCTGCACACTTCTTGTATTATCTCAACAAGCCCTCCTAGTTCTTTTCTGGGACTACAGAATGATTACCCCGTATGTTGTAGAGATCTGAGTGTGGGAGAGGGTGAGTAGCTTAGCAAAAGACATGCATTTCTGGATGATCAGTAGGTATTTTTCTGTTCTTGCAAAATCCTTAAAGGAATACAACATGGGGAAATATGCATGTATTGCGGAGATGTAATGCATATTTGCATACCTCCCAACTTTTTGAGATGGGAACAAGGGACATCTATCAGCAAAAGTATGCAGGAATATGACACACCCCTTGCCACACCCCCTTAAAGGAGAATTGTACAAAAAACAAGATTGGTTAAACTCACAAGTGTTTTTTTTTTTTTACCACTACTATTCCTTTATATTGGCTTTTGGAATTTACAAATGCAACAGTTTAGAAATCAGATGAAAACACTTTTTGATAGATAAAAAGTACATTTTATATACATCTATATAGATCAGACCAAAATGAGGGACAAATGAGGGGGAAAGAGGGACAGAGAGACATCGATCCATATCAGGGATAGTCCCTCGAAATCAGGCACAGTTGGGAGCTATGCAGTTGGGTTGTAGGCTTATTGTGAGTCAAAGTAAAGGGCATGTTGGATGTGGGGAGGATGTGGAGAGGGTGCTGTTGCTTGATATTGAGGTGAATGCTGAGATATCAAATTATAATTTCCTTTTTAAATACTCAAAAGGCTAACATTATCCCTACATAAGATACAAGAGACAATATAATTGGGCACAGCAAACATTGTATATTCACAATGCGTTAAGTATTGGTCTGTTCAGGCAGCAGTAACAAAAGATTCATAGACATGCATCTTCCTTATGCTATTGGTGCCATCTTGTGGACATATAGAGTATATACTATGTAGAATACTTTCAGTAGCTCTTCTAAGGAGCCTACAACCTATTCAGCTTACTTGAACAAGACAAAAAAAAAAGGGATTGAGGCTAAAGCCGCGTACACACGGTCGGACTTTTTGACCGGACTGGTCCGACAGACTTTCCAACGGACTTGCAACGGACTTGCAACGGACTTCCGACTGACTTTTTAACGAACGGACTTGCCTACACACGATCACACCAAAGTCCGACGGATTCGTACGTGATGACATACACCGGACTAAAATAAGGAAGTTCATAGCCAGTAGCCAATAGCTGCCCTAGCGTGGGTTTTTGTCCGTCAAACTAGCATACAGACGAGCGGATTTCTGGGTTCGGCGGAGTTACGACGTAAAGATTTGAATCATGTTCCAAATCTAAAGTCCGTCAGATTTTCAACTGGAAAAGTCCGCTGAAGGTCCAATGAAGCCCACACACGATCGGATTGTCTGCCGGACTCGGTCCGTCGGACCAGTCCGATAGAAAAGTCCAACCGTGTGTACGCTGCATAAGTAATTATAAGTGAATTAAACTCCCAGCATTCCTCACCAGTAAGGTATGCGGGGAAACATAGTCGTTTAAGCTATTTCTGGACTACGTGGTATACATATACATTTCTGCTACAAATAGTAATTTTTGTTAAAGAGAGAAGGAGGGAGGCACACCTAAGTGCAATATTAAAAAGTTAATTTAATAGTGCAAACATAAATGCTCTTCCAGAAACGAAGACATCACAGGCATATCTGTCATGTATAGGGTCCTCCTTGAGGGATGTCAACAATCGGGTTTTCCCCAGCGATCAGTGGTGTTTTCTCATCATGCACAGGATGCTGTTTCCAGAGCAGGAAGACAAACTGGGGAAAACCCAGATTGTTGGCACCCCTCAAGGAGGACCCTATACATGACAGATATGCCTGTGATGTCTTCGTTTCTGTAAGAGCATTTATGTTTATGCTAATAAATTAACTTTTTAATATAGCACTTAGGTGCGCCTCCCTCCTTCTCTCTTTTGCATTGGTCACAGAGTACCTTGGATATGCTCTGGGGATGGCTTACACCCGAACCTTTTTTAAAACTTATATGGACAAATTCCAATAAAAAAGACAATATTAAGCTGAACTACAATACTGGCTTTCTCACTGCCATGCGCTGGGTAACCCTTTATTTTTAATGGTAATTTTTGTTGCAGGTGAGGGGCCTCACTGGTTTCTTTTCCAGGAAATGTTAATTTTACATTCAAGAGTTGTAGCTGTTTAATAAGCTGCTCTGTTGGACCATTTCCTCCATATTGTGGCTAAATAAAATGAATCACACATAATCTATTTTCCAGCTAGATTTTGGCTATTTCTTCCTTCTATTTGTTGTTATCTTGAAAAAATCCTTTTGAGAGGAGAAAGTAGCATTTAGCTTACTGAAAGCACATACCTTTTGAATAACAATGTGCCCCTTATGGCTCTGTCCAGAGTCCCCTCACCTGGAACCTAAACATACCAATCATCAGGTCCAAGTAGAGATGCTTTAGCAATAAGAGCAAGGGGGGAAGTTGCCCTGAGTCCACCACTGTAGGGGGCCCCCCTCATTTCGAGTAACACATTCGGTGACTAACGGCTAATACTAACTGTCTCTGCAGTGGGCATAGCCAGCCAAAGACTGCCCAACAGAAGCCTCTTTCTGATGTGTGCTGTAGACATAGCTAACCAAAGACTGCCCAGCAGGAGCAGCTGTCTGATGCGTGTAGTAGGCGTAGCCAGCTGAAGACTGCCCAACAGGAGAAACTGTCTGATGCATGATGTAGGTGTAGCCAGCCAAAGACCACCCAGCAGGAGCAGCTGTCTAACAGGTCCATAGGTATAGCCAGCTGAAGACCACCCAGTTGGAGAATCTGTCTGATGTGTGCATAGGCATAGACAACTGAAGATCATTCAGCAGGAGCAGCTGTCTGACATGTGCATAGGCATAGCAGGCTAAAGACCACCCAGCAGGATCTGATGTCTGAAGTGTACATAAGCATAGCCAGCTGAAGACCACCCAGCAGGAGCAGCTGTCTGGCATGTGCAGTAGGCATTGCAAACTGAAGACTGCCCAGCAGACTCATCTGTCTGACGTGTACATGGGTGTAACCAGCTGAAGACTACCCAGCAGGAGCAGCTGTCTGTTCATTGTCTAGTTCAGGGGTGTCAAACTCAATTTAATCATGGGCCACATCAACATTAGAGTTGCCCTCAAAGGGCCGGCTGTATCTGTAAGTCTATATTTATCCAGGGTTTTTTTTTCTCAGAGAATGGGTGCAGAAACTCAACCCCCCACTACCACCAACAAACAGCATCAAATGGTGGGTGTGGCCACATTGCACTAGCAGTGGGAGGATCTTAAAGAGAGAATAAATTCCAGGATTGTGTTTTGTGTGAAGTTCAGGAATATGCTATGTACAGAGTGCAGAGTTCAGGGGTGTGCTGTGTGCAGAGTTCAGGGATATGCTATGTACATAGTGTAGAGTTCAGGGATGCTCTATGTACAAAGTGCAGAATTCAGGGGTGCGCTGTGTACAGAGTGCAGAATTCAGGGGTGCACTGTTTACAGAGTGCAGAGTTAAGAGTGTGCAACATACAGAGTGCAGGTTTATTCACATCACACTTCCATCCCTCCTCAACTCTGACTTCTGCACCACTCTCCCCCATCCCCCACCTATGCACAAGTTGCAAAGTTTAGGGATATGCTATGTACAGAGTGCAGTGTTCAGGGATTCTCTATGTACAGAGTTTAGGGGTGCGCTGTGTGCAGAGTTCAGTGATATGCTATGTATACAGTGCAGAGTTCAGGGATGCTCTATGTACAGAGTGCAGAGTTCTGGGGTGTGCTGTGTGCAGAGTGCATAATTAGGAATGTACTGTGTACAGTGTGCAGTGTTTAGGGGTGCGCTGTGCACAGAGTGCAGAGTTAGGAGTGCGCTGTGTACAGAGTGCAGAGTTAGGAGTGTGCTACATACAGAGTGCAGGTTTATTCACATCATACTGCCATCCCTCCTAAACTCTGACTTCTGCACCACTCTCCCTCATCCCATACCTATGCACACATCTCCCTCCATAGCCCTCATCCCCCCCCTTCCAAAAGCTTTCTCGTATCTCACCTACCCGACCCGACTGCAGTACCTACTGGCAGTGTAGGTAGATCTGTTGCTCTCTCTTACTTGCAAGGAGATTATTGGTTGGCTTCTGTGCACCAGGACACAGATGAGGATCACAGTGCAGCTTACAATATGATGCCCCACCCCACACTGCACCTGCATCTCCCTTATCCCCACCGTGGGTGCAGGGCAGGAAGGGTTCTGTGAGAGCCGCCGAGAGGAAAGCTGTCCTTGTAAACACACAAGGCTTCTGTGTTTACAGTTGACAGTGGTGAGCGGGAAGCCTGAGGGTGAGATAGAACGGTGTTCTGTCTCATTCCTGATGAAAAAAAGCCCTGGGTGCAGGGGCCACATGAAATGGCCTGGAGTTTCAGATTCAGCCTGCGGGCCAGGCTTTTAATACATGTGGTCTAGTTCTTTGTTTTATCATACTCCTGGAGATACAAGGCTGCAAGGAATGTCAGATGTGGAGGAACTGTTGCATATGTAGTGCTACCCCTGTAAGGGCCACTTTATTGGGGGATAAACTTGGATGGTTATGGGGTTGTATGGAATGCCCAGAACTGTGGTAGAATAAAACTTGAAGACTTGAAAACAAACTTTCTCTGGCTTCCATAAAGACCACATGGCTGTGTTCCCCTGGGACAAACTATACAGCCCAACTGGTAAAGCACAACTCCAACTTCTGTCTGCAGGTACTCTATTTCCGTAAAACAGTGCTAAGACACCTGGCTTCTCTTTAGGATTCCCAAGCAAGAGGTACAAGATAGCTGTATGGGCTTTAATAGCTCTAAGCTGTCCCTTGTAGATAGCTAGCTGGGTTTTGAACCTGGCTGCTTGTCCTCCTATAGGCTATGGGATGTAGAATTGAAGCTACTCACCCCCTTGTAAAGATCTTGTAGCTCATGTGGTGACTGCTGAACAGGCCTCCTGCTGAACAGGTCCCAATGGCTCCCAGGGTGACTCAGCTAAGCCTAGCTGAAGCTGAAATGGTGTAAGTCTTTCTTGACTGATCTTTCTCCCTCTGTTCCTTTGTAGCGCCTTCTGCCTGGAGGCAGAACACCCCAGCACAAGGGTCCCCTCCCAGGCCACTGGACTCGGGACTCTCCTCCCACTTGGCCAGGATCCAGAATACTTAAGGGCTGTTATTACCCAGGGATTGGAAGAGACCCCATAAATATTCAAGCATCACCCCTGCCCCTCTGCCCTGTAAGTTCTAGAACTCTCCAGGAGACTCTAGAAGCCAAGGGAAGGCGACAGAGACTCACCCCTCGGAGCTCTGCCAACCTGACTCTCAACAAATTAACCCTGGCTCCTCTGGCTCCAGTAGAAGCCCAACTAAATGTACCAACTGTACACAGGAGGTGCTACACATGATTGGTGAGCACATTATTACTTTGATCTGCAGTATGGCTTATACAAAGCAGAAGTAAGGTGAAGAAGTACCAATGTCATTGTGGCCAAGAAAAATGTCAGAATATCACTGAAATATACAGTTTCAGAGAGACCGGTGGCATTAAAAGTACTTTTATTTAACATTGGGGACGGAAAGTATTCAGACCCCCTTAAATTTTTCACTCTTTGTTATATTGCAGATATTTGCTAAAACCATTTAAGTTCATTTTTTCCTCATTAATGTACACACAGCACCCCATATTGACAGAAAAACACAGAATTGTTGACATTTTTGCAGATTTATTAAAAAAGAAAAACTTAAATATCATATGGTCCTAAGTATTCAGACCCTTTGCTGTGACACTCATATATTTAATTCAGGGACTGTCTATTTCTTCTGATCATCCTTGAGATGGTTCTACACCTTTATTTAAGTCCAGCTGTGTTTGATTATACTGATTGGACTTGATTAGGAAAGCCACACACCTGTCTATATAAGACCTTACAGCCCACAGTGCATGTCAGAGCAAAAGAGAATCATGAGGCCAAAGAAACTGCCTGAAGAGCTCAGAGACAGAATTGTGGCAAGGCACAGATCTGGCCAAGGTTACAAAAAAATTTCTGCTGCACTTCAGGTTCCTAAGAGCACAGTGGCCTCCATAATCTTTAAATGGTAGACGTTTGGGACGACCAGAACCCTTCCTAGAGCTGGCCGTCTGGCCAAACTGAGCTATCGGGGGAGAAGAGCCTTGGTGAAGGGAGGTAAAGAAGAACCCAAAGATCACTGTGGCTGAGCTCCAGAGATGCAGTCGGGAGATGGGAGAAAGTTGTAGAGAGTCAATCATCACTGCAGCCCTCCACCAGTCGGGGCTTTATGGCAGAGTGGCCCGACGGAAGCCTCTCCTTAGTGCAACACACATGAAAGTCTACATGGAGTTTGCTAAAAAAAACCCTGAAGGACTCCAAGATGGTGAGAAATAAGATTCTCTGGTCTGATGAGACCAAGATAGAACTTTTTGGCCTTAATTCTAAGCGGTATGTGTGGGGAAAACCAGGCACTGCTCATCACCTGTCCAATACTGTCCCAACAGTGAAGCATGGTGGTGGCAGCATCATGCTGTGGGGGTGTTTTTCAGCTGCAGGGACAGGACGACTGGTTGCAATCAAGGGAAAGATGAATGCGGCCAAGTGCAGGGATATCCTGGACGAAAACCTTCTCCAGAGTGCTTAGGACCTCAGACTGGGCCGAAGGTTTACCTTCCCACAAGACAATGCACACAGCTAAAATAATGAAGGAGTGGCTTCACAACAACTCCGTGACTGTTCTTGAATGGCCTAGCCAGAGCCCTGACTTAAACCCAATTGAGCATCTCTGGAGAGACCTAAAAATGGCTGTCCACCAACATTTACCATCCAACCTGACAGAACTGGAGAGGATCTGCAAGAAGGAATGGCAGAGGATCCCCAAATCCAAGTGTGAAAAACTTGTTGCATCTTTCCCAAAAAGACTCATGGCTGTATTAGATCAAAAGGGTGCTTCTACTAAATAATGAGCAAAGGGTCTGAATACTTAGGAACCATGTGATATTTCAGTTTTTCTTTTTTAATAAATCTGCAAAAATGTCAACAATTCTGTGTTTTTCTGTCAATATGGGGTGCTGTGTGTACATTAATGAGGAAAAAAAATGAACTTAAATGATTTCAGCAAATGGCTGCAATATAAGAAAGAGTGAAAAATTTAAGGGGGTCTGAATACTTTCCGTCCCCACTGTATATTGAACATATATTGAACCATGTTATTGCAAGTAAAGAAACAGTTAAAACCCAACTCCAGGCAGAAATGTTATTTAAATATTGCATTGTACGTCAATTACCTTACTCCTCATTCTTGATTCCAAACATATCTTCTTAAGCCACCATGCAGTGTAATGGACCAAAGTTACATAGTTGGTAAAGCCTAGTATACACGATCATATTTTCGAACGACCGTTCATCCGTTTTTTTGTTGCATGCTAGTCTTACGGTCGGAAGTAAAGAGGTTACTCACCGTACGAAAATTCTCGTATGACAGAATACAACTTCAGAAGTGATGTAATGTGTTGATTAGTTTAATATGTATTCTTTCGTTTCTGAGCATGCTTAGTCTTGCTCTTACGATTTTTTTCGTACTAATTAAATTAAAATTGAACGTTGAGTTCACGTACGACAAAAATTTTATAGTCTGCACATCCAGCTTTTGTCTGACGAAAACCAGAAATCGGCTGTCGAAAGCACCATACTAACGATCCGAAAATCGGCAGATCATTAGTCGGAGGAAATTTTACTTCCGATTTTCGTATCATGTGTACAGGCCTTTAGGCTGAAAAAAGACAATAGTCCATCCAGTTCAACCTGTGTAGAGTCACAGTTTCCTCTATGTGCAAGATAATTCCCTGCCCTGGGGACCAGACATTTTTTCCTGCTTGTTTTCTTTTAAGGCACTGGTCCCCTCACTGCCTCTGAAAAGGACCTCTTCTTTGGAAGCGTCACCTCCATCCAGTAGGAGGCAGTGATGTGGGCACCCAAAGAAGGACCTCGGGAAGTAATCTAAGGAATAAAGAATTACCATCATGTGACAGTGGCTTCATGTAAGTAAAATAAGCATTTGGATAGTCCCCCCGCCCCCATACCAGTGGTTAGTTAGAGGGGGTGGGAGGGGGAATTGCTAATATCCTGGAGTTGAGCTTTAGGAGAAAGGTCATTATCAATTCAGAAATTCAGAAAGATAAATATATAGCTTTTAGTGCATTTTGTTTACAACAAAATTCTCCCATAATGGATTTAGCTCCTGGAAGCATGCATCAGAGCATCCAAAACTCTATAAATAATAGTTAACACACACTGTGTGCACTTGGAAGACCACACTGATAGAAAAGCTGGGAAAGCCATAGAGAATAAACCAAGGCACTAGAGAGAAGTTCTGCCTTTTTGGCAAGTCTCTCATAGTATGATTTACCATTTCATTGAACTGTTGAAATGTGTTGGTTCTGTCAGTAATGGTGTCTATCTTTAATCTCTCAAATATTGAACTTTGTTAATTTTTTTTGAAAAATCTTTTTTATTGTTTTGCATAACACGACAAAACAAAAAACATTTCACTTGAGCATAGAGAAAGGTACAGCGATGAAACCCTTGCAGGAGCTAAATATCAGAAAGCACATCACAAATAAATCAATAAATGAACAAAAGCGAGGGTAACATTACTGTTTAGACAGATGATATGTCTCCGAATAGCAGGCACAGCAGTGAGAAAGTAAGACAATCATTTAGCATGATGAAAACAACGTGGCACCAACACCGTTCAAAGGAACAAGGACTGGCATATGAAAATCAGATCTAAGAGTAAGAGCCTACGGAAATGCCTGAAGCTGTTGAAGGCTCTGCTAGCCATTTCGACCAAACCTTATCATATTTAAAGGGGCAGCCTCTTTTAATATAGGTATCTTTGTAGAGTGGCAAGCTGTTATTGACCAGATGCTTCCACAATGAAAGCGAAGTGGTTTTGAAATGCTTTTGAATGAAGTGTCATACATGTACTGTGACATACTGAAGCAGAGCATGATCCCCTCCCTTTGGAGACTGGGCTGCAGGACCTCAAACACACCTCAAAGACGACCACTGCCTTGCTAAAGAAGCTGAGGGTATAGGTGATGGACTGGCCAAGCATGTCTCCAGACCTAAACTCTATTGAGTATCTGTGGGGCATCATCAAACAGAAGGTGGAGAAGTGCAAGGTCCCTAACATCCACCAGCTCTGTGATGTCATCATGGAGGAGTGGAAGAGGACACCAGTGGCAACCTGTGAAGCTCTGGTGAACTCCATGCCCAAGAGAGTTAAGGCAGTGCTGGAAAATAATGGTGGCCACACAAAATATTGACACTTTAGGCCCGATTTGGACATTTTCATTTAGGGGTGTACTCACTTTTGTTGCCAGCGGTTTAGACATTACTGGCTGTGTGTTGAGTTATTTTGAGGGGACAGCAAATTTACACTGTTATACAAGCTGTACACTCACTACTTTACATTGTAGCAAAGTGTCATTTCTTCAGTGTTGTAAATATATAATACAATATGTACAAAAATGTGAGGGGTGTACTCACTTTTTTGAGATACTGTGGGGGTGGGGGTGATTTACGAAAGCTGTGCGCCATCAGTAGAGGGGCACGGCGAGGCGCAACGCACATTTCCATATTTACGAAATGGTGCGCCGGTAACAGAGCTCAAATCCTCCATTTACTATAGTGATCTCAGTGCACGGGAGAATGCAATCTGTGTGTTACTATGGACATGGCGCACGGCATCTCCAATTAAATATTGACAGAAGATGGAGGTGCCAATATTATGGGGTGATTTGAGGAAGTTTAGTAACAACTGCCCAAGTAACAAATATGCCCAAAATAGAATGAGAAAGTAACTTTTTCAGAGAAAGCCTGCTTTGCCTGCAAGTACGTTTAGAACTGCGTGATCAATGTAAGCAGTGCGCATGCGCTAGCGGCTCTTGTGCTCGTTCATATGAGTTTGTTCACTGCGCGGCCAAAATCTTAGTAAATGTCAAGCAACGCAAAAGCAATTGCATGGGTTGAACGGGCGCACCTCTAAACTTGACAATTTTTTTTGCGCTCGTTCACCATGTATTTTTTTAAGGAGATTTGCACACAGGTCATGTTAGCATGTTACATTGCCAACATGTGACATTCAACTTGTTAAAATTATGTAAAAAGACTCTCGCTCCTCTAGCTCCTCCTAAAAGGGCATTTAACCTTCCCCCTCTAATGCATATGATTTCCTTGGGCTAGCTTTTGCTTTTAAAGGGGAACTCCACACTCCATTCTCCAATGCTCTTGTCTCCCCCCTTGAATTTCCATGGGCTAACTTTTGCTTTTAACCACTTGCCGGCCAGCCGCCGCAGTTTTACCGTGGCAGAATGGCATGGCTGGGCAAAACAACGTTATACTACGTTGCTTCGCCCTGTGGCCACTAGGGGCTCGCCCCGGAGCCGATGCGAGTGCCCGAGCTCCAGCGATCACTCGTGACACACCAAGTCTCTGAGGGGAGAAGAGACCGATCGTGTGTTCATACAAAGCATGAAAAGCGATCTGTCATCTCCCATCGACAGTCCCATCCCCCCTTTAGTTAGAACACACACTAGGGAACACAATTAACCCCTTGATCGCCCCTAGTGTTAACCCCTTCACTACCAGTAACATTTTTACAGTAATTAATGCATTTTTATAGCATTGATCGCTGTATTAATGCCAATGGTCCCAAAAATGTGTCAAAATTGTCTGATGTGTCCACCATAATGTCGCAGTCCCGCAGATCGCCGCCATTACTAGTAAAAAAATAATAATATTAAAAATGCTATAAATCTTTTCTCTATTTTGTAGACGCTATAACTTTTGCGATTTTTATTACCAAAAATATGTAGAAGAATACATATCGGCCTAAACTGAGAAAAAATTTGCTTTTTTTAGAAAAAAAATGGGAATATTTATTATAGCAAAAAGTACAAAATATTGTGTTATTTTCAAAATTGTCATTCTTTTTTTGTTTATAGCGCAAAAAAATAAAAACCGCAGAGATGATCAAATAGCACCAAAATAAAGCTCTATTTGTGAGAAAAAAAGGATGTCAATTTTGTTTGGGTGCAGCACCGCACGAGCGCGCAATTGTCAGGTAAAGCGATGCAGTGCCGAATCGCAGAAAATGGCCTGGTCATTCAGCAGCCAAATCTTCCGGGGCTGAAGCGGTTAAAGGGGAACTCCACACTCTACTCAATTCTCAAAAGGCTGTGAGCTGCCTTCACCAATCCAAACCACATCCTTCAGAGCATACAACATAGCCAGCTAGGAAAGGGGCGAGAAGAGCGATTGCCCAACCCCCTCCTGAACCATACAAGGCCACATGCACTCAACATAGGTGGCTGTCTTTGGGGCTCAGCCCAATACCAACCACAAAGCACCTTGTACCCACTAGTTTAAAGGGGCTTTCCACATTCCGTAAGGCCCCCTGTCTGCAGCTCCCACAACCCCAGCCTAGGGTTGTGTGGAAGAGGCCCTTGTCCCCCTGAATATGGGAACGAGGTGGTTGACTTTTGGGGTGTCAGAGCTCCGCCTGCCCCCCAAGCATCCATCCCCCTTTCATGGGCTGGCTTGCTGTGTGTTTGGCTAGGGGTTTGTTAGTGTGTGGGAGGGGCACAATATTTTTTTAGTTTGGGCTGGTATTTTTTTCATGTGGGGGTTCTCATTTTAAGCCTTAACAGGCCCAAATGGCAGGCTGTTTTTTGTTTTGGGTTAAAATCTTGCAGCTGCAATGTAGATTTGTAAGTTTTCTCTAAAGCTGTACATCTTGGAAGCAGAATTTTGGATACATGCTACAGATGCTTTACAAGCAGAGTAAGCCCCCCCCAGGTGCTAGCTTTTAAGCAATTTTGCAAAATTTCACAGTCCTTTTAACTCATGTTAATTTCTTCGGCAAAGTGATCAGACCTCAAAACCATATTCTGTTAGTGTCTCAAATGAACATACATGTGTGTTTTGCTTTCCTTGCCCTTTTCCAAGTCCTGTTTTGTTTGACCAATCGACCATAGACCATGCATTTTACACTCCCCCTCCCCCCCAAACAATTTTCATGCAACAGAGTTCCCAGCTGCAGCTTAACTAGACTGATTGGCATGGCAAAACAAAAAAGTGTGATTTGTCTAAAAGCTACTTTCCTGGTGCCTTCATGGCAGCATACGCATGGATTGTGCCCATGCTGCCATGGATAGGCACCAGAAAAGGAAAATTACGAAGAGGTAAATATTCCATTTTCCATTTTAGCACAGTGGTTCTCAGCCTCGGTCCTCAAATACCCCAGACAGGACATGTTTTGGGAATTTATCTTAGCTAAAATAGCTGTCCAAAATTCCAAGCCATTGACTCTTATTTAAAGCACCTGTGCAAGATGAAGGAAACCGAGCACTGAGCTAAAATCTAGCTCAAGACAATCCTATTCTAATTGTGGGCATTTGAGGGAAACCAAGTGAGTGTTAGAACCCCTGATTGTCTTTTTTTAGGTTGGGCTTTGTGTCCCTTTTCTGAAAATTGGCTTCACCAAACAGGAAGTGAGGGTAAAACCCTACCAATGTCTTTCCTTGGGGACACACAGGTCAATCTAACTAGTGTCCCTATTAGGCAAATTGCACTCTAGCACTTTGTTGTGTACACCCCAAATTATTAGGTATTTTGGGGTTTATTAAAGGCAAATCCACTCTGCAATACAAGTGTACTCGCTGTAAAGCTGAGGGGAAGCACTGGTGATTTTATCATCCAATCATGTAGAAGCAAAGATGCTGTTTTTTTATTCTCCTTGCATGCCCCCCTCGGATCTCCAGCAACTGTACTTCCAAGTGCACTTGTAGTGCAAAGTGGATTTGCCTTTAGTAAATAAACCCCGAAGTTACCTAATAATTTAGGTGTACACAGCAAAATGCTAGAGGGCAATTTACCTAATGGGGAAACTATTTAGATTGACCCGTGTGTCCCCAAGGAAAGACATTGGTAGGGTTTTACCCTCACTTCCTGTTTGGCTATGTGACAGGAAGTGAATAAATTTGAAGGAGAAACTTCCAAAATTTAGGAGGTGTCTTCACCCTATCAGGGGTGCAGACATCCCCAAATCCCTCTGCACTCTATCCCCAAGCAAAAATAAGAAAGGATTTCATTTAATTTAACTTTACATGGACACATTCCTTCAACTGTGATGCATGTCAATGTCCCATTTAGACCTTGTTTAATAGAAAACACCAGTTGCCTTTCACTATAAACAATTTTAGTCCAGTCCTGGAAATCTACATCTGCTTTACTATTAATTTCCATAAAAATTGGGTTCCTGCAGCTAGATGCGTGACCGCTTTGTATGTGAGATGCGCAACTGCTGTGTGCGCGGAGGTATGTACCCATGGTATGTAATTCTGGTTCCCAGGAGCGGTGGACAACACATGGAAATGACGTCACGCCCCTCCATGAAGTTGCTTTTACTGCTGCTAATTTGTTCCCACCACCATGCCCCACTCACTGTTCTCTGAGGAAGAGATGATCCTTATTTGCAAATTAAGATAATTTTTTATTTATTTTTACATGGGGTGGTGTTTGTGTGGGTCATGTGTGTATGGCTAAATGATTTGGCCTCAAAACATACACCTACTTCCTGTGTACAGATTCACTTCCGGGCCAGTGTATATTGCTTCCTGCTTCAGTGTGTGTGTGTATATATAGATATATCCAGAGATGCTGGGTAGATGCCACACTCCCAATTCTGGAGGCATAATAATGGTCTAGCACAAGGGTTTTCAAACTACAGCCCTCCAGTTGTTCAGGAACTACAATTCCCATCATGCCTAGTCAAGTCTGTGAATGTCAGAGTTTTACAATGCCTCATGTGTAGTTCCGCAACAGCTGAAGAGCCGTAGTTTGAAGAGTCCTGATCACTCTAGCATGTCTTAAAAAAGGTGATTTTTCATGTACCTTGTATAATGCCCAAGAAATATTGTTTGGAAAATAGAAATTTGGCACTTAAGGTGGTCAGGCACTATGCAATCTGATTGGCCAATCTCTGTACAACTCAATATTTAGGCAAAATAGGTAATAGGAAGACGCACTTGAACAATTCATTCAAATTATAGGAAATCAAACAGGCTCTTGCAATACATCCAATTTATTTAAGATCTAACTGATTGCAGTGTATGGTCACCTTTAAAGATCAAGATCTGAAAATATTAATTTATTGGGTTTAGAAACAATTCTCTGTTCTTTGTAATGTATTCAAAGATTTGGGTAAAGAAATAAAAAAAAGATTAGTATCAAAAGGATTAATTAACTGAGAACACCTACTAATTGCCTAACAAGACACATCCAATGAGATGAAATTAACCAATTGTGCGCTATTATCAATGAGAAAACCGCAGTTACCCTAGCACCAGTTGCAGTTTACATATGTGGGTATTTATTATCGCTATTTGCGCTTCAATGTGCGCCGGTTCGCACGTTCGATTAATGACTTTTCTGGCGCACCAATTAATGTATGAACTGGTGCAGGGCCTTCTTAGTAAATCACCCACCAAAGTGGCACATAATTGTAAAGTGGAAAGAAAATGATAAATGGTTGTCAAAATGTTTTACAAATAATTATGTTAAAGGTGTGGCATGCATTTGTATTTAGCCCCCCTGAGTCAATACTTTGTAGAACCACCTTTCGCTGCAATTACAGCTGCAAATATCTTTGGGTATGTCTCTACCAGCTTTGCACATCTAGAGAGTGACATTTTTGCCCATTCTTCTTTGCAAAATAGCTCAAGCTCTGTCAGATTGGATGGAGAGCGTCTGTGAACAGCAATTTCCAAGTCTTGCCACAGATTCTCAATTGGATTTAGGTCTGGAATTTGACTGGGCCATTCTAACACATGAATATGCTATGATCTAACCATTCCATTGTAGCTCTGGCTGTATGTTTAGGGCTGTTGTCCTGCTGGAAGGTGAACCTCCGCTCCATCTCAAGTCTTTTTAAGACTCTAACAGGTTTTCTTTTTATCCAACCAGTTCAGATTTATACTAAAACTTATTAATATATATATATATTTTTTACAGTGGATATGTTTAGTTTTGTGAGTTTATTTATTTTCATAGTATATAGAACCAGTTGCACGCTCAATGGAGTACACAGTTCAAGCTTAATCCCTTACTGCCCACAGTTACTGCCTCCTTACTTAGCAGCCCATCAGCCATCCATTTTATGTTTTTAAAGAGACAGCTTTGCGTGCACTACCTTACAGATGGGCCCCATTGATAGCCGAAAATACTGACAATAAGGTGGCAGGTAATTTGCAGACCACTCCAAGGGTACCCATTGTCAGGAGCATGTACACCCACCCACTAAAGGACTGTATGTAAGAGTGCACTTGAGGACACCTTTTGGGAGGTGGGAAGGGGGGAGGGTTAGCCAATAGTTAATGCCATTGTATTTATCAGTATTTATACCTATAAAAATCTGGTTTGCCTTGTTACAGTATAGTTAATTTCTATATCATAGGCTAGTGTTCACCTGACTTAGTTCAGCACCTTTAAACATATTCAGTTGCTTGTTTACTGATTCATACATTGTTTACCCGCCTTGCCATAATACAACTATTTAATCTACCATCCAGTTGCTTGTGGCCTATTTTCTGTGTATTGTTATAAAGTGGTAGCATACTAACACTTAAGTTACACAGATGTGAGAAGCCTTCAACCTATAACCAAGTGTGTCAGTGTCAGAGTTGTGGCACAGCAGAGAACCCAACATATCCTACGGGAGTGAGCGCTACATACCTAAACCGGAAAACAGACATTGAATTTATATAAAAGATTACCAGTTCTTAGGCGTGGTAGCTGTATTTGTTTTTACGTTCCTTTTTTCTTTCATTTTCTCCTGGTGATCCAATCCATAACACACTTCATGTATACTACCCTCACTGCCCTGCTGTATCTATCATTGCCATTGTTGGAGGGGGTTAGTGACATGGACAGTGTGTATTTGGCTAAATCATATTTGTTAAAAATGTTCTTGTAACAGGGTGTTAAATGTCCAAAAAGTATGGTCCTTCCTCTTCGGTTACTAAGCAACAGACATGTCATCATAGGATATAAATAGACAGGTGGGTGGAGTCAAGTAGTCAGAGTGCATACCACGATGGACGCAGATATGAATTCTCCTTTAAATGGTCTGGAAATTTTACTACGCAAAGGATTGTGGTTACCCCCTCGGGAGGAAATACCCTTAGGATTGGGAGAAATAGAAAGAATTAGGGTAAGGCATCGTAAATTTTCAGAGTGTATGAGCACCAAGTTAGGGCTCTTTCACACGGGGCAGATCAGTCATGATCCGCCCCGTGAACACCCGCTTGCTCAGCGGGGATCGCTCCGCCGATCCCCGCTGAGCAGAAAGATGACAGGTCCATCGCTGCACACTGTGCAGCTACGGACCTGTCAGAGCGCCGCTCTCCCCTATGGGGGATCGGATGATGACGGACCGTAGTGTCCGTCGTCACCCGATCCGATCCGAAAAACGGATGGAAAAGTAGGTTTTTCCTCCGTTACACTTTTCGGATCGGAGCGGGTCGGATGTCAGCGGACATGTCACCGCTGACATCCGACGCTCCATAGGGATACATGTATGTCCGTTTTTCATCCGAAAACGGAAGGATGAAAAACGGACATACGGATCCCTCGTGTGAAAGGGGCCTTACCCTAAAGAAAAGAAAAATAATCTCATCCGTTTACATAGACTGTGCTGCTATCATGTTGGTATTTTGGTATTGATTGGTTTACTGTTGCTACTGGAATGTTTGTTTTGCTTATTCTCGTTGGAGTAAAGTTTAAGTTCTTTAAAGCGGAACTAAAACCTCCTATCATTTTCAGGCAAGGAATCTGCCATCTTGGCCTTTGTTTGATCTTCAACTGCCATGGTGCTGCACATGTGATCAGTTATTACACCAGCTATTTAAAGGTTTGACAGTTTGGTTGAGAACACAGGCAAATGGGACAGTTAGCATTCTCGGCAGGTGCTAGAATGTAATTGTTTTTTGAAACTGTTAAACTGATGGGTTTAGTTACGTTTTAATTGAACCTGACTGGACAATCTTCTGTTGTGTAAAATAAAAGAAAAATTGCGCATAGAGAATGTATAAGCTGCCAACACACCACTAGACAATAGTGCAAAACAGGGTAAAAACAATAGTGTGGCGCTAAAGTGGACAAATAAAACACATGTGAATCAAAGATGGCCAGAAATGGCCAGAGCAAAGTGTAAAATGAATGAATATATAAATGTAAGTCAGAGATGATTACAAAGTGAATATAAAACCATCTTGAGAAAGTCCATCTTGAATCAAAAAAAGTGAAAATGAAATAAACGTGCAAAAGTCTTTTTTGGATAGTTCAACTTGATATTGAAAGTACAATCAATATGGTAAAGTGGTTACGCTTACCAGATACGATGGGCACATGTACCATATAGCACATGGGTCAAACAGGCAATCTTGAGGGAATAGCCTCAATGGAATCTCCCACAACAGGAACAATGGTGTGGTAAATGGTAACAGGGTGTTGACAGGGTATTTCAGCATCCAAAACAAACGTTGTTTGGTAGATCCCTTAAGCTCAATTTACATCTATGCATGTTGCTTTTGAGTGCTTCAGCAGTGCTGTTCGCGGTGCTTACCGCGTTTTTGGACATCTTGAGGGAATAGCCTCAATGGAATCTCCCACAACAGGAACAATAGTGTGGTAAATGGTAACAGGGTGTTGAACAGGGTATTTCAGCATCCAAAACAAACGTTGTTTGGTAGATCCCTTAAGCTCAATTTACATCTATGCATGTTGCTTTTGAGTGCTTCAGCAGTGCTGTTCGCGGTGCTTACCGCGTTTTTGGACATGCATTTTTACTGCAATTTGCGTTTTGCGTTTTTTGGTGCTTTGGAGTGGGGAAGAGGCCCAAAGCCCCCCCCTGCCGCAAAGCACCCATTCCCCCATGTTGAGGGCATGTGGCCTGGTATGGTTCAGGTGGGGGGCGCTCGCTTGTCCCCTCCCTTTCCTGACCTGCCGGCTGCATGCTCGGATAAGGGTCTGGTATGGATTTTAGGGAGACCCCCATGCCATTTTTTCAAAAAATGTTGGTGTGTGGGGGTCCCCTCTGAATCCATACTAGACCCAAAGGCCTGGTATGGACTTGGGGGGGACCCCACGCTGTTTTTTTTCATTATTTTTTTTCTAGCCGGCATTTTTTTTTTTTAACATTGAGCAGGAAGCCAGCTGACAGCTGATGACTCATCGGTTGTTAAGGATGCGGCGGCCGGCTTCCCAGCCCCCTCCTTAGCAACCAGCTATATATAGTGTAAAAAAAAAAATTAAAACCGCAAATCGCGGCAAAATCGCGGGAAAAATGTGGTACTTGCATTTTGGATGCGGGTCCATTGAATTCTATTACATGCAAAACTCTGCATTTAGCGGGAAAAAAAGTCCCAGACCCTTTCCAAAAACGCAGAGGCACAAAAATGTATTGATGTGAACATGTTCCATAGGAACCCATGTTCAAAAATGTCTCTGAATTTCTGCAAAATGCAAAATGCATCAAAAAACGCATTAGTTTGAATCGAGCCTAACATGGGAGATGTGTGCTAGCTGCAGACTACACTGCTTAAACTGCACTATGAAGGGACTCTTCCTGGAGCAACTAATTAGTGGACACTGACAATGAAGTACTGGCGTGGGAGGGTGGATTCTCCACCCCAAGGAGTCTGGTCAGGACTCAATGTGTAACATACAAACAAAGAGTTGGGGGGGCACACCCTAAACCCGAATGCCTCTGCGTTTATATCACAAAAAAATAAAAAAAACAGTGGTGATCAAATACCACCAAAAGAAAGCTCTATTTGTGTGAAAAAAAAAAATATATAAATTTAGTTTGGGTACAATGTTGCATGATGGCAAAATTACCAGTTAAATTAGCGCAGTGCCAAATAGAAAAATATTGCCTGATCATGAAGGAGGTAAAAAAGTGGTTGTTGGGTCCACTGGCACCAATACTGACACCAATACTGGAGGTTATTATTGCACTCATATACCATGCAGTAAAAAAAGAGGGGACTTTGATTATGCCTCTGATAATGAAAATTAGGATCAATCAAAAAATTTAACGAAAACTTACAAGGTATTTTATTATAAAATTGCATAATGAAACTTGCCTACGAGAGCCTACACAGTTAGAAACACAATACAAATAGTAGTTCTGACCTCTTTCCTGAAGTCAGTGCGCAGTGTCTTTATCAAATTTGTTTGGGTGAAAAGGAATCCATGCTTGTCTCACGCATATTTGGCCATGGCTAAAACTCACGGAGGCATGACCTTCCCAGACCCTCTTTGATATTATCAGACAGTTCTCTTACCAGGGTATTGGCATGGTGCAGAGATTAGGGACATAAAGCGTGGGTATTAATTGAACAATTCAGTGCGGGGATCCCTCTACAATGTCTGCCATGGTTACGCCCAAGAACTCTTGGAAACCTATGGCATCATCCCCTTATAGGAGCAACCCTTAGAGTAGTCAACCAGAGCCACTTTTTCTCCAAGTCAGACGGGGAGATTACAGGGCTTTACCCAGTACTGGGAAATCCAGCATCCCCCCCCGGCTACACTGATAGCCACTTCAAACACATTTTTGGGCAAGGTAAAATTCGCCTCTGCGACTACCTTGTAGATTACAGGTTAAAGACAAGAGCTGAAATACAATCAATGCTTAACCCACCATTGGACCCGTGGTGGCTCCAGCAACTTACCCGCTTCCTTAGCTGTTTCCGCCTCGAGGGGTGGTCAAATTGTCCTAACTCACCGTTAGAAAATTGAAAAAATGGGGTATCTGAGGCCTATAAAGTGCTAATACTCTCTCCCGAGGGCTTCATCCCCGGATTTCTTTGGAAATGGGAAAAAGACTTGGATACCACATTTTCTGATGAGTAGCGTGATCACATTCTTTATTTTGCTCATTATTCCTCAGTGGTTAGTAAATATCAAGAATTGAGCTATAAGATCTTGACACGGTGGTACAAGGTACCATCTCTCTTACAGAAAATCTATCCCGACGCGACGAACATCGCTGGCACTGCAGAGAGGCAGAGGGTACTATGTTGCATATTTTCTGGTCTTGCCCGAAAATGGGAAGGTTCTGGTCTAAAGTGCGAGAAATTATAAAAACAGCTCACTGAACTTGATTTGAGATCAGACCTGGCTAGATATCTTCTCCACCTCTCAGATTTCTCAAAGCGCAAATATAAAAACTCAATGGTGGCCTAACTTTTGAATGCAGCTAAGGCCTGCATTCCGGCACTATGGAAGCAGGAATCACCTCCCTCGATCTCGCTATGGCTTACCAAAATAGCTGACATACATGCCATGGAAAATATTCCTGCAACTATGCAAGGCAAAGAGGGAAAATTTAACAAAAAATAAATGGACCAATTGGTCTCTCTTTACCTGCTCCAGGGATTATGGCCATGCTCTAGTGAAGGGGGATTAGAAGTCTCTTTTTATATCCTCGTTTTTTCCCTTTTTTTTTCTCTTCTTTCTTTTTTTATAAATTGTATATTTATTAAAGATTTTTTGGGTCATACAGAGGTGACAAAACATTGTCAAAAACATGCACAGTAAGAGGAACATAAACATTAAAGTTACATTCAGGCAGCTTAAAAAGAAAAAAGAAAAAAAACTGTCGTTTGGAGACCGTCTAACTAAACTGAAGAATCAAAGTATAACCTATTATCAAAGAACATTGCAAGATAATGCAACAAGCCAGCCAGTAGGCATATCTAGATGTGTTTTAATAGATAAGAAAGAAAGAAGGAGAAGAAAAAAATAAATAAAAAAAAATAAATGAATAAATATAAAAAATAAAGTAGTAGAGACAAAAACATAGAACCAAAAGTGTAAGGATAGAAGAAGTAGCACCATGGAAGGGTAAGTTATGCGAACAGATATCTATACAGCATAAAAATAAGATTTTACATAAGAAACGACTATCATTCGGGGGGGGTCTTTCTGGACAGTAAATAGAATCATCCCAGGCTTCCCAAACTTTGGTAAACCGATAAGGAATCTTCAATAGTAGCAGTCAAGTGTTCCATCCTACGAGTGTCAGCTATATTAGATAGAAGCTGAGAGCTGGTAGGAGGGGAGGTGGACAGCCAGCAACATGGGATCGCCCTTTTGGCAGCTAGCTGTGCCCATAAATGTAGCCTCACTGTGCCCATAAATACTGCTCACTGTGCCCACAAATACTGCTCACTGTGCCCATAAATGTAGCCTTACTGTGCCCATTAATGCAGCTCACTCTGCCCATAAATGTAGCTCACTGTGCCCATAAATGTAGCCACACTGTGCCCATACATGTAGCCTCACTGTGCCCATAAATGTAGCCTCATTGTGCCCATAAATGTAGCCTCACTGTGCTCATAAATACTGCTCACTATGCCCATAAATGTAGGCTCACTGTGCCCATAAATGTAGCCTCACTGTGCTCATACATGTAGCCTCATTGTACCCATAAATGTAGTCTCACTGTGTCCATAAATGTAGCCTCACTGTGCCCATAAATATAGCTCACTGTGCCCATAAATATAGCTCACTGTGCCCATAAATATAGCTCACTGTGCCCATAAATGTAGCCTCACTGTGCCCATAAATGTAGCCTCACTGTGCCCATAAATACTGCTCACTGTGCCCACAAATACTGCTCACTGTGCCCAAAAATACTGCTCACTGTGCCCATAAATGTAGCCTCTCTGTGCCCATAAATACTGCTCACTGTGCCCATAAATACTGCTCACTGTGCCCATAAATGTAGCCTCACTGCGCCCATCATCAATACAGACTCACCATGGTGTGTGTCATGGAGCCGGGTCTGTGTTCAGCGGCGCTGTAGCAAGGTCCCGCCCCGGCTCCTGTGATAGGCAGAACACTGATAATCACACGAGCTGGTCTAGGGGGGCGGGACCTTGCTACAGCGTCACCGAACACAGACCCGGCTCTGTAACACACAGCCTGCATCTCCGTGACACACAAGAGGAGGAGAGAGGGAGGGGAGCGTTGAAGGCTTTTTTACAGGACATTAGAGTGGCGGGGGGGCAGGGAATTCCCCCTCCGGGCCGCTCTGATGTCCTGTAAAAAAGCCTGCTCCGCTTCTGCCAGAAGCGATCAGCCAGGAAGCTGTCAGCATGGTCCAACCCTGCTCCTCACTCGCCCTGCACTAAATTCCACTCGCAAAATGCGAGCAGGTGAGTGGAATTTTTGAGGGCCGGTGTATACTACAGAAAGTGTTTGGGTTTGGCTTGAAGAAAAGGTGGCATCCCCAGGCGGTGAGAGGCTCGGAAATTTGAGGTGAATTATCTATGGTGTGATCTGTTACCATCTGGAACCAGTCTGAGTGGGGTGGTGTTACTGGATGATTCTAACATACGTATGTGGCCACACCTTCTGGTAAGTGACCTGTGTGCTCATGGGTGTGCACCAAAGTGGTAAAAAGGTGGCAGGAAATCAGCATTGGTCCATTTTGTCCAGGTGAACTCTTATGCCCCGTACACACGGTCGGATTTTCCGACGGAAAATGTGTGATAGGACCTTGTTGTCGGAAATTCCAACCGTGTGTGGGCTCCATCACACATTTTCCATCGGATTTTCTGACACACAAAGTTTGAGAGCACAATATAAAATTTTCCAACAACAAAATCCGTTGTCGGAAATTCCGATCGTGTGTACACAAATCCGACAGACAAAGTGCCACGCATGCTCAGAATAAATAAAGAGATTAAAGCTATTGGCCACTGCCCTGTTTATAGTCCAGACGTACGTGTTTTACGTCACCACGTTTAGAACGATCGGATTTTCCGACAACTTTGTGTGACCGTGTGTATGCAAGACAAGTTTGAGCCAACATCCGTCGGAAAAAATCCTAGGATTTTGTTGTCGGAATGTCCAAACAAAGTCCGACCGCGTGTACGGGGCATTACACTTTATTTATTGGGCAAGTTATTTATTTTTTTTGGTTGGACATTGAAGTAGAGTCTAATAGGCTGCATGTGATCTGCTTTCGTATATAATATATATGAACGTTATCAGTTTATTGCACGTATCACTTTATTTTTGTAATTTTTTTTTATGACACTTTTGTAATTGCATCAGTTTTGTTCTCTGTATCATTTTTGTGAATTTGGTTTTCATTATTTATTCACAAAATGGGTTAGCACATCTATCCAACATTTAATATCTAATGAATGTAAGTTGTGGTGAGCTTTTAGAGTCATATAACAAAGACAGGTGAAGCCTATAAGCCGCGCACCCTGGACCAATCAATAATCAAATTAAAATATAGTAAATAAGAGCAGCTCGTAGTGTGACCTATGGTCAAAATTATTTCCATACTGCGCTCATATGCATCTATCAAAATATATATTTGGTGGTGGTTGGTGGTGGTTTATGGACTTTATCATTCATATATATATATATATATATATATATATATATATATATATATATATATATATATATATATATATATCTATATAGATATATAGATATATATATATATCTATATATCTATATATATATATATATAAATGATAAAGTCCATAAACCACCACCAACGACTCTTAAATCGTGTGCACAGTGACATATGCAAATTCAGTGTGGCGCCTTCCACTGGTATTAGGCAAACATCCTACTCACCAGACCAATCAGACACCCATAACGGATGTCAAATAAGCAGGGATATATATATAGAGATGTATCCACCAATGAAAGCAGCCCTCCAACGATGATTCAGCCAAACGAAGATAGAGGATCACATATCAAGGAAAGAAGAGAGAAGAAATATCCAATTTACGATGACTGTATAAAATGTGCGGAGGAGGTGACGGGTTTGATCACATGACCCCTGATGTTGTCAGACATTGCTGACAAAATGCATCGGGTCGTCTAGTGCGTGACATGTCGCATCCGCCATCCTATTGGAAAGCAGGTGGAACCCGATCGGCGTGCTTGCTTACCTCATGGGCTTCTTAAAGTGTACTGAATTAGCATCCAGAGTTTTCAACCAAAAGTGCTCTCTCCATGTATAACATGTAAAAAAGAAGTAATCCAATAGTGTAGTACCGTAATGAAATTTATTTAAAATAACACTCTCTTCCACCATTAAACTCATATCTAAAAAAATCACATCAGGCAGAGAAACACAGCACAGCAAATTGTCACAGCAGAAAAAACTCCAAACGAAAGAACCAGCGTATGGTGGTCACGGCGGCCCCAAGAAGTGTGGTCTTTGATGGCTGTACGGCAATCGAAAATGTGTGACGTAGTACGCTGTGACGGAGAGCGCCATACTAGGAAGTGGGGAAGCGGTTCCAAGGGACGGGTGAGACTGTCATCAAAGACCGCACTCCTTGGGTCCACCGTGACCACCATACGCTGATTCTTTCGTTTGGAGTATTTTGCTGTGACAATCTGCTATGCTGTGTTTCTCTGCCTGATGTGATTTTTTTAGATGTGAGTTTAATGGTGGAAGAGCGTGTTATTTTAAATAAATTTCATTACGGTACTACACTATTGGATTACTTCTTTTTTACATGTGGAGAGAGCACTTTTGTTGAAAACTCTGGATGCTATACGTTGGACCACTGGAGGTCATTATCTTACCCCCTTTCTGTGTGGGTTAAAGCCATTCAGCCAAACACGAGAGTGTGAGGCAATAGGAGCTGGTGAGTTTGTTCACCTAAGGGGAGTGGAATCACAGTCACAGAGGTGTGGTGGAAGATTAATTTATTGAAGATCTTCATTATATCACGTCACGGATTTAACGGATGTCAAAAGGAATATATATATTTATCACTATTTGCTCATCACCATTTTTTGGACTTTTCACATTTTTGGCTGTCTATTTAACTGGAAATTTGCAAGATTTTTTGGGATATTGTGGCTTTCTCCTCTGTTCATGAGAATGGTTGGCCTTAGTGAATCCCCTCCAGGTTTTCCATGCGGGTGTCGATGGCGGCTCCAGTGTGATGGATGAATGATGTCAGCGTTTTTATTTTAACTACATTACGGCTGTGTTAACACTAATAATAAAGACGTTATACTTTGGATAATAACCCCCTTGTTACGCACCCCTGAAAAACGAAAACTCTTTTCTGAAACATTGAAAAAAAGAGAACGATTGTTTGAGACTTTATATGAGGTCATGACCAAAAAGAGCCATACCTCCATCCCTATCTATGGAGAAATATGGGGGAGGGGGGAAAAAGGGGGCAAGTGGGACTTTATATGAAGCACATAGTCACAGGGAAAACAACTATCAGTATGTGTATAAATATAAATACGTTTATTGTAGTACAAATAGACTATGTATAACAAAGTAGAAAACAATAATTGATAATAATAATTATATGCAAAACCCATTAAATTCATATATATACACGTACATGTTGAGTATTAACATATTGCAGCAATATCTACAGATATGAAGATCAACTCCAAGCTCTCTAATCCGCATTAGGTGTAATAGGAGAGAAACCCTAAATTGGTGGTATCTCCATTCTAAAACCACAAGTAAGTGTAAATTGGGGCATAACATTTGTAGAGAACATGTAAGTACAAACACGGCTATTAATTAGCTCCACTCGTTACCGGTGGGCCTTATATTCCTAGCGTCACACCGTGCCTCCTATACACAGCAGACCTGTTTGTAAGTACTACTATGGGGTTGGTTCCATTCCTATATGTGCGTTATTTCCTCTGATATATGCTAACTACTTATGGGCATTTTTGTACTTCGTTTTAGATTCATACCACGTGCCTGCTTCTGAAGAGTGGTAACATCAAACCATGAAACGCGTTGAGAATTTATAGCCGTGTTTGTACTTACATGTTCGCTACAAATATTATGCCCCCCAGGACCCCACTGTCGCCACATTTTATTCTCAGCGCTGTTTTTTACATCATTTTACAAGTGAGTGTACATCCTTTTTATTTAATAAATTTCTTCCCTAAACGGATTCACACTATATGGCCTTTTCCTTTCTTTCCATCCTCTACCTGCCTCCTTCAACATCAATTTGAGCGAAACAACAATGTGCGTTCCGGTCTTCACATTTCTCTGGGTTCCTGCATCGCCTTGAGTGACAGAGTAACTCGTGGGTCCATCCACCAACATCGCCTTCCCGGGCCATTCCCAGCCACCCATCACCTAAGCGCATCCGACCCAGTCCGGCGTACGCCCCATTGGGTCCACTCCATCCGGTAAGCCTCTTCATAATTGGCGGTGGTATGTCTGTTTTTCATCTCAAGATTATATACATCTTTGTTTGGAACGTTTTTCTGAAGATTTTTTCCTCCATGCACATATTGATGATTCCTCTGCAGTATTTACACTTGGAACTGTGGTTTTGACGTTTTCCATACTGGACGTTTTCACATTTCTACTAGCGCTACACTTACTGTGTGTTTTCTCTCTGTTTTGCTTTGTTGGTTGTGTTAGCTGCTTTTTTTCGTTACGGCAGCGCAGAATTGTTTTGCATATATACAAATATTATGCCCCAATTTACACTTACTTGTTTTTTTAGGATTGAGATACCACCAATTTAGGGTTTCTCTCCTATCATACCTAATGCGGATTAGAGAGCTTGGAGTTAATCTTAATATCTGTAGATATTTCTGCAATATGTTAATACTTAACGTGTACGTGTGTGTATATATATATATGAATTTTAATGGGTTATGCATTACAACTATTAATTGTTTTTTTACTTTGTTATGATGTGAATGTACAATGTATATGTAAAGCGCTGCCTAAATTGACGGCGCTATATAAGTACCTGAAATAAAATAAAATAAATATACAGTCCATTTGTAGTATAATAAACATATTTATACTTATTCATATACTGATAGTTGTTTTCCCTGCGACTGTGTGCTTCATATAAAGTCCCACTTGCCCCCTTTTTTCTCCCCTCCCCCCATATTTCTCCAATTTTCTGTACAGGTTGGGTACTCCTCACCAGCAGAATACCATTGGGTGGAGGATACAGAGAGGTACCATTCGCACATTGGGATATATTTATATTATGCACAAACAGATGTTTCTTTTTTAGAGAATGTTTTTATTGGATTTTTTGTAAAAAATAAAGAACTATGTTTTATATATTACACAGTCTTGTCTGATATTGCCTTTAAAATACCAATATACATGGGGGACATTTCTTCTTTCCATAATATTCTATCCACTGACACTAATGCTGGGGGTATTTTTGCCCTCACTGACATCAATGCTGGGGGTCATTTTACTTCACCTTCTACAATGTGCATTATGCAATGCATTATACACGTTACAAAAAAAATATAGTAGGGCCTAAATGGTATTGAGATATACTGCATATATAATAATTGTTTGCAGAGTTTGGGCTTATTTAAAGAGGAAAATCCTGAAAACCCTGAAAAATAAAAAATCAGCAGCTACAAATGCTGTAGCTGCTGACTTTTAATAAACATGCACTTACCTGTCCAGGGATTCATAGGATGCATGTTGTAAAACATTCCACTAGGTGGCACAATTGTACCATTCCGTTCCAATTCACAAGACGCTTTGAAATGTAGCAGAGTTGTTTTCAGGTATGCATCTAACAAGTCAGAGGGGCTTTTATAACTACCTACTGTTACTCAAGGCAAGAAAAAAACAAAACAAAAAAACAGATAATTTGACTTTACCGGTACAGAGAGGACAGACACATAAATGAATAAAAAATTTACATGAAGTTTATTACAAATTTAAAAATCACAGATTAAAATATTCAAAATATTGGTCCCCTGTCGGACCCTTGTAAACCACATATGCTATTCAAATATTTGCTCCTCTTCCTGATATGGCTGTTAACCATTTCAGCACCACAGGGCAGCAGCTACAGAGAACAGCTGCAGCCAGTGTTTCTCTCCCAATTCTTAGCCAAGCACCTGGTTGCTCATGGTAGAATCTGAGTGTACAATCTCCTTCAGATCTACCAACAAGTATCTAGTAAAGGGGACTGCCTGACTGGATCCAAATTAAATGCATTGCTTAGCAGGTCTTCATATTATAGTTTTGGTAAACTAGGAAGGAAAATGTACAATCAGATTGCACAACGTAAATTGTAAAGTGTATGGTAAGCTTTAGATTTATTAACATCAATTGATTTAAAATATCAAGTATACCATAGCTCTTTTTTTGTTTTTTGGGGTTTTTTGTTTTGTTTTTTTGCAGCATATCTTTTACCATTGTTTCCAGAATTCTTTTTTGTCCTGTGCTCTATTGTTCACTGATGCACCTCACCACCACTAGTGTAGAGCAAGTATTGCCTGTTGTTTTTGGTTATATGCTCTGCTTTATGTGTACTACAATTCCCATAGAGCAGAATGTGTCCGCAGGTAGGTGGATGTGTTGATCCGTGTCCTGATTTAAGCACTTTAACCTGATTTTCCAGCCCGGGCCTTTTCTGGCACTTCTCTCCTACCTGTAAAAATCATAATTTTTTTGCTAGAAAATTACTCAGAACCCTCAAACATTATATATATATATATATATATATATATATATATAATTTTAGCAGAGATCCTAGGGAATCAAATAGTGTTTCTTGCAATTTTTTATGTCACACGGTATTTGCGCAGCAGTTTTTTTAAACGCAAAAAACACTTTCACAAATTAAAAACAAAAACACTAAAGTTAGCCCAATTTTTTTGTATAATGTGAAAGATGATGTTACTCCGAGTAAATAGATACTAAACATGTCACACTTTAAAATTGCACACACTTCAGTACTTAAAAATCTCCATAGGCTACGCTTTAAAAATGTTAACAGGTTACCAGTTTAGAGTTACAGAGAAGGTCCTGCACTAGAATTATTGCTCTCACTCTAACGTTCATGACGATACCTCACATGTGTGGTTTGAATGGCGTTTGCATACGCAGCCGCGACTTAAGTATGCTTTAGTTTCTGCGTGTGAGCACAAGGGAATGGGGGGGGGGGTGTTTAAAACTTTTTATCACATTTATTCCTATTACAAGGAATGTAAACATCCCTTGTAATAGGAATAGGGCATCACAGGTTTTCTTTAGGGAGAGATCTGGGGTTTATATGTCCCTACATTTCTCCTCTATGCTGGAAAGCCTGAGATAAAAAGAACAAACATAAACAATCTCAGACTTGCCAGGAAAAAAAAACGCAGTGTGTACATCTGTCGGCGCCAGAATAACGTCACTTGTGGCCTCCGAGGGCCATAGTGATGGTCGGGGACCATCTGGTCCACGGTCAGCTCCATGGTAAACCACCGCCTTCCAGCTCCCTGATCAGAAGAGGCTAGCCAGGAGAAGTACTGGAGGGCGACAGGAGGGGAAGCGTCCCCTCCCGCCGCCTGCAAAACCAATCAAGCGGCGGAACAGCCACTATTAACCCCCCTGGCGGTATTCCTGAGTCTGGCTCGGGTTGGATTTTTTATACCAAAAGCGGTATCCCTGAGCCAGACTCGGGCTTGCATCGCAGGATCCAGGAAGAGTTTACTTACCTTGTCCCCTGGATCCTGCAATGTCTCCCCGCTGTGATCGGCGAGCCGCTGTGTCTCGCTCGATTCACAGTGCCGAGCTCCGTTCCCTGCGAGCGTTGCGACGCACGGGGACGGAGTTCGGCGGTAAATTCAAAAGTGAAACACACAGTATAGATACAGCATACTGTAATCTTACAGATTACAGTACTGTATCAAATAACTACACATCCCCTTTGTCCCTACTGGTCTGCCCAGTGTCCTGCATGCAGTTTTATATATATAAAACTGTTCTTTCTGCCAGGAAACTGGAGATTGTCCATAGCAACCAAAACTGTCTCTTTACATCAAAAGTGGTTTTAGAGCAGCTAGAAAAAAGCGATAATAAATTAGAATCACTCGCAGAATTGAGCGATAGTGATTTGTGGGGAGATCCGTCATCAAACACTAAAAGTAACGAAAGCTAAAATTCTGCAACTGAGCAAATTTCAGTGTTTTTGATTTGATTATATTATTATATAATTTTTATTATTATTATATTATTATTTGTTATAATTATTTATAGTTATTTATTATATTATAATTTTTTATTTCGTTTTTCAAACTTTATCATACCCGGGATGTCTACTAGACTCTTGTTTGGACAGATTTAAGTGAACTATTCCAAAGAATTACAGGCCTACAATATAAAACGCCAAATTTCTGTGCAAAATAATTGTACCGCTTTCAGCACCTAAAATCAGAAATAATCATACCGCCAGGGAGGTTAATGCTTTTACATTGCAGGGAATCGCCAGCTGAAAAAAAACAATATCCGAACAGCAGCTGTAGGCATCATTCAGATCTCTCCACTTCAACCTAAGGGCGTCATATGACGTTCACCTAAGGTTAAGCGTTTTTAAAGTACAGCCCGAAGCAAAAGAAAAAATACAGCGTAGGGCTGGCATGAAGTTGGTTGTTAGGCAACATGGGGCTGCAGGGGATTGGGCAGTCAGCGTGGGGCAGGGACTGCACTAAGCTGAGAGTGAGAGAGGAAGGGGAAACCGGACATCCGGTAAACACACGAGGAGGAGAAGCATTCCCGCCCGCCCTACATCGGATTGGGTCGTTCTCTGCTTGTTTGTTTGTGGTGTTGGTTCGTCTTTCTTTTTCTTACAGGGTATGTCCAGTTGGGTCTTTGAAGGCATTTTTAAATAACCTGCTGTGTATTAGATGATTGGGACCCATCTAAGGTATGGGTCCCCGGTGGAATGCCAGTTATGGGATTAACTGGTAGTTACAATGGTGTATCTGCAAAATGTGGTTCGTCCCCAAGCCGGTGCAATGCGACAGGGACTGTGGGAAGTAGTTACAAGCAGATACAAGAAAAATGTTAATACTTAGTGCCTCCAAGGATCAGTAACCAAAAAAGTGTTATGTTTTGTTTGGTATTATTGGTTTACTTAATTGTGAAATTTTAATAAAGGGGCCAAAGACGCCCATTTTACTCCAACCTCGGTGTCAGTGTATTTTTGGCAATCTTAGAGGGGTACAGTATTCCAGGATAAAAAGAGTCAGGATACATCTGGGGTACCTTTTTCATGATAATTGAGACCTAATATAATATTTTTCACCAAACAAAGCTGTCAATGGTTGCCTTAAAACTCTACATATTATTGCCTTTACTTATTAGAACAAACAGTCTGGCAAGGAACAATGTATAAACTGTTCATCAATCCCATTGCTTCAATAACTCTAAAATGATAAAGTTGCAGTCAGATGGGTTACTGTGCGATGCTACGTCGCTGCCCTTCAAATTAACTAAAATGCTTAATAAAGCTAAAACTAAATGTATTTGCTTTTTAATAGATCGCAGTATGCTAAAACATTACTGTAACTGACAGATTCATTTAAATATATCAGTCAGCAAAATGAACCATAAAAAACAGAAACACTAATGGGGGATCTTAACGAGAAAGGCACATTAGAATGACTGCTAGTTTGTCATCTCACACAGTTGGTGTACTAATTATGTGTATAAACGGTGTGCCTTTAGGCACCTCTTTACCGATAAGTAAACTGTTCAAAGTTTTACAGCAATATTGCTTGTAGGTTCTTCCCTTTGTGGAAAGTCACACAAACATCTGCGGACTAGACACATGAAATCTCGGTCCTTTGATTTATGCTTTCTATTGATGTGAAATCTTTTGGTCTGAAAAGTGACATGTTTTATGAACTCTTTACAAGTTTGCCCTTTACAATTGTGGTTAGACTGTGCAGCATTTTCCAGAAATTCACTGTAAGCAAGGACCATCTCAGGGTTTTTTGGTCTAGCTGACCACGATTACAAAACACAACAAAATAAATAGATTTTAATGTATTATGCAGGGTTGCTAATCTAAAATATAGCCTATACAGACTAATTCCAAAAAACTGGGTATAACTCAATTTATGTTCTCATTGATTGATTGATTAACTCATTTATCATTTGATTTATGGGGCAGAGTTAAAGCAAAACTCATGCCGCTTCCAACCTGAAAATTGTAGATTTTGTACTGCAAATAAGTTTTAATACCTCCCCAATCTCTTACCTGTAGAACGAACACTGGAGCAACATTTAAAAACAGGTCCCCTCATGAGTTGGTCTTTTCAGCTTTTAAGGTTGCTAATTATATAAAAAAAAAAAAATCAGGTTTAGACTCTTTTTTTTGGGAAGCCGTATGTACAGGTGCAGTAATGTTGAGAAGGCCCCCTAGCATGCAGGTTGTTAGGAAAATACTTGGAGCTACAGGTGGCATATTGCTTAGCAGTGATGGTGTGCCGAAGCACCACCACGCCTCACTAGTGTCCAGTGCAGTCAGTCAATCGTTCTCTTTGCAGGCCATAGGCCTAGAATTACTATGGCAGTCCAGATAAAATTACCATTTGATCAAGACTACAGCGGGGGCCAGTCACTGCTTTCACAGACTCATGGAATTGATCACCACTTCTATCGCCAAACCTTCTGTCCACAGTAGCGCTCAGTTATAGTCCAGGCCTCAGTGTCAGTGGGTCATCATGGAACCTTTGGTTTGTGTCCAACTGTTTGCAGACTTTAAGCAATTGCACTCACTCTGTCTGCAATTAATCACAATCAGCATTATACAGAAGCAAAATAGCTTTCTTCCAACTCTAAATGTACTGTTTGCAGCAAGTCTAAATGTATTGTTTGCAGCAAGTTTGTAGCCAGCCTGAGCTCTGTTTGTCTCCACTATCTGAGTTTGTTGGATTCCAATGACATTGTTTTCTTCTGCCTTTCAGTAGGTAGAGTAATAAGCTACATGTTTGGGTTATGAACATTCATTTCACCTTAGTTTATCATTGAGGGACCTATGCCAGTGATGTGGGATGGGTAAGAGAATAAATATTTGGGAAAACCTTCTAGAAAGGTGTCTGCCCTCTCAGGCTTTACATTTAGAGGATGTAGCGTTAGAAGGTCCCATGCTGCCTGGGCCTTAAGGGTATAACTTTTGAGAGGTTTAGTTCTTGCTTCTTGGACTCTTATGCCTGGGAGAGGAAGCAAATACAGACTTGACCTGTACTATAGCTTTCATTCATGAGAAGAATTTTATGAATGTAGGAGGCTGACCTTTCATTCATCTGCCTGTTTTTCATTCATAATAGCTTTTCCTTTGCTGGAAGCTACATTACTGTTTTAATAAATGGAGAAGAGGGGCGGAAAGGGCAGACATAGTCTGTGCTATTGATGAGTGCCTATGACAGGCCAAGTGGCTATATGGCCCTCCCAGCACCAGGAGATTACTAGTGTGGGGGTATGAGGGGCAGAGAGCTGAAGATTTCAAAAATGGAGCAGCCACCAGCTCAAGGGAGACTTCTCATTGAATGTAAGTACCATCCCGTGTGCTCATTAAAAAAATAAATCTAAATTTAGGCTTTAAATGTATCAGTCCTTCTGGCCTACTGAATCAGCAATAGCCTGTGGCAGATATACTACAAGATAATACAAAGTGCTACTGAGTGGAGGGAATTTTGCTGCTGTTTTTGGGTATGCTGTACCCCTTATCCTTACTCCCCCGGAGATCTGACCAAAAAAATGTTCCAAAAGAAGATTTCCAGAGTGGAAGTCTTTCTGTCCATTGCCATCGGTAGATTGATAACTGTCTGGTTGCAGTTACAAGGCAAATCACCACTAAGAAATTCTAAGAGAGCCTGTTAATTGAAGCAGCTCCATCAGGGGCATTTATAGCGCTTAGCCCTGAAGGAGCTTCTGGATGTATTGGGTCCCCTGTTCCTGTGCCCATGACTCTGCAAACAGCACCACACACACACACACTAACACCCCTGGCTGACCAATAAACAACAAAGGAACATAATGGGTAGCAAGTTCTA
The DNA here is from genome assembly GCA_037952925.1 of Lithobates clamitans. NCBI lineage: Eukaryota > Metazoa > Chordata > Amphibia > Anura > Ranidae > Lithobates > Lithobates clamitans. The sequence goes on along the minus strand of JBBGZY010000842.1, from coordinate 3,637,994 downwards.
ATGCAAATATTAAACAGTGGCAATCACAATGGCATGTATAAAGCACATCCCCTTCTGCACTCTATTCTGGTGAATCCTAACTGAAGGTGAAAATATAACACATTGTCAGCTCAGCAGTCAGTAGTAGCTTGCTCTACTCCTTCTGCTGGCCTGTGTGTTAGGGGCCCAAAATGTTTTGTTGGAGCACATGGGGTAGTGTTCCTTGAAGAACTGATGCAGGCAATATTATAGTGTTCCTTTGCAGGCAACTCCATACCTCTGTTACAAAGATTTAGTGCAAGGTTGGCCAGCGGCCTCTCACAAGCTCCCTGTCAGCATTAGACAAGGTGTCCCCTTCTGCCAATGTCCTCAGCGTCTTCCTCCTTAGCTAGTCAGCCAACTCCCCAGCTTTCAGAGTTCAGTCCACTTCTCCAGAATGGCGGCCACTCTATCTCTACAGCTCTCGGGTACTGCCATCCACTCACTGCCTCTGTTTCTCTCCCCAGCTGCAGCAAGTCTATCTCAGTATCTCTGCACAATGCCACTTCTTCCTCTTTTCATCTTGGGAAAATACATAAAAATACTTCCCTTCCTTCACACCACAGTGTAACTGGAAGTTGAAGTCCAAGAACAAACTATATTACAGGTTAAGTCTCTTTTATGCTCTACATTTCCCACATTCCTTCACATCTTTTCTCAGAATCTCCAGCAGTCCATGCCCTCACTTCACCCCCCAGTGGATGGACAGCAGCTTAACACTAGCTGCTCTGTATTCTGTGGCAAGAGCCAGTCCTGAAACCATACCGTAAGCTGTCTCTGAATCCTTTCCCCAAATATGAGCAAAAGCTGCATTGTACACAGGAAACTGGCAGTCAAGTCCAAAAAGCTGCTCCTCTCTCTGCCAGCATTGCAGTCTGGGGCTACACATATATAATGATGCAAAGGTACAATAGAGAATTCAGGCTGGCAGATGAATGTCATGATCCTCAGTTCACCAAAACTCATTTTGCCTTCAACCACTTGCCGTCCCGCCCATAAAACTTGTACTGCGAGTGGGTTGCACAGCCAGGCATAGCAATATACATGTACAGCGCCTGACACATGCACCCTGGAGCACCCCCTGGGGCTTGCAGCGCACCACTCCTGTGACCGCTGTGTCCACCGGACACAGCAAATTACTGTTACTGGTACCGAGCTGCTTTGAGTAGCTGGGGTACCACATGACTGTTAAGCGAACACATAATCAAAATGTAAGCAAAACTGTTATGAATGATGCTGTGATTGGCCCACAGCTATCACATGGTACCTGGGCCAATCACAGCACCCTGTACCATGTGATTAGCTGTTGTCAAACACAGATCACAATATTATTCAAGCTGTCATGAATAAAAGCCATTCATGACAGCTAAAACTATTGTTTATAACTTCACTGTTATAAGCAATCACTGTTATATCATATGAACTACTCTGATGACAGGATGTAGAAAAATAGTAAAAAAAAGAAAATAAAATGTTAAAAGAAGAAAAAATGTTTAAAAATTGAATAAAAAGTTACTTTATTTTTTAAAATGTTATGCATGCTGTTACCAGTCAGTATCCCTGATCACCACAATGCCAGTCATATGTTGACGCTGTACTGCACTGGTGATAGTATAAAAAAATGTGAAAAAGAAACACATTTTGCTTGATTTCTTCATTTTCCAAAAATTGTGACAAAAAAAACTACAACTTCAAAAAACTTGCAATACCCTGGACTGTCTACTTTGCAAAAAGGGGTAATTTAAGGGTATTTGTACTGTCCGGGCATTTTAAGACCTCAAATAAACAAGATAGACCATGAGTATATCAGAATTGGTCAATTTTTAAATATATACTTTGTAGATGCTATAACTTTTACAAAAAACAATTAATATACACTTATTGGGATTTTTTTTTACCAAAGACATGTAGCAGAATACATTTTGGTCTAAATTTATGAAGAAATTCTTTTTTCACCAAAAAACAACAAAAAAAACCCAGTGGTGATCAAAAGAAAGCTCTATTTGTATGAAAAAAAATAATTGAAATTTAATTTGCGTACAGTGTTGCATGACCGAGCAATCGCCAGTTAAAGTAGCACAGTGCTGAATAAAAAAAATGGCATGGTTATGAAAGGGGAAAAACCTTCCGGAGGTCAAGTGGTTAAGAGATCCTGTCAACAATCTAAAATATAGCAGAAAAAAATCAAGTATTTTAAATGCTTACTTGCAGCCTTTTACATTTCCATAAACATGTTATTGACCTAAATTTGTGTTCCTTAATTTACTAGAAAATTGACTCCGGGAAGAGTCAGTTCCTTGGCACAACCTGTTCCTCCTTGCATGTCATAGCCCTCTCTTCCTCTGAGAGTGTCTAAATACTGTCTCTTTTGACTCACCTTCTCAGTATTTCTGTTGATTGCCCTACAAGTGGCTACTGGGGAAGGAGCAAAGGACACTATAGGCCAGGGGTCTCAAAATGGCGGTCCTCTGGCTGTTGCAAAACTACAAGTCCCATCATGACTCTGCCTGTGGGACTCATGCTTGTAACTTTCAGCCTTGCAATACCTCATGGGACTTGTTATTTCGCAACGGCTGGAGGGCCGCCAGTTTGAGACCCCTGCTATAGACTGTGATTTGAGTGAGAGCTTTGGGGTTGCCGGGGCTGCTGGATGGTGGCACCCATCAGCAGTCTAAGGGCTTTTGGATGTCTACACAAGGGTGGCTTTTGAAAGCAAATAACATGCATGAAATACGTTACATGCCCATATAAGCCTTTGGAAAAATTGTGAATGGTCTGGTGAAAGGATCTCTTTAACAACTGTTATTTTCTGTAACAAGAGCTGAAAACATAATCTACATGTACAGTAAAGAACTGTAGATTTTGGAGCCCTTTCACACTGGGGTGGTTTGCAGGCGCTATTGCGCTAATAATAGCGCCTGCAAACCGACCCGAAAGTGCCGCTGCTGTGTATCCAGTGTGAAAGCCCCGAGGGTTTTCACACTGGAGCGATGCGCTGGCAGGACGGTAAAAAAAGTCCTGCCAGCAGCATCTTCGGAGCGGTGAAGGAGCGGTGTGTACACCGCTCCTTTACCGCTCCTGCCCATTGAAATCAATGGTACGGCGCGGCTATACCGCCGGCAAAGCGCCTCTCTTTCTGGTATTTAACCCTTTCTCGGCCGCCAGCGGGGGGTAAAACCGCCCCACTAGTGGCCGAATACCGACGGTAAAACGCCGCTAATAATAGTTTTACCGCCGACGCCGCCCCCCGCCCCTGTGTGAAAGGAGTCTAAGGGACATCTGCTCCCCATTCCCCATCCTTTCTTCATCATTATAAGTTTTCAAGAGAATGGACAGTGCAGGGCACCTACTGAAAACTGGAAGGGCCTACTGTTTGTTTTAAAAAAATTGTAAAAAAATAAAACGTCTTAAAAAAATATTATTAAATGTTTAATAAAATAAAATTAACATTAGGGTGCCTCTTCAGCATAGTACCCTGTGTAGTCACACATATCTCAGGCTGGCTACAGTTATTCCTTACTAATATGTTCAAAATGAGCCACATACCTCATTACAAGATGATACTGAAACCAATCACCCCAGCATGACCTTTATGACACATTGTCACGCTTTTAATTGACTTGTACATAATTGCTCAGCAAAATTGATTTTTGTGCTCCGTATAGGTGTGTAGTCATATACTTATTGGAGATCACCATATTCCCAGAAGATGTGTTTGTCAGGAATGCCACATGCTGCTGACCTCCATCATTTGACATTACTGTAGCTGAAGCAATCCAATTAAATATTAATGTGTTAAAGCAAAGAGCAACTTTCAAAAGTGTTAACCAGACACTGAGTGCTGCTCTGAAGGAGCTTTATGCTTTTATGGGTTATGTTATTATTAATAATATTATGCAGGTTTTATATAGCGCTGACAGTTTGCGCAGTGCTTTACAAAATAAAAGGATACAGTACAGCTACATCACCAAGTAATTAGAAGAACCCTGCTCGTGAGAGCTTACAATCTAAAATCTTTCACTGTACAATTTATTAGCTTCTGTTTGCAATTCGTTTAACTTTTCCAATGAATAAAGACAATCATAAGATAAAAGTTCTGTTTTAGAATAAGGCTTTAAAATTATGCAGTGTTAATTATATTCTTCAACAGAATGAACACCTTCTTTGCGACACTTTGTTTTATAATGACTGCAGTGTCCTTCACATGAAACAAAGGAAGGCTTATGCGTCTTCAAATACTGTATCCTTATCTCCTATGAATGCCTAAAACGGTACAAATATGCTTCTGGCAATGGTACTCAAGGCTGTTTTATATAACTAGTTGTAGGTTTTAAAGTGGAATTCAAAGCTAGAACTAACTAAGCTTAATACTGCTCCCTCTACCCTTCTAACACCTATACTAAATACCCTGTAAAGAGAAGATGCATATACTTACCTGTTCTCATGCCACTCCAGTCCGCTCTTTTATTTTCCCGATGTCAGGGCAGGGAGAGGAGAAAGCACCAATGACAGATGGAATGCCTGGGCGTTGATGCCATCCATAGACGTACTACAGGGCATCCATTGTCGGCTGTTCTTCTTCTCCCCTGAAGCTGGCCGCTGGCAGACAATCATGTGACTGGACCGGAGCACTCTGAGAATAGGTAAGTATAAGCATCTTCCTTCTACGGGGTAGTTAGTAGAGAGGGGCCGAACACCCCCCTGTTTGGTTCGCACCAAAGCTCCTGAACAGAGAAAAAGTTCTGACCGAATGGTGAACCCTATCAAAGTCTATGGGACCCGTACTTGAAAAATCAAAAGTTCCCATTTTGAAGGCTTATATGCAAGTTATTGGCCATAAAAAGGGTATCGGGTGCTGGGTACTCCCCTGGGAGACATATATCAATGCAAACATTTTTTTTAAAAAAAGATTGTTTTTGCAGGAACAGTGATTTTAATGATGCTTAACCCCTTAAGGACCTCTCCACGCAGATACACTGCGGCAGGGCAGCCCTCCTGCGTGAAATTATGCACCTGTACGTGATTTTGTGCAATTGGATTGAGATCTGGACTGTTTGCAGGCCATTACATTGACCTTATGTGTCTTTCTTCAAGGAATTTTTTCACAGTTTTTGCTCTATGGCAAGATGCATTATCATCTTGATAAATGATTTCATCATCCCCAAACATCCTTTCAATAGATGGGATAACAAAAGTGTCCAAAATTTCAATGTAAACCTGTGCATTTATTGAAGATTTAATGGCAGCCATCTCCCCAGTGCCTTTACCTGACATGCAGCCCCATATCATAATTGACTGTGGAAATTTGCATGTTTTCTTCAGACAGTCGTCTGCATAAATCTCATTGGAACCGCACCAAACAAAAGTTCCAGCATCATCACCTTGCCCAATGCAGATTCGAGATTCATCACTGAATATGACTTTCATCCAATCATCCACAGTCCACAATTGCCTTTCCTTAGCCCATTGTAACCTTGTTTTTTTGTGTTTAGGGGTTAGAGATGGCTTTCTTTTAGCTTTTCTGTATGTAAATCCCATTTCCTTTAGGCGGTTTCTTACAGTTCGGTCACAGATGTTGACTCCAGTTTCCTCCCATTTGTTCCTCATTTGTTTTGTTGTACATTTTCTGTTTTCAAGGCATATTGCTTTAAGTTTTCTGTCTTGACGCTTTGATGTCTTCCTTGGTCTACCAGTATGCTTGCCTTTAACCACCTTCCCATGTTTGTATTTGGTCCATGTTTTAGACACAGCCGACTGTGAACAACCAACATCTTGTGCAACACTGCGTCATGATTTACCCTCTTTAAGGAGTTTGATAATCCTCTCCTTTTTTTCAATTGACATCTCTGGTGTTGGAGCCATGCTTCAAGTCAGTCCACTTGTTGCAACGGCTCTCCAAGGTGTGATCACTCCTTTTTACCTACATACTAACAAGCAGATTTAATCTGATGCAGGTGTTAGTGTTTGTAATGAAAATTTACAGGGTGATTCCATAATTTTTTCCTCAGAATTGAGTGATTCCATAATTTATTCCCTGTGCTTGTTCTATAAATCTAACTGTTACTGGCCACCACAATTATTTTTCTTGATTTCTTTTAGTGTTTCTTAAAGCCAGAAAGTTGCCATTTGAAATGCCTTTAGTTTTTGGCCATGTCTGTGATCTGCTTTTTTTCTACAACAATAAACAACTGAAGGAACATCCTCAGGGACTGGTGATTCCATCATTTTTGCCAGGGGTTGTATAAACTTAACTGCAAACTAAGTCATAAGGCACTTTTCACACGGGCAATCCGATCAGGCCCGCCTGTCAGTTTTTTTAGGCGGACCTGATTGGACTTTTTCTATTGCCGGCAATTTAAATGTAATTTCATGCATTTTTTTTCTTTCAAAATTCAATTTTTGCTGCAGCACGTTCTATACATGCTACAGATGCGCCACATCACATGCAGACACATCAGCGACTATATTTATAATAATTTTTCATTTTTATTGTTGCACTTTAACCTCTTCAGCCCTGAAAGGTTTACCCCTTCATGACCAGGCCTTTTTTTCGATACGACACTGCATTACTTTAACTGAAAATTGCGCGGTCGTGTAATGCTGTACCCAAATAAAATTGATATCCTTTTTTCCCACAAATAGAGCATTCATTTGGTGGTATTTGATCACGTCTGTGGTTTTTTTTGTTTTTTTTTGCGCTATAAACAAAAAAAAGAGACAATTTAAAAAAATAAATAAAACATACAGAAAAAAATGTAAAATATCTAATTTATTCATCAATTTAGGTATTCTGCTACATATTTTTAGTAAATAAAATCCCAATAAGCGTATAATGATTGGTTTGCACAAAAGTTATAGCTGCTACAAACTATGGTATATACAACCAGGGGTTGTATTACAGGTTGACTTCAAGGATTGAGTGTGTATTTAAAATTTCTTGCTGATTAAAACTTTATTTGTTAATTTACCCCAATAGAGGGCTGCAGCCATTTTTTAAGGCGTGTTGTTGTTTTGTTTCTACTTTTTTTAACCTATGCAATGGGCAGTTTATGTGATTTTATGGGAGCGGTCCATATAGTCCCATGCTATTCCATTGGCCTGTGTCTATTTTGGATATTTGAATGAAAGTTGTCAGGGCCATGAAGTCAGGCAAAATCAGACCCAAGTAACATAATGGAAGTAAATCAGAAAGGCACAAAGTATAAGCTTTTAGGGCTATGTAATAGGCTAGTAATAGTCCGTTGCACTTACTAATTTAAAATAAAGTACAGTTTCAATTTACCAACTAGGATGAATGAAAAATATATTTTTTAAATTTAACATGATAAAGATAACAAATGCAAATAGGACAACATAATATACCTGATTTCCCCTAACATCTAAATTAACCAAATTATACATTTTAAATTCAATTCAATATTCATTGATCATTCATAGGATTTTTTTTTTTTTTTGATGAGTGCTGAAGTAAAAAAAAATGATTAGAATCTACACCAGATTTTCACCTGACAGTTAAAATGCATAGCATTTTTTTAAACTTGTCATATGGGTCATTTACTAATGTTTCTGAAAATTACTAAGTGCAAGAATCTGTACAGATGGCATTTGTCACTGAATTCCCTGAATGTTTTATATTGATGTCCATCTGCCTCTTCTTACAGGTTGCATTGAGATCCTGACAGAGCAATCTGTTATTTGACACAGATAGAGGTGACCTCGGGCCAGGCTCTTTTGAGAGCAACATAATAAGAATGCAGGCACAAGGGACTTCAGATGACTCAGGATTGCAATACAGATGTTGAAGAGAACAAGAAACCGTTATGGGTATTCTACTAAAAGGTAATCCATTAAGAAGGAGCAGCTATAACTGATGTACGCTGAGTGATCTTAGCACACTTGTTACATTTCCAAGACACGGAGAACAATTCACCTTATATTGTTGAATTTTAATTTTATTTTATCAAATTAATTAAGGCCTACAAATGAAAATTGCCTGAATGGGTCTGCTGAGAAAACAGGTACAATTGGCAACATGACTTAAAGGCCCGGTGCGATGTCTGTGCGATGCGATTTCAGCCAAACTGTATGGCTGAAATCGCATTGCATTCAAATAAAATGGTGCAGGACCCTTTTTTTGGTCCACACTGGAATCGGATCGCATGGGTGTTCACACTTATGCGATCCGATTCCTGCACCATTTTACAGTTTGCACTGCGATCTGCAAACCGATCTGGGGGTGTCGTTAATGTTACATTGACAACTGCAGCGGTTTGCAGATCTCAGTGTGAACCACTGTGCGATTCAGGTGCGATGCAGGAACCCGCACTGGATTCGCAGGGTTCTCGCATTGCAGTAGTGTGAACCGGGCCTGAAATTAATTGGGAAATGGTTGTCTGTATAGGGAGTGAACTTTTTGATCAACAGAAGTAACTGCTTTCCTTGATAATGGAGGTGATAACATTGCAAATCTCTGCAAGACTATTTCTCCAGCACATATAATTGCAGAGAAATCAATCTCTCTGAATGTTTAAAGTTAAACTCCAGCTAACAGCTAAATGCCCAGTTGGTGCACAGCTGATGGGCGTCACAATGCCAGTGCGAGATTTTCCACCTTTCTGGCTGACATTTGGATTGTGCTGTCTAAGCCTTAATGGGCGGCTTTGACCGCTCTGGCGAGGACGCCCCTCCTCCTCTGTCATGCCCGCGTGATGCTGGGCGTACACTGGTCACGCTGGGAGTATTTAACACGCACACCTGGCAGTATTAAACCCTTGTGCAGCTCATTCTGCACACAAACCGAGGGTGTCAGTGCTCAATGGGTTTGGAGTAAAAAAGAGTCTGTGGGAAGCAGCATGAAAAAGCGTAACAAATTTATTAAATAATGTACATAAGAAAGCCAAAATCCAAAGTCAATGCAATGATGATGTGGATGGTGGAAAGAATAAATATATTAAAAACAGCTTACAGTGTCACTGGGGTTCCCATAGCTACGAGGAGCTGACGACATCCACGGATGGAGTGAGCCTGGCAGTGGGGAGGGGCCAATCTCCCTACTGCACTCTGCCGGACAAAGGAATCGTTGGGTGGCCTGGACTCATAGGCTCTGTGCCAGGGGAGGCTGCGGGCCGTGGGAGGGTGGAGCATCGTATCTCACATATCAGTTTGCAGAACCAGCTGGTGTACTGACAGGGATCGGATTAGGCTGCGGTCCGCAGTCAGATGGCAAGCTGCTCTCCCTTGGTGGTGTGTAGGCAGGCATGTGGCTGCTCTTGTGGATAGACAAATGGAGTTGCCCTGGTCCAGATGTTAAAGCCGCGAGGCGGGAACTAAGGTCGGATAGGGTAGGCTCGTGCGGGTGGCGTCCAGCGCTGATGGGAGCCAAATGGACTGGGGAACTTGCGTGTGCTCGGGAACCAGCATGAAGCGCAAGCAGTACGGTTGCCGTGACTACGCGTTTTGCACACATGCGCTTTATAAAAAGTTGCAATGACTTTGGATTTTGGCTTTCTTATGTGCATTATTTATTAAACTTGTTATGCTTTTTCATGCTGCTTCCCAGAGACTTTTTTCTACTCCAAACCCATTAAAAGCTGACACCCTCGGTTTTGTATTGCGGTCACCCATATCTTCCAGTTATGGTCATTGTCTAGCTGCCTAGGGTTTAGCCCCTATTATAACACCTGTGACCCCTTTCCACATGACCACAGTTGAGCACTGTTGAAACTTTCGCAAATTCATTCTGCAGACACACTCAATTTTTGTCTTGCATCACAACTTGTGTATCTTCAAGGCGAATCCTCTGTGAGTTCTATTCACTTTTCATAATTTTATTACTTGGCTTATCTGTTTTTTCTCCTATCGGTTTGTGGGATTGTTCAATACATCACATTATCACCATTTTCCCAGCCTTCTTTTCAACGCCCATGGTCACGGCTCTGGGTTTTACTTACCCCTATACTCCAGTGACCTCCTTTTTTATTCCATTTGGCTATGGGCTTGTCCTATCTTCTTTACTATAAACACGATTATACATTATTATATAATTTAATTTTATCCACAGAAGTGGAGCTTATTTACATTACCATTTGGATCATTTTCTTGGGGATTTCACAAGTGCTCCCTGCTTTCTCCATGTGTCTCTGTTACCTCTGCTCCCGTGGTGGACACTCTTGGTAGTCCTCACCCACTGGTCGCACATACCAAACCAATGTGAGTATTTAAGGGATGCTATTCCCGTTCTCTGCATCCATTATCTCTCCCTCTGGGTACACTATTAGACCATTGTTATATTTAGGTTTTTTTATAGAATATGGAAGCATCTGAACCTGAAGAGTTGGTATTATCCTATGAAACGCGTCGGCCTTACATAGATGCTATATGACTACATAGATGTCTTTACATGTTTTTAATACATTATCCTCTAGACTGCGGTATACATTTGTCCCAAGTGATCCTTTGATGTGGAGGACAGTTTCTCTTACCGTACCAAGCAATGCGCTATGACATTCTTTGATATGTACCAATGATTATCAGCATGGTTTTGCCATACTATGTTTCTCCATGCCTTTCACGTATGTAATTATTGTTATATGTGTTGTTATTTATGGCTGTAGAATAATAAAATGTATTACTTCTATATTGACCGCTTACTAGCCTTGACTCCATGCCTCATTTAAAGTCCCAAACCCCCCTCTCGAAATACATGTATGTAAGCTGTTTGATCAGCCAGAAAATTGTAATGCATGAGGATATATTGGAATTATTATATTATTATTATTATACAGGATTTATATAGTGCCAACAGTTTGCGCAGCACTTTACAAAATGGATGGAGACAGTGCAGTTACAATATAATTCAATACAAGGCTCACAATATTACCATGTAAAAAGGAAAGGTCAAGTGATACAAAAAGTAATAGCCGTTGAGGATGAGTTTATGGAGAAAGTAAAGGTTTAGTATATTAGAAGAAATGACAGTTACCATTTTTTCCTGTGATTATTTAACATAAGTGCACTTTATGTTTGAAAATTTCCCTCCCGACTCTTATCACTTTAAATACTCTTTGCTCCAATAAGTAGTACTGATTGATGAACGCTATTAAAACACATACATTATTTCTGTAAAAAAAAAACAAAAAAAAAAACATATATTAATTGAATAATTAGGTAACATATGTATAATAGTCATTTAAGGCCTCGGATACATGGGTGAGTATGGATATAGGAGAATTTAGAGGTATCATAGCGATCACATAATACCCTGACTGGGTACCGAGCATCGTGATCCGCAGTGGTCACAGGATCACGCCAATGCACATGTGCTCAGCAATGTAGAAGTATGTCGCTGAGCCTGTAGCTGCCGCCCACTCGCAAGTACTGCGGGCGGGTAGCAAATTGGTAATAGCTACTTGGGCCCCTTGACTGCATAGGCTATTTTCTAGAAAAAATAAATTTAGTTTTTTAAAGTGGAAGTAAACCCATTGATTGGGGGTTTTAAACCCTTGTTTTTTAAAAAAAATAACAAACATGTCATACTTACCTTCACTGTGCAGTTCGTTTTGCACACAGTAGCCCCGATCTACCTATTCTGGGGTCCTCAGCAGCGCTGGTGGCTCCTCCCCGCATTGAGTGTCCACGTTGGAGAAGGGTCTCCTACAGTGGACACCCATGCAGGCGCGCTCCCGAGTACTGCATCTGTGTCCATTAACACAGAATGCAGGACTCGGCCCCGCGTCATTGGATTTGATTGACAGCAGCGGGAGCCAATGGCTGTGCTGCTATCAATCTATCCAATCAGGACACGAGACACCAGCTAGATCTGGTGTGTTCGTTCCCAGACGGAAGATGACAGCTTTCAGGTAAGTAAAACAAGGGGGCTGCAGCACTACAGAAGGTTTTTCAGCTTAATGCATAGAATGCATTAAGGTGAAAAACCATGAGGGTTTACAACCCCTTTAAACTGTTCCCCAAAACATTTACATTTAAGGCATACCATACTGGCTTATGAAACTTACAAAGTTGCTTGTGCTCTCAACCAAATTTTCATGCCATCAAACGCCCGGTGTCATAACTTATCACACATGTAACACAGTGACAATTGCAAATCAAACCAAGGCTAAGATGGCTAAGATTCCATTTCTGTAAAGTAGAGGGAAGGTTCAGTTCTGCTTTAAATAACATTAACAGGTCTTGTTTCTCCCCCAGCTTGTGACTGGACAGTGAAAGGACACCGATGAGTTTATTGCTCTGTCACTCTGCTCTCTTCTCCTATCAGCATGCTCCCTGTGCTGTAGCACCACTGAGTGGCTCCTTGTGATGCCCCTTCCTCTTTTAGTCTGAGCAGTTCTATATAGGGACTGAAAAAAAATTATTTTAAAAATACATTAATTGATGCGTTCATGAATATAGAACTGGATTCATTTATGTCTTTTACTGGATATCTAATTGGATTTCAACTTTAAAAGGAAAAGGGTATTTTTTTTAAATGTTACTAAACCCAGGACCCTGCATTCACTATATCTGGTCTCACACAGTACACAGAACATTGAAATGCAATTATTTTAGTAAATATAAACTGCTAAATACTTTTTCTCATCAGCATTATATAGCAGTCTTGTGACTTCTATCAGTGTTTAGGTAAAGCTTGTAGGAGGAGCTTTCATTCTCCTCTGACTGTCCTATGAGGTTGCATGATCCCCGACCCTCTGTCTGGATAGTGCTGTTTTGTCCTGTACTGATTACATGCACTCTCCCCCAAAAAAAACACTCTCTAGCAATACACACCAAACTGAGCATGTGCGGAGCTCCCCCAAGGCTCTGTACTATCAGCAGATGGAGTGGGGACTGTGGAAGAAGGGGAGGATCAGAGAAGACAGGATCAAACAGCCTTTTTATACAAAGCAGAGGATTAACCCCCTAGGTTCCACTCTGAGTATAACAAGCATGCTTTACTGCATATACCAGTGATGGGGAACCTTGGCACCCCAGATGTTTTGAAACTACATTTCCCAGGATGCCCAGGCACTCTGCAGTGTAGTTGAGCATAATGGGAAATGTAGTTTCAAAACATCTGGGGTGCCAAGGTTCGCCATCACTGGTATATACAGGCCAATTCTACTGTTGTGGGTTTAGTTAATGCCTCGTACACACGATCGCACATTCCGACAAGAAAATCCATGTTTTTTTTCTGACGGATGTTGGCTCAAACTTGTCTTGCATACACACGGTCACACAAATCTTGTTCGGAAATTCCAAGAACGCAGTGACGTACAACACGTACGACGAGCCGAGAAAAATGAAGTTCAATAACCAGTGCGGCTCTTCTGCTTGATTCCGAGCATGCGTGGAATTTTGTGTGTCAGAATTGTGTACACACGGTCGGAATTTACGACAACAAGCTCCCATCGAACAATTCCCACTGGAAAATCCAACCGTGTGTACAGGGCATTAGTAAAATGAGTATGTAAAGTAATGTTTATCTTGAAATAATTTATGAAGTGACTCCCACAATTTTTAAAGGCTTACTCACATTTAATGAGAAAATATGGCTGCCCCCATGTACATATTAAATTATAAATGATACATAGAAACAAGGTTTTCCTTCAAATACCCTAATAAGAAGCTGATTTTATTGGCTTGGTAAAAATACTGAAAAGAATATGCATTCACTTTAATAAAGAACTAAAAAATGTTTATGATCTTTCCTTCAGTACAGACTGGTTGAAAATGATCTGATAACTTAAACCAGTTCCGGACCGCCCACCGTTGTTATACGTCGGTACTTTGACGTTGCAGATAGCTGCCATAACCCCGGTGGTCCTCTTTAAGGTAAAAGTTGTCTCCGCGGCAGATTGGCCGTGAGATCACTTTTATCGGCGGTAGGAGAGGTGCCCCCCCACCTCCCACCACGTGTCGGTCATCTCCGCCGCCTACCAGAGCTGTCGGTAGCGGCGGAGACAATCCGATCCTTTTCCCTCTGAGGCACTGTGTCGAGTGAGGGAATGATGGCTCCCACTTGACTCTGTGACGTTGGATGACGGCAGCGATGTCAAACGTCACTTCCACCCAACGGCCGTAAAGGGACATTTTTTTTTTATTGCATTTAAGTGTAAATGTGAGATCTGAGATTCAAAGGAGAAAAGAAATGAAATATTGGGACTTTAAATGAGGATAGTAGGGCCGTTCAAAACCCCTCCGCCATCCCAGTTTAATATTAACGTAAAAAAGGAGAGCAGATGCGGGACTTTGAATGAGGCACACGGGAGCAAAAGTAAAACTTGAGTAAAATAGCGGTTTTTAATAAAATAATACATAAATTCATATATTTACATATTTAGGCACAAAGCTCTATAATAATAATATAATTTGTATTCCATCATAAAATACATTCCAACAAGGACTTCTTTGCAAACATATGAGGATTTAGGTAAATGAAAAAAAAATATTAATAAATTAATAAATATGTGACACAAAAAGTGTCACTGGAAAAAAGTAGCAGATTCAACAATACAATAAAATTGGAACGATCATACATGGTTGATAATTGTGTACACATAACGGTGGTTGTAAGCTCTAAGCGTTTCGGGACCTTATAGCCACTCATCAGGAGGAAAAACCGTAGTGACCACCTATGAATAGGGGAAACAGCAGGATTTAAACAGTTTGAAAAACAAGTGGGCAAATGTAAAATGAAATCCCACATTATTACACTAGGACCATAAACTTACAAATATATCTGCGCACAGGCAGTACAGCCCTGAATGTCAAGCCAGCCAGTGATGCCAAGAACAGAAGATGAGGGAGCGTGTCCGGGCCGCGAATCCAACGCAGAGAAACCCCCAGATAGGGTCAGAGCAAGGAAAATAAATGTATAGGGGGGTATAGGTGACCTCAAAGAAGGGGAAAAACCCTGAAAAACAAATGTACTGTGATCTGACAAATGTACTTGAGATCTGAGATCTTTTTGACCCCAGAACTCACATTAAAGATTTAAAAATTAAATTAAATTAAACATTTTTTCTATTACAAGGGATGTTTACATTCCTTGTAATAGGAATAAAAGTGATCCAATAGTTTTTTTTTTAAAGAGACAGTGTAAAAAAGTTTTTAAAATAAAAAGTAAAATAAATAAAAAAAAAAAAATTGAATCGCCCCGTCCCACTGTGCTCGCGCGCACAAGCGAATGCATACGTTAGTCACGCCCGCATATGTAAACGGTGTTCAAACCACACATGTGAGGTATCGCCGCAATCTTTAGAGTTAGAGCAAGAATTCTAGCAAAATACCTCCTCTGTAACTCAAAATAGGTAACCTGTAGAAATGTTTAAATGTTGCCTATGGAGATTTTTAAGTGTCAAAATTTGTCGCCATTCCACGAGCGGGCGCAATTTTGAAGCATGACATGTTGGGTATCAATTTACTCGACGTAACATTATCTTTCACAATATAAAAAAAAATGGGCTAACTTTACTGTTATCTTTTTTTTCTATTCAAAAATGTGCATTTTCTCCCAAAAAATTGTGTTTGTAAGACCGCTGCCAAAATACGGTGTGACAACCTTATTCATATAGCTACCAAAAATAAAACCCCATGTGTCTTTCTCAGCACAGATGCTGAGAAAGCGTTTGACTGCGTCAACTGGGGCTTTATGACAGCAGTCCTCAAACAGATCGGTCTAGGACGTAATATGCTACAATGGATCTCTAGTGTTTACTCTATACCCACGGCCCAAGTCAAAGCAAATGGGATTCTCTCAGACCCCTTCACAATAGCTAATGGTACTAGACAGGGATGTCCACTCTCGCCTCTACTTTTTGCCCTAACCTTAGAACCCTTTTTGTGCACTGTATGATCAAACCCTGACATATCGGGTGTGACAATAAAAGGTACTCAACATAAAATCTCTGCATACGCAGATGACCTTATGTTTTCCCTATCTAATCCAGTGATATTACTGCCAAACCTCCTCAAGGAGTTCGATAGATATGGAAATTTAGCCAATTTAAAATTCTATTTTGATAAATCGGCTGCAATGGGGATCAATATTCCACCAAGTAGAATGGACTCGCTAAAATCACAATTCAAATTTAAATGGTCGGCTGTTTCCCTCAAGTACCTAGGTACTTTAATTCCAAATGACTTAAAACGTACCTTTGAACTCAACTTTCCACCCCTACTGACTGAGACTCGACTACTGCTAGAGGACTGGAAAAAGCGACTCCACTCCTGGTTCGGCAGGTGTAACTTGCTTAAAATGTCTATACTCCCAAAATTCCTGTACTTGTTTCAGGCCCTACCGATCAAAATCCCACCTAAATACTTTAAACAAATACACTCCCTATTTATCCAATTTATCTGGGCAAAATCAAGACCTAGGCTACGTAGACGCTATTTAACCTTACCCAAACATTATGAAGGAATAGCACTCCCTGACTTAAAAAATTATTATTTGGCCGTCCACTTAGGGAGAATAATAGATTGGAACCGCCATTATAAAAACAAATTATGGACACAGTTGGAACAGGCACAGTCCGAGGCCACACTGAAAGGAGCAGTCTGGTGCTACGACCAGATTTCTCCAACGTTGAAGTTACACCCTGTAATCGGCACTACCCTCAGGATAGGGGCATCCATAATATTTGCAACATCCCTCTCCACTAACAACTCCCCTCTTTACCCTATACTAGGTAATCCTGCCTTTCCTCCTGGCCTGAAACAAGAGGGATATGGGACACTTGAACTATCGGGCAGGGACAGAGCATCACACTTTCTAGTAGATAATACCTGGCCCTCCGTACAAGCCTTTACTGCCGACAATGGTCACTTCCAATTGTCGTTTTGGGAAGCAATACGGCTACACCATTTCTTACACTCACTCCCCAACCCAGCATAATTTAATCGAAACTTGACGACTTTCGAAGACTATTGTAGAGATGAGGGAGTCTTACCTCAAGTGCTATCTAAAATGTATGTTTTACTTAACTCCCCCACAGAACAACCTGACATAACATACATACAAAAATGGGAAAATGACCTAAAACGCCAGTTTACTAATGCTCAAAAACAAACGATCATCAGATTTTCCCGGAAAACATCCATCTGCACAAAGACTCAGGAACTTAATTACAAGATACTAACTAGATGGTACTATACCCCTACCAGACTTCACAAGTTTTTCCCAGCTACCTCAGACAAATGCTGGAGGTGCCAAACAGATAAAGGGACACTCCTCCATATCTTCTGGTCTTGCCCTCTACTGCAACATTTCTGGATGACAGTCCGAATGATCACTCAAAAATGTATGGATTACCCTATAAGCTACGACCCAGCTTTCATTCTGCTGCATGCCACTACGATCCCGGCACCGAAATATAAAAAATCGATAGTACGACACCTATTAATCGCAGCTAAATCTTGCATCCCACTATTGTGGAAAAAAAGCTCACCCCCGACTATAGGGTTGTGGCTGCGCAGAGTGGAAGAGATCAGGAGATTGGAGGATTTAGTCCTTATGGCACAGAACAAGCAGGAACAACACCTTCAGGCATGGACACTCTGGAGCATGTTTATATACTCAGATGAAGGAATGGCTATGTTAGCTACTTGATAGTACAACATTCTAGAAGATATTTCACATAGTAGATTCGGGTCTACCGTTCCCACAACCCTCTCCCCCCTCCCCCCCTACCTTTCTTCCCCTCCCTTCCTCCCCTTTCTGATCCCCTCTCCTTTTTTCTTTCTTTCTCTCTTTTCCTCCTATCCTCTTTCTTCTTCTTCTCTTTATGGAATCTTTATGTTCCCAACTATTTGGTCTTTGGAATATTTCTCGGATGTCCCTGAACTATGGGAACACAGGGTTCAACCAGACATATAACTACGAAGAAGTAGTGCCAGAAACCATTTTTATATATTCAGTTTCCGTTGATTTATATCAGCCAATGTTAATTACAAATTTTGAATGTCCAACCATAAATATTGTGGTACTTATCTACGTTAGGTCATGTGAACACCAAATATTACGATGGACACTGTACTGTGTTTTATATGTTGACTCTCTGTCTATGGAAAATAATAAAATGTATATTTGAAAAAAAAAACAAACGGTGTGACATAAAGTATTGCAACGACCGCCATTTTATTCTCTAGGGTGTCTGGAAAAAAAAAATAAAAAAATAAAAAATTATATATATATATATATATATATATATATATATATATATATATATATAATGTTTGGGGGTTCTAAGTAATTTTCTAGAAAAAAAAACCTGCTACTAACTTGTAAACAACAAGTAAGAAAAATAGGCCCAGTCCTTAATCTGTTAATACCAGTCGCGGCACCTGAAGCTCTGAGGAATTACAAGCAGGAAATGTCCAGCCTTCTCAATCTTGTTATTTCACGGTGGGGTTTTTTTTTTTTTCGTTCATGAAACACGCAGCACAAATATTTTCTCCGGAAGTTTTCCTTTTCTGTCTCTTTAAATGATTATAAGTCATTTAGAAACACGGCCATATGCGATAGAGAGACAGAGATTTCCTGTTTGGCAAGCTTTGCCTGTGCTGATTGTTTGTCATGCAGTGCTACAGTTGTTCCCTGCTTTTAATGGCAATGTTCATGAATTCTTATTCAAGGCGCGAAAACCTTCTTTGGTAGAAATAACTGTGAATCATATGTGAAGATCCATAAATTACATAAAGATGAGTGAGTGACTCAGAACAGGAAGCAGAATGGAAGTTACAATGTAGAGGAAGAAAGTTAAAGACTACCTGCTACACAATAATGATAATAATCATTTATGTCACATTTGTGCACACAAATGCATTTGAATGGCTTTTTAATAAAGCATTATTTTTATTTATTTATGTAGGGATTTTCCTTTAGAGTAGAAGGGTATTCCACGATTAAGATGTGCTGAAGATTACTTACCATCCATAAGGCCTCATTCACATTTGAAAATTGGGGCAGTTAGCGATTAGATGCGGGAGACCCAGCGAGGGTTCCCTGTGATTAACTTCGGGCGGGGAGCCCCACTGAAAACAGTGAGAGACTGAGCAGCTATTGGAGCGATTACCTCCGAATGATCAGCCATACCTCCCAACTGTCCCTGATTTCAAGGGACTGTCCCTGATTTGGAACAAAGTCCCTCTGTCCTCCTCATTTGTCCCTCATTTTAGTCTGATCTATATAATTGTATATAAAATGCACTTTTTATCGTTCAAAAAGTGTTTCCCAGAGCTAAACCTTTCGTCCAATTACTAAATTGCTGGGTTTGTAAACTTCAAAAGCCAATATAAAGGAATAGTAGTGGTAAAAATAATGCACTTGTGGGTTTAACGCCGCGCACACACGGCCGGACTTGCGAACAGGCTAAACTTCGTCGGCATTTCCGACGGAAAGATTTAGAACATGTTCTATATCTAAGTCCGTCAGAAATGCCGACAGAAAAAGTCCGATGGGGCATACACACGGTCGGAATGTCCGACCAAAAGCTCCCATCTGACTTTTTCTGTCGGAAAGTCGGCCGTGTGTACGCGGCATAACTAATAATTTTTTTGCATACTTCTCCTTTAAGGGAGCATGGCAGGGGGTGTACCCTTTGCCTACATACATTTTCTAATAGGTGTCCCTCGCTTCAATCTCAAAAAGTTGGGAGGTATGGATCAGCCCTGTGTGAATGAGGCCTAACACTATATATGGAATAAAATCACAAATCTCCTTAGTTAAACTCTTTGCACAGACTATGTACAGCACAGCAGAGATGTCACTTCTACTTTTACAGGGTAATATCTGGGTTTGAAAAGGCATTTGTTGTACACAAAGGAGAATATGTTTAAAGTGATAATAAAGGAATGTAAAAAAAAATAACAAACATGTTACACTTACCATTATAAGAAACAATCAGCGCCACAAGTAAAAAATATTGTGATGTTTAAATAAGATAACCTAATAATAAACGTGCACAGCTGCTAAACATTCCAAGTGGTACACCACACTAATTTCAAAATGGATAGTAAATAAATAAATGTAGCGCTGTGTGTAAAATTATACTAAAATATAATATAAATAATTTTACACACAGCGCTACATTTATTTATTTACTATCCATGTTACACTTACCTGCTCTGTGCAGTGGTTTTGCACAGAGCAGCCCAGATTCTCCTCTTTTTCTCCAGTCCCCCACTTAGGCTCCTGGCCCCGCCCTCCTGCTGAGTGCCCCCACAGCAAGCCAACCGCCATTTGGGCACTCTATTGACACACAGAATGGGGGCTCAGCCCAACCCTCCCTTGCTCCCTCCTCACTGGCTGTGATTGACAGACAATGGCTCCTACTGCTGTGTCTGAGCCAAGAGAGAGAGAACTTCTGCTGTCCTGCAAGCAGCATCTTTGGGGCAATTTAGGAGCGGCGTATACACCACTCCCTAAAGCGCCCCTGCCCATTGAAATCAATGGGCAGCGCCGCCGAAGTGTCTGGAAAGCGCTACGGCAGTGGCGCTTTGCAGGCGCTATTAACCCCTTCATCGGCTGCTAGCAGCCAAAAAGCTCCGGCAAAACAACGGTAAATCGCCGCTAAAAATAGCAGCGCTTTACTGCCCTGTGTGAAAGTGCCCTTATAAAAAAGGGAAAAAAAGGTATTTATCATGTTTTTTTTAAATATCTGAACAAAAATTTGTAGCCTTTTATTTCTATTTTAACCACTTGCTGGCCAGCTGTCGTCGTTATACAGCAGGTCGGCTCACGCAGGTGCGATAGTGGGTGCTCGTGCCCGCTGCACTCTGCGTGAGCATGCCTGCGGGTTGGGCGGACTCGATGTCCGCCGGCGACCCGCGATCGCCTAGTACAGAGGCAGAACCGGCATCTGCCAGTGTAAACAAGAGGGATCCAAATTCTGACAGGGGACATGACAGAGATCTACTGTTCCCAGTCATTGGGAACAGTGATCTCTGTCATGTCCCTGCCAGCCCATCCCCCCTACAGTAAGAACACACCCCGGGAACACAGTTAACCCCTTGGTCGCCCCCTACTGTTAACCCCTTCCCTGACAGTCGTTAAATTAAAACCACAGAGGTGTTTAACCACTTCAGCCCCGGAAGGATTTACCCCCTTCCTGACCAGAGCAATTTGGCACTGCGTCACTTTAACTGCTAATTGTGCAGTCATGCAATGCTATACCCAAACAAAATTTGCGTCCTTTTCTGCCCACAAATAGAGCTTTCTTTTGATGATATTTGATCACCTCTGTCGTTTTTAGTTTTTGCGGAAAAAGACCGAAAATTAAAAAAAAAAATTATATTTTCAACTTTTTGTTATAAAAAAATCCAATAAACTCAATTTTAGTCATACATTTAGGCCAAAATGTATTCGGCCACATGTCTTTGGTAAAAAAAATGTCAATAAGCGTATATTTATTGGTTTGCGCAAAAGTTATAGCGTCTACAAACTAGGGTACATTTTCTGGAATTTACACAGCTTTTAGTTTATGACTGCCTATGTCATTTCTTGAGGTGCTAAAATGGCAGGGCAGTACAAAACCCCCACAAATGACCCCATTTTGGAAAGTAGACACCCCAAGGAAATTGCTGAGAGGCATGTTGAGCCCATTGAATATTATTTTTTTTGTCCCAAGTGATTGAATAATGACAAAAAAAAAAAAAATTACAAAAAGTTGTCACTAAATGATATATTGCTCACACAGGCCAAGGGCATATGTGGAACTGCACTCCAAAATACATTTAGCTGCTTCTCCTGATTATGGGGATACCACATGTGTGGGACTTTTTGGGAGCCTAGCCGCGTACGGGGCCCTGAAAATAAGCACCGCCTTCAGGATTTCTAAGGGCGTAAATTTTTGATTTCACTCCTCACTGCCTAAGTGAAGGGTTAGTGTGTGGGTGTGGCGCTGTCCTAATTCATAGAAATACTTGGTAAATCGTGTGTAGCCAAATCCCATATGTAAAGTCGCATATAAAGTATAGACCAAACTGGCAAATAAAAAATTCAACGAAAATAAAACCAAACATAAAACAGCAAAGTGACCCCCTTTGAAGTGTGTAGGTGTAACGTTGTCCTAGTGGAGAAAAAAGTGCAGAAAATAGAAAAAAATTGAAACAATGGAAGAAATCGCATAAAGGACTGCTGCCTCCACAGATGTGATTTCCACCAAGGTGGAAAAAACAGAAGGTAAGTGAAGGGTTAGTGTGTGGGTGTGGCGCTGTCCTAACTCATAGAAATACTTGGTAAATCGTGTGTAGCCAAATCCCATATGTAAAGTCGCATATAAAGTATAGACCAAAATTGCAAATAAAAAATTCAACGAAAATAAAACCAAACATAAAACAGCAAAGTGACCCCCTTTGGAGTGTGTAGGTGTAATGTTGTCCTAGTTTAACAAATACTTTGTAAGTCGTGTGTAGCCAAATCCCACATGTAAAGTCGCATGTAAATTATAAACAAAATATGAACAAAATCGCATATAGCAAATTTAACGGCTAGGTTGGCCCCCTTTGAATTGGGGGAGGGGGGAAAGGGAACAGGGGATAAAATAAAAAAATGACTTTAGCCAAAACTATTCCATCCGCATAAAAACCCCATATAGTGATTGATTTAAAAGTCTTTGACAAACATAACATTGCTGAATAATTACATAGGTTAAATCGTGACTAGTGCTCAGTGCAACTTAAGTGAAAAACTTGACATCTTTGTAAAACAAGGCAGGTATTTGTATTAATCTTGGTGACCAGGTGCTCATGTCTTGTGATCATGCGGACACTCACCAGCTTCTTTAACCCCTGCGGGGGTAATGCGCAGTCACAGTGTATGCCACTGTGCGGCAATCCACAGGCTGTTTCTGGGTCACGGTGACGTTTTAGGCATAAGAGAAGAAAGAGGAGATTCCATAGCGTAAAACCATAAAACACTCTTTATTGAACGCAGATGACAGAATGGTACTCACATTTAAGCAGTTTATAATAGGCAACCAAGTATCATCAAAACAGGAGAGCGTCAGATTTAAGTTGGTGATCCTCTGGGAGATGATGCAAAAGTGTCAAAATAGGCCACGCCCTACGCGTTTCGTCATATGCATCTCTCATTTGTTTTTGAAAATGAAGAAAGACAAGAAAAAAATGTTTTTTCTCTTTTTTCAAATTTCAAAACTTTGTGACAAAAAGTGAGGTCTGCAAAATACTCACTATACC
Organism: Lithobates clamitans; assembly: GCA_037952925.1. Classification (NCBI taxonomy): domain Eukaryota; kingdom Metazoa; phylum Chordata; class Amphibia; order Anura; family Ranidae; genus Lithobates; species Lithobates clamitans. The sequence goes on along the minus strand of JBBGZY010000842.1, from coordinate 3,614,783 downwards.
ACTCAGCAAATAGCTTGGGATGTCTACTTTCCAAAATAGGGTCATTTGGGGGGGTTTTGTACCACCTGGGCATTCCATGGCCTCCGAAACTGTGATAGGCAGTGAAGAGTGAAATCAAAAATTTACGCCCTTAGAAATCCTGAAGGCGGTGCTTGGTTGTTGGGGTCCCGTACGCGGCTAGGCTCCCAAAAAGTCTCACACATGATCCCCTTACTCAGGAGAAGCAGCAGAATGTATTTTGGGGTGTAATTTCACATATTCCCATGGCATGTTTGAGCAATATATAATTTAGTGAAAACTTTGTGCAAAAAAAAAAAGATTTGTCTTTTTCCCGCAACTTGTGTCACAATATAAAATATTCCATGGACTCGACATGCCTCTCAGCAAATAGCTTGGGGTGTCTACTTTCCAAAATGGGGTCATTTGGGGGGGTTTTGAACTGTCCTGGCATTTTATGCACAACATTTAGAAGCTTATGTCACACATCACCCACTCTTCTAACCACTTGAAGACAAAGCCCTTTCTGACACTGTTGTTTACAAGAAAAAATTATTTTTTTTTGCAAGAAAATTACTTTGAATCCCCAAACATTATATATTTTTTTAAAGCAAATGCCCTACAGATTAAAATGGTGGGTATTTCATTTTTTTTTTTCACACAGAATTTGCGCAGTGATTTTTCAAACGCATTTTTTTGGGAAAAAACACACTTTTTTAAATTTTAATGCACTAAAACACACTATATTGCCCAAATGTTTGATGAAATAAAAAAGATGATCTTAGGCCGAGTACATGGATACCAAACATGACATGCTTTAAAATTGCGCACAAACATGCAGTGGCGACAAACTAAATACATTTTTAAAAGCCTTTAAAAGCCTTTACAGGTTACCACTTTAGACTTACAGAGGAGGTCTACTGCTAAAATTACTGCCCTAGAGCTGACCTTCACGGTGATACCTCACATGCATGGTGCAATTGCTGTTTACATTTGACACCAGACCGACGCTTGCGTTCGCCTTTGCGCGAGAGCAGGGGGGGACAGGGGTGCTTTTTTTTTTTTTCTCTTTATTATTTTTTTGCTTTTTTATCTTATTTTTAAACTGTTCCTTTCATTTTTTTCTTAATCATTTTTTTTGTTATCTCAGGGAATGTAAATATCCCCTATGATAGCAATATGTAGTGACAGGTACTCTTTTTTGAAAAAATTGGGGTCTATTAGACCCTAGATTTCTCCTCTGCCCTCAAAGCATCTGACCACACCAAGATCGGTGTGATAAAATGCTTCCCCTATTTCCCAATGGCGCTATTTACATCCGGCGAAATCTAAGTCATAAAATGCTCGTAGCTTCCGGTTTCTTAGGCCATAGAGATGTTTGGAGCCATTCTGGTCTCTGCACAGCTCTATGGTCAGCTGGCTGAATCACCGGCTGCATTCTCAGGTTCCCTGTTGGGACAGGAGAGCCAGAGAAAAACATGGAAGACGGTGGGGGGGGGGGGGTATTCCCTCCCACTGCTTGTAAAAGCAGTCTAGAGGCTAATTAGCTGCTAGGATTGCTTTTACATGAAAGCCGACCACTGGCTGAAAAGAATGATACCAAGATGATACCTAAACCTGCAGGTATCATTCTGGTATAACCACTCAAAGTCCAGCAACATACTAGTACGTTGCTGGTCCTTGTTGGACATAAATTGTAAACTTTTTTTTCATGCAGCCTGTGGGCTGAACGAAAAAAAGAGATTGATCGGTGGGTATGCCCACCATTAGAATACCTCCCTTCATCCACCCACTTCTTATGATGGGCATACATGCATCCAGGGCAGGACTTAGGGTGGTGGGGGCCCCTGGGCTTGAGTCACTTTGGGGCCCTACCTTCTATACATTACCGTATTTATCGGCGTATAACATGCACCCCAAGTTTAGGAGGGAAGTTTAAGGAAAAAAACTTACATTTAAACGCCCATCAATGCAGCCTTGCACAGCGTCCATCTGCAGCCTTGTCCATCCATCTGCAGCCTTGTCCAGTGTCATTGCAGCATTGTCATTTGCAGCCTTGCCCCAGTGTCATTTGCAGCCTTGTCATTTGCAGCCTTGTCATTGCAGTCTTGAAGTTTAAAAATGGAGCCTCTCGGGTCCTTTCGGCGGCTCCCGGGTCCTCTCGCAGTCCGAGCAAAAAAAATGATTGAAGTGCAATATTTCTATTACATTGTTTTATAAAATAAAATAGTTTAACTCACCATAAGCAGAATCAGTCGGAGCCTGAGTGTGTCACTTGCCATGTCACCTGCCTTCAGATGCGGATTGTCACTTGCCACGTCACTTGCCAGCGGATGCAGGGTGTCACTTGCCACGTCACTTGTCAGCGGATGCAGGGTGTCACTTGCCACGTCACTTGTCAGCGGATGCAGGGTGTCACTTGCTCGTCACTTGTCAGCGGATACAGGGTGTCACTTGCCACGTCACTTGTCAGCGGATGCAGGGTGTCACTTGCCATCGGATGCAGGGTGTCACTTGCCACGTGACTTGTCAGCGGATGCAGGGTGTCACTTGCCAGTGGATGCAGGGTGTCACTTGCCACGTCACTTGTCAGCGGATGCAGGGTGTCACTTGACAGCGGATGCAGGGTGTCACTTGCCACGTCACTTGTCAGCAGATGCAGGGTGTCACTTTCCAGCGGATGCAGGGTGTCACTTGCCACGTCACTTGTCAGCGGATGCAGGGTGTCACTTGCCACGTCACTTGTCAGCGGATGCAGGGTATCACTTGCCCCGTCACTTGTCAGCGGATGCAGGGTGTCACTTGCCACGTCACTTGTCAGCGGATGCAGGGTGTCAGTTGCCATCGGATGCAGGGTTTCACTTGCCACGTCACTTGTCAGCGGATGCAGGGTGTCACTTGCCAGAGGATGCAGGGTGTCACTTGCCACGTCACTTGTCAGCGGATGCAGGGTGTCACTTGCCAGCGGATGCAGGGTGTCACTTGCCACGTCACTTGTCAGCAGATGCAGGGTGTCACTTGCCAGCGGATGCAGGGTGTCACTTGCCACGTCACTTGTCAGCAGATGCAGGGTGTCACTTGCCAGCGGATGCAGGGTGTCACTTGCCACGTCACTTGTCAGCAGATGCAGGGTGTCACTTGCCAGCGGATGCAGGGTGTCACTTGCCAGCGGATGCAGAGTGTCACTTGCCATGTCGCCTGCCACCAGGTCGAAGGGGGCCCCATCAGGTAGGATGTACGGGGCCCCATGATTTCTAACATTCAGGGGGGGGGGCGGCAAAATCCCGCCTGCTAGCCAGCCTGTTTTGTCGGCACCGCTGCTTATTTCACGGGGACCGATTAGCCTTGTGTACTCTCACTTCCTGGTAGCGGTGGAACGCACGATAGGGCGGACGTGATGTAATCAGCCGGAAATTATGGGAGGCCCTATCTTGCGTTCAACCGCTACCAGGAAGTGAGAGTACACAAGCCCGATCGCTCCCTGTTAAATAATAAGCAGTGGTGTTGGTGAAACGGGCTGGCTAGCGGGCATGAGTTTGTCGTGGATCTGGCCCTGCCCGCGGGGCCCCCTATTAGGCGGGGCCCATGGGCTTGAGCCCAGTCAAGCCCAATGATAAGTCCGGCCCTGCATGCACCGTTTATATATGCAGAAGCATGGGGGCATCCTCCCGCAAAAGGTAGGAGCAAATCGCTCCTCCACCCACTGCTGCCCCCACGCTTCGGCATATATGCTGAAGTATGTAACTGTGGTGGTGAAATCACCTCCGACAGCGCTGGAGTCACGGCTTTATGTACAGTGGGAGCAAACGCTGTTGCTGTCAAGATAAATAAATCTGCGCTGCAACTGAATGACGTACCTGCTAAGCAAATGATGGTTAACAATAAAACAAAGTAACATTACAGTATAACAGTAAGGCCCCTTTCACATGATCGGGCCGTTTAGGTTCCGCCTGTCAGTTTTGACAGCGGACCTGAACGGGCACTCCATGTTAGCCTAGGGAGCGACGGATGTCAGCGGAGGGTGATCAGGGGTACAGGAGGGTGGTCGGGGGGTGATAAGTGTGCCTGCATGTTCTACTGTTAGTGTAGTGTTGGTGCAAACTTACTTGATGTCTTCTCTCCTTGGCGCCGGAACAAAAAGAGGAGTGACAGAGGATGACATCACTTCCTCTGCCGCTGTTTTCATTACAGCAGCAGAGGAAGATTTTCATTCGTGGGGAGCGATCGCGAGGGGGTGGCCACAAATGAGTGGCCTCCTCCTCAGCCTGTATCGCCTCCCTAACGAAGCTGACCGCCTCGCCCACCTCCCGCGGAAGGCAGATCACGTACCAGGTACGTGATTTTGCCTGCCTGTGCCATTCTGCCTCAGTATATCTGCGTTAGGCGATCGGCAAGTGGTTAAATACCACCAACAGAAAGCTCTATTTGTGGGTAAAAATAGACGTCAATTTTATTTGGGTTCAACATCGCACAACCGCGCAATTGTCAGTTAAAACGACACAGTGACATATCACACTGGCCTGGTCATTAAGGGGGCAAATCCTTCCAGGGCTGAAGTGGTTAAACTGAACTTTGTTTTACAAGGTGATCATTTACAATCACTTGAATTGTTGTTCAGATGAATCTTCAAATATGCTGCACAATATGTATTTCTGTTACTTGCAAGCATACTTTATTGGACACAGTATTTACAATAGTTTTTGTATGTACAAATTTGTTGTAGCCCCTATTAAATTGATTTCGATATACTGTATTTTTTTATTTAGCCAGTGCTCATTGGGTATTGTTGCTGCAATTTTGGAAAAACATATAGGCCAGGTGGACGCAGACGGAAGATGAGATTGTTCCCCATGGCAATGAATGGTGACGCTTTCCTAGAGTGCGTATGTGTGTTTTGCTGCTTTAAACAAATGTTTGTTCATTTGTTCTGACCTACCTCTGCACTTGTTATTAGACATGAGTCTCTATGTTTCCTTTTGGACAGTAAACAGGAAAATATTAAAGTGAAACAGAAGGAAGAGGAATGTGAGCTGTTCAGTATATTATGTCAACATATATAACTTATGCTATTTTTTAAATATGTTAACAACATTTTTATTATATTAAAAAAAGAAATAATGTGGGGTACATTTAATAACAAAGCAATTTGGGTTATTGTGAGCGCCAAACCAGCTTGGTGCAGCACAATTTAAAACAAAAAGGGCCAGGGACTTCTTTTTCTGCATTTCTGCATGTAAGACAGCCCTTTGAGATGAATGGGCTGCCTACACGCAGAACACGGGCAGCAATGATATAAACCTAGCCTTAGATCCTTCACATCACAACCCCCCTCTACATCACAGCCCCCTTCACATCACAGTTCTGTCTCCTTTACATCAAGATCACCCCTTTACATCACAGTCCTCCCCCACTCTCTTTACAGCAGTGTCTTGAACCCCCTTCTTTCACAGCACTCTCCCAATTAATATCATCTCCCCTTCACATTCCTATTCTCTGCCCCTTTATATCACCCCCTCCTCCTTCATATTACTGTCCTCACTCCCCCCCCCCCTTTCCATTTCTGTCCTCAGCCCCTCCTTTACATTCCTGTCCTTACCTCCCCTCCCCTCCTACCCTTTTACATTCCTGTCCCCATCCCCCCACCCCTCCCCTCATTCCTATCCTCACCCCCCCCTTCACATACCTGTCCTCACCCCCCCTCCCGTTTTCATTCTTGTCCTCACCCCCATCCCCCAACCCTTTACATTCCTGTCCTCAGCCCCTTAACATTCCTGTCCTCACCCCCATCCCCCACACCCCTTTACATTCCTGTCCACAGCCCTCTTCACATTCCTGTCTTCACCCCCATCCCCCAACCCTTTACATTCCTGTCCTCAGCCCTCTTCACATGCCTGCCCTCACCCCCATCCCCCAACCCTTTACATTCCTGTCCTCAGCCCCTTAACATTCCTGTCCTCACCCCCATCCCCCACACCCCTTTACATTCCTGTCCTCAGCCCCTTAACATTCCTGTCCACCCCCATCCCCCACACTCCTTTACATTCCTGTCCTCAGCCCTCTTCACATTCCTGTCTTCACCCCCATCCCCAATCCTTTACATTCCTGTCCTCATCCCCCTTCACATTCCTATTCCCCCCCACCCCACACCCCTTTACATTCCTGTCCTCACCCCCACACCCCTTTACATTCCTGTCCCTAGCCCCCATCACATTCCTGTCCTCACCCCCCACACCCCTTTACATTCCTGTTCTCAGCCCCCTTCACATCCCTGTCCTCACCCCCCCCCCCCACACCTGTTTGCATTCCTGTCCTCATCCCCCTTCACATTCCTGTCCTCACCTCCACACCCCTTTACATTCCTGTCCTCAACCCCCTTCACATTCCTGTCCTCACCCCCCCACACCCCTTTACATTCCTGTCCTGACCCCCCCCACACCCCTTTACATCCCTGTCCTCACCCCCCTCACACCCCTTTACATTCCTGTCCTCACCCCCACACACCGTTACATTCCTGTTCTCAGCCCCCATCACATTCCTGTCCTCACCCCCACACCCCTTTATATTCCTGTCCTCAGCCCCCTTCACATTCCTGTCCTCACCCCCCCCCCCACACTCCCCTTTACATTCCTGTCCTCATCCCCCTTCACATTCCTGTCCTCACCCCCCCACACCCCTTTACATTCCTGTCCTCAGCCCCCTTCACCCCTTTACATTCCTGTCCTCAGCCCCCTTCACATTCCTGTCCTCCCCCCACATCCCTTTACATTCCTGTCCTCATCCCCCTTCACATTCCTGTCCTCACCCCCTACACCCCTTTACATTCCTGTCCTCACCCCCCCCACACCCCTTTACATTCCTGTCCTCATCCCCCTTCACATTCCTGTCCTCACCCCCCACACCCCTTTACATTCCTGCCCTCAACCTCCCACACCCCTTTACATTCCTGTCCTCAGCCCCCTTCACATTCCTGTCCTCACCCCCCCCACACCCCTTTGCATTCCTGTCCTCAGCCCCCTTCACATTCCTGTCTTTACCCCCCACACACACACCCCTTTACATTCCTGTCCTCATCCTCCTTCACATTCCTGTCCCCACCCCCCCACACCCCTTTACATTCCTGTCCTCACCCCCCCACCCCTTTACATTCCTGTCCTCACCCCCCCACACCCCTTTACATTCCTGTCCTCAGCCCCCTTACCTAAGTTTTATGAGTTGATCTTGTCTTGGCCTCTTGCTATTCTGACTTTTGAAGCAAAAAGTTCACTTTGATTGCTAGGCACTCTTATAGTCACTCATGATTAATTAACGAACTTCAACCCCACCCTTATAACAGTATATATTTGAGCACCCTTAAGGGGGCAGCACATTGCTGGGGGAGCACATTGCAGGGGCTTCTATCCTTAAGGCTTCTATCTCTAAGTGATTCTTTCTACAAGTGATATGCACTTCATTCTCTGCACTTCAGCGATTGCACGAAGCAAACAAATACAGCAATCTGCACTGGAAAGCAGCTAACTAGGCTCTCCTTCGGCTCTGTAACATGCACTCTCTACCACTGCTTCTGACACTCCTGTCCTCTCTCCTCAAACTCTCTTACCTTCACCCCCCCTCTCCACCCACCTGCTTATACATATCACCCTGCCTTCTGTCTTTCCCCTACTACTGCTCTTACCAACTCTCGCTCATTCTACATCCATACACTGATAAAACCTCCAGTACTCTGAGACATGCCCCTTCACATAAATCACAGTCCCACATTACCTCCCTCACCCTCCTGCTTCTCCTAATCTCTGGTGACATATCCCCAAACCCTGGGCCACCATCATCTGTCTTTGCCCAACGCTCCCATCCCCCTACACCCTCTGGCAGGAGCCGCAACCCACAGAACTTGGTCTATATTCCTCTTTCCAAAACCAGCCCCCCCTTTTCCTGTGCCCTGTGGAATGCACGTTCTGTCTGCAACAAACTCACCGCCCTCCACGACCTCTTCATCACAAATTCCTTTAACCTACTTGCCATTACTGAAACCTGGCTTCATGAATCCTTCTAGCCCCATGCAGCACCTATCAGGTTCTTCACCCACCTCCCTCTCTGACACTCTCCTCTTTTGAGGCACATTGCATTCGTCTTTTCTCTCCCATTTCTCTAAGAATTGCTGTCATCTACCGGCCCCCTGGACCGGTATCAGCCTTTCTTGATTACTTCTCTGCCTGGCTACCCTACTTTCTCTCTTCTGAAATCCCCACAATTATTCTTGGGGACTTCAACATCCCTGTCAACACTAACACTACTATTACTTCTAAACTTCTCAGTCTAACCTCATCGCTTGACCTGAAGCAATGGATACAGGCTCCTACCCACTCCAACGGCAACACCCTTGACCTTGCCTTCTCCTATCTGTGCACTCCGTGCAACCTTTCCAACAATCCACTCCCACTCTCTGATCACCACCTTATTAGTTTTGCTCTCTCCTTGTCTTCCATCTCTTCTCCTTCCAACCGCCCAACAGTTACACGCAGAAACCTTCGCCACCTCAACCCTTCTCTTCTCTACTCTGCTACTGATCACCTCTATGACAAAATCTCCCCCCTGTCCTGCCCCAACCTAGCTACTTTCATCTACAACAGCTCACTGTCTTCCTCCCTAGACAAGCTGGCCCCCCCCACTACACGCTGAATTAGGCCCCGACTGCTACAACCCTGGCAAACAGATGACACCAGAAGTCTCAGGAAACGTAGCCGCGCTCTTGAGCGCCTGTGACATAAGACTAAGACCCAGGAAGACTTTACACAATATAAATCTGCCCTCCTAAAATACTACTCCTGCCTTCACACTGCCAAACAGACCTACTTGATCACACTTATCAACACCTTCTCATCCAGTCCATGTCAACTCTTCTCTACCTTCAACACTCTACTCTGTCCTCCACTGCCTCCACCCACCAACTCACTCACTGCCCAGGAGATTGCCAATCACTTCAAAACTAAGATTGATACAATTCATGAGGAGATCTCCAATGCGCAAAAACCTCCCCCATGCAACACCCCATGTCCACAGATACAGTCATTACTTCCCTCATTCAACCCTGCTACTACTACTGGGGTTGCTAAACTTTTATCTAGCACTCATCTAACCACTTGCCCCCTGGATCCTGTTCCCTCGCAAATGCTACGCTCACCCTCTGACTCGATTCTACGCTCTCTAACTCACATTTTCAACCTCTCCCTCTCTTGTGGCATCTTCCCAAACTCTCTAAAACATGCGCTAGTCACCCCCATACTAAAAAAGCCCTCACTGGATCCCACCAATCTTAACAACTTACGTCCCATCTCCTTACTCTCCTTCTCCTCCAAACTTCTTGAAAGACTGGTCTACAACCGATTAAGCGACCATCTGACCATGAATAAACTTCTTGATCCCCTTCAGTCCGGTTTTCGCCCGCAACACTCCACGGAAACTGCTCTCCTTAAACTCTCAAATGACCTACTAATGGCTAAAGCCAATGGACACTATTCTGTACTACTTCTCCTGGATCTCTCTGCTGCCTTTGACACAGTGGACCACCCCCTCCTCCTCAAAAAACTCCACTCCTTTGGTCTCCGTGACTGTACTCTTCGCTGGTTCTCATCCTACCTATCCCACCGCTCCTTCAGTGTCACTTACAACTCTACTTCCTCCTCTCCTCTTCCTTTTTCTGTTGGGGTCCCCCAAGGTTCTGTTCTCAGACCTCTCCTTTTCTCAATCTACACCACCTCCTTGGGTCAGTTGATTGCCTCCCACGGCTTTAAATATCATCTCTACGCTGATGACACCCAAATCTATCTCTCCACCCCCCAGCTCTCTCCATCTGTCTCCTCACGCATTACCAACTTATTAGCAGACATATCAGCCTGGATGTCACATCACTTTCTCAAACTCAACCTATCCAAAACCGAGCTCATGATATTTCCTCCCTCAGGTGCGACTTCCCCTGATCTCCTTGTCAAGATCAACGGCTCAACTATCAACCCATCTCCCCACGCCAAGGTCCTAGGTGTAATCCTGGACTCTGAACTAACCTTTCGACCCCACATTCTATCACTATCCAAAGCTTGCCGCCTCTGTCTTCGCAACATCTCCAAGATACGCTCCTTCCTAACCAATGACACCACAAAGCTTCTAATCCACTCCCTGGTCATCTCCCGCCTTGACTACTGCAACTCCCTCCTCATTGGTTTACCTCTAAATAGGCTATCCCCACTTCAGTCCACCATGAACACTGCGGCCAGGCTCATCCACCACACAAACCGCTCAGCGTCTGCTACACCCCTCTGCCAATCCCTCCATTGGCTGCCACTCAGTCACCGAATTAAATTCAAGATACTAACTATAACTTACAAAGCCATCCACAACTTGGACCCTAGCTACATCTCTAACCTAGTCACAAAATACCAACCTAATCGTTCTCTTCGCTCCTCCCAAGACCTCCTGCTCTCAAACTCCCTTGTCACCTCATCCCATGCTCGCCTTCAGGACTTCTCCAGAGCCTTCCCCATCCTCTGGAATGCTCTACCCCAATCCGTCCGATTTTCTCCTACTTTATCCACTTTCAGACGATCCCTGAAAACTCATCTCTTCAGAGAAGCCTATCTGGCCCCCACCTAACAACTGTACATTTATCTTCTCAATCAGCACATCACCCACAGTTATTACCTCTTGTATCTCTCGACCTTCCCTCTTAGATTGTAAGCTCTAAGGAGCAGGGCCCTCTGATTCCTACTGTATCAAATTGTATTGTATTTGTACTGTCTACCCTCAAGTTGTAAAGCGCTACGTAAACTGCTGGCGCTATATAAATACTGTATAATAATAATAATAATAATAATAATTCCTGTCCTCATCCCCCCACACCCCTTTACATTCCTGTCCTGACCCCCCCACACCCTTTTACATTCCTGTCCTCACCCCCCCTCACACCCCTTTACATTCCGGTCCTCACCCCCCACACCCCTTTACATTCCTGTTCTCAGCCCCCATCACATTCCTGTCCTCAGCCCCACACCCCTTTATATTCCTGTCCTCAGCCCCCTTCACATTCCTGTCCTCACCCCCCCACACCCCTTTACATTCCTGTCCTCATCCCCCTTCACATTCCTGTTCTCACCCCCCCCACACCCCTTTACATTCCTGTCATCACCCCCCACACACCTTTACATTCCTGTCCTCAGCCCCCTTCACCCCTTTACATTCCTGTCCTCAGCCCCCTTCACATTCCTGTCCCCCCCCACATCCCTTTACATTCCTGCCCCCCCCCCACACCCCTTTACATTCCTGTCCTCAGCCCCCTTCACATTCCTGTCCTCACCCCCACACCCCTTTGCATTCCTGTCCTCACCCCCCCACACCCCTTTACATTCCTGTCCTCACCCCCCCCCCCCACACCCCTTTACATTCCTGTCCTCACCCCCCACACCCCTTTACATTCCTATCCTCAGCCCCCTTCACATTCCTGTCCTCACCCCCCCCCACCCCTTTACATTCCTGTCCTCACCCCCCCACTCCCCTTTACATTCCTGTCCTCATCCCCCTTCACATTCCTGTCCTCACCCCCCCACACCCCTTTACATTCCTGTCATCACCCCCCCACACCCCTTTACATTCCTGTCATCACCCCCCACACACCTTTACATTCCTGTCCTCAGCCCCCTTCACCCCTTTACATTCCTGTCCTCAGCCCCCTTCACATTCCTGTCCTCCCCCCACATCCCTTTACATTTCTGTCCTCATCCCACTTCACATTCCTGTCCTCACCCCCCCACACCCCTTTACATTCCTGGCCCCCCCCACACCCCTTTACATTCCTGTCCTCAGCCCCCTTCACATTTCTGTCCTCACCCCCACACCCCTTTGCATTCCTGTCCTCACCCCCCCCCACACCCCTTTACATTCCTGTCCTCACCCCCCCCCACACCCCTTTACATTCCTATCCTCAGCCCCCTTCACATTCCTGTCCTCACCCCCCCACACCCCTTTACATTCCTGTCCTCAGCCCCCTTCACATTCCTGCCCCCCCCCCCCCCACACCACACGTCACACACCCCTTTACATTCCTGTCCTCACCCCCATATCACTTTCCTGTCCCCACCCCTTTTACAATTCTGCCCTCACCCCCTACCCCTTTACATTCCTTTTCTCACCCCACAACACCACCCCACCCCCTTTTAGATTCTTGTCCCCCGCCCCCCGTACAACTTTTCCCAGTAAGCAGCTTATGATCCATCCAGAGCTGTACTGCCTCCGATGTCAGCTCTAGATTGATGTGCCTCCCGCCATCTATATGGAGCTGTCCTACCATCGGTTCGATGAGGATGACAGCAGTGAGGGTGGCTGAGCGGGCTCCTAAATGGCGGGACCGCGGCCGATATGGATAGAATGCGGTCCGCCATTTATTGATGTCTGCTTTACACTGTAAATTCATATCATAACAACATAAATCATTTTTTTCCTCCTAGTAATTCTACACCACAGCTAATTGCACAAAGTTTGAAGTTTAAGCGATTTTAGCTAACTTAAAGCAAAACTAAACCCTCTTATCCTTTACAGCCAAGGAAGCCGACATCCTAAGCTAAACGTACATATGACAATTTGTACACAAACTCATAGGAGACTTCTCAATACAGTCAACAGTTTGACATACTTGTATATCGATTAAAAGAAGTCCAAAATGTTGTTTACTTTTAACATTTGATCTTGGAACAAATATACTTTACAGAATGAAAACTGCATACACTGTTAGAAATTAATTTGTTAAAAATTTTTTTTTTACGTCCTGCGCCTTTTAATTTTCAGGTCATTGCAGTTGAAAATGAACATCAATTTGATCCCAGTAATGTTTAGAAAATCTAACAAATGTTCTTAAAATGAAAAATTGAAATTCTACCAGCTTTAGCCTTTGTTTGATCTGCATTTGCCATAGTCTTGCGCATGTGATCAGCTCTGATTCCAGCAATATGATGGTTTGACAGTTCGGTTAAGAGCTAACATAAACACACTAGTAACTGTAACATTGCAATTCAAGGCATGCCCTGAATGTAACTGTTTTGGGAAACAGTTAAAGCGGAACTAAAATCAGGGATACTTCCTTATTCTCCAATGGTCTGACAGCATATTCTCTCAAGCTTCCTCTGGGTGCCAGTGTTTGGCCATCTTGATTAGCCGGTGCAGGATTACATGACTCCTGCACATGTGCAGGAGTACAGTCATCCCAGCACACAGGGAGTGTACCAACAATGTAATTTTGTACATTTGGCAGAGGACTGCGAACAGGTAGGTGAGTGTATTAGCAGAAACAGATCAGTATTTGGAAATGAGTCAGGTAGGTAGAGAAAGGCCCAGTCTCAGCTCAGAATTAGGCTAGGTGGCCTTGTCCCCAGCAGTGGTGAAAAAGAGGATCTTGGTAGTCAGGAGAAGCACATTATCTGTTCTACCTGCAGAATGTGACAGAAAAAAGCCATAGAAGCAGTAGACATTCATCTATCATTACCACTTCCCTTTCAGAGGGGGAAGCCATCATCATCACATGGTGCCCACATCACAGAGACAAGTGTAGCACTAACTCTCGGTGGAGCTGCTGGTTTAAGCAGGTCTGTTATCTTCACTTTGCTTCCCTCTGTTTCACGGGCACCGGGTCTAGGGTTCCGTTGAGTTTACTTCTGGACGACACACGCACCAACACTGGAGTATGTTTTCAATGCTTTAATAAACAGACAAACTTTAGGAAGTAGCAGGAAAGAGGCGGAAAAGGAAACTTTCAGGAGAAACTCAAATATCTTCTTGTAGAATCTTAGCGGCAAATGTCCTGGTAGAATTCAGATAATTATGTGGAATGCGCTCCCCTTGTGGGACACACTCCTTGCTCGTCTGGATAGGCCTCTCTCACCGGTCTAGCAGCCAGCACGCAGCACGAATAAAAAGTCTCTGCCACAGACTTGTTTGGGGGGGTAAATCCGTACGATCGTCTGCCACAGGATGTATCAGATTTTTCTGCAGTGAAAGTCAGTCACAGTGCCTGAACCTTTAAGCCGAACCAGCAACACTATGCTGTATAGTTACTTCTTTTGGATACGTCCTTCAACCGAGTCACCAAGCCCATCTATAGACCAGCTCACTGCGTGATCTCTCCAAGACGGGTCCTTCCCTGGGATCTCCTCGGCTGTCCAGCTTTGTCACACAGGACCGACAGCTTAGGACCATTCCTCGGCTGCGGTGGTAGGCCCCAGACAAGCCTCTGGACCCACCCCTGCACCGCTGTATCATGGGCCTCCTAATCGGAGGACCACGAGGTAGCTCCTTAGCGTATACCTGTCGCCCAGGAGGGCCAGCAGGTGGCTGTAAAACGAACACTAAAACATGGCATCTGTACCATAAATACCCTCTTCCCAGATTGCAACTCGGAGGACCACCTCCACCGAGCTTGTCTCCGAGACAGAGGAGCATCTATACACGTCGACACGTTGCCTTTCCAACAATGACCAGTGGCAACAGCGACACCAACCGGTCAGCACGGAAACACACACAACGTCAGCCAAGCTGGAACAGAGGTGACTTTTTATCCTTCCTAACACACAATTTACTAAATTTACCTAACCTGCGGTAGATTGTAAATCTACCAGCGCTACATACTCCCCCCTCTACAATAGACGTTGTCCCCAACGTCTGTCCCGACACAGTAACAGTAACTCTCAAGCCTGAGAGTAAGCATTTGAGTTTCTTATAACTTTAGATAGGCAAAGAGAGAGAGAAAGGGCAGTTTAAAGACATTATGAGACTTATATCTTATAAAACATTATGTTCACAGCCGCGAAAAAAACCTCAATATAATTGTACACATCCTCACTAACTAACTAGCTGAAAAGCCTCCCAGCTATACATATGATCCGATGATCCCTAAAAAGGAAACATAGTTAAGCACACATATATACATACACAGTAGGAGCAAAGCCTCATTAAAAAATGAAACTCTCTTCCCACAATCTATACTACAAAACTTTTGGAGTCCATCCCTGCATAAGACCGGCTAGCAAAAGAAGTCCTTGGATTTGAACACAGAACAGGAACCATAGATCTTGACCACGCAGATCTCCTCACCCTGTCGCTATCTAAGTAGGTAACTTCAAAGTGGTAGTGTCCATAATTACCAGTAAAACCGAGGATCTGGCAAAGTCACTGATTTTACTTCTTTATCCACAGTGGTAATAAAATATACAGCATTGTCCTTTCCCGGTCTACAGATTACCACCTTATCAGCATAGATGTGCCGACCATAGTTCCAATGTACAAAGCATCCGTTGAAACGTTCACCCATCCGGACAGAACATCCAGTCTTTCTAAAGAGCTTAGGCACAGACAAGTAGTCCCAAAAAGCTTCACCGTACCAAAGCTCCCGATTAGCTTCAATCTCCCGCATGACATCCTGGGGCACATAGGGGAACTCCAAACCATACTCTGCGGCCACATGCTTGTTTAACATCCTTTGCAAGCGAGCAAGTATTGGCAAAGATCTGTCTCTCCCCATACCAGGCGGTACACAGGAATCTAATGACTTTTTCACCATAGACCCAGCCGGTGTCTGTAGCGAACCGATAACTTTTGACAAAGTACCAGCAACAGCACTGTGCGTCTCCACACAGGTTGATGTCTTCCCAGAACTCATGGCAGTCCATTCAGGAAGGGTCATTGTGGAGGCAACATCCTTGTGACCACAATAGCTCTTGCGACATGGTTTCAAATAAATCATCATCCCTGGAAAAATCCGAATGGATTCTATTTCCGAGTCTCTCGATTCTTCCGCTGGCAAATACTTATTTACAGTCCCCAACAGTGGCTTACCCATCCCAGGCGTAGACTCTGGTAGCTCCGGCTCAGGTAACTTCTGGGGTAGGCCTCGACCACAGCCGCGGGAAGCCTTCACATAGCCCACCTTCTTCTGAGTAGGCACCATAGGAGTAGGTGTAGTGGACTCAGGAATCAAAGCAATGTCTCCTGATGAGACAGCAGCAAGCAGCAGTGTCTCTTTCTGAAATATTGTCAGTAGCAACAGGCAAAGTGGCGGCCCGTCGCTCTCTCGCTGCAGCTTTAGCAGCTTCCACTGTAGCGATACCTGTCACCCAATCCATCAGATAGGCATGGGGCGGCATGGTAAGTGGCTCCACCACAAACAAGTACTCTCCACACTGCGGACATCGGCCGAATGGACGAAAATGTACGGCCAATCCTCCACATCGATGACAGGTCATGCCCAGTCCCTCAACATCTCCCGAGGTATACAGGACAAACCTCCCCTGCGGCTTCATTCGAACTCCAGTATCCGTGAGCAGAGTTCCAGATTGCACAGTATTCAACACGGTGCTTGCAGGGAACACTCTGGGTCCCACAACCGATTGCAATGCCGGAAAAGACATGGCCACACTCTGATCTTTTCAGCATGATCATGAGGCATCTCCTCTGGCGCCAAGCACGCTACACGCGTACCACGCGGTAGCAAGTAGGGTAACTCCTCCCACTTGTTCTTTCAGTCACGTAGCTGCTCCTGGGCCTTTTCTGGCGCCCAGCGTCTACGCACTCAAAAGCACTCAAAGTCCTGTAGTTTAACCTTTCCTCTTCCTGAAAAAACTTTTTCTCTGAAAGTCCAGCTCTCTCTGTAAACTCCCGGTAAAACACTCCACTGGGTTGCAATAATTGACGGTCAACAAATCCCGGACGAGCCAGCACATGTAGCACTAACTCTCGGTGGAGCTGCTGGTTTAAGCGGGTCTGTTACCTTCACTTTGCTTCCCTCTGTTTCACTGGCACCGGGTCTAGGGTTCCGTTGAGTTTACTTCTGGACGACACACGCACCAACACTGGAGTACGTTTTCAATGCTTTATTAAACAGACAAACTTTAGGAAGTAGCAGGAAAGAGGCGGAAAAGGAAACTTTCAGGAGAAACTCAAATATCTTCTTGTAGAATCTTAGCGGCAAATGTCCTGGTAGAATTCAGATAATTATGTGGAATGCGCTCCCCTTGTGGGACACACTCCTTGCTCGTCTGGATAGGCCTCTCTCACCGGTCTAGCAGCCAGCACGCAGCACGAATAAAAAGTCTCTGCCACAGACTTGTTTGGGAGGGGGGTAAATCCGTACGATCCTCTGCCACAGGATGTATCAGATTTTTCTGCAGTGAAAGTCAGTCACAGTGCCTGAACCTTTAAACCGAACCGGCAACACTATGTTGTATAGTTACTTCTTTTGGATACGTCCTTCAACCGCGTGATCTCCAAGACGGGTCCTCCCCTGGGATCTCCTCGGCTGTCCAGCTTCCTCACACAGGACCGACAGCTTAGGACCATTCCTCGGCCGCGGTGGTAGGCTCCAGACAAGCCTCTGGACCCACCCCTGCACCGCTGTATCGTGGGCCTCCCGATCGGTGGACCACGAGGTAGCTCCTTAACGCATACCTGACGGTCAGGAGGGCCAGCAGGTGGCTGTAAAACGAACCCTAAAACATGGCGTCTGTCCCATAAATACCCTCTTCCCAGAATGCAACTCGGAGGACCACTTCCACCGAGCTTGTCTCCGAGACAGAGGAGCATCTATACACTTTGACATGTTGCCTTTCCAACACTGACCAGTGGCAAGAGCGACACCCACCAGTCAGCACGGAAACACACACAACGTCAGCCAAGCTGGAACAGAGGCGAACTTTTAACCTTCCTAACACACAATTTACTAAATGTACCTAACCTGCGGTAGATTGTAAATCTACCAGCGCTACACAAGTATAGGTGGGGAGGAGGGCCTAGTCAGTGGTGTGGATGCAGGGTATTGCAGTGGAAGCCCCCTTTAGACAGTTTAAAACAAATGCAACTCCTGTCCCTGCTCCTCTTTTGAAAATCTAGGTTTTCACATATATTCATAAAACAGACAGGATTGCAGGCTGCACTCCAAAGCCAGTCTGTCTGGTGACCACACCACAGTCCTTGCTTCCTAGTAATTTTCTTGTGTATTGTATGTAGGTAAGCAGTAATGAATAAATATAGATTTTGTAGTCACTGATATACGGCAATGCTACAGTTTGTGCTTATACAGTGTTACCAGGCTTGGGCCTCCATTACCAGAGGACAGCTTCTGCTAGAGGGGTAGCAGTGCTAGGAGGAGCCAAATGTTACAATTCTGATTACTGGGATGTTCACTTTCTGCAGAGGTTGTGCCTGTCCTGACCCTACTCAACAGGATCCTCTCCCAGTACTGATCACTTTCCCTAGCCTGTGGGGGTCTCTGTCCCTGACCTACCACTCACTCCAGGTGCACCCGAATGATGCAGTAGACCCTTTATATAAGGTTCCCGGTCAAGATGGTCTGACGTCTTCAGAGGTTACAGGATGCAATTGGACAACTGAATTCTCCGAGACCCTGACGGAGTCCATAAGCTGACAATTCCTTCATAAGATTTCATTCTACCTGTGACAATGGCACAGCGCCACCTACAGGCTGGAGGAAGACCTGCACCTGCACACACACCGATGTTTGGCCTGAAAATGGCACTTTTATTGAATAAAAAAAAAATCATGCATCATAAACCAGCCTTGATTAAATTACAAATTTGCTCAGTCATTAAATCTAGAGCAATACTTACCAGAGTTTCATAAACCATAACTTAGCCTCCCGCTCCTTAACTGCATGCTGACCAGCCGCCGCAGCTATACTGTGGCAACGTGGCTCGGCTACTCGAATCGCGGTCATGGTACGTCGGTACCATAGACGACCACTCGCTCGCCCATGGAGCCGATGCGAGTGCCCAGCGGTCGCGATCACCGCCGGGCTCCCGCGATCGCTCAGAGCACACTGAGGACAGGGATCTGTGTGTGTAAACACACAGTTTCCAGTTCTCTGAGGGGAGAACAGACAGATCTTCTGTTCATACAGAATATGAACAGATGATCTGTCATCTCCCCTGCACAGTCCCCTCCCCCCTTCAGTTAGAACATGTACTAGGATACACTTAACCCCTTCACTGCCCCCTAGTGGTTGACCTATTCACTGCCAGTGACATTTTTACAGTAATCAGTGCAATTTTATAGAATTGATTGCTGTAAAAATGCCAATGGTCCCAAAAATGTGT
This sequence comes from Lithobates clamitans, assembly GCA_037952925.1. Lineage (NCBI taxonomy): Eukaryota > Metazoa > Chordata > Amphibia > Anura > Ranidae > Lithobates > Lithobates clamitans. The sequence continues at coordinate 3,595,647 of JBBGZY010000842.1, read as the reverse complement.
CAAAATTGTCCGACATGTCCTCCATAATGTCGCAGTCCCAATAAAAATCGCAGATCGATGCCATTATTGGTAAAAAAAAATAATAATAAAAAAGCCATAAAACTATCCCCTATTTTGTAGACGCTATAATTTTTGCACAAACCAATTAATATACGCTTATTGCGATTTTTTTTTTACTAAAAATATGTAGAAGAATACATATTGGCCTAAACTGAGGAAAAAAATGTTTTTTTATATATTTTTTGGGGATTATTTATTATAGCAAAAAGTAAAAAATATTGCGTTTTTTTCAAAATTGTCATTTATTTTTGTTTATAGCGCAAAAAATAAAAACCGCAGAGGTGATCAAATACCATCAAAAGAAAGCTCTAATTGTGGGATAAAAAGGATGTCGATTTTGTTTGGGTGCAATGTCGCATGACCGCGCAATTGTCAGTTAAAGCGACGCAGTGCCGAATTGCAAAAAGTGCTCTGGTCTTTGGCCAGCCAAATGGTCCACGGCTTAAGTGGTTAAAGGAGTGACAACCCATATAAAAAGTGGCACAACAAAGAAAGAAAAGGAGGGTAGCTCGCTGTATTGGTCCAGTCCAAAGATGCTGAGCTGAAGGTCCAGACTTTATATAAATCAGCGGTCTCCAAACTGTGGTTTGTGGGCCAGCTGTGGCACTTTGCTTGACTTTATCTTGCCCTTGGGGCACTATTCCCTCACTCACACCAACAATGGGGCATCATTCCTTCCGCTGACACCAACAGTGAAGTATCATTCAGCCCACCGACACTAACGATGGGCCATTATTCCTCTAACTGACACCAATGATGGGGCACTATTCCTCCCAATAACACCAATTAATGGGGCACTATTCCTCCTCCTACTGATCACAGGCATTATGTAAGTTGAAATTGTTTATGCTCACTGACATGGGTGGCATTTTCTACTTCCACTGGCCACAGTCTGGCCCACTTAAAGCGGAGTTCCACCCAAAAGTACTAAAAAGCGCTCATTTGTCTCCATTTGTCTCCTCTCCCCCTCTGGTGCCACAATTGCCACCTTTCGGGGGAAGGGGGGACAGGATACCTGTCTTTGACAGGTATCCTGTTCCCACTTCCAGGAGTCGGTGCCGCAGCCCATGAGGTTACCGTGGGGCTCCCTCCTCCTCCCCCTGTTGCCGGGCCAGTAGGAGAGAGGAGCGGGGCCTCGCTCATGCACAGTAGGGTTCCCGGCGTGAAGCCTTACCCGCAATGGCGGTGGCAGCACCTGACGACATTGCTGGACATCGCTGGACTCCAAGACAGGTAAGTGTCCTATTATTAAAAGCCAGCAGTATGTGTAGCTGCTGGCTTTTAATTTGTCTGAAGGATAGTAAACTGTCCTTTATTTTTAAACTTTGGAGATCCCTGATATAAATGATGGCACGAACTGAGGAAGCATCTGTCACTGCCGAGAGAAACCTTCTCTTCCCACAATTTGCACAAGTCAGGTAAACCCTGACAAAACACCTAAATGGAGTTGGTGGAGAAAACAAGCCCATGGAGGTGAGCACAAATAAATTGTTGACCCTTTTTTATTATTCTTGTACCTAAAATGTGAATAACAGTTGCTTTACTAAAACTGGAGAGTGCAAAATCTGGTACATCTCTGCTTAGAAACCAATCCGCTTCCATGATTAAATTGAACAAGCTGAAGTTAGAAGCTGATTGACTACCATGCACAGCTGCACCAGATTTTGCACTCTCCAGTTTTAGTAAATCAACCTCACAGTGTGGTATTTAGAAATGATACATACCATATAACTATGAGCACAAGGAGGCCATCCTATTTAAGAAAACATTTGGCTTATACAGTATGTGTTGTCCTCACTTCCAGACACATTATCCTGTGATGGGTCATGGGATATTTTTATCTTTCTCATCAGTGGTCTGCGTGCGGCTAAAATTCTGTCTCACTCACTCATCTGTAAACTTAAGTGCATGTGAAATTTTTACACATCACAAAGTTTACTTTGAAAGTAATAGAAAGTCCGCTATCTGGTATATTTTATACTGGCTGAGTCTTGACAGGATTCAGATCCTTTGCACACAAGACTGAGTTGCATGTTGCTCATGTTTACTCTAAGTCTGCTTTCCCTGTTCTCATGTCTTACGGCTCATGGGGTGTTTGTAATTTACAGTTACTCAGCTTGCTTTAATCTACACCCTTAGATCTCAGAAGTTGTGAAATACAGGTGCATAGAGTCTGATTGTATCCATTACTGCTGGACAGTAAATACACATTGCAAAACAACACATTGATTACGATTGTGCTACAAAGGTCTGAAAGGATGGTTTGGTAATAGAACAAAACAACAGCAAAGCACACCAACTAAAACACAAAAATGTGTAATAATGATGTAAAAAATATGTAAAATAAATGCTGTTTACTCATGCCTGCTTTTAAATTGCATTTTTTAGTACGGAAAAAAGACAAAATGAAGTTATGGGTCTGTAGGAAATGAATCCACTCTGACAAAATGCTGCTTCTGTGGGTTCCAGCCTTCATAGACTCTGAATTTTCTACCGTTTGCTAACAGGAAGTTTTATCATCTAAACTTTTTAGGTAATGTTGCAGTTTATGATATGTAGCGCTTTTTAATGCCTCGTACACACGAGCGGACTTTCTGGGCTCCGGCAGACTTTTTGTTCCCAAAAGTCCGCCTGACCTAGATTTGAAACATGTTTTAAATCTTTTCGCTGGACTCAGTTCCTGACGGAAAACCCGTTCGTCTGTATGCTGGTCCGACGGACCAGATACGACGCAAGGGTAGGGTATTGCATCTCGCGCTCGCTGCAATAGGAAAAACACATTTTCCTATTGCGGTGAGCGCGGGGCATACCAGGCCCTTAGGTCTGATATGGATTGTAAAGGGAACCCCCTAAGCCGAAAAATCGGCGTGGGGTCCCCCCTAATACCCATACCAGACCCCGATCGGAGCACACAGCCCGGCCGGTCAGAAAAGGGGGTGGGGACGAGCGAGCGGCCCTCCCCCTCCTAAAGCGTACCAGGCCGCATGCCCTCAACATGGGGGGTGGGTACTTTGGGAGAGGGGGTGCCCTGCGGGCGCCCCCAACACAAAGCACCTTGTCCCCATGTTGATGAGGACAAGGGCCGCTTCCTGACAACCCTGGCCTTTGGTTGTCGGGGTCTGCGGGCAGGGGGCTTATCGGAATCCGGGAGCCCCCTATAATAAGAGGGCCCCCAGATCCCGGCCCCCCCCCGCCTGCAGACCCGACAACCAACGGGTTGTCGGGAAGAGGCCCTTGTCCTCATCAACATGGGGATAAGGTGCTTTGTGGTGGGGGGGGCCCCGCAGGGCACCCCCTGCCCCAAAGCACCCACCCACCATGTTGAGGGCATGCGGCCTGGTACTGTTCAGGAGGTGGGGCGCTCGCTCGTCCCCACCCCCTTTCCTGACCAGCCAGGCTGCGTGCTCGGATCGGGGTCTGGTATGGATTCTAGGGGGGGACCCCACGCCGTTTTTTCAGGGTAGGGGGTTCCCTTTACAATCCATACCAGACTTAAGGGCCTGGTATGCCCCACGACGGGGCTCGCAAGGTGTCAATCTCGCCGATAAAAGAGGTGAGATTGACTTCCTTTTCTAGTCCCGTCGTACCCGAGTCACGTTCAAAATGAACGGACTTGTCCGTGTGTGGGCAAGTCCGTTCATTCTGAAAGTCCGCCATAACTCCGGCGAAAGTCCGTCAGAAAGACGGGCAGACCTAGCCTGCCAGAAAGTCCGGTCGTGTGTAGGCAAGTCCGTCCGTTCAGGTAGTCCGCCGGAAAGACCGTCGGACCAAGTCTGCTGGAAAGTCCGCTCGTGTGTACGAGGCATAAGGATAACTGGCTGTACTTAAAGAGACCCTGTTGCCAGAACATTAATTTCAAAAACAGCATTCCAATAAGATTATATATACATTTCATGTATTTTATGCATTTTGTTTACCTGTAAAAAACTCCCTTGCGTTGACTTTCAAAATCCCTGAGGGCTCTTTCACGTCATACCTGCATGAAAACCGATAGGAAAACCATGCAGATTTCACTTGCAGAGACATCAGTTTTACATCAGTTTACTTTAGTTTTCATGCATGTGGACATCCGTTTTCATGCACGTCAGCCCTATTCACACCAATGTTGATGTCATGTCAGTTTTTTTTCCCCTGCAGAAAACTGCATACACTTGCAGATTCCTTTTTTTTGAGTCCTTGCAAAATGTTTGCAGAAAAATTGACATCTCTGCACCATAGTGTGAACGAGGCCTTATACTCTATAGTAATCTCCTTCACTCCTCCCTGGCAACTGCAAAAAAAATTTATGTAGGAAGGTGGGGGAGGGTCAGAGGAGCTGGTCCAGCATAGGAAGTAATTAGACAGCCCCAGAAGAGGAGAGTGCAATGATGCAGCAGGAGAGAGGAGGAACTGTGGCAGGAACGTCAAAGCTCATAGCAAGTGAATAAAAGGAAAAATGCTGCATTTCAAATACTTGATGCTTCTGTGCAATTTTTTTAGTTGGTGATAGGGTTTCATTAAAGAGACACTGGTTCACACTATTGCGAATTGGATGCGGATTTCCCTGCATCCAATTTGCATGTCAGGAGATTGTGACTGGCTCTCTATGGAGACACATCTCTGGAGCGGCTCCAGAGCAAATTGCACAGGAGTCCTGTGCTTCTTCTAGCCCATTCCAGGTCCGAATTCAGCCAAAATTTTGGACCGAAATTGGATCTGAAATGGTGAACAGGGACGCACCAGAGCCCTGCTGTGAGTCACTCCGTGTGAACCCAGCCTTATAGCCTATATACTGTAAATCTATATAGTCACTTCTCCTGCCCTTATACTCAAATAACGTACCATGTTACAAGGCCGTGGACAATGAATGCCAGTACTTAATGCATTTATTGTTTGCAGGGGTACTACTGAGGCTCCATTCAAACCATGCATGTGTAACCAAGTGCACCTGCTTATTTGTGTAGCACATTTAGTCCCTGACCCCTGTTAAAAATCACGCACCAAAGTGCATGATATTTTGTTAACAATATGCGTAAGGGTTCTGTTAAGAATTATTAGTATTGACATACGTCTGCTAAAGGGCTGCATGTTTCTGTGCATTGCAGAAAAGCGTGCCATTTTCCACGCAGCATACAAGTGTGAAATTGGCCTTAGAGACCTTGGGGGTACTTCTGTTTATTAAAATTAACAAAGGGGTTAAAGTGGAACTAATAGCAAAACTTTTTAAACTTTTAAATAGAGTGGAGAGGGATTAGAAAACCTGCCAGGTTTTTATTGCAGTCTGTGTCCCCATTATGGAGATTCTCCCTCCCAATTTGTCCAGTTTACCAGTATCACTGAGAGTGAAAGGAAAAGGAAATGTCACATTTTGGATTGTTACCAGAACAAAAATGGGGAAATCATTCAATGGGGAAACCATTTCTTGTGACCCTGGTGACACACTGGGATTTCCTCAATTTGGAGGGATTTTGTCTCACAGCCTGTTTTGGCTATGGGACAGGAAATGAAGCAAATTCTTCCCAATAGAAAAAACAAATGGCAAAAAAAAATACAGGGGTAATAACACACCCTAATGCCCCGTACACACGGTCGGACTTTGTTCTGACAACAAAATCCTAGGATTTTTTCCAACGGATGTTGGCTCAAACTTGTCTTGCATACACATGGTCACACAAAGTTGTCGGAAAATCCGATCGTTCTAAACGCGGTGACGTAAAACACGTACGTCGGGACTATAAACGGGGCAGTGGCCAATAGCTTTCATCTCTTTATTTATTCTGAGCATGCGTGGCACTTTGTCCGTCGGATTTGTGTACACACAATCTGAATTTCCGACAATGGATTTTGTTGTCGGAAAATTTTATAGCCTGCTCTCAAACTTTGTGTGTTGGAAAATCCGATGGAAAATGTGTGATGGAGCCCACACACGGTCGGAATTTCCGACAACAAGGTCCTATCACACATTTTCCACTGGAAAATCCGACCGTGTGTACGGGGCATAAGGCTGGATTAACACCTATGCATTTTTTGTGCTTTTTTGCATTTTGCAGATTTGCACTACAGTCCATTTAACATGGTTTCCTATGGAACATGTTCTGTAGTGCAAATCTGCAAAATGCAAAACGCATTAAAAATGCATAAGTGTGAATCCAGCCTTATTCTATCAAAAAAGGAGAAAAAAAGTTTTGCCTTTAGTTCTACTTTTATTATTTGTATTCATGTAGCCCAGAACTGGCAATAAATCACTGACATTTCTTGTGGGTTAATTTCCAGGCAGACATCAGATGCTATAAAAAGGTGCCCAATGTATTAAGTTTGTGATGCAGTGAAATAAGATAACATAGTACACAGCTGTACCTGGATCCAAAAGGTAGTAGAGGGCAAACTATGACCTCTGTTTCTCAGCACTAACAGCATAGAGCCGATTTTACAGATTGCTGATATACGGGAAAATATTAAGAATCATATTTATAACAGATGCTGAATCCAGGTGCATTCGGTTTCATTTGCTGGGGTTTATGACATGTTACTGTGCCAGTTAGTCAATGCTAATCAGAACTTTAGACTATAATCTTCTTTTCAGTGCGTCAAAAGAGCAGCAAACACGTGTGGCAAAAATCAAAAGGGATTAAGTTCAGTGTGTTGCCACAGAAATCAATGGTGAACCATTACTAAAAATCAATGATTTGCCATTTCAAACTCAGCAAAGGTTCAAAAATGATTGGGACAGACAACTGCAATGTTGTCCTTATTACAAAGTAAGCCCATAATTCTGAAAACTAGAATTTGAGTTGAAGAATGGGAAATCCACACAAACAGTGAATTGCATCAAAGGTAACTTGATTGGATAAATGTGAAAAAAATTTCTGAGAGCAAAAAAAGCACACAATCAAATAATCTGTGAATTCATCAATCCTTTGAAAAGTATGTCCCATAAAAAGAACTAAAGACAAAACACATTTTTTCTTTTACATTTTGATATAGTTATTAGCAGGTTATTGACTAATGTGCTTGGAAGCTTGTTGAATGCAGAGAATACTTTATTTTCATGGAGGAAAATATTACATGCCTTTTATCATAGACAGGAAGAGAACAACAAACAAGTACACACTTAAATACAGAAGGTACATTCCGTTATTACTTTGTACCATAGAGTACACACTATCATACTGCAGTGCCACCTGCTGGTATAGACAAGTATAATGCATATATATAGTTCACATTATAGAAAGCTACTTGCTGTAGCTTCTTTCAACAATAGTAAGGGCGGGTTAAAACCCCAGTTAGGTTTTTTTCCCATTGGAGAGATTTCCCTTTACTTTCTGTCCTATAGCCGTAATAGAAGGGAGAGGAAATCCCTCCAAAGTGAGGGAAGTCCATGGTGGTCACTAGGGTCCCCAGAACTAGTGTCTGTATTGGAAGATTCCCCCTCTATTCATATTTTTGGTGACCACTCAAAATTTGTGATTTTCTTTTATTTTCAGTGATAACTTTCACCAGAACACATAAAGAGAGCAAATCTCCCCAACAGGGACACAAATAGCAATAAAAGCCTGACAGGTGTTCTAAGCCCCTTTTCGTTTGCAGTCCCCTTTCATCTGGGATCACCTGCAGGTGCTCCTGCCTCCCCAACGGATCAGGTGAGTATTTTGGGGGGGGGGGGGGGGCTGCACCTAAAAGTTTTTTTTACCCCTAATGTAGAGATTGCATTTAGGTAAAGTAACCTTTAGCCTTTAAAACCACTTTCAGTTTTACTTTAACATGAGGGTGGTTCTAATGCAGTGGTCTCCAAACTGCAGCCTGTGTGCCGAATACAGCACTTTGCTTGCCTTTATCCGGCCCTCGGAACACTATTCCTCCCACTGACACCAACAAGGGGGCACAATTCCTTAAATGCCACCAACAGTGGGGAACAATTACATTCCTCAACGGGGCATTTTTCCTTCCACTGACTCCAATGATGGGGCACTATTTCTCTTACTGACACCAACAATGGGGCATTTTTCCTTCCACGGACTCCAATGATTGGACGCTATTCCTCCCACTGACATCAGAAATGAGGAGCATAATTCCTTCCACTGATATAAACAATTAGGCACTATTCCTCCCTCTAATAATAATGATGGGGCATTATTCCTCCTTCTACTGACTACAGGAACTATATAATTTTTTTACTCCCACTGACACTGGGGCATTTTCTACTTCCACTGGCCAGCTGTAGCAAAGTGTCATTTCTTCAGTGTTGTCACATGAAAAGATATAATAAAATATTTACAAAAATGTGAGGGGTGTACTCACATTTGTGAGATACTGTATCTGTGCTTCCAACAAAGTGAATCATGGGACATATAGTTCTCCTTCAGATTATTACTATGCCACCATGTACCCTGGGGCCGGGTTCACACTGGTACAAAGACATTGGGAGCTCATGTCGCATGACATGTGAAAATCAATGTTTCCCTATGGGAGCCGTCTTAAGTGGTCCGACACAAGTCAGTCAGACTTTGAAAATGCTCCCTGCACTACTTTGGTCTGATTTTGATCCTACTTCAGCCCACTGAATATCGCTGAAGTCGGATCAAAGTCAGATCGCCGTCTTGACTGATCTGACTTTAGCATGCGACTTGTGCTCTGATGATCTTGAAGGGGAACTCCATGCCAAATTAAAAAAAAAAAAACGGCATGGGTTCCCCCTCCAAGAGCATACCAGGCCCTTTGGTCTGGTATGGATTTTAAGGGGAACCCACAAAATCCATGCCCCCCAAAACCCATGCCAGACCCTTATCTGAGCATGCAGCCCGGCAGGTCAAGAAAGGGGGTTGGCGACAAGAAAAACCCCCTCCTGAACCGTACCAGGCTGCATGCCCTCAATATGGAGGGGTGGGTGCTTTGGGGCGGCCAGGGGTTGTCGGGAAAAGGCCCTTGTCCTCATCAACATGGGGACAAAGTGGTTTGGGGTGGGGGAGCAGGGCCCCCCTTTCCCAAAGCACCTACCCCCACATGTTTAGGGCATGCGGCCTGGTATGGTTCAGGAGGGGGGCACTCACTCGTCCCCACCCCTTTTCCTTACCTGACGGGCTGTGTGCTCGGATAAGGGTCTGGTATGGATTTTGGGGGGGAACCCATGCTGTTTTTTTTAAACGTTTTGCGTTGAGTTCCCCCTAAAGATTCCTACCAGACACAGTGCCTGGTGTTGTCAGGGATCAAAGTCGGATGCCTGTTCATTGAAGTCGGACGCATGTCGGACTTCAGAGGCTATGTTGGACTTTAATGGTACCGTATATCAACTGATGCTAAACAGTCAGAAGTAAAATATTCAAAAGAAATTTATTACAAAAATACATATGATGACAAATTTACAGATTAAAACAAATAGTGAGAAGACAAAATTCTATAGTTGCACCAAATCGTAGATACATAGATACCATCTGTATATTGGTTGCTCTACATGTTTCACGGGTTTACATTAGCCGTTTCTTGAGGAGTTTTCTACAGTTAGATGGTGATTAAAAGATGATTATCACATAACTATGAAAGTAGAAAAAATACATATTAGTCACAAAATACAGTAAACAGATATGAGTACTTCATATATACATATAATAGCATTTTTTGTAAATAAAGAGTCTGTTGTGAATCCCCCAATGTTCAATTGCCTTACCAAAAGGTGTCGGATTGCCAGGGCCCCAAGGAAAGATGACCCACCCCGAAGGGCACGGGAGCCCGCTGAGAGGCACAGGATACAAGTGATAATAGGAAACCATCCATCCAGAGTGGTGAGTATAAGGTAAAATAGAATAGGGTTTTTTTTATATAGGTGTAAAACAATGATAGAGTTACATACCTAAGGGGGTGCATTCGGTTATACAGGCTCAATGGGTGACAAAATGGTCCCTATAGAGAGGGGTATATCTATAGGATGAGGGCAAATATATTAGCTATTAGCTTCATGAGTGTTATATATGGCAAATGCACAAACAAGTTCTAAATATACATGCATACATGTGCATAGCCAAGCATGCACATACATAGATATACTATACCTAAAGTTATGCGGTGACAGCATATGTAACTAGCTTGGAAGTGCAGATAATGCTATGTTGGGGTGATATTCAGAGCACCCCAAACTCAGCACCTATAGAAAAGATAATGATGTAGAAATATCAGTGCATGTGGCCACAAGGTGCATATATATATCTGTATATAAAGGTAATGTGACGCATATATTATTATTAACAAGTGTTTGTTGCACGTGGCTCTCTCACCTTCACAGTGGTTGTTGTTAACACCTGTATGGAGTATAGGGTTCAATTCTGGAAATATATATACAGAGATCCACCCAAAAAACAGAGATGGACAAGACACCTTGGAGGTAAAGCAGAGCACATATGCATAGTAAATAGCAATCGCCAAGCCAGAGCTTTAGAGCATTGTAAGAGTAAGGATCAATCATAGGTATTTAAAAAAGAACCTACCAGATAGCCTGTGTCATCCCCAAGAGGCACAGAGGTGATAGTACTATCACTATCTCTATTTATATGTTTCTGCACACAGAAAGGCTCCTGCCCGGTGACGCCCACAACACTCGTTGCATCTGACGTCACCGGACCCGGACCCGCAGTGCGCATACACCAAATTGGCGCATGCGCATTATCTATAAAACGGCACATACACACCACATCAGTGAGTGCTTTGCCATCAAGAAAACGGGGTGCGAGCAGGACAAAACAGGACTGCTCAATTCCCCCTACAGGGCCGCATACCCACCGGGAGAGTCATAATGCCGAGCCCCCCTGCAAAGGCCGTGCCTCCAGGCAATGAGTCAAGGGCCGCCATGTTAGAAAGGGACATGCCCATGACCTAGACAAAAAAGAACATAGAGGGCCCTAGTGGGACATATTATTATGACGCTCTCAACACGTCAACAGGACCCAGAGAGGGAATGGTGGTATCACAACAGAGGCCCATCATATGTGTGACAATGAAATAGCATTTAACAATTACATTTTAAAACAGCTTTTAATAAACATTTATATTGATTTAAAACTGTCTGACACAAAACATCACCAGGGATCCCTAGCCAACCAAACAACATGGAGAGAGGAACAAAAAGGGGAAACAATACAACATAGAAAAAGAAAAAGGGGGAAAGAGGAAACACAGAGAAAAAGAGGAAAGAGAAACATTTGACAGCCACAATTCAGGCCACATTTTACAAAAAAGGTTTATATGAATTGACCTCATTGAGGCCAGGCGGAGTCATTGCATTGAGAGGCTCTATGTAGAGCATCTCACGTTGAAGTATAATTTTGTCCCAATTGCCCCCCCTAGGGTTCATTGGGATTACCTCAAGGACAAAGAAGGAGACCTTTTCAGTATGGTACTTATGATAGAGCCCTATATGTATGGTAACAGGTGTAACTATTTTTCCTCCAATTAATAATATGTATGGTCTCCAATTCTTTGTCTCAACTCACGTTTTGTTTTGCTGATGTAAAATACACTGCATCTATAATACATTATATATATGACTCATTTGGTTGAACAATCAGAAAATGTTTTTGATCTATGCCATTGGCCATTTGGTAACCTTATACCTTTGCCTTCTCTGACCCATGGGCAGCGTGGACAGTTGCCTCACTGATATGTCCCTCGTGGTAGAGGATTACTGTCTCTATGTGGTACATAGTGGCTGAAGGTCAGTTGTTCTCTCAATGTGGTTGCTTGTCTGAAAATAAGTTCAGGAGTGGGTCTGACATATTTAGAGATGGTATGGTCCTCACTGAGGAAATGCCAGTTCCTAGCAATGAGTGTGCGCAAGTGTGGTTCGTGAGTGGAAAATCTTGTAACCAAGCCCACGGTTTGATGATCACGCTTGGATGGGGTATTGTATAGTATGGCCCCTCTTGTTTTGGTCCATGCCTTATTGAAAGAATGTCTTAAAAGTGTACGAGAATACCCACGTGCAAGTAGCCTTTCACATAGAAGATCTGTCTGTTTTTTAAAATCTATGTCCGAAGTACAATTTCTCCGAAGACGCAGATACTGAGCATACGGAATGCTTCGCATCAACAAATTCGGGTGTGAGCTACTGGCGTGAAGTAGGGTGTTACCGGCACTGGGTTTGCGATAGAGATCAGATTGTATATAGCCTTCTGAATCAATTGAAATATTAAGATCAAGAAAAGATATTTCTGACACATTCACTGAATATGTAAATTTAAGATTGTAGCTATTAATATTGAGATGATCCATAAACCTATGCAGGTCCCTCTCTGTGCTGGTCCAGATAACCAGCAGGTCATCAATAAATCTCAACCAACACAGGATGAAGGTTGCTGGGAGAGACCATAAAAGGAGCGAGAAGCCCACGCAGAACTGTCTTCCTCCTGGGCCTAACTCAAGACGGACCTCTCTGTGTAACAGGGAGAGAGAGGTCACGGCCTACCACGCAGAGCCGTACTTCCAACCCGAGGCCTGAGAGGCCTAGCTCTGTTATCAGCTGTCAGACATCCTGTTGCTAACATCACTTGGATCACATGCCTGTCGGTGTGGGTGCACAAGGCAAGCTTCACTTCGGAAGACCAAGACAGTGGATCCACTGCCTGAGTGTTCCTGTTCAGAAGTCCTCGGATCGAGTTGGTCGTTGGTAAGAGGGCAAACTTCTCAACCCCTTTATCTATTCATTGCCATTGTTACCGAACACTGTGCACAGACATCTTTACCCCAAGACCACTTTATTGCATTGCTTGAACACTGTGCTCAGACGCCTTAGATCTTCACCACTAGGAACCTATTGCTTTATCTGCAACCAAACGGATTACAGTTAACAAGCTCCATCTAGCTAGCGAAGAACATCAGATCTGCAATGTGGAACTCTTTTTGTCATTACTTATGGGAAAGCCTATATATATATATATATATATATATATATATATATATATATATATATATATATATATATATTACCTTTAGTGGACCTTCTCTCTCATTGGGATAGCATAGGCTGGCTAGATTACATCCCTCTCAAAGTAGCCACATAAGTAGTTAACTGAAACATCTACTAGGAGGTGACTTTAGATCTAAATATAGTGTACATATGCATATATAACATTGTTCATTGCTGAACCATTGTTCGTGTCATTGCGAGGAATTTGTTTGCTGAATTGGCGCTGTTAAGCCTGCTCAGCAAATTCATTACCTATGTTTGTGAAATAACTTTCTCTATTTGGTCAAAGTAAAGTATTTCAGAACCTAATATCACTGAGTTGTTTAATTCTTACTGCAAAGAATGATGTCTGAACCCAGAGTGTCAGGTGGGTTGGAAGGTTCACTTAGTCATGGCCGTGCAGATGAGCAGGTAATTCTCAGCAGTCCTCAAGGGGGCAGTGCTACATAATAAAAAATAAAAAAAAACATCAGTGATCAAATATTACCAAAAGAAAGCTCTATTTGTGTGAAAAAAAATTGTATAAATTACGTTTAGGTACAGCATTGCATGACCACGCAAATGGTCTCCTTATGAAGGGGGTACCGTATATACTCGAGTATAAGTCGAATTTTTCAGCACATTTTTTTGTGCTGAAAGTGCTCCCCTCGACTTATACTCGAGTCAAGCACTTTTCTGCAGCAAAAAATGTCATTTTCCGAACCGACTTTGGGGCCCCGTATCTCAGGGACACTTGGTGCTAGAAACCCCAAATTTGGTATGCAAACCCAGTGGATCTAGTTCCACAACATATCCAAAGCTGAAGTTCCTAGCACTCATTGTCCCCGAGATACGGGGCCCCAAATTCGGTTCGGAAAATGTCATTCTCTGCTGCAGAAAAGTGCTTGACATTTTCTGAACCGACTTTGGGGCCCCATATCTCAGGGCGACTTGGTGCTAGGAACCCCAAATTTGGTGTGCAAACCCAGTGGAACTGGTACCATAACATATCCAAAGCTGGGGTTCCTAGCACCAAGTGGCCCTGAGATACGGGGCCCCAAAACTGGTTCGGAAAATGTCATTCTCTGCTGCAGAAGTGCTTGACATTTTCTGAACTGATTTTTGGGGCCCTGTATCTCGGGCCACTTGGTGCTAGAAACCCCAGCTTTGGAAATTTTATGGTGCTAGTTCCACTGGGTTTGCACACCAAATTTGGGGTTCTTAGCACTAAGTGGCCCCGAGATACGGGGCCCCAAATTCGGTCAACTGTGTCTATCTGCAGCAATGTCATTTCGGGACCCTTTGGGTTCAGAGACCCCAAATTTTGCCTGCAGCTAGGGGGCATCTAGGAACCCTTAACTACCGAGTTTGAAGTTCAGGGGACCTATGGCTGCAAATGGGCACAGTGAGGCATGCAAATGGGCACAGTGAGGCATGCAAATGGGCACAGTGATGCTGCAAATGGGCACTGTTGACCCTCTTTTCCACTTACAGTAGCTGTGCATTTCTCACCCTCGTCTTATACTCGGGTCAATAAGTTTTTCCCATTTTTTTTGTGGTAAATTAGAGCCTCGACTTATACTCGGAACGACTTATACTCGAGTATATACGGTAAATCCTTATGAACCTTAGGTAGTTAAATGATTTGTATTATTTATCTGTCCTTTAAATTTTTCTATCTGTTGTTTTGACACTTCAAAATAAATGAACAGTAGTGAAAAAAAAAAAATGTTATAGATCCTCATGGTCTGTGTTACTGGAGGCATGGCAGGGGCATACATACTTTGTAGTAAAATGTGTCCTTCTTTCCCCTCTCACAAAATTAGGTGGTATGGAACTGTAAAACTCAGAGTAGCTGAAAAGCAATTGCACTAAGCCATTGGAAGTTTCCGCACCTCTCTTTTTAGATCAGAGAAGTAGGGTGGCGTTTTTTAATAGGATTAGCTGCGAGTGTGTTCATAGTGAGTGAAGTGAGCTCACTGGCAGGAAATCCTTGTCACCCCCTGTTAAACACACAAGGAAAGGAAGAAGTAAATCAAGACACATAATTAGTAGCAGCAATAAGATGAGAGGTTTCTCTATCTAAACCTTGTGACCTTTGGTAATAGAGCTGTCTGCCCTGCGTCCTGGTTTCACACAGATGTTCAATAAAACGAAGGCACGTCTGACCATTCTCACTATGTTTTGGCTGCAGCCAATGCCTTTCTTCTTCTATCACAGCTTAACATCAAAAAGAACTCGGCCACAGTAGAGGAAATTTGTCATAAGTTTGGAGAACCCACACATATAATGTCCTGGTCTGGTTTGATTTAGGCATATTGCCAAACTGGATCTAGTAAAGTATTCAGAGCAGTTCTCACTGTTTACAGCTAAAGCCTGAGGAAAAGATCTGCGCTATCCTGAACACTTGAAACTTTAATAACATAACTTAGCCAATAAAGGGTATAACTTAAACTCCAAACTCTCAGCTACATGTTAAGTAAATGTTCTCATGTCAGATTGCAGAGAACCTAAGAGCTTGTGCAGAAGTGGTAAGGCCTAACTCTATCCAAATGCAGTGGCGGCTGGTGCTCCAAATTTTTTTTTTTTTTTGGGGGGGGGGGGGGGCAAACAAACTGAAAAATTATGAAAAAAAACTCCATCAATTTAATTTGGGCAGCCTCACTGTGCCCATCAAACGCATCCACTGTGCCATCAAACGCAGCCACTGTACCTATCAAACGCAGCTACTGTGCCAAACGCAGCTACTGTGCCATCAAACGCAGCCACTGTGTCATCAAGTACCGCCACTGTGCCCAATCGCCGCCACTGTGCCCATCAAATGCCGCCACTGTGCCCATTAAACGCAGCCACTGTGCCCAAACGCTGCCACTGTGCCCATCAAATGCCCCCATTGTGCCATCAAATGCTCCCACTGTGCCATCAAACGCAGCCACTTTGCCATCAAATGCTCCCACTGTGCCCCATCAAATGCTCCCACTGTGCCATCAAATGCTCCCACTGTGCCCCATCAAATGCTCCCACTGTGCCATCAAATGCTCCCACTGTGCCCCATCAAATGCTCCCACTGTGCCATCAAATGCTCCCACTGTGCCCTCCCCACCCGCCGTCTGCCAGGCACTTACCCTGTCTCGGTGGGGCAGCGGGTGACGGCGGCGGGGGGCGAGCGATGTCCTCGACGTCTTCTTCTCCCATCCTCTCCTATGATTGGACGCCTCATAGGCGTCCAATCACAGTGCCTGACGTTTCAGCCAATCAGGTGACGGGTAACAGACCCAAGCACCTGATTGGTGGAGAGGCGGTTCAGTGTTAGGAAAGCGAATATTCATTCGCTTTTCTAACACAGCTGGGTGAACTGCGAGCTCTAAGCATGGCGCTCGCTGGTTACCTTTTTTGACGCCTATTAGAGTCTATGGCTCTAATCAGGTGCTTCAACTGTCCAACTTATTACCTTAAAGCCCCCCTCTCTCCACTGTCACATTTGGCACTTTTTGGGGGGGAGGGGGGAGCCGATACCTGTCAAAATTAGGTAACTACTAGCACTTCCGGGTAAGATCGTCGCATAACAATGTGGCTAGCTCTCACTGGAGCACTGGGCTGTGCAGGGGGCACGAGAGGCTGGCTCAGGCTCTCAGTGGTGTACTGGTCAATTATCTTGGTGCAGCATTAAGTTTTAGATTGTGCTCTCTTTCCCGGGTATTAGGCTTCTTGCACACTGCAGCTTGAAAATGTTTAGTACAGTTTATTTTTTTACTGAGCTAAAATACAGCCCATTAATTGTTATTTGCCTATGCACACAGGCGTGTAAACAGGCGTCGTGTATTCTTCAGTAAAAAAAAAAAAATAGAAAAATCAGCATTTTTGGTCAGTAATTTGCGCGCAAATGCTTGCATTCATGTACGTTTGCACGTAAAGTGCGCACAGATTTGTCCATTGACGTTGTCAATCCGGGAACAAGCTTCCGCTGATGCGCAAAAATGTGCGCAAATTTGTAACGAAAATTGTGCGAACGCAAAATAGATGCTCAAACAGGAGTATCGTGTGCAAGATGCCTTAGTGTATTGTAGGTGGAATAGTGTACTGTGCATAAATGTTGCTAAATACTGTCATCTGATTGCTATGGGTAACATTGTGTCAATAGGGGCTGATGTATCGAAAGTCTAATAAAAGGAATATTTTTGTTGTCTACAGCAACCAATCATATTTAGGCCTCATGCACACTGGACGTTATAACAATGTTATAAAAACAACAGTAGCTTTGCAGTGAGTTTTTCAACATTTTTGCAATAGTGTTTTTTGTCTTTTTTTTCCAATGGATCAAAAACGTTAAAAAGAATGCTGGTGACTGCTGGGGTATTTTTTACAGCCAAAAAACGCCCCAGCCAAAAACAGTTGATAACAGCCTATGGTGGTTATTCACTAAAGGCAAATCCATTTTGTACTACAAGTGCACTTGGAAGTACATTTGGAAGTGCAGTGGTTGTAGATCTGAGGGGAAGATCTGAAATGAGGGGAAGCTCTGCTGATTTTATAATCCAATCATGTGCAAGCAAAAATGCTGTTTTTTTCATTTTCCTTGCATGTCCCCCTCGGATCTACAGCAACTGCACTTCCAAGTGCACTTGCAGTGCACTTGTAGTCCAAAGTGGATTTGCCTTTAGTAAATCAACCCCTATGTGTGCATGGACACATAGGGGTTGATTTACTAAGGGCAAATAAACTGTGCACTTTACAAAGTGCAGTTGCACTCTGCAAGTGCAGTTACTCCAGAGCTTAGTAAATGAGGTAAAGCTTCACTTTGTAAAGAATACCCAATCACATGCAAGAAAAAAAAACAGCATTTTTGCTTGCACATGATTGGATGATGGAAGTCAGCAGAGCTTCTGCTCATTCACTAAGCTCTGGAGCAACTGCTCTTGCAGAATGCAACTGTACTTTGCATAGTGCAATGTCTATTTGCCTTCAGTAAATCAACTCCATAGGATAACATGCTGGAGAATTTATTGACTGTAGAAAAAAACGTCTGAAGACAAAAACAGCAGCTGTAAAAACTTCCAAAAATGTCCAGTGTGCATGAGGCCTTAACTACTTCCATACCGGGGCCATTGTAAAATGACGCCAGCAGGAACATTTCCTCCCTCCAACTGGACGTCATATGACGGCCTTGGGTTCTCGCCGCTCCTACGGGTCCTCAGGGGCCTGTAGTGCGGCGATCTTTACAACGTGAGCGGCTATGTCCAATCACAGCCGGTCACAAATGTCGATAAACGGCTGTAGCGCCGTTTCTGGGTTCTGAGATCTGGAAAAAAATGTACAGTGCAGTGCCCAATCTCCCAAAAATTAAGAGGACCTGTCACAGCCCATTGGAGTACTTGTCACCAGCCCCAGAGTACCAGTCACAGCCCATCAGAGTACATGTCACCAGCCCCAGAGTACCAGTCACAGCCCATCAGAGTACCTTTATGCTCCTAGAACACCTGACGGTGCTCTCTGCATGTTGGGCCTCTCTATGTGGCCAGACTGTGTAAAAGTCTCACACATGTGCTATCGCCATACTCGGGAGAAGTATCAGAATGTGTTTTGGGGAGGTAATTTTTGCTATGTACATGCTGTGTGTTAGAAATATGTTATAAATTGACAACTTTGTGTAAAAAAAATAGGTTTTTATTTTCTTTCCACATTTCCCAAAACACGTTTCCAAAAAAAATGACATGTTCAAAAGTCTCATTATGCCTCATAGAATATATGTCGGGGTGTTTGCTTTCCAAAATGGGGTAATTTTGTTTGTAATTCCATTGTACTGGTGCTCCAGGGCCTTCAAAAGTGTAATAAGTTGTTAGGAAATATTATGTGTAATTTATGCTCCTAGAACGCCTGACGGTGCTCCCTGCATGTTGGGCCTCTGTATGTGGCCAGACTGTGTAAAAGTCTCACACATGTGGTATCACCATACTCAGGAGGAGTAGCAGAATGTATTTTGGGGTGTAATTGGAATTATGCATAAGCTGTGTGTGAGAAATAACTTGTTATTTTAACAATTTTATGTAAAAAAAAAAAACTAATTCTTAATTTTCCCAAGAATTGTGGGAAAAAATTACAACTTCAAAAAACTCGCTATGCCTCTTACTAAATACCTTGGACTGTCTACTTTTCAAAAAGGGGTCATTCGGGGGGTATTTGTACTTTCCTGACATTTCAGGGCCTCACGAAATGAGATAGGCCATCAGTGCATAAGGTGTGATCAATTTTCAATGATTTGCCCCATAGCTTGAAGACTCTATAACTTTCACACAGACCAAATAATATCCACTAATTTGGGTTATTTTTACCAAAGATATGTAGCAGTATAAATTTTGGCCCAAACTTATGAACAAAAATTACTTATATGCAAAATTTTATCACAAAAACGAAAAAAAAAAAATTTTCCTTCAAAATTTTCGCTCTTTTTTCACTTATGTCGCAAAGAATAAAAAACACAGTGGTGATTAAATACCACCAAAGAATGCTCTATTTGTGTAAAAAAAATGATAAAAATTTTGTTTGGGTACAGTGTTGCATGACTGAGTAATTGGCATTCAAAGTGCGAGAGCGCTGAAAGCTGAAAATTGGTCTGGGCAGGAAGGGCGTATAAGTGTCCTGTATTGAAGTAGTTAAACAGTCATTTACACAGTCCTTGTTTGAAAATGAAACAATGATTCTAATTGCTTATAGATAATAATGTTCCTCTTGGTACAATAGCCCCTAAATATTTACAATAAAATTAAGTACAAACGTTCATTGACCTGTTGCACCTCCTAATACATAGAACAACTTTGTGATCATCCATACCTTCTCCAATCATGGAATGCATTTCATTTATTAAAAAGAAGAGAAAACATTTTCTGGAATATTTGAGCTGCAGAGCAGGCAACTGGCTGTGAACTAAGCAATCCACCTGGAACATTATGGGGTTGATTTACTATGAGCAAAAATACAGTGCACTTTGCAAAATGCAGTTGCACTTTGCAAGTGCAGTTGCTCCAGAGCTTAGTAAATGAGCAAAAACTCTTCTGATTTCCATCATCCAATCATGTGCAAGCAAAAATGCTGTATTTTTTATTTCCCTTGCACGTGATTGGGTACTCTTTTCAAAGTGAAGCCTTACCTCATTTACTAAGCTCTGGAGCAACTGCACTTGCAGAGGACAAATGCACTTTGCAAAGTGTACAGTCTATTTGCCTTTAGTAAATCAATGCCATAGTTTCTTCAATAAACACACTGCAATAGCTGTACTGCATAGGGTGAATAAAAGCACTGTAAAAGTATCACTTAATGCAGCAGTGGCCGCACATTGCACCACTTCAGTAGCATCAAGTCATTTTTATAGTGTTCTGTCGGACGAGCATGGAAAACCAGCAGCCATTCGGCTCCCAATCAGCACTCTCAGCCAATGGCAGAGAGCGTTAATTGGAGTGTTTGGGGGGGGGCTGTCCCCCTGTCAGAACATACCGGCTCAGCAGGGGAGATTGCTGAACTAACCTCACATTGTTAGTACAGTGGCCCCAACTGGAGCTGACAGTTTTTTCGTTCGACCCACGGGGTTGAACGAAAAAAAAAAAAAAAGGAATAGTGTGTACCCGGCTTTACAGATAATTGCCCATGGAAGAAGAAGAACAGATTAGTCATGTTATTAGGCAATAGATCCATTGTTACTTGCATTTCTACATTTTACAGTAATTACAGCTAGTAAAACCTCTATATCTTCACTGGCACTAGGTGTATGTGGACCACTATGCATCAGATAGTTCTAGGTGTACAGTGTTCATGTACCTATGCTGCTCTGATACCATTGTTCCCTAAGCAGTCATTTTAAAGGGCAGCAATATGGCTGTAAAATAACCATATAGCTGCTTTAAAAAAACGGGGGGCTTTTAAAGTATTATGTAGTTTGACCATAAAATTTGTGGCGTCCATAGCTGAGTGGAGTATAACAGAGAGCCGATACCAACACCCACTCCTCATTATAATGGAGCTTCCCTATTATAAAGGAGACAATAAACTATTCAAATGAGCACTGCACATCAAGCTTTGGAGTGGAACTGGTTGATAATCACTGGGCTTTGTAAAGCTGTTATATCAGGTGACACAAATCATATAATAAGTCAGATGACTTAATAATAATAAACAAATACGATAATTTAAGGAGTGACCTGAATTAATTAAGGTGAAATCCGGTTAGTTGGGGTGAGTTCTTGCTTATTGCACATCAACTAACGCTGTGTTACCACTTTAGCATTGGTACTTTCTGTACTTCTGTTCCAAATGTAATCTGCGGTAGAGACCAGCTGCTTTTCCAGCTGAAATAATGATTCTCTTTTTGAGATTACAACTTATAATTTACAAGTTTGTCATCCATTCCTCATTTCTAGGAACGGTCCTGTCCTGGGTATGCGAGATGGATAACTGGAAATGATTGTGCTCGAGAATGTTCCTGCTTCGCAGTACTGACCACCAACGTAACATCATATCAATGCCATACCTCCTTCTGTATAATTTGTTTTGCATTCTCAGGAAATCCTACATGGAAATTTAGTTGAAAAACTTTAAAACCACAAACAATTTTAAAAGCATAGCGTAATGCTGCATGTAATATGCGATCATGGTGGTTTCATATACACAATGAACAGTAGTATGCAGCAACCTATAGCAACCAAGCAGAACTCAGCTCTAACTTGTTTGCTAGCTTATATTTTCTGACTGTTAGTTATAGTATACCAGACTTTAAGTGACATTATACTCTGGTTTAAAAGATGCAAATTCTATTCAAATACGTATTCTTAAAAGAGAAGTAAAGTTTTTTGGCCTCTTCTGGGTCACAGGACTGCACTTTGTACGGTAGTCATGTGATTGCTCAGTTCTTGGTCTAAAGCCTCGTACACACAATCGGATTTTTGGCAGGGAATTGTGTGATGACAGACTGTTTGCTTAAAATCGGACCGTTAGTACCCTCCTTTAGACAATTGTTGTCCAACTTTCCGCCAACAAATGTTGGATGGCAGGCTAGTAAATTTTCAGTGGACAACGGCCTGTTGTCAGATTTTCCTGTGTACACAAATCCGTCACACAAGAGTCCAAAAGTACAAACACGCATGCTCGGAATCAATGCTCACCAAACACGACATTAGCAGAAGGTGCCCAAAGGGTGGCGCTCATGAGCTGAAATTCCATGTAGTACGTCACTACATTCGTGTTTGTTGTCCGACAATTGTGTGCCGTTAGTAGAAGTTCCTGGCACACATCCTTCGGACAAAAGTCTGACGCTCTGTTGGCCAACAATCCGATCGTGTGTACGAGGCTTTAGAGTTGGCAAGGGACAGCTGCAGCATCACGCCGTTGCTGCAGCATGGAGTGAGCATGTGTGTTTATTTTTTTTTAGTACCTACACTTTTCCTTTAACCTCCCTGACGGTTTTCCCGAGTGTGGCTCGGGGTTAAAATTCAGTCCCATTAGCGGCAACCCCGAGCCACACTCGGGATTACATTGCAGGATCCTGGTGCCTCCTTACTTACCTTGTCCCCAGCATCCTGCGATGTCCCCCGCAGTGTCCGTGGGCTCTGTCTCCTCTGAAGCCTCCGTGCCAGGCTCCGTTCCCTGCGACCGTCGCGACGCACGGGGGCGGAGCCTGGCGGCAAATTCAAAAAATTGTAAAAATCATAACACATACAGTACTGTAATCTTACAGATTACAGTACTGTATGAAATGATTTCTCTTCCCTTTTGTCCCCAGTGCTTTGGCCCATGCCCTGCATGCAGTTTTATGTTATATATACTGTTCTTTCTGCCTGGAAACTGGAGATTGTCCATAGCAACCAAAAAGTGTCCCTTTACGTCAAAAGTGGCTTTAGACCAGCTAGAAAACAGCGATAGTAAATTAGAACAATTGCAGAATTGAGCGATAGTGATTTATGGAGAAATTAATTTTATCAATATTATATTATTTTTTATTTTAATTGTTTATATTTATTTATTATATTATAATTTATGTTTTTGTGTTTCAAACTTCATCATACCCGGGATATCTACTAGACTCTTGTTTGGACAGATTTAAGTGTGTTATTGTTAAGAATTACAGACCTACAATATAAAACGCCAAATTTCCATGCAAAATAATTGTACCGCTTTCAGCACCTAAAATCCAAAACAATCATACCGCCAGGGAGGTTAACTCAAAAATACGTTTGGTTGCTTTCAGCTGCCTGAAAATCTCCACATTATTTTTTTTCTGCTGCTGACTTGCTGTTAGAGGGTGGCTATGTTTGTTCTCCAGGGTCCTCCTGTATGTAGGAATGTAGCCACCCTCTCTTGCTCGCTCCAGAGATGAATAAAGAATATGGACTATGAGAATTGTAGTGTGCATAGAACAGTGCATATGACCGAACCTAATGTGAACTACTCATTCCAAACAAGTAAAAATAAGGAGGCAAAAGAAAAGTTTGGGAACTCACAGGGGGAGTTATACAGGGCCATCTTAAGAGCATTATAGGGCAATACAGTGCACTGGGGCCCTGTGTACACAATCACGCACGAGAATAAAAATGCAAATTATCAATAAGGCTATATTTGTTGGTACTTCCAACACCTGGATTGAGCCAAGATGTTAGTTTTGGAAGTTTGCACATTTTCTCTTTCTCCTCTGCAGCCTTTTCCCTCTTTTGTGCTCCATTCAAAACAATACGTTTAATTTCTGCTCTAAAGGTTATTTTCACGTAATAAAGTTTCTTTTTCCTCACCTTTCTTACACTTCCTCGAACTAGTGGCAACTCTAAGATTGATATACAAGGGGGACACATAGGATATTACAGTCAAAACTTGGGGGGGGGCCCGGGCACTAATAACTTTCCCGACTAAA
Source organism: Lithobates clamitans (assembly GCA_037952925.1). Classification (NCBI taxonomy): domain Eukaryota; kingdom Metazoa; phylum Chordata; class Amphibia; order Anura; family Ranidae; genus Lithobates; species Lithobates clamitans. The sequence continues at coordinate 3,571,792 of JBBGZY010000842.1, read as the reverse complement.
TCATACAACTAAAAAAAACTAAATAAATATATATAAATGTACACACTCTGGTGCTGCTGGTGCTGCCTGGTGGGTATTAATGCTGGCATGGGTACTGCTGGTGCTGGTGGGTATTAATGCTGGCGTGTGTACTGCTGCCTGGCTCCTCTTAGACGCGGAAGTGTGACAGGAAGCATGCGGCTGCGGTAGAGAGCAGAGCCGATGCTTCCTGTATCTGTCACAGGCGGAGTGCATTTCATATCACTCCGCCTGTGAAGAGCCGGAACTACACAGAAAGAAAGCATCGGCTCCGTTCTTCACAGTGACAGCTGATTCACACTGCCGAGTCGCTGACTGATATCGGGATTGATCGTGCGGCACTCTGTCTCTGTGAGGGAGCCGCACCGCACAGCACTGGCACAATGCGGCAGCAAACTTTTTGACATCTGAATGATGCTTGGCTGGCGTCGCTGGTCAGGTGGGGCCCCCCAGGCAAGTGAGGCCCCCGGGCAACTGCCCAGCATGCCCATGCGAAAAGATGGCCCTGGAGTTATAAGTAGGAAGAAAGAAACAGTAAGGAACTACTCTAGGAAAAATAGACACTAAAGTGAAACTTCGCCCAAATAGGGAAGTTCCGCTCTACCTTCTCCCCTTCCCCCACCCCTCCTCCTTCACATGTGGCACATAATTTTTTGTGGGGCTGAATGGGTACCTGGCTTTGACAGGTACCCACTACCCCTTCCAGTTTGGCCCCCCTATCTTCCACTTCTGGGACACATCACAGGTCCCAGAAAGCTGCAGGACCATTCAGTTAGCACAGTGCGGCTCGCAAATGTACGATGAACAACTGGCTGTAAAGTCGCAAGCAGTCACACCCGGCTGCCCACAGTTAATATGCTGGCTTCGAGGACCAAATCCCAGTGAAGAAACTGACCGCTTGATGACAGCACTGGATCCTGTGACAGTTGAGTGCCTAATTATTAAAAGTCAGTAGCTACAGTTTTTGTAGCTGCTGACTTTTAATTTTTCAAAAGGTGACTGAAGAACCGCTTTAAATAGTAGATGTGTATGGATTATTTTTGGAGAATTAGGATATAATTTAGTTTCACTTTGACTGCTATATGTACAACTAATTTCAATTTTTTTCCTGATTTCTGAATTGTGTTAATGTGGCAAACCATTCAAGAAATCTTTTACTGTACCTCTCTTTAAGGAAACCTGTACTGAGACAAAAATGTAGGGTGCCACTGCTTGGCTGGTTTGGGCTTCATTACATATCAGTGGCGGCTGGTGCTAATTTTTTTTTTTTTTGGGGGGGCCGCAAACTAATGACTTCCCCCCCACCGCCGCAAGCAACTCCCCCCCCCCCCCCCCGTGGGAGATGAACAGCGGACGAGAAGGCAGCGGTGAAGACTAACCTTAACATAGGACGCAGGGGGAATGAAGAGCCGGGCCATTCTCCTTTTCTCCTCTGGGCTGATCTTGAAGTGTGTCTTGGGACACGATGGACTCCCTGGCCAATCTGGTCTCAGGAGCTGCTTCCTGATTGGCCAGGAGGGGAATCAGGAAGACAATACCGAATATTAATTCGCTATTGACACACATGTGGGTGGCTTCGGAGCGCAGTGCTCTGCGCCTGAACCCACCCTTATTTGAAGCCAATTAGAGCTAAAAAGAAACCCTTTTGGAATCCATGCATCCGGCGCCCTTCATGTAGATTAGGGGCCAGGAGCATGGATTAGGGGGACTGCGTCCCTGCGTTATGTATGGATGGATGGGCCACTACTGTTACATACGAGTCACAGACCTGTAACAAGTGTGCAGCCAGTAAAATCTCAGTACATTTACAATTCCTGATCTGCATACCTGCTGTGGGTTAATGACTAATGCCGCGTGCACACGACCGTACTTTCTGGCAGAAAAAGTCAGACGGAATCATTCCGTCGGACATTCTGATCGTGTGTGGGCTTCATCGGACCATTCCTTTTGAAAATTCTGACGGCCCTAGAAATAGAACATGTTTCAAATCTTTCTGACGGTCTCAACACCCATCGAGAAAACCGTTAGTCTGTATGCTAGTCCAACGGACCAAAAACGACGCAAGGGCAGCTATTGGCTACTGGCTATTGCACTTCCTTTTTTAGTCTTTTCTAGTCCCGTTGTACGTCATCACGTTCTAAACGATCAGACTTTGGTGTGATCGTGTGTAGACAAGTCAGTTTCGTCGGAAAGTCCGTCAGAGTCTACTCTGACGGAAAGTCCGCTCGTGTGTACGTGGCATAAGAGAGTAGCAACTGGCTCAACATGACAACTAGACAGATAGCATTTTCAGAAGAAAAGCCAGCAATGGCAGCTTACATATTTGGACCATCAAAGTTTTCTTTAATCTTAATATAACTGTTTAGAAGATCTGATTACTAAGCAACTGTTCTTTAGTCATCACATAAACATGCATGCTTGTACTGATTGAGAGTACTCTTCACATACACGATATGAGCATAAGTATGTGTACACCCTTCCAAATTAGTTCAGGTGTGAAGAGTACCTTTTTGACTGAGCCCATGTTCAGCCCACAAAACCAGGTTTATAAAGACATGGTTTGACAAATTTAGTGTGGGGGAACTCAGGCAGCCTTCACAGAGCCCTGACCTCTGAGTTGTGCAGATATTTTATTGAAACAAAAAATAGTCATCAAACATCTGTCCTTGTACTCAATCTCTGCAGACATCTAGTTTTATTTTTCTGATTCAACCTACAGATTAACGTACCACATGCACTGTAAAAGCTTTGCTCCAAAAAATTTGAAGATAAGTGCCAAATAACTAATACATTTTTGAACATGCTAAAATTATTATTCTTATGATCCTTATCAATTCTGACAATCAGAAGAAAACATTGCCACACTTCTATGAAGTGTAGTAGTTTAAAGCAAATGCTTGACTTGGTCACATGGTTTGCATTTATAGAGAGTCCCGGAGCTAATGTGAAGCAATGGGCGCAGGGACGGCATGACAGTGCTGGACAGCACAGATGCCGCTTTAAGATTAGGTTTCCCCTTTTAGAAAAGGGGAGGGGCTGGTTAGGTCGTAGTGCAGATGATTTGGAAAGTCAGGGGGAAGTGACATCAGTCGGAGAGCGGTGGAGGAAGAGATTCCCACCCACCCGCCCTAGGTTTGGCAGTGTTGGTTTCCTGGAATAGGAGAAGTTATATGTTACATGTATGGAACATGTGGTACCCATCCATCGGATGGGGGCTTGTTCTGGTATCCATCCATGGAAGGATGGGGGTTGATGTTGGGTACTTTTAGGTTACGAGGGGTTAACCTGGAAGAAGTAAAAGGTTAGGTCACTGCGAAGGTTGGGGTACCGCCTCCGAGTCAGGGGTTTCCGACTGGTAGGCTTAACCACTTGCCGACCGCCGCACGACGATGTACGTCGACAAAGCGGCACGGGCAGGCAAAAGGGCTTACCTGTACGTCCCTGCCTGCCCGCGGGTGGGGGGTCCGATCGGACCCCCCCCCGGTGCCTGCGGCGGTCGGCAAATGTCCCCCGGCGATCGGTGGTGAGGGGGAGGCCATCCATTCGTGGCCCCCCCCTCGCGATCGCTCCCAGCCAATGGGATCATTTCCCTGCCTCTGTATTGTACACAGAGGCAGAGGAAATGATGTCATCTCTCCTCGGCTCGGTATTTTCCGTTCCGGGCCGAGGAGAGAAGACTGAACTGTGAGTGCACCAAACACACACACACAGTAGAACATGCCAGGCACACATTTCACCCCGATCCCCCCCCCGATCGCCCCCCGATCCCCCCCGATCACCCCCCCCCCCCTGTCACAAACTGACACCAAGCAGGTTTTTTTTTTTTTTTTTTTTTCTGATTACTGTATTGGTGTCAGTTTGTGTCAGTTAGTGTGTTAGGGCAGTGAGTCTTAGGCCCCCTTTAGGTCTAGGGTACCCCCCTAACCCTCCTAATAAAGTTTTAACCCCTTGATCACCCCCTGTCACCAGTGTTGCTAAGCGATCATTTTTCTGATCGCTGTATTAGTGTCGCTGGTGACGCTAGTTAGGGACGTAAATATTTAGGTTCGCCGTCAGCGTTTTATAGCGACAGGGACCCCCATATACTGCCTAATAAATGTTTTAACCCCTTGATTGCCCCCTAGTTAACCCTTTCACCACTGATCACCGTATAACTGTTACGGGTGACGCTGGTTAGTTCGTTTATTTTTTATAGTGTCAGGGCACCCGCCGTTTATTACCGAATAAAGGTTTAGCCCCCCGATCGCCCGGCGGTGATATGCGTCGCCCCAGGCAGCGTCAGATTAGCGCCAGTACCGCTAACACCCACGCACGCAGCATGCGCCTCCCTTAGTGGTATAGTATCTGATCGGATCAATATCTGATCCGATCAGATCTATACTAGCGTCCCCAGCAGTTTAGGGTTCCCAAAAACGCAGTGTTAGCGGGATCAGCCCAGATACCCGCTAGCACCTGCGTTTTGTCCCTCCGCCCGGCCCAGCCCAGCCCACCCAAGTGCAGTATTGATCGATCACTGACACTTACAAAACACTAAACGCATAACTGCAGCGTTCGCAGAGTCAGGCCTGATCCCTGCGATCGCTAACAGTTTTTTTGGTAGCGTTTTAGTGAGCTGGCAAGCACCAGCCCCAGGCAGCGTCAGGTTAGCGCCAGTACCGCTAACACCCACGCACGCACCGTACACCTCCCTTAGTGGTATAGTATCTGAACGCATCAATATCTGATCCGATCAGATCTATACTAGTGTCCCCAGCAGTTTAGGGTTCCCAAAAACGCAGTGTTAGCGGAATCAGCCCAGATACCTGCTAGCACCTGCGTTTTGCCCCTCCGCCCGGCCCAGCCCAGCCGACCCAAGTGCAGTATCGATCGATCACTGACACTTACAAAACACTAAACGCATAACTGCAGCGTTCGCAGAGTCAGGCCTGATCCCTGCGATCGCTAACAGTTTTTTTGGTAGCGTTTTGGTGAACTGGCAAGCACCAGCCCCAGGCAGCGTCAGGTTAGCGCCAGTACCGCTAACACCCACGCACGCACCGTACACCTCCCTTAGTGGTATAGTATCTGATCGGATCAATACCTGATCCGATCAGATCTATACTGGCGTCCCCAGCAGTTTAGGGTTCCCAAAAACGCAGTGTTAGCGTGATCAGCCCAGATACCTGCTAGCACCTGCGTTTTGCCCCTCCGCCCAGCCCAGCCCACCCAAGTGCAGTATCGATCGATCACTGTCACTTACAAAACACTAAACGCATAACTGCAGCGTTCGCAGAGTCAGGCCTGATCCCTGCGATCGCTAACAGTTTTTTTGGTAGCGTTTTGGTGAACTGGCAAGCGCCAGCGGCCTAGTACACCCCGGTCGTAGTCAAACCAGCACTGCAGTAACACTTGGTGACGTGGCGAGTCCCATAAGTGCAGTTCAAGCTGGTGAGGTGGCAAGCACAAGTAGTGTCCCGCTGCCACCAAAAAGACAAACACAGGCCCGTCGTGCCCATAGTGCCCTTCCTGCTGCATTCGCCAATCCTAATTGGGAACCCACCGCTTCTGCAGCGCCCATACTTCCCCCATTCACATCCCCAACCAAATGCAGTCGGCTGCATGAGAGGCAATTTCTTTATGTCCTCCCGAGTACCCCTACCCAACGAACCCCCCAAAAAAGATGTTGTGTCTGCAGCAAGTGCGGATATAGGCGTGACACCCGCTATTATTGTCCCTCCTGTCCTGACAATCCTGGTCTTTGCATTGGTGAATGTTTTGAACGCTACCATGCACTAGTTGACTATTAGCGTAGCGTACAGCATTGCACAGACTAGGCGCCATTTCACAGGGTCTCCCAAGATGCCATCGCATTTTGAGAGACCCGAACCTGGAACCGGTTACCGTTATAAAAGTTAGTTACAAAAAAAGTGTAAAAAAAAAAAAAAACACAAACAAAAATATAAAATAAAAAAAAAATAGTTGGCGTTTTATTGTTCTCTCTCTCTCTATTCTCTCTCTATTGTTCTGCTCTTTTTTACTGTATTCTATTCTGCAATGTTTTATTGTTATTGTTATTGTTATTGTTATTGTTATTATGTTTTATCATGTTTGTTTTTCAGGTATGCAATTTTTTATACCTTACCGTTTACTGTGCTTTATTGTTAACCATTTTTTTGTCTTCAGGTACGCCATTCACGACTTTGAGTGGTTATACCAGAATGATGCCTGCAGGTTTAGGTATCATCTTGGTATCATTCTTTTCAGCCAGCGGTCAGCTTTCATGTAAAAGCAATCCTAGCGGCTAATTAGCCTCTAGACTGCTTTTACAAGCAGTCGGAGGGAATGCCCCCCCCCCCCCAACGTCTTCCGTGTTTTTCTCTGGCTCTCCTGTCTCAACAGGGAACCTGAGAATGCAGCCGGTGATTCAGCCAGCTGATCATAGAGCTGATCAGAGACCAGAGTGGCTCCAAACATCTCTATGGCCTAAGAAACCGGAAGCTACGAGCATTTTATGACTTAGATTTCGCCGGATGTAAACAGCGCCATTGGGAAATTGGGAAAGCATTTTATCACACCGATCTTGGCGTGGTCAGATGCTTTGAGGGCAGAGGAGAAATCTAGGGTCTAATAGACCCCAATTTTTGCAAAAAAGAGTACCTGTCACTACCTATTGCTATGATAGGGGATATTTACATTCCCCGAGATAACAATAAAAATGATTTAAAAAAAAAAAAATGAAAGGAACAGTTTAAAAATAAGATAAAAAAATAATAATAATAATGAAAAAAAAAAAAAAAAAAAAAAGCACCCCTGTCCCCCCTGCTCTCGCGCTAAGGCGAACGCAAGCGTCGGTCTGGCGTCAAACGTAAACAGCAATTGCACCATGCATGTGAGGTATCACCGCGAAGGCCAGATCGAGGGCAGTAATTTTAGCAGTAGACCTCCTCTGTAAATCTAAAGTGGTAACCTGTAAAGGCTTTTAAAGGCTTTTAAAAATGTATTTAGTTTGTCGCCACTGCACGTTTGTGCGCAATTTTAAAGCATGTCATGTTTGGTATCCATGTACTCGGCCTAAGATCATCTTTTTTATTTCACCAAACATTTGGGCAATATAGTGTGTTTTAGTGCATTAAAATGTAAAAAAGTGTGTTTTTCCCCAAAAAATGCGTTTGAAAAATCGCTGCGCAAATACTGTGTGAAAAAAAAAAATGAAACACCCACCATTTTCATCTGTAGGGCATTTGCTTTAAAAAAAAAAAATAATGTTTGGGGGTTCAAAGTAATTTTCTTGCAAAAAAAAAATATTTTTTTATGTAAACAATAAGTGTCAGAAAGGGCTTTGTCTTCAAGTGGTTAGAAGAGTGGGTGATGTGTGACATAAGCCTCTAGATGTTGTGCATAAAATGCCAGGACAGTTCAAAACCCCCCCAAATGACCCCATTTTGGAAAGTAGACACCCCAAGCTATTTGCTGAGAGGCATGTCGAGTCCATGGAATATTTTATATTGTGACACAAGTTGCGGGAAAGAGACAATTTTTTATTTTTTTTATTTTTTTTTGCGCAAAGTTGTCACTAAATGATATTTTGCTCAAACATGCCATGGGAATATGTGAAATTACACCCCAAAATACATTCTGCTGCTTCTCCTGAGTACGGGGATACCACATGTGTGAGACTTTTTGGGAGCCTAGCCGCGTACGGGACCCCAAAAACCAATCACTGCCTTCAGGCTTTCTAAGGCCGTAAATTTTTGATTTCACTCTTCACTGCCTATCACAGTTTCGGAGGCCATGGAATGCCCAGGTGGCAAAAAATCCCCCCAAATGACCCCATTTTGGAAAGTAGACACCCCAAGCTATTTCTTGAGTGGTATAGTGAGTATTTTGCAGACCTCAGTTTTTGTCACAAAGTTTTGAAAATTGAAAAAAGAAAAAAAAAATTTTTTTTTCTCGTCTTTCTTTATTTTCAAAAACAAATGAGAGCTGCAAAATACTCACCATGCCTCTCAGCAAATAGCTTGGGGTGTCTACTTTCCAAAATGGGGTCATTTGGGGGGGGGTTTGTGCCACCTGGGCATTCCATGGCCTCCGAAACTGTGATAGGCAGTGAGGAGTAAAATCAAAAATGTACGCCCTTAGAAATCCTGAAGGCAGTGATTGGTTTTCGGGGCCCCGTACGCGGCTAGGCTCCCAAAAAGTCTCACACATGTGGTATCCCCGTACTCAGGAGAAGCAGCTAAATGTATTTTGGGGTGCAATTCCACATATGCCCATGGCCTGTGTGAGCAATATATCATTTAGTGACAACTTTGTGCAAAAAAAAAAAAAAAAAAAAAATTTGTCACTTTCCCGCAACTTGTGTCAAAATATAAAACATTCCATGGACTCAACATGCCTCAAAGCAAATAGCTTGGGGTGTCTACTTTCCAAAATGGGGTCATTTGGGGGGGTTTTATGCCATCTGGGCATTTTATGGCCTTCAAAACTGTGATAGGTAGTGAGGAGTAAAATCAAAAATGTACGCCCTTAGAAATCCTGAAGGCAGTGATTGGTTTTCGGGGCCCCGTACGCGGCTAGGCTCCCAAAAAGTCCCACACATGTGGTATCCCCATACTCGGGAGAAGCAGCTAAATGTATTTTGGGGTGCAATTCCACATATGCCCATGGCCTGTGTGAGCAATATATCATTTAGTGACAACTTTTTGTAATTTTTTTTTTTTTTTTTGTCATTATTCAATCACTTGGGACAAAAAAAATGAATATTCAATGGGCTCAACATGCCTCTCAGCAAATTCCTTGGGGTGTCTACTTTCCAAAATGGGGTCATTTGTGGGGGTTTTGTACTGCCCTGCCATTTTAGCACCTCAAGAAACGACATAGGCAGTCATAAATTAAAGGCTGTGTAAATTCCAGAAAATGTACCCTAGTTTGTAGGCGCTATAACTTTTGCGCAAACCAATAAATATACACTTATTGACATTTTTTTTACCAAAGACATGTGGCCGAATACATTTTGGCCTAAATGTATGACTAAAATTGAGTTTATTGGATTTTTTTTAGAACAAAAAGTAGAAAATATCATTTTTTTTCAAAATTTTCGGTCTTTTTCCGTGTATAGCGCAAAAAATAAAAACGGCAGAGGTGATCAAATATCATCAAAAGAAAGCTCTATTTGTGAGAAGAAAAGGACGCAAATTTCGTTTGGGTAGAGCATTGCATGACCGCGCAATTAGCAGTTAAAGCGACGCAGTGCTGAATTGTAAAAAGTGCTCTGGTCAGGAAGGGGGTAAAACCTTCCGGGGCTGAAGTGGTTAAAGTAAAAGAAGTTGTTCGCAGTGACCAGGGGTATGGTTGTTTGCTATTACATTTCCCCTAATAAAGTTATAATTAAAATGTTATGGTTATTTATGATATATTTATGTTGATTTACAAGTTTAATAAATAAGGCCGTAAAAGCCATTTACTCCAAGAACTGGGTTGAGTCATTTTATGATGATTTTGGAGGGAGGGTAATTTGTGGTAAAAGGGAGAGTTATCAGGAGATTGGGCTTAAGTCCTACAATGTCATGGCCTGTTTAAGGCCTGACTTAGTTTTTGCAACAAAAAACAATCATCCGCTGATCAAGGCAATTAAATCAGATGTTTTCATCATTTTCTGAAAGCAATATCCAGAGAAGCTTATGTTGTACACAACCTGACTGACTATAGGCAATCCTAAGTTGGATAGTGCATGACCCAACTGTCCATAGACAGTGAGAAGCTGGTCAGTGTTAGACTTGTGCACGGTGACATGATCCGACTGGTAATAGACAGTGTGAAGGTGAAAAGTGTTAGTTTGTACATGGAGACATGATCTGACGACCCATAGACAGCACAAAGATGGACAGTGCAGGGCGGTGCAGGAAAAATGACACAACTGCCCATAGACGCTGTGAAGCTGGACAGTGCTAGGTTGTACATGAAAACAAGACCTGACTGCCATAGACAGTGTGAAACTTGACTGTGTTAGGTTGTACACAAAGAGATAATCTGACAGGCCATAGACAAGCTGTGAAGCTGGACAATGTTAGGTTGTACATGAAGACATAACCTTACTGCTCATAGACAGCGTGAAGCTGGACAGTGTTAGCTTGTACCTAAAGATATGACCCAATGCCTCATACACAGTGTGAAGCTGGACAGTGGTAGGTTGTACATGAAGACATGCTCCAACTGTCCATTGACAGTGTGAAGCTGGACAGTGTTAGCTTATACATAAGGACATGACCTGACTGTCCATAGACAGTATGAAGCTGAACAACGTTAGGTTCTATATGAAGACATGACCTGACTGCCTACAGACAGTGCAAAGCTGGACAGTGTTAGGTTGTACATGAAGATATGACCCAATACCTCATAGACAGTGTGAAAATGCATAGTGTTAGGATATACATAAGGACATAACCGGACTGCCCATAGACAGTGAGAAGCTGAACAGTGTTAGGTTTTACATGAAGACATGACCTGACTGCCTACAGACAGTGCAAAACTGGACTGTGTTAGGTTGTACATGAAGACATGACCCCACTGCCAATAGACAGCGCAAATCTGGACACCTTTAATGGCAACTTAACTCAAACACTTAAGCATCGTACACACAAGCGGATTTTCCGCAGACAAAACGGCAGAGTTTTGTCTGAAGGGCGTTGGCCCCAAACTTGTCTTGCATACAAACGGCACACAATTGTCGGCCAAAAACCACGAACATAGTGACGTACTACGTGGTTTTTCAGCTCTTTAGCGCCACCCTTTGGGCTCCTTCTGCTAATTTCATGTAAGTAGAAGTTTGGTGAGTGTTGATTCGTGCTTTTCATTTCACGCTTCTCATTTCGTGCTTTTCAGATCGTTTCTGAACGGCCGTTCGTCAACCAGGCATGTTGCGGAATCGGAAGAGATAACGTGTTATTTATTATTGGTCTTGGAGTTATTGCTTTGACCCAAGTCCAGTCCAGGAACAAGAGGAGGAGGATTTCTTGGACCAATTATGTCATATGCCTTTGCTGCGGGAGCTCCAGGAGAATAATCTAGATGATTTTCGGAATTATCTCCGGATGACGGATCCCTGCTTTCACCAACTCTTGGCATTGTTGACCCCCTATATTAAAAAGCAGGACACATGCGTGACTACGGGATAATGTTGTTGTGGTAACTTGCACCAAAAAGAAACAAAAACAAAAAAAAATAGCAAGCATAATAATATTATTCTTGATATCACTAGAAAAAAAAAAGCTTTTGAAAATGTGTTTGCCATAACTCCATCAGTATCACCAGCAAAGCACCTTCACTATTATCCCATTAACTGCTTGCTGTCAAATGACGGCGGGGAGGTGCGGCTCTCGTTCTGGGACGTCGTCATATGACGGCGTCCCAGAACGGCTGCTCTTGCGCGCCCGCGGCTCGATCTCTGTTAAGAGCCATGTCCGCGGCTCTTTAACCATGTGATCAGCTGTGTCCAATCACAGCCGGCCACTGATGATCAGTGCCCTAATTACAATATAGCAATACAGCGTCACCAATCAGTGCCCATCATTGCCCACCAATGCCAGCAATCAGTGCCCACAAATGCCACCGATCAGTGCCCATTAGCGATGCTAGTCAGTACTGGCAATCAGTGCCGCCTATCAGTGCTGCCCATCACTGCTGTCGATCAATGCCCATCAGTACCACCTATCCGTGCTGCCTATCAGTGCCCACCAGTGCCACCTATCGGTGCCCACCAGTGCTGTCTATTAGTGCCCAACAGTGCCACCTGACAGTATCCATTAGTGTCACCTGACAGTGCTTATCAGTGCCACATATTAGTGCCACCTATCAGTGCCCATAAGTGCGGCATATTAGTGCCTCCTCATCAGTGCCGCCTCATCAGTGCCGCCTCATCAGTGCCACCTCATCAATGCCCACCAGTTCAGCCTATTAGTGCCCATCAGTGCCGCCTTATCAGCACACATCAATGAAGGCGAAAAATTATTTAGTTACAAAATTTACTGACAGAAAAAAAAAGTAAAAGCCATTTTTTTTCCAAAATTTTTGGTCTTTTTTTTTCTGTAAAAAAAAAAAACCCAACAGTGATTAAATACCACCAAAAGAAAGCTCTATTTGTGTGAAGAAAATGATAAAAAATGTGCTTGGGTACAGTGTAGCACGACCGCGCAATTGTCATTCAAAGTGCGACAGCACTGAAAGCAGGTTGAATGAAAAAAAAAAATGATCTGATTCCCCATCCACACGTTCGAGGTAGAGGGGGGAATTCTTCCCGCTGTGGTATTATATTTTGACAGTGGGGAGCCTTCCCTGCCATCAAAATACATCAGTGTTGTCAGCTATAGCTGGGGGTACTGATCAATCGAGAAAAAACAAACAGGCTGGTTGTACACAAGTTGATCGATAGATTGACTTGTGTACAACCAACCTGCCCATACATGGATAGAAATGTGGTTCCTGCTGAATTGGCCAAATTTCAATCTACGTAGAGTCGGCTTAATTAACTTTGTCTTAACCACAGCTGTGGGAACGAAGTGGTTAGATTTGGGAAGAGGACACTTGCTTTGCAAAACAGATCACAAAAACACAACATGCAAAGTAGGCTAGTATGATGTCATTAGGTGTTATCTGTTTGCTCACAACTGAAGTTCCTCCTCACTATCTCTTGGAACTGTTATCAGTAATCCTATGGCCCTTAGCACCTGTTCACATCAAGAAACCCCAACAACAAGATGCTGCCGTTCAATGCCCCCATTTCACCTTTACTGATGATGAAAAAGACACAACATAAACACAACCTTCATACTTACTTTAAAAGAATAATTATAATGCAAACAACTCATGTGTTTCCTTATTCTCTACTCTGTCAGTCCTAGGGCCTTTCATAAGAAAATATTAATGAATTACTTCTGTTGGTCTTTTGCACAAACATTTCTAAAACTGTGCTGCATTCAGTAAAATTTAGGGTGGAGATAGTAAAAATCCAGAACTGCTTGAGATGAGGTCAAGCTGTATAATGCTTCCTAAAGAGAACCTGTCATGTATATTTTACCTGGCTAGCTACTTTAGATATAAAAGAAAAAAAAAATCATCTATGTGCTGATTAATAAGGCATACATTTTTTTTTTTTAAATGCCTAAAGTTGACTTTATATTAGTCTTATGCAATCTCCTGTACAACAACACTCAGAGGAAGAAGCAGCACTGGGAGCCAGTCAGGTTTGCTGCATAGATATATTCTGACAAGAGATAATTTAATAAAACTAGGGCAGAGATATGATCTCATGAGTTGCTTCTCCTTCACTGCCCATTTAGAACGCAGGGACAAGGAGATATAAACACTGTATTCCTTCAAGAAGACTCCCCTAATGCATCACCTGAATCCTCTTCCTCTCCACATTCATAGCAGCCATGGTCTGGTGCACCCCCCCCCACCTCTGTTCTCACCTAGCTGAGAGTAGAGTTTGCCCCGCTCCAGCAGCCTCCTGGGATATCCACAGAGAGAGGCTGGAGGAGGGCAGAACCAGTGGTGCATCATCTGTTGGCTGGCTGCAAGAACCTGGAAGAGAAGGCTGGCTCCCGGTGACATCAGAGAGGAAGATTGCGTGCCTCCCTTAATGGCACCACTGCGTGTCTGCTAAAGAGCATTCTAATTGCTGCATTAGGTAGGACACAATGGGGCTATTTACGAAAGGCAACTCCACTTTGCACTGCAAGTGCACTTGGAAGTGCAGTCCCTCTAAATCTAAGGGGTAGATCTGAAATGAGGGGAAGCTCTGCTGATTTTATCATCCAATCATGTGCAAGCTAAAGTGCTGCTTTTTATTTTCCTTGCCTGTCCCCCTCAGATCTACAGCGACTGCACTTCCAAGTGCACTTTCAGTGAAAAGTGGAAAAATAACCCCCAATGCAGTAACTCTCCAAATCACTAGCCATGTGATGATTACTGTACAAGCTGTCCCTTTGATTATATCAGAATATTGTGTAAGGGCACATATACACTGGCCGCCAAGTGCATTATTAGAGACAGCCATTAAAGTGTTACTAAACCCAGGACCCGACATTCACTATATCTGGTCTCCCAGAGTACACAGAGCATGAAAATGCAATTATTTTTGTGAATATACACTGCTAAATACCTTTTGTCATCAGCAGTATATAGCAGTCTTGTGACTTCTATCAGTGTCTGGTTAAAGCTTGTAGGAGGAGTTTGGTTGCATGATTCTTGACCCTCTGTCTGGACAGTGCTGATTGTCCCTGTGCTGATCACATGTACTCTCCCAAGAAAAAAAAAAAACTCTCTAGCAATAAACACCAAACTGAGCATGTGCAGCTTGTCCCCTAGCCTCTGTTCTATCAGCAGGTGGATTGGGGACTGTGGAAGAAGGGGAGGATCAGAGAAGACAGGATCAAACAGCCTTTTTATACATATGTAGCAAGGTCTCCTGCCTCCTTCAGTCTAATGAGAACCCCCAGGGCCAGAGATAGCTGACATCCTTCTATATCTGGTGGGTTGTGAGGCATAGTGGGTGTAAGGTAGATAAAGTTATTGGGCGCCAGACACTTCTTGAATGCAAAAGAGATGTTTATTTCTCTTACAAACTTTTGGGGAAAAGAGGGTAAGGGCCAGGACCCCCTTGAATAGCTGCAAGTTCAATTAGCTGACTCCGAGACTTCAATAGGAGGACAGGGAAAGGCCTCCAGTGAGAAGCCACATCTGCACGTGCAGGAATGCTGTCTCCTATGGCAACAGTCTTTAAGAGTACTTAACACAAAGCGTAACAGTTTTTTCATCTTCACTACAAATTCTCCTTGTAGTTCTTCAGCCCACTGAGCTCCTGGTCTCTCACTAGACCCACTGATTCACTGTCACTGAATCCCTTGAGCTCCTTCAATCTTCATGGTGGTATCTTCCTCAAGCGTCACCCCCGCCTCTCTGCTGGGTCCCTAGCTTGGCACTCCCGATACTTCTCAAGCTTCACCCCACTGGCCTGCTCGGTCCCTGGCTTGTCTCACAAGGCTGCTCTGCAAGCGTCACCTCTGCTGGTTGGGTCCCTGACTTGATCACCGCCTGAGGTTTCCCGATTCTCCACTGTGCCTGTTCGGTGAGAATACTTCTCCAGTACTGGCTTCAGTTACTCATTGTAGTCCCTGGTAATAAGGCGATTGGTCCCTTAGTGGCGACAGCTTCCCTTTCATCTCTGACCACTGACAGGTTCTCCGGCCGGCAGAACTATCACTTCTGGTTGTACTGCAAGCCACAATCCCAACCCTGCACTGCTCTCTTGCTTCTGCATAGGCCCTCAGACAGCCTAGCAGCCAGACGCCCCCGGGAGAGGCCCAATCTCCGGCCTAGCAGCCCGGGGCACATGACAGACAGCCGCCCAGGTGGCACACAACATAGATCACCTGACTCCACCCGAATATATAGGTTCTCCCAGCAGGCCAAGGGATTCAAGAAAATCCCTGCCCTTTGGCTGAGATACCCCATATACCCATAACCTGACCTTGGGTTGCCCTTCTCATATCTAGTACCACCAAGTACTCGGCCACCTAGTAGTAGAAGAGAAAAGTGCAACAAGGCTAAACTTTGGGAGAAATCAATGGATCTCTATCAATCAACCAGGATAACTACTCCTGGCAAGTACATTTGTGAGGAGCACCCCAGAGTGCTTTACAGCATATACAGCAGTTATTCTCTCATGCGAAGTCCTCATTCGTGTACTGCTTAGCACTAAAACGCGTCAGTTATGGTCCGCCACATTACACTGCTACCTAAATCTACAATGAGGGAGATTTACTAGAACTGGAGCACACAGAATCTGGTGCAGCTGTGCATAGTAACCAATCAGCTTCTAACATCAGCTTGTTCAATTACGTCTTGACAATAAAACTTAGAAGCTGATTGGTTACTTTGCAGATCTGCACCACATTCTGTGTTCACTAGTTTTAGTAAATCTCCCCTTGTGTGTCCATTACAACCTCTGTTACTCATATACATAAATTATAGATAAGAGGTTAGTAAAATGATAACATACATTAACTTACATACTTTGAGCATGGCACTTTAGCTGGAGTGCCAGGGGGTCAGAGGTCATATGAAATTTGGCTTCTTAAGTATCTGAGTTCACACTCAACAGATGGGAGAGGGTGTGCGAGGTCAAATGGTTAGCAGGCCAGCAACCACCCAACTTCAGATAGCCGTTTGACCCTTTGAATGACCCAGCAATGGCTGTGCAACAAGCACTGGAAATATTATATTGGAATCAATGTACATATACTTTTTTACAGACTTTGTTCACTTTGCTGAGATGATTTGTTTAATGTATTTAATGCAATCTTTGCACATTTTGGTGTGGTTTCCATTCTTTTTCCTATTACTCTTACAATACAGTATAAATATTATAGCTGTATATGTAAAATGTATTTGCATAGATGTATGAATGTCAAAATAGATCAATGATAAGGTGCAAAATGGAATAACCTATAGCAGGGCTCAAAATTTCAAGTCCTGAGCTACTAGCCAGGCCTCAAGGGTTACTCGCCACCAGTGCCTCACCCAACCCCTACCCTGCCCCACCCCTAATCCCACCCCTAAACACACCCTTAAATAATTATCTCATGAAATGATACTTAAATGTTTTATGCAGATTTAAGTTACAAAAATAAATATTAACAACAACTTTATCAGTGCAGCCTCACCTGTGCTCATCAATGCAGGCTCACCTGTGCCCACCATTGCAGCCTCACCTGTGCCCACCATTGCAGCCTTATCTGTGCCCACTATTGCAACCACACTGTGCCCACTATTGCAACCTCACTGTGCCCACTATTGAAACCTCACTGTGCCCATTGCAGCCTCACTGTGCCCACTATGCAGCCTCATCTGGGCAGGGAAATGCATGACTGAAGGAAGAGGAGAGCCGTGGGATCACAGAGCAGGATAGCACGCTGTTACAGCTTACATTACAATTGTCTCCGCTCTGCTCAACACAGCTCCGCCTCCTCCTGACCCCATGCCTGTGATAGACAGAACGCCGGTCCAATACTGGGATGCGTTCTGCCTATCACAGGCATGGGGTCAGGAGGAGGTGGGGCTGTGTTGAGCAGAGCAGAGCAGAGACAATTGTAATGTAAGCTGTAACAGCGTGCTATCCTGCTCTGTGATCCCACGGCTCTCCTCTTCCTCCATGCTCTCTTCCCCCGGGGTGCCTCTTGAGAGAACCCCGCCCATTGGGGGTGCTCACCCCCCCCCCCCACCCCCCCCCCCCACACACACACACACACACTCCCAGGCAGCCCAGCTTACAAGCCCTCATTTTCCACTTGCAAAATGCGAGTAGGCGAGTGAAAATTTTGAGGGCTGACCTATAGCAACCAATAGCATTTTTACATGTCAGAGACCTGATCACATTGGGGGAGGTATGCATCTAGAGGCTCTCTTTTATGTTAAAGATCCTGATAAGTAAGGCCAGCCATAGACGGAGCAAATTTCTTTCCTGTAACCACGATTTCCCCATCAAAACAGTCCCTCCTGCAAAGCCATTATTTTCTCTTGAAGGTGGGGAACCGTTTTGCCAGGAGAAGAGACAGTAATTATTGCTAGTGGCTATAATGGCTGCTTGCAATAATCGCCTGTAAAATCCAGCAGGCTGGTTGTACCTAATCGATCAACTTAGGTACATTCTGTTTGCCCACCAGTGGTGGCTGGTGCTCAATATTTGGGGGGGGGGTGCGGCAATTAACTCCCCCCCCTCCCAGGCGGATCGGACAGGAAGGTGGCGATCTGTGGCCTTACCTTCCCATAACTTGGTGGTGCTGGATCCGGGGTAGGGCTCCTCGAAGTGGCTGTTGCTGCTCCTCGCTGCAGCTTGCCGAGGGAAGAGCCAGGGCCATTGCTTCTCCTCCTGGCCGAACAGGAAGTGGGTCCTTAGACCTGATTGCCCAGGAGTTCTAAGACTTCCGGGCCAATCCGGTCTCAGAAGCTGCTTTCTGATTGGCTGGGAGAAGAAGCAGGAAGACATTAGAGAATATTAATTCGCTAATGTCAAACAACTGGGTGGGCTAGGGAACAGTGCTCTGCGCCCCAAGACCACTCTTTTTTGAAGCCAATTAGAGCCTCAGCTTTAATCATGTGCTTCTAAAAGAAAAGAAAAAAACCCCATTGAAATCCATGTGTCCGGGGCCCTGCATGGAGATTAGGGGCCGGGCGCATGGATTAGGGGGGTGACGCCCCTGCGCACCTAATGGAGCAGCCGCCACTGCTGCCCACACATGGTTTGAATCTTGACTTGTTCCTGCTGAAGTGGCTGAGATTCCAACAGTCTATGGCCAGCTTATCCCTGTAGACCCCCACATCCAGGGATGTTGGGATGAGGCCCTTGTCCCTATTAATATAGGGGCAAATATGCTCTGCCAAGGGACCCCCTGGCAAGGTATTCTGGTACACTCTCATTGCACTTCCACTTTCTGACCAGCCCTAATCGCAAACAGCGTGAATTTGGGAACATACACCAATGTCACATGGATGTCATATTGGGAACAGTGACTGTGTCCATGCAGCCGCTGAGTCCCATTTGACATCAAAGGGGATGTACAGAACACCTGTGCCTCCCCATGCAGGTACACATGGCCCTCGCATGATGTATATATTGATAGGCCCCGTGTGAAAGACGCCGTATTGTGTACTAAAAGGTGTCCCTCTTTATCTATTTTAGAAAATGGCCCTCCTTGTGTGTTAATAGTAAAGTACCATGGATGGATCACCAAAGCAGTGCTGCTGGGCCCCTATCATTTACCTGATTTGCTATGACCAAAAAGAAACCCTTTGGAAAAAAAAATGAACTACCGTATATACTCGAGTATAAGTCGTTCCGAGTATAAGTCGAGGCCCTAATTTACCACAAAAAAATGGGAAAAACTTATTGACCCGAGTATAAGACGAGGGTGAGAAATGCACAGCTACTGTAAGTGGAAAAGAGGGTCAATAATGCCAATTTGCAGCCTCACTGTGCCCATTTGCAGCCATAGGTCCCCTGAACTTCAAACTCGGTAGTTAAGGGTTCCTAGATGCCCCCTAGCTGCAGCCAAAATTTGGGGTCTCTGAACCCAAAGGGTCCCGAAATGACATTGCTGCAGATGGACACAGTTGACCGAATTTGAGGCCCTGTATCTCGGGGCCACTTAGTGCTAAGAACCCCAAATTTGGTGTGCAAACCCAGTGGAACTTTCCAAAGCTGGGGTTTCTAGCACCAAGTGGCCCCGAGATACAGGGCCCCAAAAATCAGTTCAGAAAATGTCAAGCATTTTTTTGCAGCAGAGAATGACATTTTCCGAACCGGGTTTGGGGCCCTGTATCTCAGGGCTACTTGGTGCTAGGAACTTCAGCTTTGGATATGTTAGGGTACCAGTTCCACTGGGTTTGCACACCAAATTTGGAGTTCCTAGCACTAAGTGGCCCTGAGATATGGGGCCCCAAACTCGGTTCAGAAAATGTCAAGCACTTTTCTGCAGCAGAGAATGACATTTTCCGAACCGATTTTGGGGCCCCGTATCTCAGGGCCACTTAGTGCTAGGAACTTCATCTTTGGATATGTTGTGGTACCGGGTCCACTGGGTTTGCACACTAAGTGGCCCTGAGATACGAAGCCCCAAAGTCGGTTCGGAAAATGAAATTTTTTGCTGCATAAAAGTGCTTGACTCGAGTATAAGTCGAGGGGGGCACTTTCAGCACAAAAAAATGTGCTGAAAAATTAGACTTATACTCGAGTATATACGGGTATGTTTACCTCCAGTTGTTAGATTTCTGTGTTTTTCCATTACTCTGCCTTGCTAAACAAGTGTGACTTGTGTTACTGATGAGAAAGAAAAAGACTGTGCCATTTTAAGCCTATGTGTAAATAGATGTTCATTGTAACATGTCCTTTTATAGGACACCTCTGGGTGAAATACGTTCTATTTAATACAATAAAAAGATTGGCATGACTTTCCATTGATGTCTGCAAATGGGTTTTTTGGAACCAGTGTAAAATGTCAGTGATGAATGCAGCATTACCGGCTTTTCATTTTCCAGCCCGCAAATGTACAGGGCTCCACGCAAACAAAGGCTAATATTATCTGTTTAAAAATAGAAAGATCCTCATTCATTTTAGCACAAGATCCTATATTTAGCATTAGAGAGTACAAATCAGTCCAATCAGGGTCACTAAATTTAGCATTTCAGTTATGCTTGTTTAAAAACAGTAAACATTCCAACAATTAAACTGTAGCAATGTTCAAACTGCCTTCTACAAAATGATTTGATTTGAAGAACGTCTTGTCCTGCTTCTGAAAGTACATTTAACTGGCCATCTCTGGGTTCTAAACAAGTCACTAACTTACAACAAGCATA
This sequence comes from Lithobates clamitans, assembly GCA_037952925.1. NCBI lineage: Eukaryota > Metazoa > Chordata > Amphibia > Anura > Ranidae > Lithobates > Lithobates clamitans. Next base: position 3,551,386 of record JBBGZY010000842.1, on the reverse strand, counting down.
GCTCCCAACTGTCCCTGATTTCGAGGGACTGTCCCTGATTTGGAGCAATGTCCCTCTGTCCATTTTTCCTCCTCATTTGTCCCTCATTTTGGTCTGATCTATATAGTTTTATATAAAATGCACTTTTTATCTTTCAAAAAGTGTTTCCCAGTGCTAAACCTTTTATCTAATTTCTGAATTGCTGCATTTGTAAATTTCCAAAGCCAGTATGAAGGTATAATAGTGGTAAAAAAAAAATCACTTTTGGGTTTTACCAACCATGTTTTTGTATAATTTCTCCTTTAAGGGGGCGTGGCAAGGGGTGTGTCCTATACCTACATACTTTTGCTAATAGGTGTCCCTTGTTCCTATCTCAAAAAGTTGGGAGGTATGCGACAAGCATGTGCCCAGTAAAGTCAAAACCCCTGATCTGCATACTTCTGTCAGGTTAGTAAAGCTGGCCATACACTGTTTTTTGTATTTATTTTTCATTCAGCTAGATTTGTTCAGTGACATCATCTGGGATACCTGGCTTGGTTTGTTGACATTCAGCAGCTGGCTGGGGAGCTGTCATTTGTGACAGGAGTAGTGATGGGAAAAGATCGTTGTGGCACGGAGCACTGTTTATGATTGATTGATTTTGGATCTACATCTTTGGATGACGTGATTGACATTGCATTTACTGTACATTGGAGGACCCTATTTGAATACATTGAAGGACTTTTTCTTAGATGTGGGTGTTTTTATTCATTATTTATTTGCGAATGAGTAATATATGCAGCGAGAACACAGTTCCAGCACCTCCAGCAACGAATGTATGTAATGGAAGGGAGAACTGGGGTGTGCTGCAGGGTCTATTAATGCTGGCTGCTGGGGGAATCTGCTGTCGCTGATGGGGAGCTATTTTTGCACGGAGGTCTTACGTTGCTGGTGGGGGGTCAATTGTTGCTGGGAGGGATCTACTGTTGAGGGAGAGGTCTATTGTTGCTGGCTGCTGGAGGGTCTATTGATGCTGGCTGCTGGGAGATCTGATGTTGCTGCTGGGGGTTTATTGTTGCTGGGGTGGTGTTTTGTTGCGGGGGGGGGGGGGCATCTATTGTTGCATGGGGGAACTATTGTTCTCTATTGTTGCTGAGGGAGGTCTATTGTTTCTGGGGGGTGTACTGTTGCTTGGGTAGGGTCTATTGTTGCTCACAGCAGGGGATCTATTTTACTGTCTTTCTTGTTATCATTAACAAATTCTGTGCAAATCACTTAGTAGCGCAAAATGATACTTGGTTCTGTATTCTCTAAATGGGGCGGTACTGTCAGGTAGGTAGGAGGTGGAACCAAGGGACATTGCTCAGAGGTAAGTAGGGGCAGAAAGGAAGGCTGACTCCGAAGACGGGAGTTCCTGCACCTATTCGCTGAGAAAAAAAGCCCTGAGTATATGTATCCCTTTCTTATTCATGTAGGGGGAGGGTCAGATATCTGGGGGCCCCCTGATTCTAAAGGGGGCATCCAGATTCTGCTAAGAGACTATGCAGACCCTCACATCCACAAGGTAAAAAAACTAAAAATAAAATAATAATAATAATATTAAAAATACCTAGATCAAGGTTTCATCTAGGTCAGTGTCTGGGTTAGTGTTTGGGTCAAGGTCAGTATTTTTTTTCAAAAGGATTTATTTATTTTAAATTAGTATCAGTGTCAGTTAATGTCAGTGTCAGTGTGTTTTAGGTAGCAAAAAACACAAAATGCGCATTATTGTTTCTGGGCTGTACTACGGGTACAAACAACAAATAACATACACATATGTGGTCCATAATGGGGAAAGGATCAGGGGTGGGTATCTAAACCTTTGCTGCGTCATCCCCGGCTAGCAGGCGCGCAGCCGCCGCGCACTGTAGGAGCGTTGTCGATGTCCGCCGGTGGCCCGCGAACGTGCCACAGAACAGGGAGATGCCTATGTAAATAGGCATTTCCCTGTTCTGCATAGCAACACGACAGGGATCTACTGCTCCCAGTGATCGGGAGCAGTGATCTCTGTCATGATCTAGTAAGCCCATCCCCCCTACAGTTAGAACATTCTGAGGGAACACAGTTAGCCCCTTGATCGCCCCCTAGTGTTTAACACCTTCCCTGCCAGTGACATTTACACAGTAATCAGTGCATTTTTATAGCACTGATCTCTGTATAAATGCTAATGGTCCCAAAATATTGTCAAAAGTGTCCGATCTGTCCGCTGCAATGTCGCAGTCACGATAAAAATTGCAGATCGCCACCATTACTAATAAAAAAAAATTATTAATAAAAATGCCATAAATCTATCCCCTATTTTGTAGACGCGATAATTTTTGCACAAACCAATCAATATACGCTTATTGCGATTTTTTTTTACCAAGAATATGAAGAAGAATACATATTGGCCTAAACTATGGAAGAAATTCGTTTTTTTAAATATTGTTTTTGGGGATATTTATTATAGCAAAAAGTAAAAAATATTGCTTTTTTTTTTTTTCAAAATTGACGCTCTTTTTTTGTTTATAGCGCAAAAAATAAAAACCGCAGGAGGCGATCAAATACCACCAAAAGAAAGCTCTATATGTGGGAAACAAAGGACATCAATTTTGTTTGGGTATAACGTCACACGACCGCGCAATTGTCAGTTAAAGCGACGCAGTGCTTTATCGCAAAAAAGGTCCTGGTCAGGAAGGGGGTAAATCCTTCCGGGGCTGAAGTGGTTAAGGACACATAAACTGTCTGATTATCATTCCTCCAAGACACCCTTGGCATTTAAAGACAGACAGTAGGCTGTTGCTAACTGGACTGAAAGGCAATTAAAGAAAGTTTATGGGCACTTTTACTTTGCGTGACCATAGCATAGTTATATGATATGCGAACGGTTTGTTTAACTATACGAATACAAAAAGGGCACAATGAGCCAGCATAGAGGAATAAGAAACAGTACTGCTTTTCTTCCAAGAATTAACAATCCTTTTGCTGAGCTACTGAATTTGGAGCCTGTGAGTAATGGGAGACCTACAACACATAAGAGGGCAAAGTACACACGCCTAATAATTAATGGTTTTGGTTAGAACTAACTGTGGTTGGTTTTAGTGTCTGGAAAATTGACTCATGTGTTACTTTGCCAAAAGTAGAGACATCCTTGTACTCCAACTTAAACTTTTAAAAGTAACTTTCCTGCCTAACGGCAGATGGCAAAAGTCTACTGCTGTTACCTTTATTAATCTGTGTGCCTCTCTGATTTAGTTTCACTTTGTTACTGGGATTTGATTTTCCTGAGTTTTATGCCTAAAGTTAGTGTTTTGTCAGATTAGGCGACCCGTCAGAATTTGTAATGGAAGTGATGTTCTGTCCCTGCCAGCTTGCTACACCCCGCACTCCTCCACAGTAAGGATACAGGGAGAAGGCGGCAAGCAGACATCTTGTTACACTCACTTGAGTCATGCATTTTACACTTATTTTTAACAGTAAATGGAGCTTATATGGTGAAATACAGGATTTGGAAATCCGTCGTACTGTTTACATGTTGAATTATAAAAGCAATGGTGTTTGCCCGCTTCTCAGTGTATCCTTACAGCGGACGAGTACAGGGTGTAGCAAGATGGCAGCAATGGAACGTTACTTCCGTTACAAATTCTGATGGGTCGCCTAATCTGATGAAACACTGGCCATAGACCGAGTCAATTTCTTTCCTGCAACCACGAGTTGCAGGAAAAAAATTTGCTTGATTCCCCCATCAACACAGATAGAGTCATTTTATTCTCCCTGTGGGGGGGGGGGGGGGGGCATCCCCACCAGGAACACAGTGATTATTGCTAGGGGCTATACCAGCCGCTAGCAATAATTACATGTAAAATCCGGCAGGCTAGTTGTACCCAAGTTGATTGATCGATCAGCTTGGTTATGTTCAGACTGCCCATACATGATTTGAATCTCGGCCAATCCCTGCTGAACCGCCCGAGATTCGAACCGTCTATGGTCGGCCTTAGCCCGGTTAACTGCTATACTAACTGTCCATTGAGAGCAGTACCAGTTAGGATGCTCATTGAACAGGCATGACAGTTGATTGAGTTTAACCACAAACTAGGGTTGTACCATTTTTTTTACTGGGAAGTATGAGTACCGATAGTTTGGTCAAGTACTCGCCAATACAGAGTACTGATACCTTTGTGGTGCGATTTAAGCCCATACAGAATGAATAGGCTCAAAGCGCACGGCAAAGAATTGTGTGTGATTTGAACAGGAAGGTTACTAGCCTGGGTTCATACAGGAGCGTTGCGGGAATCCACATGCAATTCGGACAGGAATTGCACCGCATTCCTGTTCCAATAACATGCAATTCTCTGCACCGTGATTTGAGCCCATTCACTTTGTATGGTCTCAAATTGTACCGCAAAGGTATCAGTTTCAGGTATCAGAGCATTTGCATGCGCATGGGTACTTGTTTTTTTTTGTGACAGCTAGTTCAGAGAGAAGATCCCTGCTGTCACTTGAGGGAGCAGATCGAGGAGACGCTGCAGGAGTTGGAACATTTACATGTTATATATATATATATATATATATATATATATATATATATATATATATATATACACACACAGTATATAACAAATGAAGGATCGTCAGACCACAGCATCAAAATGAGATTAAACCCAGGATGGGTGCTGAAGGTTTTTTTTTGGGCTAAGAAAAGGTAATAGTGAGCATCTGCTGTGAGGTGCAACATTTAAGAGTTCAAAAAGGACTCCAGCTTACCTTTATCAGCATTACCTTGGGCCATATCAGAACAAGTAACTAATTGGTCAAAAAGGGCTAGGAGGTTTTAATACACTATTGTCTCTTTCCCAATAAATAGAAGCTTGTTATGAAACATGGGAACTGCCATGTCCTAAAAAATACTAGTTTAGTGTCAAGCTAACCCTGATGCCACGTACACACAAGCGGACTTTTCGACGAACTAGGTCCGGCAGACCGGACTCCGTCAGACAATTCGACCGTGTTTAGGCTCCAGCAGACTTTTTTCCCCAAAAGTCTGACGGTCCTAGAAATAAAACATGTTTTAAATCTTTCTGACGGACTTGAGTCCAGTCGAAAAGTCTGCTCGTCTGTATGCTAGTCCGATAGACAAAAACCAACGCTAGGGCAGCTATTGGCTACTGGCTATAAACTTCCTCATTTTAGTCCAGTTGTACGTCATAACGTACGAATCCGTCGGACTTTGGTTGATCGTGTGTAGGCAAGTCTGTTCATTCGAAAGTCCATCGGAAAGTCCGTCGAAAAGCCTGCCGGACCTAGGCCGTCGAAAAGTCCGCCCGTGTGTACGCGGCATAAGTCTTCAATGTTTTCTGGAGTTCTGGACATCAGGAGTTGTGATGTTTTTCTGACTTACTTGACATATTTGTTCCAGGTTATTGGCTCAGACACTGGAAAGATCCAGCTATGAGCTCTGCAATGGCAGCCCCTGTATTTTTATTATGACAATCTTCTGTCTGTATTCAGAAACTAACTGCAATATTTTCAAATTGCTAATTCGCCATTGGCCAAATCACTGAAATGCAACTGTTAGACCCCTTTCACACCGAGGGCGTTTTGCAGGCGCTATAGTGTTAAAAATAGCGCCGGCAATCTGCCCTCAAACAGCTGCAGCACTGTCTCCAGTGTGAAAGCCCGAGGGCTTTCACACCGGAGCGCTGCGCTGGCAGGACGTCAGGAAAAGTCCTGCCAGCAGCTTCTTTGGAGCGGTGAAGGAATGGTGTGTTTACCGCTCCTCCACCGCTGCTCCCCATTGACATCAATGGGGCAGCGATGGGATACCGCCGGCAAAACGCCGCTATTGCGGCGCATTGCGGGCGGTTTTAACCCTTTCTCGGCCGCTAGTGGGGGTAAAAGCGCCCCGCTAGCGGCCGAAATGCGCCGCTAATCCGACGGTAAAACGCTGCTAAAAATAGCGGTGTTTTACCGCCGATGCTATGGGTGGCCCGGTGTGAAAGGGCTCTTACTTTCTCTAATGCATCTAAAGAAAATCATTCTTTTGCAGGCAAAAACTCTGCAGGATCTTATTCCCTATCAAGGAACAGTAAAGCCTTGTACACATGGGCCGAATGTCTGGCGGTATCGGCCGGTTCAATAGAAACCAACCAACATTCAGCTCGTGTGTACTGGAGCTGGTCTGACAGAAGCCAGCTGGCATGATGGAAAAAGGTCTGCTGATTGGCTCCCGATCAGACCGGAGTGTTCTAGCGGGGGGGGGGTGTCAAAACACAGTAGAACAGCAGGAGAAATCGCTGTACTAACCTTGGATAGTTAGTACAGCAGCTCCTCCTGAGCTGTCAGTTTTTTTTTTCGTTCAGCCCTGCCGTATGTATGAGGCTTAATAGAGAGATCTCTATAAGAGGTGAATTAAGTTTTAGCCACAGTATTGCGAAGGAGTTGTTAAAAGTGATAGAATCTCCAGTGTATGACCTAGAGCTAAAGATGGCCATGCAACACTAGTTTTTTTTTCCCGCCAGTACAAACCAGGTGGATGAAAAAAATCCCCCTTACCTGGACGTCGTTTTCTGGCAGTGGCACCCGCCTCTCTCAGAATACTTTGATCAGCGGCTGCAGCTGATTGGCCGCATCCGCTAATCGAGAAAAATTTTGCAACGTGTTCCTTTGAGCGGAGATGGCCACACATTGACTGAAATTGGTACTTAACAGGCCGAATTTTAGTGAGTGTATGGCCAGCTTAGCACTACAGAGTAGGTTCAGATTGTATGGGAAAGGAATCCAGGTGGAACAGAGTATCTAAATCGGTCCAGGGAAGCACTTATTACAATTATGTATACATTTCCTTGTAAGTGTAAAATCCCAGTGTAAAATAGAATTGTACGACAAAGGAAACAGATCTGGAAACATGATGAGTAAGGTTCATATTAAGATCTGTTTTGGTTCTTTTTCCCTAAACTGTAAGGCTTTTTATGTTATGATGGAAAAGAAATGATTTCTACATGAAAAATATTTTGACAGGTGACTTTCTGTAAGGACATTTATTGCCTATTTTTTAAAGGGGATGCCCCATTGAAGGCATTGCCTCCAGTATATGCCCTTTAGTTTGCAAATACATTTGTGAATTCAAATTTGCATATTTCCTATACCTCAGGGTGTATGGAATAACACGCTAATAGAACATCAGGAAGAATGCTGCCTTTCTGCACAATCCAGGTCAACCAGGAAAAGCTTTTCTAATTGCACTTGAACTGGGGCAGTGTGCATAGATAAAGAGAATTTGCATATCCTGCAGGTCCAACTGCTCTCTAGGGAGGCCTAGAGTTTTGTGCATCCTATTTTCACATTCCTAGAGTTAACCCCAACACGTACTCTGCCAACCCTGTCTGCCTTTTATGTTCTTCCTGTTTTACCAGACTTATGTCATGGTTGATTTGTTTGTGTAGCTGATGTGAAGTTCAATATCCACCCCAGATGGCAATGAAACAACCATCTAAGTTCCTGAACTAACCTGTCTCTTCCTACCAGATACAGTGGCCACATATTGTTTTTAAAGTACTTTGTCATCAGATCACATTTATAGTGCCATCCAGTGCAAGTAAATACAATATATATATATATATATATATATATATATATATATATATATATATATATATATATATATACACACACACACACACACACACACACACACACACATATATATATATATATATATATATATATATATATATATATATATATAAATATATATATATATACATACACACACACACACACACACACACACACATACATACACACATATACACACACACACACACACATACGGGTTTGTGCACACATATTCAGTATTCTTGCCCTGTCCTTGTTTGGCAGCAATCAGAAGAGCAGACCACCTACTTGCTGTTTTTAGGAATTAATACACCTTATGAGTTTCACACTTGCGGTACACAGGAGTGATTTTTTTTTTTTTTAACAAAAAAGGCCTAATGTTGCCCTGGAAAAAGTAAGCAGCCTTTGTCCCCCCAATCCCTTGGATTGACATTTGCAGGCATTACCATAGGCACACAAAAGCCATCCCATCTGCATGCATTGTCTGTTCTATAAAGACCCCATCACTTTTGAAGTGACAGGAATTTTGACCAATTCTACTCTCCGCCTGGTTTACTGCAGAAGCATGTAGGTTGTAGCAAGGAGCTCGAACATCCAGTGAGGCCTAAAGCCTCGTACACGCGATCGGACTTTCCGACAGGAAATGTTCGATGACAGGCTGTTGGCGGTAAATCCGACCGTGTGTATGCTCCGTCGGACAATTGTTGTCGGATTTTCCACGGACAAATGTTGGATGGCAGGTTTCCAAATTTTCCGCGAACAAATGTGTGTTGTTGGTTTTTCCAATCATCTGTACACAAGTGCGTCGGACAAAAGTCCAAAGTACAAACACGCATGCTCGGAAGCAGAAGCGGTCGGTCTTGTAAACTAGCGTTCATAATGGAGAATTAACATTCGTGACGTGGCAAATTATGAAATCTCGAAATGCAGCGCACAATTCTCTTCTTCTTTAATGGGATAATAATGACGCTGCTTTGCTGGTGATACTGATTTAGTTATTGAAAACGAATTTTCAAAGGCTTTTTTTTCTAGTGATATCAAGAATAATATTATTATGTTTTTGTTTTGTTTTTTTATTTTTTTTATTATTTAGGCAAGTTACCACAACACCATTATCCCGTAGTTTTTAAGATCAAAGGTACAACTATGTTGCTGTCCCTTGTCAATTTTACATTGTATTTTTTAAAATGTAACTGCCTACTCCCAAACTGTCATTTGAAGTAAAACACATAGCCAAGTATTATTCTCCACAATTGTTTTATTGTGCATTAAAAAAAGGAAACAAATAAAATTAGACATGCTATCTGCCAATAGAACTTAACCAAAAACTGTATTCTATGCATCCAAAAATATAGAAAATATACCAAATCAAATCATTATTCAACCAAAAAAATAAAATCAAAGCAATAACTCCAAGGCCAATATTAAATAACACGTTATCTCCTCCGATTCCGCAACAGGTCTGCTTGACGAATGGCTGAAACAAAACGAAAAGCGCGAAATGAAAAGCGCAAATCAACACTCACCAAACTTCTACTAACACAAAATTAGCAGAAGAAGCCCAAAGGGTGGTGCTAAAGAGCTGAAAAAACATAGTACGTCTAGTACGTCACTACGTTCGTAATTGTTGACCAACAATTGTGTGGCCGTGTGCATTAGACATGTGCACACTGAAATATTTCGTTTCGGAATTTCGTTTTCGTCCGAAAAATACATTTATTTAGTTACTCCTGAAATTCGTTTTTATTTATTTAGTTTAAAATTGCATTTGTGACACCCCGGGGATCCATGTTTCTGGGTTCACCCCCTCTCCACCTTTAACACCCCGCCCTCTCTCTGACTCTTTGACTTTTAATTATTTTCTTATCTAAGATCTGTAATCTACAGACGTTTTTATTTTCTCTCTTTACTTTTTATTTAATTGTAAAAAAGGGGCCGGGAGAGGCGAGGCCCGTGGGAAGATGTATATGTCTCACCATCATGTGGGCAGAGAATATCTCATGGTGGAGTAGAATATACAGTGCACTAAAGTATGGTGTAAGTGGTAACCAAGCCAGTATGATGGATCAGGACCTTCAGAGATGTACCTGTTCATCATTTTACGGACCCCCACCTGGGGGGAGGTGTGTTCTCGTCTATAACATATTGTACTGTGTGTCTTTTATGTGCTACCCTTTTAATTATGTTGACTCTGCGGGTCTTGTCTGTTCCGGACTGTATAAATAAATAAAATTTGAAAAAAAAAATTGCATTCGTCCGAAAATCCAAATTATTTAAGGTCGAATCTGTCATTGAAGGCTTATGGTGTCTGTCGAATGTTCAAAGAAGATTCGACGGAGCAGCTAAACTGTACAACGCCGTATAGTTTAGCTGCTCCGTCGAGTCTTCTTAGAACTTTCGACAGACATCATAAGCCAAAGATTCGACGTTTGTAGGTTTTTCGCTGTTTTGTTAAATCTTCGTCGTTCATGTTGAAGGTATATAGTTCAAACAGAAAATGGACTGGTGATAGTGATCACTGATCAGACAGGTAACAAGATAGGGTATATAGAATCTCAATCTATAATATAGAATCTATAATAATAAATCCCCCCACCCAACAACACGGGCAGCCTCTGACACTAGCAACACTAGTATCGCTATCACGTTCACAACACTAACACAATAGCAGCAGATTATTATGAAAAAGTTAAGTTGAACTGTAGCTTCCTTCACTATTGTTCTGCTGCTGTGCTTATGCTTAATTGCTAAATAATTCAGGTTCTCTGACAAACGGACCAGCTAAGATTGACTGTCTTCTGAAATGATTCAGTGTGTGTGTCTCTCTCTGCTAGCAAATCGTAAGTGAAAGTAAGTTGGCTGTACGTGTTTACTTAGTTCTAGCTATTTTACTGCCCCTCCTCTTTGGTTACAATCAGCCAATAACATTCATCATTATTTTTATTTTACTTCCCCCACCCAATTCCAGCAGCGATCTTTTCTCTCTATGTCGAATCTTTTCTCTCTATGTCGAATCTTTTCTCTCTATGTCGAATCTTTTCTCTCTATGTAGAATAATCTTGGACTAATAGAGCTAAGGTTAGGCACATTCGACCACAAGTTTGATGGACACAGATTGTTATCGTCAGCATCATGTCAGATCTCCAATCAATATCGAACTGTTGTCGCAACGAAAAAACAAATAAAGCATTTGTTTATGTCGGATCTTTCGTTTTTTGGATTCTGCACTTTCGTTATAGTTTGTTCAAATGATACCTGAAATTCGGACGAAAATGCATTTGGACGAAAACTAATGCACATGTCTAGTGTGTATGCAAGACAAGTTTGGGCCAACGCCCTTCGGACAAAATTCCACGGTTTTGTTGGCCAACAATCCAATCGTGTGTACGAGGCTTAAAGCCCCGTTCACACTTGAGTGTCTTGTAGCTTGTGGCTCAAAGTTCAAAAACACTCAACTAGCAAAAACCTATTGTTTTCAATAGCCATTGTTTACATCTGACCGCCCTGTCGCTTGTAGCAAAACGCCTGCCGCTCAAAAAAGTACATGAGCTACTTTACAGACAGAATTGGGCGTTTTTGCCCCCCATAGACTTCAACGGAGATGCCTGAAAAACACGACATGAGCTTTTTTTCAAGCATTTTTCAAAAGTGTTTTGTCGCACACTTTCTGCTCAAACAGCATCCCCTTTTTAGCAGCATTCCACACATTTTAGTTGAAAAAATGCCTGACAATTTTCGTAAATTCAGATGTATCCAAATTTTCTAATTACAATAGTACCAAATTACATAGTTACAGAATTAGTCCAGTTGAAAAAAGACAAGTCCGTCTAGTTCAACCAAAAAATAAAAAAAATACATACAATCCCATATACACAATCCTTCACTCACAGTTGATCCAGAGGAAGGCGAAAAACCCCAGCATAGCATGGTCCAATTTGCTACAGCAGGGGAAAAAAATTCCTTCCTGATCCCCCCAGAGGCAATCGGATTTCCCCTGGATCAACTTTACCTATAAATGTTAGTACCTAGCTATATTATGAATTTAAATGAATCCGAAATAACAGAAAAAAGGATTTGGACGAAATTTGAATTCAAATCTATTTGAATGGTTTTTGAATCGATTCGAGTAGTTTTCTAATTCGAATAGTTTTAAAATTCGAAAAGTTTTTGATTTGTTTTGCAATTTACAAAGACAATAAAATAGAATAGAAATTACATTAATTAAATAGAAAAAAAATAATAGAAAATATTAGAATAAAATAAAAAAAGAATAGAATAAAATAGAAAGAATATAACCATCTTCTGAAATTAGAATTTCAAATAGAATAAATTTTGATTTGAATACATAGGAAAATAATAGAATAGAATAGACTATAATAGAAAAGAGAAGAATTCCACAAAACAATAGGAAACCTTTTTTGAATTTGCATTTGAAAACTTTTCAAATTCGAAAACTATCCAAAATTGATTCAAAATCTATTTGAATTAGAATTCAGAAAATTCAAATCGATTCAAATACGAATAAACAAAACTAATCAAATGGATTAAACTAATTTAGCTAAATTTATGTAAATAAATAATCGAAATGAAACAAAAAAACTATTTTTTTTTGTTCTGCACATGTCTACTGTAGAAAATGTGCAATTCTGTTCCAAAAAACTATAAAAAAAATAAAAAAACACTTAGGTGTGAAAAGGTGCTGCCAAGTTGTCTTGTAGATGATTCAAATCTGGTCTCGCCCACATTATTATTACAGGTCCTTATACAGCACTATCCATTTACACAGCACTTTACATGTATATTGATCATTCACATCAGTCCTTACCCTCAAGGAGCTTACAATCTATAGTCCCCAATTCACATACTAGGGCCAATTAACTTACCAGCGTGTCTTTGGAGTGAAACCAGAGTACCCAGAGGACACCCACACAGGCACGGGGAGAACCTTCAAAATCCAGACAGGTAGTACCATTGTTGGGATTGAAACCAACGACCCTAGTGCTGCCAGGCAGAAGTGCTAACCACTTAGCCACTGTGCTGCCCACCCACAAACATTGCACATAAACGCAAATGCCTTTGTACTGTACACTATGAACACTATTATCTATGAATCCTAAACTGCATTCACACCTGGGGGTTTTGAATCGTGGGCATTTTGCCCATTGTTTTAAAAGATGATGCTAAGATGATAAATTGCACAACACGAATTTCAGATACCATTCATTTTAATAGCACCTAAAATTGTGGTGCGGCTCTGCTGCAATTGTTGCACAATAAATTGATATCGCGTAAAGCTTGCCGCCTTAAAAAAAGGAGCAGGAGCTTCTTTTAGGCGACAAGCTTCATGCAATTCAGTTTGCCGTGATTGCAGAGCGATTTATTGTGCAACAACGGCAGCAGAACTGCACCCCATTTTTAGGTTCCATTAAAATTATTGGCATATGAAATTCGCGTTGTGCGGTTTGTCATTTTAGCAGAGCGTTTTGAAATCGACAGGCAGAATCGTGTTGATTCTGCCTGTGATTCAAAACGCCCAGGTCTGAATACAACCTTAAAGTATCACAGTCAAGGAACCTCAAGCTGAACTCAGGGGCTAATCAGGGTCTGTATACAAGAGCCATATGTATTGTGAATCTTCATGTTTTGTGAATTTCTAGATCTGTGTAGTATTCCAGTGTGAAACTTTACCTTTGTAAGCTGAGCTTCCTGTAAAAAAAGACTGGCCACTGCTGCTCTCTCTCCTTGTGCAAGGTGACTGGTCTTGTCTCTGCCCCTCCTCTAGTTTTCTGCAGGCAGCCTGTAGTGGGTGGAGCCTGCTGTGTCCCTCCCACAGCTCTGCATCGGCTATGTACAGCACAGTGATGATGTCACTGCTACTTTTACAAGATAATAACTTGGTTTGAAAAAGGCATTTAGTACATACTGAGTGGATTTATATCCATTATGGCTATTGAGGTATATATTTAAATAAAGGTTGTTGTGCCTGGAAATCGGCTTTAAATGGCTATACATATTAGATGGTGGTAAGTGTAGTTTCTTTTTTACACTCCAAATATGTGCATGTAAGAACATGCTACATGCTTACAGACATATGTGCTCCAAGGTAGCTAATGTATTCTAGCTGTACTGTAGCCAGACATTACCGTGGTGACTGTGACGGGAGTCACTTTGGGCGGGGTGCCCGTGGAACCCAGAATCCCTTGGAGACGTTGGGAAACCCTTGTTTCAGCACCCCATGCACATTTTATGTCCAAGTCACCCTGTGTCTATTAGAGGCACAGGGTGACGAAGAACCCCAGTCTGATCTGTACTAATCAGACTCACTGTACAACCACACTGGAATGTATATATATATATATATATATATATATAAAATATTTTCTCATACTATGGTGTGCTCTCTGCTGGGTCGTTTGGGGTGTGGCTGTGTTCCATTGTTCCATTGCTTGTGTCTGCTTTGCAAAGTATTATGGGATGTATGTCTATATGGATTAGCTGTGAGAGGGGAGGGGGGAATTCCTCCAGCAGCCCCTTCCAAAGACAGTCTACAGGGGGTCCCCTACTTACAAACACCCGACTTACAAACGACTCCTACTTACAAACGGAGGGAGACAAAAGGAAGTGAGAGGAAATCTACCCCTAGGAAGGGAAATTCACTCCTGTAAGAGTTAACATGGGAAAAAGGTGTCTCCACTGATGCTTTGTCACCAATCCTTATTTCCCTAATAACCCCAAATTTTCAAAATCCAATTGTCATTGGGACAGAAAGCGAGGTGAAATCTTCTGAACAGAGGCACAGACAGCAAAACAAATGTTACAGGTGTGATAGCCTAGGGAAGGGTTATCTAAAAAACTTAAAAATAGATTTTTTGGCTGGAGCGACGCTTAAAAAAATTTACCTGTTCCGACTTACAAACAGATTCAACTTAAGAACAAACCTAAAGTCCCTATCTTGTTTGTAACCCGGGGACCCCCTGTACTATTGGATAGTTGAATACCTGTGTGTCATGCTACTGGAGGAGGTAAAGTTTACCCCGCCGTGAATGCAAAGGTGGGGGAAATTGTCCCTAATGTTACCTCTGTGTACCTGTGTTTCAATAAAGAGTTCATGTTCAAACTTGCAGCCAAATGAGTCCTGCCATGTTCCTAGTTGTAATATGCCGCTAATATCTAATATCTATATTCAGACTGGAGGAAAGCAATCAAGCGGAGTGTGGGACTTTTTGTTACAGCGACAATCTGGATATTTTGTAAGTTTTGTACAAGTTTGGGTGGGTTTTTCAAATTCATACTGTTGGGTTGGTTGGCTTTCACCAACTGGTCTTTTTATGTTACTGCATGACTGGTGCAGGGAATGTAAATGCTATCTGGACAGGGCCGAACATGTATGGCTCTGTGTAGTGAGCAAAAGCCTGTTGCATATATTAGAATATTCAATTGAAATATTCAAATAAAAATGTAGAAATATACACATTCATACTATGTATGTAGAAATATACACATTCATACTATAACAATGCAGGCCTAAGATGTGACCTTTGTCGGTGGGAAGTGCCTAAGAGACCTATACAAGGCTAAGCATATTTACAACATGTGGGATGTGAAGAACTAAGGGTGTCCTTTAGTCTTTCATGCTGGAAGTGAAAGAAAGAGGTAAACAAGGGAAAATTAATATTTTGGCTTATTTCTGTGATTAAATTGATTTTTATGCCACCTACTCCAATGCTTTCCATCTGCTTACCATTTTCCTGTGCAAACTTCTTGTATATTGATTTTACTGCTGTAGATAGCCAAATATCTTCTTGTTGGGTTAATAAACTCAACGTGACACACATAGTTCACTGCACTTATTACACCCCAAGATCATGTTTTATTGTATTTGACAGGGAAGATAGTCAGCACAACTGAATTACTTATCTACACAGGATTTATTCAGGAAATTAACAATGATAATTGACAACGCATGTCTGTATATTGATTATTAACCCAGGATGTACTGTATGTCAAATCACAATAACATTTCACATAGTTTGGACCTTGATCATTAGGGTGCCCACAGACAAGAGATATTCATTGTCCAAAATCTGAGATTAAAGCGGGGGTTCACCCACACCGCCAAAAAAAAAAAAAATTTAAAGCCAGCAGCTACAAATACTGCAGCTGCTGACTTTTCTTACATTGCCACTTACCTGTCCCAGGGTTCAGCGATGTCGGCAGGGGACGCCCGAGACCCCGGTCGGTTCTCGGCAGCTGCCGCCGCCATCCTAGGTGAGGGAATCAGGAAGTGAAGCATTGCGACTTCACTTCCCGGTTCCCTACTGCGCATGCGCGAGTTGCGCTGCACGTCCCTAGTGGTCCCCGCTCTCTCCTGGGAGCTGTATGTTCCCAGCAGACAGCACGGTCGGGACGGGAAGAGGCATAGACTCCCATGGGAGTCTATGCCGGAAGTGGGTGCAAATACCTGTCTTAGACAGGTATCTGCACCCCCCTCCCCCCTGAAAGGTGCCAAATGTGACACCGGAGGGGGGGAGGGTTTCGAAAAGCGGAAGTTCCATTTTTGTGTGGAACTCCGCTTTAAAAAAACAAAAAACCAGAAACAGCTTCTGGCAGCTGGAATAAAATATTAGTGTCAAGAACCATTTTACAATTCCTCAAGAAAATGTGACACCTTGAATTTGAGACCCACATGCCATATTTAGTGCACTATATATTGTCTGGAACAACTAAAAAGAAGCATATTAGCTCTGTTGGTGTCAATTAAAGTAAAAAAAACTTTTTGTTCAATGTAGTAAAACGAGAAGAAGATGTGAAAGAAGTTTTTATAGGGTCTAGTGCTTTTTGAACCCCAACATTATTGCCTTAGTTGCCTTACCTGTAGAGTGGAACTTAACAAAAATGTGTTCGTTATGGATAGAGGGGTAAAGAAAAGCCTCTGTCAGGATTTTTTTGCTGTTTGGATTCCCATTTGGAAAACCTTCCATCACTTTCTGTCCCAAAAAGAAACACAGACGGTGAGAATTACCCTATAAGAGGTTCTAACTCTTCCTTATTCTATCCAAAGACATAATAAAAAGCTTAGCTGGAGTTTTATGTCATAAAATATGTTAATGCTTCTTAAATAACCCCTCAATAACTGGTAGTAAGTGACTCTTGGATTGTCTACATCCCTAGTAAAACTAAATTATAGATGGTCAGCAGTGCAAAGCTATATTGGACTCTACTGCTTTGCAGAGTGCTGTCAGTCTAATGCCTTGTACACACGATTGGACTTTCCGACAACAAAACTGTGGAATTTTGTTCGAAGGGTGTTGGCTCCAACTTGTCTAGCATACACACAGTCACACAAATGTTGGCCAACAATTACGAACGCAGTGACGTACGCGATGCTTCCATTACAAATGCTAGTTTTACAAAACCAAGCGATTCCGGCTCGTCCTTGATTCCGAGCATGCGCGTTTGTACTTTGGACTTTTGTCCGACAGACTTGTGTACACACGATCGGAGAGTCCGACAACACACATTTGTTGGCGGAAAATTTGAGAGCATGCTAGACAACATTTGTTGGCGGAAAGTCCGCCAACAAATGTCCGATGGAGCATAGACATGGTCAGACTTACCTCCAACAAGCTCATATCCAACATTTCCCATCGGAAAATCCGATTGTGTGTACGCGGCATAACACTGTATGCTCACAGGCAGGACTAATCAAAGGGCTGTTGCTCCTTAAAGAGGAGGATCACTCTAGAAAAAAAAACTGTCCAGTGGCATTCTCACCCGAGCTAGTTCTAAGCCAAAAATTAGCCTTCAGGTTCCCGGTGCTGGTTCAACTGTGGGCAGCTGGCTATGCTGCTTTTGGCTTCATAGCCAGCTGCCCACTGTGTATGTGTGAGCTGTGCTTTGCAAATGGTCCTGCAGTCTTCTGCAACCTGTGACGTGTCCCAGAAGACTGCAAAGAAGGAGGAGAGCGGTAGAACTTCCATCGCCTAGATGATCCGAGTGGAAGCGGCATCGGGTACCTGTCAAACCTAGAAACCTGCTCCCCCACAAAAAAATGACATGTCAAATGTGGCAGGGGAGGAGGACTTAAAATTGAATATCCCCTTTTGGGTGAAGTTCCACTTTAATTGTCAAGTCAACAGGCTGGAGAAAAAAATTTGGTGACCAAACAACCTAGCTTTGCTGCAACAGAGAAAACTGAGTCTACATATTTGGTGGTCTGGCAGGGAAGCTGAAGGTTCCAGCTCCAACGCTTTGGTGTCAGTATCTTTGGCTTAGGAAGGTTGGGCAAACACAAAGTTGGAGCCGATGACCAGGTTTTAGTGTAGTTTAGATCGTTCGTTTGGACCAGCTTGGTCTAAACGTCACTAAAATCAGCTTTCGAGGTGAGTTGGTGTTAAAGTGGAATTCCAGGCTTAAACCCAACTAACTAAAAAAGTTACCTCCACCCTTTAACATTAACGTATAAAAAGTTGTATATACTTACCTATTTTCAGGCCACTCGGGTCCGGTCACGTGATCTCCCATGTGATAGCCAGTGGCAGCTGCAAGGCAGAGGAGACAGTGTTCAAAAATGTCTGGTAATGCCTGGGAGCGGTTGACAGTGTTCCTTCTTGTCCCCAGCAGCTGCTGCTTGCTGACACAGGGCAGGCGGATAACGTGAATGGTTCAGGCCTGAAAATAAGTAATTATATACTGTACATTGTTCCTACACAGGTTAGCATTGGTTTTAAAAGGGGAGAGGGAACATTTTTATGATTAGTTAAGCATAGCCTTTAAAGTGGTATTAAAGGTTTGGCTTTTAAAAAAAATAAACAAATATACTACACTTACTGTACCTGCTCTGTGTAGTGGTTTTGCACATAGCAGTCTCGATACTCTTCTTCTCTGGGTCCCCACCGGTGCTCCTAGCTCCTCCCCCTTGACAAGCGCCCCCAATAGCAAGCCGCTTGCTATGGGGTCACTGGTGCGTGCTCACTTCCGAGCCCTGCTCTATGCGTCCGTAAGATGCATAGGGCCACAGCTCGGCCACACACCCCGCTCTCTCCTCGATGGCTCACTGGCTGTGATTGACAATGGCTCCCACTGCTGTCTCAGCCAATGAGGAGAGGGAGTCCTGGGACAGCCAATGAGAAGGGAGTCCCGTGCACATCATTGGATCCAGAGGGACCGCAGGTGAATATTAGGGGGGCTGTCGGGGAGCAACACACAGAAGGTTTTTTGCCTTCATGCAAAGAATGCACAAAGGAAAAAAACTTTCAGCCTTTACAACCACTTTAATTCCACTTTAAGTTCACAGGTAAGTATATTATGGGGGGCTAAGGGTAGGGTATCATTCTGCCAAGAGCTTTGCTGTAAAATCTTTTGGTGCTGAAATCTAATGTATCAGTCTGGCAGGGGACCAGATCTGGATCTACCTGAATCACAAGGCTTTGCTTTTTCAGGTAAAACAATTCACATACAATCATTTAACTATTAGTTTGGAGTTCAGCTTTAATAAATGTGTAGGTTGTTCACAAATTATTCATGAAAAAAGTTAAACTGAAGTAAACAGGAGCCTTTCCATAGCAAATGTCACACTCTAGAACATATTAAATTAGCTTTTCAGTTATGGCCTTGTACAAATTACATTTACTTCTCACTAGTATTCATTTAAAAGGGCATTTCTCCATTAGCTCTATCCTTAATACATTATAACCAGTGTAAGCCTTGACGTCGTCTGTGATTTGAACACGTATTTAGTCAGCTTCACATCAGATATCTTTATGTAATCACCAGCTATGACTTTGCCAGGATTACAAACAGGTATAAAAATAAATGATTCATGCTAATGCACATTAGATGAAGAGTACAGTATGTAACAACTCATCAAGGTAATCAAACATATTTTTGTATAATATCAATTGGAATTTTGGCAAATTTAAACTCATGCCACACAGAGGCAAAGTGAAGCTGTTAAGCTGGCCATACACCGTTTTTTTTTTTTTTTTATTCAACCCATGGAATGAGGTAGATGGAAGAATCGCCCCTACTGGCACATTGGATTCTGACAGCGGCACCCAAAGCTGTCAGAATACGCTGATCAGCCACTGCAGTTCATTGGCTGCAGCCACTGATGGAGGAACATTTTGAAACATAACCCTTGACCAGAAGTCAATCAAATGTTTTAAGTGGGGACACACTGATCAAAATTTAACTGGTCCCTGCTCAACATTGGTAATACACTGGTAATACTGGGGAACATGCTATATATGCTAGCTTCATTTGATTTAACACAGGGGTTGAGTATAAACTGCAAAATAAAACAAAATTGGATATAGGCGTTTTGTCATATGATCTCCCATGAAAGGAAGAATCAGAGTTTAGATTGGCTGACCCCCCCTGTTCAGCAGAGACCCCATGACCAAATGTCTAGACATTTTTCCACTGGACTAGTCCTTGCAGTTACTGCAGCAAGGTATAAGGCTTGATTTACACTAATCTGTTTTTTGATGCATTTTGCAGAATTGCAGGGAAATTTTTTTAACATGGGTTCCTATGGAACATGTTCACATCAATGCATTTTTGTGCCTCTGCGCTTTTGGAAAGGGTCGGGGACTTTTTTCCCACAAAATGCAATGTTTTGCATGTAATAGAATTCAATGGACCCGCATCCAAAACGCAAGTACTGCGTTTTTACCGCGATTTGCGTTTTTAAATTCTTTTTTTTACACTATATATAGCTGGTTGCTAAGGAGGGGGCCGGGAAGCCGGCTGCCACGTCCTTAACAACCGATGAGTCATCAGCTGTCAGCTGGCTTCCCGCTCAATGTAAAAAAAAAAAAATACCGGCAAAAAAATATAGTGTGGGCCCCCCCCCCAGGTCCATACCAGGCCCTTGGGTCTAGTATGGATTTAGAGGGGACCCCCACACACCAAATTTTTTTTTTAAAAATGGCATGGGGTCCCCCCGAAATCCATACCAGACCCTTATCCGAGCATGCAGCCCGGCAGGTCAGGAAAGAGAGGGGACAAGCGAGCCCCCTGCCCCCTCCTGAATCATACCAGGCCACATGCCCTCAACATGGGGGGATGGGTGCTTTGGGAAAGGGGGGGCTCTGCTCCCCCCACCCCAAAGCACCTTACCCCCATGTTGATGGGGACAAGGGCCCTTTCCATACAACCCTTGCCCGGTGGTTGTCGCAGTTTGCGGGCGTGGGGCTTATCGGAATCTGGAATCCCCCTTTAACAAGGGGGCCCCCAGATCCCGCCCCCAATGTAAAATCTTCTTCACCGCTTCTTCCTCCGGTCTTCCTCCATCTTCTCCTGCATCTTTATCCTCCAGTCTTCTCCTTCTCCCCCTGCTTCTTCCGCTCTTTCTTCTGTCTTCTTTGTCTGGTGTCCTTCTTCCTCTGTTGCCGCTCCCGCCGACGACCCTCCTCCGATGCTGCGTCCCGCTGATCTGTCAGTGCCGATGTCCTGCATTTCTTAAATAAAGATGGGGGCATGGCAATCGGAGTATGTCACCCTGAGGCCACGCCCCTTGTGACATCACGGACCCATCATGCCCTGGGCGGTGACATCACAAGGGGGCGTGGCCTTAGGATAACGTAATCCAATTGCTATGCCCCCATCGGCACCAACAGCGGGACACAGCATCGGAGGATTGGCGACAGAGGAAGAAGAATACCAGACAAAGAAGACAGAAGAAAGAGCGGAAGAAGAAGCAGGGGGAGAAGGAGAAGACCGGAGGATGAAGATGAGGGAGAAGATGATTTTTAATAAAAGACTAGTCAAAAACTGTCTACTGTATTTTTTAATACTACACTACTACTTTTTTTTAATGAATGGGTAGGGGGTACAATGTATTCACATGGGGAGGGCGGGATCTGGGGGCCCCCTTGTTAAAGGGGGCTTCCAGATTCCGATAAGCCCCCCCACCCGCAAACCCCAAAACCACCAGGCAAGGGTTATCGGGAAGAGACTCTTGTCCTCATCAACATGGGGGCAGGGTGCTTTGGGGTGGGGGGGGCGCAGAGCCCCCCAATGCCTCAAAGCACCCATCCCCTCATGTTGAGGGCATGTGGCCTGGTATGGTTCAGGAGTTATGGTTCCCTCATCCCCTCCCTTTCCTGACCAGCCGGGCTGCATACTCGGATAAGGTCTGGTATGGATTTTGGGGGACCCCAACGCCATTTAAAAAAAAAATTTTGGTGCGTGGGGTTCCCCTCCGAATCCATACTAGACCCAAGGGCCTGGTATGGACCTGGGGGGGGGACCCCACGCTGTTTTTTCTCACATTTTTTTTTTTTAGCTGGCATTTTTTTTTACATTGAGCGGGAAGCCAGCTGACAGCTGATGACTCATCGGTTGTTAGGGACACGGCTGCCGGATTCCCAGAAATTCACTCTGTATAAATGACACATTTGTAAATGCCTCTATTTGGATACAACATATATTGGAGTTTATTACCAAACTCAATAATACATTTAAAAGTCAAGATGCACCTGTTTAGTTGCAGGATCCAGGATGAGTGATCTGTACCTTACAAAATAATATTTGTTTTCTTTATTTTTTAAAATATAATTTTGGACTCATACTTATGTTTTCCTTAGGGAGGCATTTATTGACTGCTCTGTAAAGCCCTTGTATATACACAGTACAAGCAAAAGCATATATTGGCCTTTCTGGTATGCATGGAGGGCTTGCTGGAGATTTCCTCCCTGTTGCAAGCCCCAGAATAGCCTTTCTCAACTCTTTTACCCCAGAGGAACCCCTAAAATAATTTTAAGGTCTTGGGAAACCCTTACTAAAAGCAAATTGTAGGGGGTCAATGAGGGAAATTCACCTTATATGGGTGGGCACTGGGCAGTGGAAAGAATGCCACACCTACAGTGGTGCTCAGAATGCAAACCTTACAGACAGCTAAAAAGGTAATTGGTATCATACTGCTGGTTTTGCCAAGCAGTGTTGGCCCTGCCACTAAGCCGGTAGTAATAAATGGGAAGTCAATCAGTCACAGCTCAAAGAACCCCTAGAAACTTCTGGAGAAATCCTAGCTGGGAATGGTTAAAATAAACCTGCAGTTAAGCAGAATCATTTTTTTAGAATATGCTACTTATTTATAGTAATATCATGAAATGAATAATAGCAGGCAGAAATTAAACTCAGTGGAAGAAAACTCCCTAGTGTCTCTTAAATTGGCGTCAATGCAAAAAATCCCCTAGTTTGGAGGTTACTGGAAAAGTGCCCCCTTAGATTGGGGGCCAGTGGGTTAAATACTCCACTTATATTTGTGGGCAGTGGGAGAAGAACCCACTTGCTTTAGTGATAGGTGGAAAGAAAGCCCTGTTTCATTCGTGTTCAGGGTAGGGTCCCCTTATATTGATTATTACTGGTCTCTGACTCAAGTGATGTTGGCGCTAGAACTACACAAGTACCCTAGCCAGAGGATTAATCCACTACTGCTCATTGTTCAAGGAACCCCTTGCAACCTTTGGAGTATTGGTAGGGTTCCACAGAACCCTGGTTGAGAAAGGATGCCCTTATGCATCTACCTTCCTGTATCAGTACTACCACTATAGTAAAAAGTTATAGTCTTACTACAGGTTTTGTGTTACCCTAATAGATAATTTGGGCTGGGAAAATGATTTCCAGTATAAAGAAATGTGGCTGCTGGCAGCGTTATATAAACTGTATGTAGCATCATTTACATACAGTATACAGCGATGTGTTCTGGCAGCGGTATAGGGACTTCCTGTCCTGTTACAGGAACAAAATTCAGGCTGAGTGCTGCTCAGCCATTCACAGGAAGCCGTGCGTTTTATGAACAAATACAAGACTTCCTCTAATTGGCTAAGGTGGAGATTGTTGTGTCATCCGCTCGCATCCCCACCTCAGAAGAAGCCCTTTATTCAGTCATAGAATACAAGTCTTCCTGTGAATGGCTGAGCAGCGCTCAGCCTGACTTGATTCTGTTCTGGGAATATGACGAGAAGTCCCCATACCGCTGCTGGAACACAGTGATATATATTGCATTAGCTGATGCTACATACAGGATTTGATTTACTAAAACTGGAGAGTGCAAAATCAGCTGTAGATGGTAGCCTATCAGCTTCTAACTTCAGCTTGTTCAATTATATTTTGACAAAAAAGATTATAGCAATGTTATAGGTTGTGTAACCATAAAATGTCCATCCACAAATGGAAGACTCCACAAGGGGATTAGAAGCAAAATCCAGCAGGAGCTACAGAGTATAAAAGAAAAGAGAAGCGCCTCCAAGTGTAGCAATATGGTCACATTTAATGAAGGTACAACATTTAGAAACTCACTTGGTTGATGATTAAAAGAGGCACATCTAAGTATTAAGGCATCCTTGGTAAAGTTGTCCACATAGACCATCCCCCGCACCGCCAGCTCTCACTGCTGTCAGTCTGCAATCGTGACCGGGAAGACTACCCTGCAGTAGAGCGATCTGAAAGTGAGGCTTGAAGCGCTCCCGGAGCGCAGAGGGATGGCGTTGATGGCGGTGCGGGGGATGGTTTATGTGAACAGCTTTACCCCGGATGCTTGCATATTTAGATGTGCCTGCTTTAATCATCAACCATGTGAGTTGCTAAATGTTGTACCTCCATTAAATGTAACTATATTGCTACACTTAGAGGCCTCTCTTCTCTTTTATACTAAATTGTGACATGACGCTACTCTTATATCAAGACATCACTTGTTTTTTCAAGTCAAAATTTATATAAAAAAAAAATTCTTGTCTTGCAAAACACTCTCAAACCACGTTACTCTCAAGCCAAGGTTTTACTGTATTTGAAAACTAAAAATTCTCCTTAAAAATCTTCATTGCTGGAGTACATTAGTCCAGTTGAGTACCAAGTAATAAGTAGCTGTTCATTCATAAGATCAGAAAATATTTTAGCAGGTCTGATTGCTGGAACCTGGACACATGTTGGTGCATGAAGATTTAGGACTCTGCATCTTAAAATCAGGTCAAATGTCCGATGTAACTACAAGAAAACAACCAATGTACCAGCTCTTATTATTATATAATGTTACTGATCACATTCAAAACAAGTTGTTCTTCGTGTTCATGGAGTGTCACGTCCCCTGACAAAGCACAGATTACTTCCTGTAATTTCAGACATAAAATGATGTGGAGCAGCAGCATGCCAGTCTCTGTGCTCACTGCTCTGTATACTGAACTACTGTAATTCTGCTCTGTCATATCCCAGAGGACAGCGCCGGTCTTCCCTTCCACAATTCCAGTATTTTGGATGACTCACAACATGAAAGCTCTGTGCTAAGGTTTCCTAACGTTACTGATCAAACCCCACATAGTGCATTTATCATGGCAGGAAAACAGTCTATGCACAACACAACAATAATACAGTAAGAGGACCCTAAAGGACTGTGTAGGAATTAATTACCATGTTTACATTAGTCATCCTCCATGAAACCTTCACAGCAAGTGACATAGCTAAGATTTGTTTTGCTCCACAGTTTACACCACCTGGTTGGTTATAGTGACCTTTAAATATACTGTACAGTATCTCACAAAAGTGAGTACACCCCTCACATTTTTGAAAATATTTTATTATATCTTTTCATGTGACAACTCTGAAGAAAAAACACTTTGCTACAATGTAAAGTAGTGAGTGTACAGCTTGTATAACAGTGTAAATTTGCTGTCCTCTGAAAATATCTCAACACACAGCCATTAATGTCTAAACTGCTGGCAACAAAAGTGAGTACACCCCTAAGTGAAAATGTCCAAATTGGGCCCAAAGTGTCAATATTTGTGTGGCCATCATTATTTTCCAGCACTGTCTTAACCCTCTCAGGCATGGAGTTCACCAGAGCTTCACAGGTTGCCACTGGAATCCTCTTCCACTCCTCCATGACAACATCACGGAGCTGGTGAATGTTAGAGCCCTTGCGTTCCTCCACCTTCCGTTTGAGGATGCCCCACAGATGCTCAATAGGGTTTGGGTCTGGAGACATGCTTGGCCAGTCCATCACCTTTACCCTCAGCTTCTTTAGCATGGCAGTGGTCATCTTGGAGGTGTGTTTGGGGTCGTTATGTTTGAATACTGCCCTGCTGCCCAGTCTCCGAAGAAAGGGGATCATGCTCTGCTTCAGCATGTCACAGTACATGTTGGCAGTCATGGTTCCCTCATTGAACTGTAGCTCCCAAGTGCTGGCAGCACTCATGCAGCCCCAGACCATGACCCTCCCACCACTATGCTTGACTGTAGGCAAGACACACTTGTCTTTGTACTCCTCACCTGGTTGCCACCACACACGTTTGACACCATCTGAACCAAATAATTTTATCTTGGTCTCAGACCACAGGACATGGTTTCAGTAATCCATGTCGTTAGTCTGCTTGTCTTCAGCAAACTATTTGTGGGCTTTCTTGTGCATCATCTTTAGAAGAGGCTTCCTTTTGGGACGACAGCCATGCAGACCAATTTGATGCAGTGTGCGGCGTATGGTCTGAGCACTGACAGGCTGAGTCCCCACCCCTTCAACCTCTGCAGCAATGCTGGCAGCACTCATACGTCTATTTCCCAAAGACAACCTCTGGATATGACGCTGAGAACGTGCACTCAGCTTCTTTGGTCAACCATGGCGAGGCCTGTTCTGAATGGAACCTGTCCTGGTAAACCGCTGTATGGTCTTGGCCACCGTGCTGCAGCTCAGTTTCAGGGTCTTGGTAATCTTCTTATAGCCTAGGCCATCTTTATGTAGAGCATTAATTATTTTTTTCAGATCCTCAGAGAGTTCTTTGCCATGAGGTGCCATGTTGAACTTCCAGTGACCAGTATGAGAGAGTGAGAGCGATAACACCAAATTTAACACACCTGCTCCCCATTCACACCTGAGACCTTGTAACACTAACGAGTCACAGGAAAATGGCTAAATGGGCTCAATTTGGACATTTTCACTTAGGGGTGTACTCACTTTTGTTGCCAGCGGTTTAGACATTAATGGCTGTGTGTTGAGTTATTTTGAGGAGACAGAAAATTCACACTGTTATACAAGCTGTACACTCACTACTTTACATTGTAGCAAAATTTCATTAGTTCAGTGTTGTCACATGAAAAGATATAATAAAATATTTACAAAAATGTGAGGAGTGTACTCACTTTTGTGAGATACTGTAAATATATTATATATATATATGTATGAAGCACTGACCCCGAAGGAGCTGCTATATTTTGATTTGGGCCTGTACTCTGCCTTACCACCCCCCAATGACTTGACTCAAACCCCTTGACACAACTGTGGTGCAGTGTTAGTGTGGAGCTAATGAGAAGGGATAACCTCACAATGTACAATATAATAACAGTATACATTTGTTATTACCTGGGTATCTGATGTTCAACCTATTGGAAAAGGAACAACACTCCACACAGTTGTACTTAACCAGGAAACGTAACTTTTACTGGAATCAATATGAAAGTAGTATTACAATACTGGTATTGTCACACCAACATAGCGCAACAGCCCAGTGAATATACACAATAAGTTTTACACATAAAATGGTATTACCATTTTTGATCTCAGGAAGTGCGTCTCCAAGTGGGACTAATGCCAGAATGGGAAATACCTTAATTTTGGGCACCTTCCCACTTCCAGTGCGCGCTTGTAACTACAAGTAGACAATGTTATATAGCACAAAAACAGTCCCTAGGGAGCTCCCCCTGCTTTAGAGTGTAAACTCTCTATTAATCACAACTAGGATGCAAGGCCTTGCAACAGAATAGGCAGTCCTCTCTTTATCTTCTGTCTTCTGCTAGCAATTATGAATTATAATTTGTAATCCAGCGGTCAAATACACCAAGATTAAACAAAGTAGATAATGAAGATATATTCTTGTAGTGTAGTAACCCGTAACTGTCTCTGATGCAATTAACTTTGTGTAACACAGTGTTAATATTGCGGTGAAGGGTAGGCTTGAGGCCTATTTGAACTCAGTCTCTAGTTCCTTCAATTCTCCGGTGTGGGACTACAGGTCCCAGCACACTATGTTACAGAATCAAGTGTGTAATAGTGCTTTAGGAATACTTTGGGCAACAGCCCTCTCACCCAACCAGGTCTGTGTAGCAGGACAGCTCCCTCAGGTGCACTAGGTCTTGCTTCTCTCCGGCCAGTGCCGTCGCACCGCTCCGCTTCACAAGATAGACCGGAACCCTCTGATGACTCTGACTGTCAGCCCGGATCCTTCTCAGTGCTGTTCCAGCATCTCTCCAGCCCGCTGGTGTAAAGCAAAGTCGCTGGTCGTGCTGCTCCTGGTAGGTGTAGGCCGCGTTCTGTGGAACACCTCTGCACAGGTCCTCACAGGCAGGCCATGCGTCCAAAGAGACCTAAGATGGCCGCTCCCAGCCTTTTTATAGCCTACCCAGGATGCATTTCAGTACTGAGTCCTGCTGGGTAAATTACACGGCATGCTGGGTAGGTAAGTTAATGTGAAAAGTAAACAACATTCACTTCCTGTCATATTCTCACATTCTTGAAAAGGAAAGTAAAATAAAGTCCATTCACAAATTTGGCCACTAGATGGTGCCACATATCAAAATATAATACTGTTCATAGGTTAACATTGTACCACATTAATAAGCAAAAATGCTGGCGCTACATACATTATTAAGATTGGGGTTATCAGACTCAAACGGTAGGTGCGTTTTCCAGTGACTACGCCAGTACATAACTATTTTTAAGGACCTGGTAGCCCACTTTTATTTAAAAGCACGGAAAAGTTCAGAAAGACATCAGTACCCACGCAGGGGGGTTCCACCATTACTGTATCTTGCACACTCAATACTTTAGCCTCCTGGCTTACATTCTTGCCATCCGGCTGATTCAGGCCTTTAGCCTAGGCCTTAGGTCTGTCCCTCAACCCCCTAGAGTTAAGCCCTCTCCTAGCATACTCCTGATCAGCTCCTTGCTGCTGATCAGCTCCCATGTTGATGGGGACAAGGGCCTCATCCCCACAACCCTTGCCCGGTGGTTGTGGGGGTCTGCGGGCTGGGGGCTTATCGGAATCTGGAAGCCCTCTTTAACAAGGGGACCCCCAGATCCCGGCCCTCCCCCCGTGTGAAATGGTAAGGGGGTACAAAAGTACCCCTACCATTTCACAAAAAAAATGTCAAAAATGTTAAAAATGACAAGACAGTTTTTGACAATTCCTTTATTTAAATGCTTCTTCTTTCTTCTATCTTCTATCTTCCTTCGGTTTCTTCCTCCATCTTCTTCTTCTTCTGGTTCTTGTTCTTCTGGTTCTTCTTGTTCTTCTGGTTCTTCATCCGGTCTTCTCGTCCGGCATCTTCCTCAGCGGCTCCTTCTTCACTTCATCTTCTTTCCTCGGGCCGCTCCGCATCCACGATTGGATGGGAGGCTCCCGCTGTGTGACGCTTCTCCTCTTCTGACGGTTCTTAAATAACAGAGGGCGGGTGACCCTGCCCCCCTCTGACGCACGGGGACTTCCCTGTGGCATTCCCCGTGACGTCAGAGGGAGGCGGGGTCACTCGCCCTCCGTTAAGTTACTTTTGTACCCCCTTACCATTTCACACAGGGGGGGAGGGCTGGGATCTGGGGGTCCCCTTGTTAAAGGGGGCTTCCAGATTCCGATAAGCCACCTGGCCCCCCACAACCACCAAGCAAGGGTTGTGGGGATGAGGCCCTTGTCCCCATCAACATGGGGACAAGGTGTTTTGGGGGGCTACCCCCAAAGCACCCTCCCAATGTTGAGGGAATGTGGCCTGGTATGGTTCAGGAGGGGGGGCGCTCTCTCGTCCCCCCCCTCTTTTCCTGCAGCCTGCCAGGTTGCGTGCTCGGATAAGGGTCTGGTATGGATTTTTGGGGGTACCCCACGCCATTTTTTTTTTAAATTTTGGCGCTAGGTTCCCCTTAAAATCCGTACCAGACCTGAAGGGTCTGGTATAGATTTTGAGGGGGACCTCAAGTCATTTTGTTTTTAAATTTTGGTTCGGGGTTCCCCTGTGGGGAATTCCCATGCTGTTTTTATCAATTAACTTTTATGTGTATTGTCGGACCGGCAATTCATTATAGCCGCGAGTAGTTTTCAATGACTTTTTTTCCTTTGAAATGTCATTTTGCTGTCAGACTGTTCTAACCACGGGAAACATGCGCCCCTTTACAGGCTTGCTATAGACACCCCACAGGTACGAAATTTAAAGGAATATTACACTTTTATTGTTTGACTTTAAGCATTATTAAAATCACTGCTCCCGAAAAAACGGCCATTTTTAAAACTTTTTTTTGCATTGATCCATGTCCCCTGGGGCAGGACCCAGGTCCCCAAACACTTTTTATGACAATAACTTGCATATAAGCCTTTAAAATTAGCATTTGATTATTCATGTTCATGTCCCATAGACTTTAACGGTGTTCGCGTGTTCGAACAAATTTATTGCCTGTTCGCATGTTCTGGTGCGAACCGAAAAGGGGGGTGTTCGGCTCATCCCTAGTCACCAAGCACATCTGCCTCCTGCAGACATGCATGCTCTGGCTGTCCCCTGCAGCCTCTGACTCCTCTCAAAGGAATGGGAGTCCACCTGACTCCCATGCACAGACTTCCTGTCGGGTGGAACCCTGAGCTATAGCCAGGTCACAACTAAATAGCCCAGCACACAGCTGTGCAATCAGCGTGCCTTTCCCTCCACAATCTGGCGTAAACCGCAATCTTCCAGGTAGCACAGGGTCCTACTGCCACATATCCTCTCCCCTTGTTTCGAACTGGAGGGAGGAATACATAAACCCGTCACTATAAATGGGACACCTCTGTGCCAGCCATTACCTGCGTAGGCCCATTTCTTTTTCTCTGTGCCAACTATCAGCAGCAGGAGTCCTAATCTGCCCAACCTTTTTTCTAAAGGGGCACTCCACCCACATCTTCCTCCGGGTGTGCTTCCACCAGCACTTCTTCCTAAACCGTGGGCTCCCACTAACCTCTCTATCCCTTCCACCTTCTGGCCACGGGATCCATCCTTTTTTCTTTCTCCCATAGACCTACTCTTCCGGGACTGTTGGGGACCCACTTCCATGAAACCTGTCAGGGACTGACCCCTCTCACTACCTGACGCAACACTAATCAACAACATCCGTTTCTCAGGTTCACTAACCCCTGTGTGGTTACCCTTGGCAACCAAATCATCTGAGATCAACACCACGTGCTTCTGTTTAACCTCAACAGCAATGTTCCACAAGGGGTTATTCAACTCAATATTATCATTGTCATCAGGACTTCTTGTCCCCTTGTTTGCTTTGTTTGAGTTGCTGCCATGTGATTGGCTGTGTTACCAAACAATTGAACAGGTGTACCTAATAAAGTGGCCGGTGGGTGCATATATAATTTATTTTTACTGTGTATATACCTTTATACTCTATATACAGCTTTATATGTATTGACCTTTAGTGTACAAGTTAGCCTATTGTTTTCTTTCTAAATATTAAAGTGTAATTTTACCCTGTAGTGGTATTACAGATTCATTAAGCCCAGGTTCAAACTGAGCTGGGGGAATGAAGCCGATTTCACTCCCACATGTCAGTCCCGTTTTCGGCTGCGATTTCACAGACATCTGTGCGGGTTTCTGCACAGACGTCAATGAAAATAGAACCCCGAAATCGCAAAAAGTAGTACAGAAACTACTTTTTGAAATCGGTGCGGCGTTGCAAATGCAGCGTCGCATCGATTAGGATGGTGCCATTGCCGGCAATTGCCGCTGATTTGACATGCCATATGAGAGGGGAGGTACAGTTAGAACAGAATCCCACCCCCCCCTCTCTAAGTTGAGTGGTCTGTCTATCACTATTATAAATGATTGATCAATGCTGCTTGTTCATTCATAATAGAAAAAGATATCTCAGAGATTCAGCTCTGTGTGAAGTATCTGCCTGTGCCCATTCTCTGCCCCTTGCTCCACCTGCTAATGGTTGGTATTGTGTGCGCAATGCACATGGGTGGCCAGTCGCTTGCTTTCCAGCAGCTAGAAGTCATATGCCTGGTGTGTTTTTTGTAGCAAATGTGAGCAGATGGGGTGTAAAGTGGGCATGTTGGAGCACAGTGTTAGAACAGCAGCTGTCAGAGCAGACATGAAGCCGCAGTCTGCTGGTTGCCAGCCACTGATCTGGAGTGTGCGTGCGGTAAGGGGCCACCCCTTTTACTGCTGTGCCCAGGGTGGTTGCCCATCCTGCCCACCCTTTGTCCCAGCCCTGGCTCTGAGTGATCCTCTACTACTATGAATTAATATTCATTCGTAACAGTGACAGATCACTCAGAGCTGCAGCTCTCTGTGTATCTTATGCCGCGTACACACGGTCGGAATTTCCGACAACAAATGTTCGATGTGAGCTTGTTGTCGGAAATTCCATGCATGTGTAGGCTCCATCGGACATTTTCCGTTGAAATTTCCTACAAACATAATTTGAGATCTGGATCTCAAATTTTCCGACAACAAAATCAGTTGTCGGAAATTCCGATCGCATGTACACAATTCCGACGCACAAAATTCCACGCATGCTCGGAATCAAGCAGAAGAGCCGCACTGGCTATTGAACTTCATTTTTCTTGGCTCGTAGTACGTGTTGTACGTCATCGCGTTCTTGATGTTCGGAATTTCCGACAACATTTGTGTGACCGCGTGTATGCAAGACAAGTTTGAGCCAACATCCGTCGGAAAAAAAACATGGATTTTGTTGTCGGAATGTGCGATCGTGTGTACGCGGCATAACAGCGGCTGCTTTTTTCACATAATAAACATAAAAACGTGTTGCG
This sequence comes from Lithobates clamitans, assembly GCA_037952925.1. Taxonomy (NCBI): domain Eukaryota; kingdom Metazoa; phylum Chordata; class Amphibia; order Anura; family Ranidae; genus Lithobates; species Lithobates clamitans. Next base: position 3,519,011 of record JBBGZY010000842.1, on the reverse strand, counting down.
TTAGTGCATTGGTAAACAAATGAAAACAAAGTGTTTAAACAAGCAAATTTCATGCAAGATGGATAATTTTATAACCATGCAAAGAAAATTCATATGAAAAAAGTGTACAGTGCAAAACAGTCCATCAATATATGTTCAGTGCAAAACAGCCCATATGCGTGATGCCCAAATCCTAAGATGCTGCGTGTATGTACACCACTTCAAACCCGGGTGCACACCCCACTCACAAGCTGCTTACAGGTAAGACCCCCAAAGATGGAGGTCTGGCTGCACTTTTAGGGAAACATTCCACTGGGATAGATGGATGGCACAGTCCCAAGTTCAGCAACGATGATTTTAAAATAACCAAGACAGACCACAAACGGAGCTCAGGAAGGGATAAATGTATGTAGCCATAGAAAATACCAACATGTATTTAGATTAAAAAAAAAAAAAAAAGCAGCATGTAAACCAGAACAGCACAGTCGGCACCCTGGTGGGTGTGATTACGTCACCGCTGTAGTTCCACCCGACGTGTTTCATCCGATAGGACGTCATACAGGGGTACAGGAGTATAGCGGTAATGGTACTTACAGTATATATACTTATGCTTTTTACACATACACAGCCTGATTGCCCTCTTAGCCCTGCAAATAGCAGGATGTACAGGGAATTGGATATGCGGCCCTGAAAGCTCATTAACGAGCACTTGGCTTCTTTTCAAACCCACACATGCAAAGTATGCTCTATTTCACTCTCGCAGAATGCTAAGCTGTGCTGCACTTCCAAGTGCACTTTCAGTGCAATTTCAAGTGCACTTTGCACTTGTAGAGCAAAGTGGATTTGTCTTTCGTAAATATCCCCCTATGTTTCTTATAGACGCATAGAGCAGTGGCTCAGGAATGCGCATGCAGCAGTGCCCCCATGGCAAGTGATCTTCTCTGGGGGCACGACTCGAGGAGGAAGCGCCAGAAGCGTTGGCAGGGGACCTGAAAAGAACAGTATCGTAGCTGCTCTGTGCAAAACCACTACACAGTGCAGGTAAGTATAACATTTTTGTTTAAAAAAAAAAACAACAAAAACAAAAACAAAGCTTTAATACCACTTTGGAGAATAGACAAAGATCTAAAAGAAACCTGTAGTGAGAAAAGTGCAGAGGCAGCAACTCTTCCTGAAAATGCTAGTTGCATGGCTGTTTCTGGCTTCAGTAGACACTGGTAAAGTCTGGCTTCTGAGACACTGACCCACAAAAAGCATACGGACTGGAAGTCAGAACACCTAATCCAAATACTTGTTTCAGATCAATGACCAAAAAAGTACCAAAGCTAAAAAAAAAAAAAAAAATAGAGGTCATTATAGTAGCCTTTTTAGTTACACAGTACAAATTTTTCATTGACTGTACATAGCAGTAATACTAATGTCAAGAATTGTACTATTTTGTCCACAAGAGGGCGCTCTTTGCATTCTAGTTGTCACTTGATGTAGGCAAAGATGATTGTCACACTATTGATGTGGTTGTAATATCTGCACCACTGCAGGGTGCTTCTTTCTATAGCCAGTGTCAGCTGCTCAGCATACTAGTCTTTTAATAAGATCACAATTTCTTCTATACTGAGCGGAAACATACACTACTTTGCTTAGGGCAATGTATAAATACGATTTTCTGAATAAACATTCTGGTTCTAGCACTGAACCGCCACACAATATTTTCTTGACGTTATCAACCAGTAAGGTAAAACAGTGGGGGAGATTTACTAAAACTAGTAGACACAGAATCTGGGGGCAGCGGTGCATAGTAACCAATCAGCTTCTAGAGTTTATTGTCAAAGCATCATGGAACAAGTTGAGGTTAAATGCCGATTGGTTGATTGGCACAGCTGCACCGGATTTTCTGTGTGCACCGGTTTTAGTAAACCCCCCCCAGTATGTGGTGCTCTATACAATAAGACATGCTTTCAGCTTCTGTGTACATACAACAGCTGGTCCAATGATGGAGAGGGGTCATAAAATGTATATTTCCTTTCTAGCCTTAGGGTCCATTCACATATCTCCAGTACAATTGTTGTGTTGACATTTTCAATAGCCCCCCCGACACACTAAACCAACGCCTGCATTTGCAGCATACCTCAATGCATGGTGACGTTGAGTTCATTACGTGTTGGAAAAAAATGCTACACTTCTGCTTTTTTGTCCATACTGATGCCTTGCCAGGCTATTCATTTAAATCAGCTGTATTATTTGTGATTATGTCAACGAAACCTTACAGTATAAAGAGGCCCTTAGAATGGCCATACATTATACAATTTTCTTATTCAATTTTCTTTAGATTTCCCTTCAACTATGTAGTGCAAGGGCCTGCCTGATTGCATACAAATTAAAGGTTTGACCTCATATTATATGGTTGGTAAATCTAAAGGAAAATTGTGCAAGAAAATTGTATAATGTATGACCAGCCTATGATCCCATACACACTTTTGTTGGCTGATTTCCTTTAGATTTACCAAAACCATATAGTGCAAGGGCCTGCCTGATTACATACAAATTGAAACTCCTAAGGTATGACCTCATATTACATGGTTTTGATAAATCTAAAGGAAAAAAAATCTATAGAAGATTGTATAGTGTGTATCCAGCTTTTTAGACTACTCAAACACATCAGATAATCATCATTTGATGCAGCTGTCATAGTAGCTATAAATCTGTGGCACCTCCATTCCTCAGCTAACCAGTTTTAGGGGTGGTCAACTTGACCATCCAAAATGGACCAAAGTGTTAATCCAAAAAAAAAATAAATAAAATTAAATAAAATAATAAAAGTTAAACCCTGAATGAGGAAATCCAAGGCTAAGCATTATATTCAGTAGGTGTTTGAGTAATATAATCATTTATGAACCCAAAATTTAAAATCTGATTAATGAAGTAAGGCTTAAGCCTCATACACACGATCGGACTTTGTACAAACTTTCCTGTGGATTTTTGTACAAAGGGCGTTGGCCGTAAACTAATTAAGAATACACACGGCAGGACTTTTTCGGCAACAAACGCGAACGTAGTGACATTGCAATGTACTGAAGACAAAAAAGAGGACGTTCAATTCTCCGGCGCCACCCTTTGGTCAACTTCTGTATTGTTGTCTGATCTTTTGCATTGGTTCTGAGCATGCGTGTTTGTAGTTTGTACAAAAGTCCAATGGTTTTGTGTACACACGATCAGACTTTTGTTGCCAGAAAGTTTGTCCGTTCGCACAGCCAACAAAAGTCAGTCGAAAACCGAAAAAGTTTGTCCGATGGAGCGTACACACGGTCGGATGTTGCCTTAAAACAGCTAATTTGCATGTTTGTTGTCAAAAAAGTCCGATCGTGTGTACGGGCCTTTAGCATACAGATAAACAAAGACTTTTTAAAGCATTACAAAAAAATCTGTCATTAAAGAAATAATGGAGGCTACCAGCACAGATCTCTGCTTGTAAAAATGCTTGTTTCCTGGCTGTCATGCTATTGCTTTAGCAATGAACCTGTAAGTACAGAGATAAGAAAAAAGTTTCTCCAACTTTCAATAGCTGTGTTTGTTCCATGCGAGTGAATGAGAAGAGATCAAGGCAGGCAAGCAACTAGCATTTTCACAAGAAGGTCAGAAATGAGGCCCCCATTTTTTTTTCTCATGTGATACAATACAGTACATTCATACAGCTGCCAATTACTACTCAAGACTTGAGAAACATTAGTTGTGGCCACTAGGTGGCATGTGTGTACCAGTTCTGTTTTTACAGTTCAATATTATTAGAAGGTGCAGCAGAGACAACAGCAGCTGTACTTGTGCACTTCTGAACTTTAAAGGGTGTTTGAACAAATGGCAGCAGAGCTTCCAAGAATGTGAATGTTAATCACTTGTGCAAAAGTCCTTCTTTAGAATGAATCACTAAGCCTGAACTGATAGCTAGGGTCATGGCTGGTGGTTGCTCATTTTTAAAGCTATCCAAGGCCATTTTCTATATACACTATAACCCGACAGCAATGTGGGACTCAGAGGAGAAATGGACTCTATAGGGGCTGGTATGGCTTGATTAAGTTAAATAATTAGGCAATACAATTTCATGTGAAATTTTTCATTTTTTGTTTTTCTAATGGTTAGTGGGTGTCAAATCGAACTTTGTTTCCTGGTCGTGACAATGAGAAATTTGAAGGAGCAGGATGTAAAATTGTTGCTAAACTAGTGAAATTCTAACGGCGAATGTGGATTTCCTTCATAGAAATTGTACATATTTTAATGAAGCGTGTTTAATACGTCTGGAATGCAAATAGCAGGAAGTTTTAGGGGTTTTGAACAAAATGAGTTGACTCAATGACAGTAAGATTGTTGGAGAACGATGCTTCTGCAAACACTTCAATGAAGATCTAACTATGCATGGCCAGCTTAAAGTGGAACTAAACCCTCCTCTACCTTGACGTGGAGGAAGCTGCCATCTTAGCCTCTGTTTGATCTGCAGTTACTATGATCCTGCACATGTGATCAGTTATGACACCAGCCATCTAATGGCTTGACAGTTTAGTTAAGAGTACAAGCAACTGTGAAAGTTATCATTCTTGGCATGCCTTGAATGTAATGCCGTGTACACACGGTTAGACTTTCCAATGGGAAATGTTGGATGTGAGCTTGTTGTCAGAAAGTCCGACCGTGTGTATGCTCCATCGAACATTTGCTGTCGGAATTTCCGCCCACAAATGTTGGCTAGCAGGTTCTCAAATTTTCAGCCAACTTCACTTTGTTGTCAGAAAGTCCGATCGTGTGTACACAAGTCCGTTGCACAAAAGTTCACGCATGCTCGGAATCAAGCAGAAGGAGCCGCACTGGCTATTGAACTTCCTTTTTCTCGGCTCGTTGTACGTCTTGTACGTCACCACGTTCCCACGTTCGGAATTTTGGGCCAACATTTTTGTGGCGGTGTGTATGCAAGACAGGTTTGAGCCAACATCCTTCGGAAAAAAATCCACGGTTTTGTTGGCAGAAAGTCCGATCGTGTGTACGCGGCATAACTGTTGGAGGGACAGGTAAATCGGGTTTAGTTCCACTATAAGTACGCTAGTTCTGGGTCCCACAATTATATCCCACAAGGGACATTATCTACGTGGAGTTTGTATGTTCCCCCCAGGGTTTGTAGGGGTTACCTTTAGGTGCTGTTGTTTCTTTCCACATTTCATAATCATGTAATTAACTTATCTGGCATCCTCCCAAATTGCCTCTAGTGTGTAAATGTGATAGTTACCGGTATATTAAATTACGATCTCCTTCAGGGACTGTAATGGTTCTATGTACTCTGTAAGGAGCTGCTGTGTAATAAGTCCAAATACAGAAAATGATTACTGATGATCTTCAGTCATCCCCACTGATGCAGACAAAAGATACTTCATTATTATTAGAAGAACTTCCAGTTGTATCAGCCTAACAATTTCCTGTGTTTGTAAAGGAAATATATTATTTGATTATAAATGGGGCTTCCCATTAGCAGCGCAGACATGCCAAGTGGGAAAGTTGCCATTTGCTGGAAGTGAATATTCTTGGAAGTGATGCTGCTTTTACAGTGCAGAATAACCTGATCGTAATGCTTGAAAAGTACTCAGCCTGCAAAAGAAGTTTTGTTTTTTTTTCGTTTTTTTAATACTCACCTCTTTGTTGGTCTGCAAGTTCTTACTTTGCTTTTTACAACCTCCAGCGGAATCTTCAGCATCTGACATTTTCAGATTTGATTGTTGCCAGCACCCCCCGCTACATGCTGTGGTTCCATCTGCCGGCCTCTGCATCACCACCATACAGTGCAGTACATAGGTACTAACGGAAGGAATCACCGCACACAGTGGGGGACCAGGAATTGTGGCTGATGTGAAGATTCTGCCAGAGGTCACTTGCAATCTGAAAGAGAGTTAAAGCCCAACTTTGGGTTCAAGATTACCCCACTGTTTACCCTTCCCCGTATTGGAGCACTCCCTTTAATGCATATCTTTTTTTCAATTGTCGTTGGTTCAGTCCCATGACCACAGGTCCTTGGTGAATCTGTGGGGAGCAGTGCTTAAGACAGGATGAGTATTAAAGCTGCAGCTGCTTTTTTATTTATTTTGTCCAAACTGGATCTCGGCTTTAAGGGTTTATTCATCTTTATAATAAACTTACAGTGCAGTCAAGGGGCCCCAGTAGTTTACAAATCATGGTGCAGCATAGAGAAATATGAACTACCTTTAAATTACGTAAGTGTAAGCCAACCACGATTCCCGCAAAGCTTGGTGTTGTTCGTCCACAGATCCACACATGTGCAATGCATTCTCACTGGTTCACAAAACTGAACATGAACAGTGCACTCTCCCTTGTCCACAATTTGCACATGGACAGTGCGCTCTCCCTTGTCCACATATCTGCACACGAGCAGTGCCCTCTCCCTTGTCCACAAATCTGCACATGCGCAGTGTGCTTTCCCTTTTCCACAAATCTGCATATAGGCAGTGCGCTCTCCTTGTCCACAAATCTGCATACAAGAAGTGCATTCTCCCTTGTCCACAAATCTGCATATAGGCAGTGTACTCTCCCTTGTCCACAAATCTGCATATAGGCAGTGCACTCTCCCTGTTCACAAATCTGCATATAGGCAGTGCGCTCTCCCTTGTCCATAAATCTGCATATAGGCAGTGCGCTCTCCCTTGTCCATAAATCTGCACATAGGCAGTGCGCTCTCCCTTGTCCACAAATCTGCATATAGACAGTGCGCTCTCCCTTGTCCACAAATCTGCATATAGACAGTGCGCTCTCCCTTGTCCACAAATCTGCACATAGGCAGTGCACTCTCCCTGTTCACAAATCTGCATATAGGCAGTGCGCTCTCCCTTGTCCATAAATCTGCATATAGGCAGTGCGCTCTCCCTTGTCCATAAATCTGCATATAGACAGTGCGCTCTCCCTTGTCCACAAATCTGCATATAGGCAGTGCGCTCTCCCTTGTCCATAAATCTGCATATAGGCAGTGCGCTCTCCCTTGTCCATAAATCTGCATATAGGCAGTGCGCTCTCCCTTGTCCATAAATCTGCATATAGGCAGTGCGCTCTCCCTTGTCCACAAATCTGCATATAGGCAGTGTGCTCTCCCTTGTTCATAAATCTGCATATAGGCAGTGCGCTCTCCCTTGTCCACAAATCTGCACATAGGCAGTGCGCTCTCCCTTGTCCACAAATCTGCATATAGGCAGTGCGCTCTCCCTTGTCCACAAATCTGCATATAGGCAGTGCGCTCTCCCTTGTCCACAAATCTGCATATAGGCAGTGCGCTCTCCCTTGTTCATAAATCTGCATATAGGCAGTGCGCTCTCCCTTGTCCACAAATCTGCATATAGGCAGTGCGCTCTCCCTTGTCCATAAATCTGCATATAGGCAGTGCGCTCTCCCTTGTTCATAAATCTGCATATAGGCAGTGCGCTCTCCCTTGTCCACAAATCTGCATATAGGCAGTGCGCTCTCCCTTGTTCATAAATCTGCATATAGGCAGTGCACTCTCCCTTGTCCATAAATCTGCATATAGGCAGTGCGCTCTCCCTTGTTCATAAATCTGCATATAGGCAGTGCGCTCTCCCTTGTCCACAAATCTGCACATAGGCAGTGCGCTCTCCCTTGTCCACAAATCTGCATATAGGCAGTGCACTCTCCCTGTTCACAAATCTGCATATAGGCAGTGCGCTCTCCCTTGTCCACAAATCTGCACATAGGCAGTGCACTCTCCCTTGTCCACAAATCTGCACATAGGCAGTGCGCTCTCCCTTGTCCACAAATCTGCACATAGGCAGTGCACTCTCCCTTGTCCACAAATCTGCACATAGGCAGTGCACTCTCCCTTGTCCACAAATCTGCACATAGGCAGTGCGCTCTCCCTTGTCCACAAATCTGCACATAGGCAGTGCGCTCTCCCTTGTCCACAAATCTGCACATAGGCAGTGCACTCTCTCTTGTCCACAAATCTGCACATAGGCAGTGCGCTCTCCCTTGTCCACAAATCTGCACATAGGCAGTGCACTCTCCCTTGTCCACAAATCTGCACATAGGCAGTGCGCTCTCCCTTGTCCACAAATCTGCACATAGGCAGTGCACTCTCCCTCAAGTACCATCATTTTAGTTTATATACAGACCGGTCCGATCTCTCACAATGCTACTTTTTTGGCCAGACTTTTTGAAGCTGCGGTTGGCTTACAGGTATATAATTTAAAAAAAGCTCAGTTTAGCTACATTTGTGAACTCCCACTGTTTCTTGACCGTGCTGCTAATTTAATTTTAAGTTGGGAACTAAACCTTCAAGCATAAAATCAGCTGTTGCAAGCAATTGTTTGTTTTTTTTCCAAACTTTTTTTCAAACAGAGTTGCTTTTAACTCACTGCACCAAGGCTATTGCAAAAGATCATACTTCTCATATGATTTGGTGTTTTTTCAGCAGCCTAGATGTGTTTACAGGTTATTCAAGGGTGCTGGCCAGTGAGGACAACTTGCACCAAGTGTCTCTGTACTATCTGAGGTCATACAACAAAATACCAGCAGGTGTCGCCGGAGACAGCTTGTATTTGAACCAAACAATTCCCAGCATAGTCTCTTGCGGGGTGAATAAACTCTACCAGGAAAACTTCACACAGCGGTAAAGGACACTGTCAGAGAAACGCAACTGAACTTTTGGCAGCACCAATCACTTACGTGTTTTTTTCAAGGATAAACAAGCACAGTGCGATCACACTGAAACCGGAATGTTCAAGCATCAGACCGATTGACAATGTAACACATGTGTTTGGTAGTGAATTGGTTACTAAGCCCATGCATGTTTAAATGCAACATAATATTTGCAAACACTAAGCCATGCACATTTAAATTAAATGCAGTGGGGTTGATTTACTAAAGGCAAATAGGCTGTTTACTTTACAAGGGAGGTTGCACTTTGCCAGGGAATTTCCCCTCAGAGCTTAGTGAAAATCCACTTTGCAAAGAATACCTAATCAGCTAAAAGGTAAATATGAAAAAGATAAAAAATAAACTCTGGGGTTGATTTACTAAAACTGGAGAGTGGAAAATTTGGTGCAGCTCTGCATGGTAGCCAATCGGCGCTTATCTTCAGTTTGTTCAATTAAGCAAAAAAAAAAAATGGAAGCTGATTGGTTTGCTGCACCAGATTTTGCACTCTCCAGTTTTAGTAACTAAACCCCAATGTTATTACCTTGCACATGATTAGATGATGGAAGTTGGCAGAGCTTCACCTCCTTCACCACACTAAGGGAAAAAAATTCATTGCAAAGTGAACAAGTCTATTTGCCTTCAGTAAATCCACCCCAGTATTTGCAAACATCAAGCCATGGATATTTCAAATCAAATCTTACATTTGCAAATATCAAGGTGAAAACAAAAAGCAAAGCAAGGAGCCAGTGTCTGTAAGATATGTCTGCTAAAGTGCTTTGCCCCGATTAGCTCCGTCTAGATGTGCAAGCTTCCAGCGCTGCCTGGTTTACATTCCTGTGTGTCTCGCCTGGTCTAGTCTGATTCCATGTGTCTGCCAGTTTACAATAATAATGTTGCAATGTATTCTTCAGAGGCCAGTGTACAGATCCCAGTACCAGGACTGGTTTCTACTGTCTGGAGATGGCAGATGACTAACCGGGACAAAGTATGTGTCACTGGCAGAGCTGGTCCCTTGTGTAGGTGCTGGAGAGCTCCTCATCCATGTGCCTAAAAGCAATGGCTGGCTGCAGAAAGGGTTAAACAGAAACTGGGACCCCCCCCCCCCTACTGGAATGAATAGTAGAGGGGGTTGGGAGATTTTTCATCTGGAGGACATTGTTAGAAGATCCATGTGTGCTCCGCTTCCCCCAAACACAACCCCATCCCAGTGGCAGGTGGACAGTATCCCTAGAAAGAGAAAAAGGGCCAATTGTCTAATCTCCAAACTGCCACACGCCAGACCTCTCCCCCATTGTGTGACTCCTATAGAAATGCAAAGTAGCAGCGTGTGCCATTCACAATCTGCCGCACAGTGACCCTATTATCTGTGCAGATCTGTGCCCTGAAAAAAAAAAATACAATCCCGCAAGATGTCCATCTCTGCATAATTAGGAGGATAGGCATTGATCTGGAACACATTATTCCCAAATGCATCATCACATCCAGATCTTTATTCTCTAAAATGTATGTAAAACCCTTTTTTTATATAGAGAGCTGGAAAGGGTTAAAATAATAATCAAGTCATTTTTTTTTTTTTGCTGTATCTGTTCTGCTAGGAAGATTTCCCTTTCCTGGAGACGCAACAATAAACCTCTTTAAGAAAATTTTCATCTTAGGGCTCATGCACTCGGATGCATTTGTGGGGGTACACTGCAAAAAAAAAAATCAGCATATTTCTACAATTGGGAGTCCCCAAGTGGTCCTGGATGCAAACTGCTTGCATCTCTGTGCACGTGTCCCCACAGATGTGTGTGCGGGTACAGGTGTACGGCCGCGGCATCATCGATCTGTACTCGTCGCAGCTCTATGCCAACACCTGGCACTCTTAGGGGCGGAAATACGCTGAATTCATGCGGCGTGTGCCCAAATACGTGCATTGACACTGTCATAGGAACAATTGTCCTCATTGGAGGATTTCTCAGTCTTGCTCTGATGACAAGTCAACGATGATTTTGTCTCGGTGACAATGGAAACCAGGACAAATCGAGGGTTAAAAAAAATTGTCTTTATATATATTATATATATGATTCCTCTTGTACCAAATTGTAATGTAACTGTAATGTCTGCCCTCATGCTGTTGGCGCTATATAAAACCTGTATAATAATTAAAAAAAAAAAATATATATATATATATATATTATATATATATATATATATATATATATATATATATATATATATATATATATATATATATATATATAATGCATTTACTCCTAATGTTAATTAATGCAGATCTCATATGTTCAACTTTGGTCTCATACTTTCACAGCAGTGATCATCATGCTCAGCTAAAAGGTGAGAAGAAAGAAAAGTTTTTAACACCCACATTGGGCACCCATATAAAGTTCAGGGTTTCTTTTGAGGTAACCCCTGTGTTCTTGTAAAATCTAAAACCCGCAGGCTCCAGTCTGCCCGGTAACAGCATCACAAAGACATTAGATTTTGAGTCATTGTAAAAAAAAAACAAAAAAAAAACCCCTGCACCCACCACAGACACACTCAGCTCTGCTACAAGCCCCCCCCCCCTCCCCCATGTGGCCTTCTGGCACGAGCCAGAGCGTTCTGATCAGGATTTGCATTACAATGTTTCCCCCGCCAGCCAATGAGAGAGAAGGAGTGCTACAAACCACGCCTACTCCTGTCACTAAATATAAGCCTGAGCTGCTGCCTGTGTTCTTCACTCACTGCTTGGGATTCTCTGATCTTACAAACCCTCTTTGGATATAACAGCTCGCCTTTGGCAAACCTTTGGATTTTCTTTTTTTTTTTGCTGCCTCTTGGCTATTCCTTTGTGAAGCATTCAAGCATCATGACTCTGGAAGAGGTTCACGGACAGGAAACCGTTGTAGAAAACACTGAAAGGTAATTATCGTGCTTATTTCTGGTCTATTGCTGAGTGCTAGTTATCTATTGGGGAGATGTAGGGTACATGTTATAGTATTATTGGGTTTATTGCATTGAACTAGAGAAGCGTTGGCTGGGAGGGCAGCTTTTGATCGAATAAATGTAGATTTGTATAAAACATGCTAGCGATCAGATGTTGTATAGACCATGTGTAGCCTCTTGAAGTGACAGCATCCAGTGTATGGAGCAGATACAGCCTTATAAGGAGCTTTCAATATAGATGACACTGTTAGCGTTCAGTACATTGTGTATTATTGATTGTGATGATGCTTGGATTCTGGTATTAAGTGCATTTATTTTTGTCTTGTTCAGAATGCACAACGCTGGCAAGGCTCTTCACGAGCTGCTCACCTCCGCCCAGAGACAGGAGTGTCTGACCGTTGGAGTCTACGAGTCTGCCAAAGTAATGAATGTGTAAGTATCCAACTCCCTTGCATAGATCCCACGCACACCTATTACTCATGCACACACGTAACACATTGCCCACACATAGACCCACTTGTGTTTTTTTTTTTTTTTTCCAACTGCAGAACTAACGTGCTTGTTCCTTTTTCTTCTACAGAGATCCAGATAATGTCACTTTCTGCATTCTGGCTGCTGATGAGTTTGACGAGGGCGACATTGCCCTGCAGATCCACTTCACCCTTATCCAAGCTTTCTGCTGTGAAAATGACATCAACATCGTACGTCTAAATGACACCGAAAAGCTGGCTGAAATCTTGGGCAGCAACGATGAGTCTGGAGAACCGAAAGATCTGCATTGCATCCTTATTACGGTAAGTGTTGTGTTTCAGCTCTTCTCTCCTGACTTGGCACTGTGCCTTTGGCTATGTCTCAACTTTCTGCTTCTAAGCAGTTTACTCATGTTCTGTTCCTTTTCTTTTCTCAGAACCCCAGTGAGGATGCTTGGAAAGACCCTGCTCTGGAAAAACTTGGTCTATTTTGCGAAGAAAGCCGTAATGTTAACGACTGGGTTCCAACTATTACCCTTCCCGAGTGAACTGACTCATGCATTAGATTGTGAAAATCGTTTTTGCATTCTTATCACGGTGTTGTGCGCCTGGTTGGACCGGCTGCATTCCCCCGAGTCTGTGGATTACGCCGGTTGAGGTCGGAAACCCGTGGCTGAGACCGGCAAGATGTTGGCTCTTGTGGAGCAAAAGAGTAAGGAGGAAACTTGACGTGGACTGATCTGCAGAAGGGAAGGTTCAGACCAGTGCAAAGCCTCCTACATTAATAGCACTGAAGGGGCAGTCATACCGTGGAGCTGGAGTATGTTGCATGTTTTGCAAGCCTGGAAGGACTTTTGCAAAGTGGAAATGTATCTTTTGGCTAAGATGGTACAAGGAAGAACGTGACAGTTGGGAAACACCTTGCTAAGATGAACTTAAGTGGATTTTTGGAAATGTTTGGACTGGATACTATATAAAAAAAAAAACAGAAAAAAACTTTGGACTTATAAAGCTAATCAACAGCAATGTATATCAAGCTTATCCACTGCATTTTTCTATTAATGATTCTGTCTGTGAGGCAGAGACCTGAAACACCAATGAACTATGAACTTTATATTACATAGACTTTCGTCATACCAGTGCATGGCTATATAGCACTATCATAAAGTGATTACTTTAATTCCATCGATTACAGTAATGTTCATTTAGATAATTCTTTATATTTAATAAACAAATTGAAACTTACTTTGGTTGTCAGTTTGCACTATTTTATATAGAGTTGGTATATGTGACATAAAATGCACACTATAACGGTCAGCCTAAATGAAGCATGCCTTTTTTTTATTTTATTTTTTTTATCCTAAAGTAGTGCCAGCTTTGTTCTGTGCCATTCCCCTTTGTGAACAGACTGTATTGTCCCTTTTTTTCTTAGCACAGAAGGTGCTTGCTCCTCAAGATAAGCCTTGGCTGAGGCAGTTAATGCTTACTATTCAATCAGATAATGTGACCTCTAACCCTCCTGCAACAGCTGCTTATCGCAACAGCTTGCAAGACGGGAGATCCTGCATTTCAAATTAGTGAATTATTCTAATAGGAGGTCTTTAGAGAGACAAGTTTCTGTTCTGCTTTAAAAAGTGCAGCTGGCCATGTGCCCCCGTCAGGGGCTTCCCTGGAACCACAGGCATTCAACTGTGAAATAAAAGTTCCCCACCCCCCTTCCTATAGTCATGCAAAACACATGAAAAAAAAAAAAAAAATGAAAACAGCTATTTGGTTTTACCCTAGCTCTAGAAATAAGATGGGAATTTCCAGGCTGTGCATCCATTATACAATTTTCCTTTGTATTTACCAAAACCATATAATATGAGCTTAAACCTAAACACTATTGATTTGTATGCATTCAGGCAGGTCCTTGCACTACATAGCTCATACCTCCCAACTTTCTGAAATGGGAATGAGGGACACCTATTAGCAAAAGTATGTAGGCATAGGGCACACCCGCTACCATGCCCTGCTTAAAGGAGAATTGTATAAAAATAAATATATATTGGTTAAACCACAAGTGCTTTTTACCACTACTATTCCTTGGCTATTGGGATTTACAAATGCAGCAATTTAGAAATTGGATGAAAGGTTTAGCACTGAGAAACACTTTTTGAAAGATAAATAGTGCGTTTTATATACACCTATATAGATCAGACCAAAATGAGGGACAGAGGGACATTGCTCCAAATCAGGGACAGTCCCTTGAAATCAGGGACGGTTGGTAGCTGAAGGTAAATCTAAAAGAAAATGGAATAAGAAAATTGTATAATTTATGACGAGCCTTCGTGTATGCCAACATACTTCATTTTTATAACTGTTGCAAGCACTGTATGCAAAAATGCATGTCTGCTTTGCATACAACCAGAAAATGAGGAATTTCCAACACACAATACACTCCAGGTAGCATAAAGGTCATCAAGATCTCTACAAGGTATCAGCAAGCTACTAATCAGTACGGTGCCATTTAAATGGTCAGGTCTGTGACTTTCCAGGAACCTGTGCTTTGCACCTTTTGTGCCTTGTGCTAGCATTGTGTACCTGCAAAGGAATAGCAAACTATCGTGTAAGTGCCAAGAAAACAGAAAGTTGTGACGTCTGCACACAGTAACTGAAAGCTGCAGAGCGTAAGTCTTGGAACAACCTTAGGCATTGGAACTGAAAGAATATTGTAACCAATGATGTGCAGAGTTTAAATACACAAGTTCCAGGAGAAAGGTCTAATTGTTCTGCTACATGAGCAAGGAGAAACCATATTCTAAGAAGTAAATCAGTGCCATACTGTTCACAGATTAAGAAGCACACTGTGTTTTAGTGCAAATTTGCAATCCAAGTACACACATAATACTCTCAACAGTCCAAGAAAATGTTTTTTTTTTTTTTTTGTAGAACACTCGCTATTGTATAAAGGCAAGCTCACCCATATATAAAGCCAATATAAGCAAATGCATCACAAAATGTGAACACTGGTCCTTTCTAGTGCTAATGCTGGCCAAGCATAGGATGATTCTACGCCCAATGTTCCAAAGCTTTTATATTTGGCTCATGTGATTTCTTGTGTAGACAGACTGGAATCTGCAAGATTGATTTACCTGTACTGATGCCTATGGGTACCTTAAGGCCTAAGAAGACCCTTCTAGCCATGGAAGGGGGGTGTTTAAGGACATTTCGGTTTTAGTAAAACTACATTATCCTTTGCTTCTAAACTAACCCTGTATCCCCCACCACCACCCAGCTGTTTACCCAACATGACAGCTGCGACTTTCTATGGGCCAACATGTTCTACAGTGCAGGATGCACCTGCCCGTGAGTCACTATAGACTAGGGCCATACTCCTCCATTCTCTAGCCTCAGAGTGTGGCCCAATTGAAGTCTATGGGGGCTCACTACCGAGCTCTTACGAAGATTTCTGCCCTGAGGAGGTAAACATTGGAGGAACGTTCGACAGTCATGCTGAGGTAAGTAGGGAGCTGTTTGGGGGTTTTCTAGGTAAAGCTGGCCACAGATGGGTTGAAATTTGGCCGGTCCCTGCTAAACCGGCTGAATTTTGATCCATCTATGGTCATTCCTGCTCTACAAAAGAGGAGCTATCGATTGACGGGGGGTTATAATCGCATGAAAAATCTGATAGGTTGGTTGTACCCAAGTTGATTGATCGATCAACTTGGGCACAATCAGCCTGCCCATACATGGTTCGGATCTTGGCCCGTCCCTGCTACACCGGATGAGATTCCAACAGTCTATGGCCGGCTTTACATGTTTTGTATGCAACAAAATGTTTCTGCACGCTCTATTGTGTACAAAATTGCTTCTGCCGACTCCATGAATGTTGGAAAATTTTCATTTGATCAGCAGCTGCAATGCTGATTAGTGTATTCTTACAGCTAAGGAGTCCCCAATGTCAGAATGCAGTAGCACAGTTGGGAGGATTTCTCCATCCACCTTTATTGTGTGGATGGGGAAATCTGGTGTTTTTTTTGTTTTTTTTTTGATCAGCACACCATCTATGGGCAGCTTTACTTTACGTTAGGGGGGATAGGGAGGGTAAACTAAGTTATTTACTAAACCCGTCTTTTAACTCTGTCGGCCAAAAGCAATTTTCCCCTACTAAGTGATAAAAAAGGCAATACATAAAACAAACCATTAATTGATCACATTATACAAGGGTTCTTCAAAAAGTTTCTGTGCATTTTTTTAAACTCTATTAAATATAAAAAAAATGAGGAAACTTTTTGAAGACCCCTTTTATATGGGTTGAGGGAGTTAAAGGGAAACTATACTGATTCTATGTAGGCGTTCACTGCTGACCTCTTCTTATAAAAATGCTAGCTGGCTGGCTGTCATCCTGATCCAATGGCTTCAGTACTATATGAGCCTCAAACCTGAAACAAGGTCTGCATCTACAGGCTTGTGTTGGGACAAGGACCCTGATTATTAAAGCCAGAGACAGTCAGGCAATTGGTATTTTTAAAAGGAGCCCAGTACTAGCAGCTTTTTCAGCACATGTTGTTTTGAAGAAGAAAAGGCGATTAGCCATATTGCAATGTTTCAAATTACACCTTATGATTCCTCTGAGATAACAGTGAGACTATAGGTCAGTGTTGGCGAACCTTGGCACCCCAGATGTTTTGAAACTACATTTCCCATGATGCTCAACCTCACTGCAGGGTGCATGAGCATCATGGGAAATGTAGTTCCAAAACATCTGGGGTGCCAAGGGTCCCCATCACTGCTAAAGGCGTTTGCTGGTCACGTGAACTCCTGCATAAAAAAAGTTAGTTAAATCACATAGCAAAAAATAGATGAATAAAATTGCTGCTATCAACATTGGTGCTCAGCAATTTGTCTTCTTGTGAATGTGTGCACATCTTTGGTCATCATTAAAGCGGAGTTTCACCCAAAAATGGAACTTCTGCTTTAAGGGAGGTGATCCCCTGACATGCCACATTTGGTATGTCATTTTTTTTGGGGGGGAGGGGAGCTGGTACACTCTTTCCAGAGGGTTCCAGCTCCCACTTCCTTCCGGCGCACCGCGGGACCGGAAGGGAGTTCACCTCTCCCCCCTCCCTCTCGGCAATCATCTGGGACACATCACAGGTCCCAAATGATTGCCGGCCAGTCACGGCGCGTGGCACGACTCGCGCATGCACAGTTGGTGCCCGGCTGTGAAGCCACAGCCGGGCGCCCACACTTACAATGCCGGCGCCGCAGAGAGGAGGGGGAGACGAGTGGGGCTTCGCTCCCCCGCATCGCTGGACCCTGGGACAGGTAAGTGTCCGATTATTAAAAGTCAGCAGCTGCAGTATTTGTAGCTGCTGAATTTTAATTTTTTACTTTTTTTTTGCAGAACTCCGCTTTAAGTATAAGTAAGCAGTTGTAACCCTATTACTTCTAGAACAGGTCAAATAAATTAACCACACCTTTATTCCTGTTGGCAAAGGTCCTCTGGGAATATTCTTTGAGGTTTTTCGGATTCAAATGCTCACATCATTTTCCTATACAGTAGATAATATAGTGCTTATACAAATGAAGCCTATTTGCATAGGTCTTTGAGAGGCCCTATTTTCAGGGCAGAGACAGGCTGCGTTTCTTCATGTGTATTAAGATGCCTGAGGGTCCTGAATATGCAAATCGCTTGTAACAATGGGCTGTTTAAGGACAGCTTTCCACTCTGTGCCTGGTACCGTGCTGTGTAGGAGATGAAGTTGCTATGTAACATAATGATTTTACTGTTCAGCGTGGCTTAATTAACGATACACAAATGCTATCTGATCACACACACAAGCAATGCATCTAGTTACACTTTAATGCATAGACCATTCTGCTTCAATCAATACAGCTGGGGAACACGTGTACATTTATTTCCACTAATATGAGAAAATGACTCATTATTATTCGCTAATGATCTAAAAAGATTGTGGTAAAACTAATACATACATGTATAAATATATAAGAACTGGATAGAATAGATAGATAGATAGATAGATAGATAGATAGATAGATAGATAGATAGATAGATAGATAGATAGATAGATAGATAGATAGATAGATAGATAGATAGACTATATTGTCAAAAGTATTGGGATGCCTGCCTTTACAAGCACATGCAATTTAATGGCATCCCCGTCTTAAGCTGGCCATAAATTAAACAATTTTCTTATTCAATTTCCTTTAGATTCACCTTCAACTATATAATGCAAGGGCCTGCCTGATTGCATACAAATTGTTTAGGGTTGACCTCACATTATATGGTTTTGGTAAATCTAAAGGAGACTTGTACAAGACAATTGTATAATGTATAGCCAGCCTTAGTCCGTAAGGTTTAATATTGAGTTGGCCCACCCTTTGCAGATATAACAGCTTCAGCTCTTCTGGGAAGGATGTTTGACCATTCCTCCAGAAACGCATTTGTGAGGTCAGGCACTGATGTGGAAGAGAAGGCCTGGCTCACAGTCTCCGCTACAATTCATCCCAAAGGTGTTCTATCGGTTTGAGGTCAGGACTCTGTTCAGGCCAATTTAATTCCTCCACCCCAGACTCGCTCATCCATGTCTTTATGGACCTTGCTTTGTGCACTGGTCCAAATCATTTGGTGGAGGGGGGATTATGGTGTGGGGTTGTTTTTCAGGGATTGGGCTTGGCCCCTTAGTTCAAGTGAAGGGAACTCTTAAGGCCTCAGCTTACCAAGACATTTTGGACAAAATGCACCAGTGCACAGTGTTCTATCAGGTTGAGGTCCAGTTCCTCCAACCCAAACTCGCTCATTCATGTGTTTATGGACCTTGCTTTGTGCACTGGTGCATAGTCATGTTGGAACAGGAAGGGCCACCCCCAAACTGTTCCCACAAAGTTGGGAGCATGAAATTTTGTCCAAAATGTCTTGGTATGCTGAGGCCTTAAGAGTTCCCTTCACTGGAACTAAGGGGCCAAGCCCAATCCCTGAAAAACAACCCCACACCATAATCTCCCCTCCACCAAATGATTTGGACCAGTGCACAAAGCAAGGTCCATAAAGACATGGATGAGCGAGTCTGGGGTGGAGGAATTAAATTGGCCTGAACAGAGTCCTGACCTCAAACCGATAGAACACCTTTGGGATGAATTAGCACGAAGACTGCGAGCCAGGCCTTCTCGTCCAACATTAGTGACTGACCTCACAAATGCGCTTCTGGAAGAATGGTCAAACATTCCCATAGACACACTCCTAAACCTTGTGGACAGCCTTCTCAGAAGAGTGGAGCTGTTATAGCTGCAAAGGGTGGGGCAAATCCATATTGAACCCTACAGACTAAGACTGGGATGCCTTTAAAGTTCATGTGCGTGTAAAGGTGGGTGTCCGAAAACTTTTGACAATATAGTGTAGATAGTTAGATAATTGCTATTATTTGGAGAGCAGTAATGTCATCATTAAAATAACAAACATAGTAAAATGAATTGTCCCATGTATCAAATGACACTTTTCACATAGATGATATGCTACTTCCTAGATGCTCCTTTTGCACTTTTCTTAAGCACCAAAATATTGGTACTGTACATTAATGTCTTGGCACTGTATATTAGTGTTTTGGTACTGTATATACTTTTAACTACCCACTCACATGGGGTGGCTCTCTACTCCTATCAAGAACTGTGATTGTAAGATCCACCAGTCTACTCATAACTAACGCTGGCCATAGACAGATCAAGAATCGGCCAGTTCAGCAGGAACTGGACAAATTTTGATCTGTCTATGGGCAGGCTGTTTGTACTGAAGTCAATCCATCAATCAACTTCAGTACAACCAACCTGTCGGCTTTTTTTTGTGGAATCACTGCCGGTGGCTATAGCTCTTGGAAGCAATCATTGTATTCTGATGGCGGGGATGGGGAAACCTCCTGCTGGCAGAATGCAATAGCACGGCAGTAGGGATTCCCCCATCAACACTGAATGTGTTGATGGGGGCATTGAGCAATTTTCTTTCCGTCAACTTATAGTTGAAGATAAGAAAATTGTATAATGTATGGCTTGTGTAACTCACCATTGTTTAGGCCAACATGGCCAATATACTGCAAGGTGCCATGTAGATGGCACCTTGCAGTATATTGGCCTTTGGAGGATATGTAACTCGTACAAGCATGATATTTGCCCTCTGCCTCTATGCACCCCCTTCAAATTATTTTTCCTATGAATGAATTTAGCTGAGATCCTCAAAAAACTTTACTCTTTAAAAAAATATTTTGTTGTGGTCTTTATGTGTAAATTCACATGTGCAAAAATACATGAGAAAATGTGAAGGATAAAGACATTTAAACAAAGTGCTTTACAAGTGTCTACCCCCTGGCCTTGGTAGCAATATTCTCATAAGACCCCTTACATGTGTGTTTTCAAAGTTCAGATTTTAACTTAATTGAGTGGGCATAGTATTAGTGCAAATACTAAGCATGACCTGGTAAATGTCATCATGGCCGCTCCTACTGTACCTTGGCACATGCGACTGCTTATTGTCATTATACTAAAAAGACCCCATACACACTATTAGATTCTCTTCAGACTTACCAAAACCATGTAGTGCAAGGGCCTGCCTGACTGAATATAAATTGAAACTCTTAAGGGTTGACCTCATATATGGAAGTATGGAAGAGCCCTGGGGCCATCATAAAAAAAAAATAATACAGAATTATGAGTTTGAAAAAAAAATTATTTTTTTTTACAGAATTCTGAGTTTGAAAGTCAGAATTCTGAGATTCAAAGTCAGAATTCTGAGTTTGAAAGTCAGAATTCTGAGATTCAAAGTCAATATTGTGAAAAAAAAATCTACAGAATTCTGAGATTAAAAGTCAGAATTCTGAGATTTAAAGTCAGAATTCTGAGTTTCAAAGTCAGAATTCTGAGATTAAAAGTCAGAATTCTGAGTTTCAAAGTCAGAATTCTGTTTTTTTAATGATGGCCCCAGGGCTCTTCCATACTTCCATAAAGGAAGTTTCTCATAATTATCCAGTACATATAATCTCTGTGATCACAATTTAGATAGAAAGACTCACAGGCTACAGCAACCCTGGGTAAACGGTGCAGGAGAAAGTTGGATTTGCTATAGTGCATCAGGGACGTTTTTTATTCAAAGCGACTCATGTAATATCAGGACTAATATAAACTCTTAGTTTATAATAATTAGTAGTTTAGTGGACATGTCTGCATTATGTGACCCACAAAACAGCACTTAGGTGACAATCATACACTTTGCTATGTTCATTGAATTTCCCTTTAACCTTAAATATACTAATATTTCACAGTCTAATTCTATTATCATCAATATAAAGAGATATAGACACACTAAGGTGATAGGTATAATGAACTGACATGTTTTGTGGTCATTGTACTGCCTATGATTAGAAATGTGTATAAGTGTGAAACCCATTACAAACTAATCAAACACAACCAGTTCCTCTGTAAGGGGGAGGCAGTTCATTTGTATAATTCAATTTACAGTAATTGTGTTACAACATTGAAATGTTGCTTCCTATGTGGAAACAGATAAGCAAGCTTAGCAGGTAAAGGAATCAGCAATGTAAATTTGGAAACCAATCAGCATCTGATTTTCTAGTTTACCACAGCTGTTTGTATGGTAATCACAAGTGGTTTCCCAGGTGGTGGAATAGATTGGCCCAATGGAAATTGCACATTTTTGCTTACCCCTATTGTATTTAGGTTCCCAAACAGGGTCAATTCTTGTAGCAACTAAGGTTGTTGTAAAGATTCATATAACAAATAGACTTTGATTAGGCAATATAGCCTATAGGGGTTGATTTACTAAAGGCAAATAGACTGTGCACTTTGCAAAGTGCAATTGCTCCAGAGCTAAGTAAATTAGTTAAGATTTCACTTTGCAAAGAATACCCAATCATATACAAGGAAAAAAAAACATGTTTGCCTGCACATGATTGGATGATGGAAGTCAGCAGAGCTTCTGCTCACTTGAGCAACTACACTTGCAGAGTTCAGGGGCACTAGTGTGTTCAATGGATCAACTAATCAATCAAAATAAATAAATAAATATATATATATATATATATATATATATATATATATATATATATATATATATAAATAAAACATATACAGCTTAATGTACATAATAAAGTGCTCCGTGCTTAATAATTTGTGATTTAACACCTAATAAACAACAATTGATGAAAACATGAATAAATGAATCCTTTAAAAGTCCATGAGTTCTTCTGTGATTTAGGTCCCTTTCACACGATAAGCCTGCTCGGATCCGCCTGTCTGTTTTTCAGGCGGATCCAAAGATGGACAACAAAAATGGTAAAAGGTCTGAAGGATAAAACAGGGTCAAGAAAGACTGGAAGATATGAATAGCCTTGAGGAAAGAAGGGAATGGGAGGACATGATTGAAACCTTTAACTCTCATTCACATTGACTTGATTTGAAATCGTGCCACTTCACTTGGTATCGCACAATTTCAAAGCCCCATGTCAGTGCGACTTTGGGTGCGACTTGGAAGACATCTGTGTGACTTCATGCACAGCCGTCTATGCAAGTCGCACCTGAAATTGCCAAAAGTAATGCAGTAGGAACTACTTTTTCAAATCGGCGTTGCGCCAATTTGAACAGTGCGATTGCCGGCAATAGGGTGCGAGTTGTCATGCAATTTGACCTGTCCAATCACATAAATAGTTGCTCCAATGTGAACGAGGGCTTAAATACCAAGGCGCATATTTATAAAGCGTGTGTTTTAAATTACAGAGAATGATTACCCACCCATGAATGTGCTGTGACTGCCACATTCACTGCTTTATATATACTGTATCTATATATATATATATATATATATATATATATATATATATATATATATATATATATATATATATATATATATATATATATATACATATATATGTATATATATCCTGAGCTTATAAATATATTTATATGTTTCAGGAGAGTGGTATATTCAATAAGAAGCTTAGATAAAAGACATGGTACATGACCTCAAACTAGAAGGAGTAAAGTTACAAATTCATCTGAGAAAGTATTTTGTTTCCAAAAGAGTAGTGGATGCTTGGAACAGACTTACAGCAGAAGTAGTGAGTCAGTCCACAGTAAGGGCTGGTTCACACCAGAAATATGCACCCCAGATCAGTTCCAGATGCATTTCTGCATGCATGTTTTTAACGCAATTTTAACGCAGTTTTAACGCATTCCGGTGCATTTCCAGATGCTTTTTTCCCCTATTTTTTTATTTTTCTGTACTGGGGTCCGATGAGTTTTTGATACGTTCCAGTGCATTCGGGTGCTTTTTGGTGCGTTTTACCATGTTCCAGTACAGTCCAGTGCAGGAAAAATGCTGCATGTCGTACTTTTTTTTTTTGGTACTGGTACGCCCTTGAACTGACCGCACTGGTGTGAACTATGCCATTGGAAACCACATAATCTACTTTCCATGCGTTTTTGATGCAGAAAAAAAACACACTGGACTGCATGTGGTGTGAACTGGCCCTAAGTCATTTTAAACATGCATGGGATAAAGATAGGTCTATCCTTAAACAAAAATGTAAAAAAAAAAAAAAAAAAGGACTGGATAGATCAGTTGGTTTGAATTTGGGCGGCTTCCTGGTGAACTGGCCGAAATGTATTTAGTGGATGGCCTGCAAACTGAACACAAAAAAACCACACTGATTGGGGTTGATTTACTAAAGGCCAATAGACTGTGCACCTTGGAAAGTGCAGTTGCTCCAGAGGTTAGTAAATGAGGTAAGGCTTCACTTTGCAAAGAATACCCAATCACATACAAGGAAAAAAAAAAAAAACAGCATTTTGCTTGAACATGATTGGTTGATGAAAGTCAGCAGAGCTTCTGCTCATTTACTAAACTCTGGAGCAACTGCACTTGCCGTGTGCAACTGCACTTTCCAAAGTGTACAGTTTTTTTGCCTTTAGTAAATCAACCCCCATTGTGTATGGCCAGCGTTAGTAAAAAGACAGTTGTCTTTTAATGTAAAATGAGACCATTGTCTGTATGCTAAGTGGTTAGAACCTGTTTGTTTGCAGTGATCTTTGGAAAGCTATGGGTAGTTTCCAGAATTACAGGCACATCCAGGCTGTCTGCTGTTCTGGGAAAAGGCATTCTTTGAGCGGGAGATAACTGAAAGTGTCCTTATCTCTCAGAAGGCTGCTTTAAGAAGATTAGTATAGGAATTGAAGTAATAAAGAGCATAAAAAAGTGAACATTATTAGTGATTATTTCTGTGCAATGCAGAATATGCAGGCTGTGGAGTAATGCTCCGTTCACACCTGTGCATTTATGTGCATTAAAAAAAAAGTCCTGTATGCTGCATCTTTGATGCACTTTAATCTCTAGAGAGTTCAATGGTAACATGCCTAAAACACACCGCACAGATGAGAACCTGCCAGTGACGGCCACTCATGCAGGGCGCCACCCCCTAATCCATGCGTCCGGCCCCTAATCTACATGCAGGGCGCCACCCCTAATCCATGTGTCCGGCCCCTAATCTACATGCAGGGCGCCACCCCCTAATCTATGCGTCCGGTCCCTAATCTACATGCAGGGCGGCACCCCTAATCCATGTGTCCGGTCCCTAATTTACATGCAGGGCGCCACCCCTAATCCATGTGTCCGGTCCCTAATCTACATGCAGGGCGCCACCCCGCAATCCATGCATCCGGCCTCTAATCTACATGCAGGGTGCCACCGCCTAATCCATACGTCTGGCCCCTAATCTACATGCAGGGTGCCACACCCTAATCCATGCGTCCGGCCCCTAATCTACATGCAGGGAGCCACCCCCTAATCCATGCGTCCGGCCCCTAATCTACATGCAGGGCGCCACCCCCTAATCCATGCGTCCGGCGCCTAATCTACATGCAGGGTGCCACCCCCTAATCCATGCGTCCGGACCCTAATCTACATACAGGGCGCCACCCCCTAATCCATGCGTCCGCCCCCTAATCTACATGCAGGGCGCCACCCCCTAATCCATGCATCCGGCCCCTAATCTACATGCTGGGAGCCACCCCCTAATCCATGCGTCCGGCCCCTAATCTACATGCAGGGCGCCACCCCCTAATCCATGCAATCGGCCCCTAATCTACATGCAGGGCGCCACCCCTAATCCATGCGTCCTGTCCCTAATCTACATGCAGGGCGCCACCCCCTAATCCATGCGTCCGGCTCCTAATCTACATGCAGGGCGCCACCCCCTAATCCATGCGTCCGGCCCCTAATCTACATGCAGGGAGCCACCCCCTAATCCATGCGTCCGGCCCCTAATCTACATGCAGGGCGCCACCCCCTAATCCATGCGTCCGGCCCCTAATCTACATGCAGGGTGCCACCCCCTAATCCATGCGTCCGGACCCTAATCTACATACAGGGCGCCACCCCCTAATCCATGCGTCCGCCCCCTAATCTACATGCAGGGCGCCACCCCCTAATCCATGCATCCGGCCCCTAATCTACATGCTGGGAGCCACCCCCTAATCCATGCGTCCGGCCCCTAATCTACATGCAGGGCGCCACCCCCTAATCCATGCAATCGGCCCCTAATCTACATGCAGGGCGCCACCCCTAATCCATGCGTCCTGTCCCTAATCTACATGCAGGGCGCCACCCCCTAATCCATGCGTCCTGTCCCTAATCTACATGCAGGGCACCACCCCCTAATCCATGCGTCCGGCTCCTAATCTACATGCAGGGCGCCACCCCCTAATCCATGCGTCCGGCCCCTAATCTACATGCTGGGAGCCACCCCCTAATCCATGCGTCCGGCCCCTAATCTACATGCTGGGAGCCACCCCCTAATCCATGCGTCCGGCCCCTAATCTACATGCAGGGCGCCACCCCCTAATCCATGCGTCCGGACCCTAATCTACATACAGGGCGCCACCCCCTAATCCATGCGTCTGGCTCCTAATCTACATGCAGGGAGCCACCCCCTAATCCATGCGTCCGGCTCCTAATCTACATGCAGGGCGCCACCCCCTAATCCATGCGTCCGGCTCCTAATCTACATGCAGGGCGCCACCCCCTAATCCATGCGTCCGGCTCCTAATCTACATGTAGGGCGCCACCCCCTAATCCATGCGTCCGGCTCCTAATCTACATGCATGGCGCCACCCCCTAATCCATGCGTCCGGCTCCTAATCTACATGCATGGCGCCACCCCCTAATCCATGCGTCCGGCTCCTAATCTACATGCATGGCGCCGGACGCATGGATTCCATTTTTTTTATGCACGTAATTAGAGCCAGAGGCGCAGAGCAGAGCGGGGCGCAGAGCAATGTGCCTGGTGGTGGTTGTTTGGCTGGCTGGCTGGGAAGGCCCCCCCCAACACCAGCCAACACTGGAACCTGCCTTAAATATTAAACCTGTGGAATAGAGTTTTTTTAGGGCCCATTCACACCCCAGTCCCCACATTTTTCTTGCATTAATGCAACAATGTTTACATGTGCTGGTAAGTGTTCTTTTGCTGTTTTGCATTAAAATGCAGTCGTTTTTTTAGAGCACAATGCAATGCAGTGATAAGTCTTATTGGAAAACATTGCTTTTACCGTCCAGAGTGCATTGGAAAAAGGCATCTTTTGTTAGCGGCCCTTTATGGTAAACACCTATGTGCTGAGCGTTCACATTGTCATACTTTATTTCACAAGCTGTATTAATTAAACACAGAGGCTGATTTTCAAAGCAGGAAAATGCAACAGGGAGGAAAGAAAAAAAAAAGGCTCAAAGACAATGGAGGGAATTTACTAAAATTGGAGCAGATAGAATCTGGAGCAGCTGTGCATAGTAACCAAACAACTTCTATCTCCAACTTGTTTAGTAAAGCCAGCCATAGATGGATTGAATCTAGTCTAGCAAGGACCGGCCTAGATTTGATCCATCTACGGCAGGCATATGCAATTAGCAGACCTCCAGCTGTTGCAGAACTACAAGTTCCATGAAGCATAGCGAGACTCTGACAGCCACAAGCATGACACCCAGAGGCAGAGGCATGATGGGACTTGTAGTTTTGAAACAGCTGGAGTTCCACTATTGCATATCCCTGATCTACACACAGGCTGATTGTACCAAAGTCGATCCATAGATTGACTTAGGTACAACCAGCCTGTCGGATTCTTAGCATGCAATTATTGCCACTGGCTTTAGCTAGTAGTGGTAATCACTGTGAACACAATAGCTCCACATGAAGGATTCCCCTTTTAAAGTGTTATTAAACCCAGGACTCTGCATTCACTATATCTGGTCTCCCACAGTACACAGAACATGCAAATAAAATTATTTTAGTAAATATAAACTGCTAAATACCTTTTATCATCAGCAGTATATAGCAGTCTTGTGTCTTCTATCAGTGTCTGGTAAAAGCTTGTAGGAGGAGTTTTCATTCAACTCTAACTGTCCTATGAGGCTGCAGAACCCATGACCCTCTGTCTGGACAGTGCTGATTGGCCCTGTGCTGATCACATGCACCCTCCCATAGAAAAAAACTAACAATACACACCAAACTCAACATCTGCAGAGTGCCTCCAAAGGCTATGTGGTAATAGGAGATGGATTGGGGACAGTGGAAGAAGGGGAGGATCAGAGAAGACAGGGTCAAACAGCCTTTTCACACAATGTGGAAGATTAAAGTGGTTGTAAAGCCTAAATATTTTTTACTTGAATGCAGTCCTTGCATTAGGATAAAAAATGTTGAAGTGTCAGCAACCCCCTTCACCCCCCCTTTTACTTACCTGAGCCCTCATTCCATCCAGCTTCGTGCACATCTGCAGCTCTTCTCTCCCCTCACTTCCAAGTCTCGCTGGCTTGGCTGGGGCACCCGGAGCCATTAGCTACCAGTGCTGTCAATCAAGGCCAGTGACGAGGGAGCAGTGGATGGGGCCGAGTCCCCCTGTCTGTGTCAATGGACGCAGTAGCGGGGCTCGGGTGCGAGCACGCACGAGCAACCCCATGGGAAGTGGCTTCTAATGGGGGCACTGGAAAGAGGGGAGGGGCCGCTCTGTGCAATTCCATGCAAATCCATTGCACAGAGCAGGTAAGTATATACATGTTTTTTTTTTTAAGTTTACCTTTACAATCACTTCAACCCCTTAGGTTCAACAGTGAGTATAAAAAGCATGCTTTACTACATATACATATACAGGCTGATTTCACTGTTGTGGATTTAGCATAGCTCCCAACTGTCCCTGATTTCAAGGGACTGTCCCTGATTTGGAAAAATGTCCCTCTGTCCCTCTCTCCCCCTGATTTGGTCCCTCATTTTGGTCTGATCTATATAGTTGTATATAAAATGCACCTTTTATCTTTCAAAAAGTGTTTCCCAGTGCTAAACCTTTCATCCAAGATCTAAATTGCCGCATTTGTAAATTTTTAAAGCCAATATAAAGGAATAGTAGTGGTAAAAAAAAAAGCTCTTGTGGATCTAACCTTTTTTTTTTTTTGGTTAATTCTCCTTTAAGGGGGTGTGGCAGGGGGCGTGCCCTATGCCTACATACGTTTGCTAGTAGGTGTCCTTCATTTCCATCTCAAAATGTTGGGAGGTATGGATTTACTAACACTTTAACATTGACTGTATTAATGGGGGAATCAAGCGATTTACTTGCAAAATCTATGGCCTGCTTTAAACTGAATTCCAGGTCTATTTTTTTTTTTTTTTTTTGCAGAGTTACGTTGATCCAACTTGGACTAATATAAATATGTACGATAAAGAACATTTCAAAAAGTTTTATATAAAAAAGTTCAGATGGAATTCTAAAAGTGAATGTCTCAGTAATACTACCTATATCAGCATAGCTCCCAACTGTCCCTGATTTGGAGGGACTGTCCCTGATTTGGAGCAATGTCCCTCTGTCCCTCATTCCTCCTCATTTGTCCCTCATTTTGGCCTGATCTATATAGTTGTATAGAAAAAGCACTTTTTATCTATCAAAACATGTTTCCCAGTGCTAAACCTTTCATCTAATTTCTAAATTGCTGCATTTGTACATTTCAAAAGCCAATATAAAAGTATAGTAGTGGTAAAAAAAAGCACTTGTGCGTTTAACCAATCTTGTTATTTTGTACAATTCTCCTTTAAGGGGGCGTGGCAAGGGGTGTGTCCTATGCTTGCATATTTTTGCTAATAGGTGTCCCTCATTGCCATCTCAAAAAGTTGGGAGGTATGGATCAGTAGTGTCAATTTCAAACATTCTCCAGCATCTTTTTTATGTGTCTGTTAATGGACCATAAGGCTAAGTAAGGTTGATTCCTTTGATTTCATAAATATCATTTTGCAGTTTTGTTTTTATTAATAACAAGAGCATGTAAGATATGCTACATTCAATAGGTACTAGTCATGTGTAATAATGCAGGTTGGTATTAAAATAAAGGAGTAACCATATTTATATATCAACTGAAATAATAAAATGTGGATCTAATTTTGGAACTTGTTTTCAGAGTCCTATTAAAGGAATATTAGGTTGGTTGGTATGATAGGAATTCAGCTCGGAGCAGTATAGTGAGTCAAATCCTTGGGATCTCACCTTGCTTCTACTTTTATCTCCTGCATGGTGTGGACAGTATGTACAACCAGGACACACAGGAGAGGAGAGGAGACCGTCTACAATACCATGCATTCACGTGTCATATAAATAACATCAGCTCTATGGGAATTGTGAGGAAGTGATATTACTGGAATATCAACAATCAGACCTAACTAGTCAGCTTTCTCTCTTTAGTTAACAAGTCACGGCATGTTCTTCATCTACAGGGTGTAAAAGTTTCAGTCCATAAACCTGTCAGGGAAGGTAAATTCTTCATTGACTGATTAAATGGCTTTTGATTCCTTCAGTACATGATGCATTTTAATTAACATTTTTTTTTTCTAACAGTTGACAGATCTTTCATAATCGTATTTTGAAATCTATTGTAGAAATCAGATTTTCCCACCATAATTGCTTTTAGTATTTTAATGTTTCAGTTACAGAATGTACTAACATTTGGGGTGTAAACGTTTCGGTCTCTAAACTTGTCCGACATGGAAAAATTCTTCACCGAGTGCATAAATGGTATGTTGGGGTGCCTCCCATTAGAGAGTACATGATGTATTTAAATGAGAGTTTTCACAACTATTTTGGAATGTGTTTGAATCATCACATAGTAAAATGATTTTCCCATACAGCATAGCTCCCAACTGTCCCGGATTTCGGGGGACTGTCCCTAATTTGGAGCAATGTCCCTCTGTCCTCCTCATTTGTCCCTCATTTTGGTCTGATCTATATAATTGTATATAAAATGCACTTCTTATCTTTCAAAAAGTGTTTCCCATGCTAAACCTTTCATCCAAATTCTAAATTGTTGCATTCGTAAATTTTAAAAGTCAATATAAAGGAATAGTAGTAGTAAAAGAAAAGCCCTTGTGGATTTAATTAACCTTTTTTTTTTGGTTAATTCTCCTTTAAGGGGGTGTGGCAGGCGGCGTGTCCTATGCCTACATACGTTTGCTAGTAGGTGTCCCTCATTCCCATCTGAAAATGTTGGGAGGTATGCCATAGAGGGTAAAACAACAGATTAACTTCACTGCAGACCCCCCTGGCTCATGCAAACTGCAGCTCAAAGAAGCCGCTCCTACAGGCTTTTGAGCTTTTTTTGAGCTCTTAGACCCCTTTTACACTAGGGCGTGGGCTGCGTCATCAGTAAAGAGCCGCTAGTTTTAGTGGTGCTTTACCGCTGTTTAAGCTGTGCTTTTCGGCTGCTAGCGGGAGCGCTTTTAACCCCCGCTAGCCGCCGAAGAAAGGGTTAAAAGCGACCCATGTTGCGGCGCTGCCGAATTGCTTTGCAGGTGCTTTGGCAGCGCTGCCCATTCATTTCAATGGGCAGGGGCGATGCAGGAGCGGTGTATACACCGGTGCTCCTGCACCGCCCCAAAGATGCTGCTTACAGGACTTTTTCTAATGTTCTGCAAGCGCACCGCCCCAGTGTGAAAGCACTCAGGATTTGACACTAGGGAGGCATGAGAGGCATTTTTCAGGTGCTTTACAGGCACTTTTTTTAGCGCTAAAACCCCTGAAAAACGCCTTCTGTGTGAAAAGGGTCTTATTTTTGGAAACTCGTCTCCATGTTAGCCAGTGTGTCCATGCACACCATGGCTTTTTCAGGAGTTTACAGGCATTCGAACTTACAGGCAGAAAAAAAAAACCCCCATCGAACTCGCGTTTTTGAAAGGAGCTTTCGAGCAGAAAAGATGCCTAAGTGCCCAAAAATGCACAAAAAATGCACGAAAGAGCATGAAAAAGTATGAAAAAGCTCAAAGAAGCTCAAAAACTCACCAAAAAAAAGGAAAAATTAGCTGAGGTGGAGGGTTTGTGAAATAGAAACGCTTATCTTCAAAAAAGCTCAATAAAACCATGCATTAGGCTCCATGCACACTGGGCTTAAAAAAAACATCTGTTCTCTCGGCAGTAAAAAAAAACACTCATATAGAGCATTGTTTGTACAGAGTTTAGACGAGTTTAGGAGATTTTTACGATTTTTCTGCCAGTAGGCTCCAATCAGAAACACAAACCACAAGGGTTTTTTTTTCTGCCTCTTATGTTGAGCTCAAAATATGCCTCTTAACGTCCTAATGTACATGGACACATAGGAGAACATTGAGCTTCTTCTACAGGCAGAACACAAAACTCCTTTAGAAGCAGCAATTTTTAAGCCAACAGTGTGCATGGAGCCAAAGAGCCCAAGAAAGTACAAGTTTCTTCAAGCTGAAATAAAAGCTCAAATGCCTGTAAAAGCAGCTTTTTTTTTAGCTGCACTGTACATGAGCCCTAATAGCTTACATTGACATTTATTTTGCTTCATCACTTCTCTGTTCAGTCGCTGGGAGCACCTAGGACATAGAGAGATATTTGTGGTATGCGAACAATTCAATTTTAACACATATTTAAAAGCATTTCCTTTTTTTTCATATTTTTCACATAAAAAAAAAGTATCTTGATGTATATAGATTTTTGCCAAGACCATGAAAAAGCCCATTGCAACAATATTATTATACATCGGGGATAATGTTGCATATAATGTTATTCATCCAAGGCATTTTTTGGAGCACAGCCAACGTTTTCAAGGATGCACGTGCAGTTCATGGAATGGGAAGATCTTAGAAAAGAAACAAATGTACATAAAGTAAGTGACATTTAGGGGTTGATTTACTAAAGGCAAATAGACTGTGCTCTTTGTAAAGTACAGTTGCACTCTGCAAGGGCAGTTGCTCCAGAGTGAATGAGGTAAAGCTTCACTTCGCAAAGAATACCCAATCACATCCTGAGAAAAAAAAAAAAGCTACATTTGCTTGCACATGATTGGATGATGGTAAAGCTTCACTTCGCAAAGAATACCCAATCACATCCCGAGAAAAAAAAAAAAAAGCTACATTTGCTTGCACATGATTGGATGATGGTAAAGCTTCACTTCGGAAAGAATACCCAATCACATCCCGAGAAAAAAAAAAAAAAGCTACATTTGCTTGCACCTGATTGGATGATGGAAGTCAGCAGAGCTTCGGCTCATTTACTAAGTTCTGGAGCAACTGCTCTTACACAGTGCAACTGTATTTTGCAAAGTGCACAGTCTATTTGCCTTTAGTAAATCAACCCCTTGGTACCTGACCACCAACCTACTTATGAATTACAATATACCATCATGGCGGAAGATAAGAGGAGTCAAGAAGCTGCTAACCTCTTTCTCCCATTGCACACAGGAGAGGTGCCAGGAGGTGCAGCCCCCTTTAGGGACAGTTGCCGGGGTCTCAAACTGGCGGCCCTCCAGCTGTTCCAGAACTACAAGTCCCATCATGTCTCTGCCTATGGGAGTCATGCTTGTAATCATCAGCCTTGCAATGCCTCATGGGAATTGTAGTTCTGCAACAGCTGGAGGGCCACCAGTTTGAGACCCAAAGCCTAGTACACAAGATCAGAAAAGATTATCTGATCATTAGTACACAGCTTTCGAGAGCCGATCAGGACAGTTCATGCATAATTATCCAAAGGGACAAACACCAAAATTTTCTCGTACGATACCAGAACAAATTAATTTCATTTAATCAGTCTAGCATTTGTCCAAAAAAAAATTGGGCGACCAAGACCACGCATGCTCAGAGACAAAAGAATACATTACAATACAACACATTATACCACTTTTGAAGTTGTATTCTGTCGTACCAGAATTTTCGCAGCTTTAGTAACTTCTTCATTTTCAAAAAGAGACTAGCATGCAAAAAAAAAAAAAAAAAAAAAGGATGATCATTTTTCCGATATTCTCATCGGATCTTCATGCTCCAAATGTAAGTGCACGCTGCACATTTACTATGCTTGTAGCTGGGGAATTTTTCCCAAGGTTAAAGGTTTACATACACTACTGTGGATTGTGGGATATTACTATATTACCATTCTGGAGGAATTATCCCTGTTACTTTACAATCTGGGAGGATACTTAAAGCGGCCACACATGGACTAAAATTTGGCCAGTTCAGCGGGGACCAGCCAAATTTTGATCCAAGTATAGGCCGGCTAGTTTTACAAAAGTTAATCTACCAGTTGACTTCTGTACGACCAGCTTGTCAGGTTTTCCCCGAGCAATCAGCACAGCAGATTATAGCCTGCAGCACTGATCGGAAGTCTCCCCACTCATTGAATGCAATAACTCAGCGTGAGTGATTTCCCTATCCACATTGAGTGTCATTTTTGTTTTGTTTTGTTTTGTTCGATCCACTGGTTGAATGAAAAAATGTATGGCCTGCCTTAAAGTGTTACTAAACGCACAACTGTAAAATCAGTCTGTATATGCAGTAAAAGATGCTTGTTATACTCACTGTGGAACCTAAGGGGTTAATTATCCGTATTGTACATTGATCCTGTCTTCTCTGATCCTCCTAGGGTTGCCACCTCTTCCCTTTAATAGGTTCTGTGGCTGATTAAGGTGTAATTAAGCTCACTTGGTGCCTTATCTGCATTAAATTAGCCTCAGAACCTGTGTAATTCATAAGTGTTCAGGTTTAAAGGGATGAGGTAGCAACCCTAGATCCTCACCTACTTTTGCTGTCCCAATCCATCGGCTGATAGTATATAGCCCTAGGAGGCACTCTACACATGCTCAGTTTGGCATGTACCGCTAGAAAGTTTTTTTTTGTTTTTTTTTGGAGGGAGGGTGCATGTGATCAGCACAGGACCAATCAGCACTGTCCAGACAGAGGGTCATGGGTCATGCAGCCTCATAGGACAGGAAAGAAAACTCCTCCTACAAGCTTTAATCAGTTTTCAGCCGGACCCTGATAGAAGTCACAAGACTGCTATATACTGCTAATGAGAAAAGGTATTTAGCAGTTTATATTTACTAAAATAATTGCATTTCCATGTTCTGTGTACTGTGGGAGACCAGATATAGTGAATGCAGAGTCCTGGGTTTAGAAAGACTTTAATCATTTTCCTTATCTCTCTCTTGCAGAAGTCCATAAATCCCAGTGCCGCCCCTTTATATGTGTCCCCTTGATCAAAGGTGAACATTAAAGCAAAATTAAACTCCATAATTTTTTTCCTATTAAATGAGCCCAAGGAGTTGTTAGCCATAACGTGCTAATTTCCAATGCATATGAGCCGACTATAGCAGACATACCTGTCAAACAATGCATTCCAGTGCTGTGATGTTAGCACTCCTGCTGGTCATGGGTGCTTCCATCTTCCCCTACCTTCAAGATTTTGTCTGTTCAGCCGCATAAATGGCTGGACCAGGATGTCATCACATCTGCATGCGCATGGGAATCACATCATCATGGCTCAGAGGGGTGCCGTATACGTAACGCTAAGCTGCACATTCACGGCTCAGTGTGCATTAATGCTGACAGGCCGGGAGAAGCATTTATGATAGAAGAGACCACTGATGGGTTTTACTTCCTCTTTATTCCCCTGCAAAGTAAAAGTATAATGGGCTAGTATGCATCTCATACTAGCCCATTATGTGGCACTTACCTGCAAACAAAGCCTGCAATGTCTGTGATGTCCCTGCTGGTGGAAGCATCCAACTTCCACCCCTCTTCCTTCTGGGGCCGCTAACTCCAGCTCTGTGTATGGCCTGAGCCGCATGACATCACTCCCACGCATGCGCACGGAAGCCGCTAGTCACGGCACACGCTGGGGAAGAAACGCCACAGAGGGCCGTTTCTTTACTGCACATGCGCTGATGACATCATTGGCACACTACAAGATAAATATCTCCTAAACGGCGCACGTTTAGGAGATACTTTCAGTACATAGTTTTAGTAAATCAACCCCATAGTCTTTGAAATATTTGCAAAGATCTGTTATATGAGATCTGTATATGGTATATTGTATTGTACTGTATATGTAAGATAATGGCAAATTACATTATATAACATATGTAGCAACGTCCCGGGCCCCTTTAGGCCTAATGGTGACCTCTAGAGTCAGGGACAGCTGACATCCTTCAGTGTAGAGTGGGTTACAAAGCATGGTGGGTGTAATGCAAGATGAACAGGTGGGCGCCAGACACTTTTTAAATGCAAAGAGATTTATTGTCTCTTAAACAGAACTGTGGGAGAGAGGGTTGGGGCCAGGACACCCTTAGGTAGATGCAATGTTAATTGGCAGACTCCGAGACTTCTATAGCCAGACAGCAACTATACAGGTGAAGGCCTCCAGCCGGACACCACTTCTGTATAGATAGAACGTTGTCTCCTATGGCAACATTCTTGTAGAAGTTACTATCTGTAATTATATCCAACTATTTGCAACACGAACAATTCTCCGCTTACCCCACAATTACTCACTGTGGGTCTTCACTCAACAAGCTCCCAGTCTCTCACTAGACTTCAGATCCACTAGCCACTGGATCCCCTGAGCTCTTCCACTGTTAGCACTTAGTATCTTCCTCAAGCACCACCCCCGCTTCCCTGCTGGGTCCCTGGCTTGACACTCACAGATACTCCTCAAGCTTCACCCCACTGACATGATAGGTCCCTAGCTTGGAACTCACTGACTACAAAAGCATCTCCTCTGCTGTCCCACTGGGTCCCTGATTTGGCACTTGCTGAAGATTTCCCACTTCTTTACCGTCCCCAGCTGGTGAGAAGTCTGCTCTGGTACGAGCCTCAGCTTACTCACAGTGGTCTGCGGTAACAAGGTGGATGGTCCCTTCATGGCGACAGCTTCCCCTTTACCTCCGACCACAACTGGTTCCCCGGCCGGCGGAACTGTTACTTCTTGTTGGACTACAAGCCCGCATTCCCAACCCTACGCTGCTCTCCTGCTTCTGGATAGGCCCTCAGACAGCCTAACAGCCCGTCCCCGGGATAAGCCTCAGGCTTCCGGCCTAGCAGCCCAGGGCAGCATAACACACGTCCACCCAGACAGCCATCCAGGTGGCACAGAGCCCCGATCACCTGACTCCACCCAAATAAATAGGCTCTCCCAGCAGGGCAAGGGACCCAAGAAAATCCCTGCCCATTGGCTGAGACACCCCATTCATTCCTAATCTTCCCTTGCTATGCCCTTGTCTTATCTAATGTCACCCAGCTACAGTGCCACCTAGTGACAGAAGAGAAAAGTACAGCAAGTCCAAAACTAGGGGGAAATCAATTAATCTCCTAACAATTGGCCAAGGCAACTATCGCCTAGCAACTAAATTTAATAGCAGCCCTGCTTAAATATCAGGGTGCTACCTGTACATTTATTCTTTATCAGATCATTCTCATTTCTTGAACTACATGTACATCCTTAAGAATGTGGATTTTTTTTTCCAAGTAACACATAAATGAAAATCAGCAAATGCAAGATTATCTGTGATGTATACCGTACAACAATAATGTTGCATTGGACTTTTCCATGGTCTAAAAAATGCAAGAATTTTTCTTACATGAAAAAAAAAAAAAAAATGTAAATGTTTTTATATACTGTATGTCTTATATTTTATATGTGGATCAGCTTGTGCACTTAAGCAAAGTCCAGTCCTCCTTTTCTGCTCTCCCTTACTTTACTAACCAGTTTAAACTACATTCTGTTTGTATAGAAAAGTTCTAGGCTGTCTGCATAATGTTCTGTCTGCTCTCTGGTTGTTAACACTTAGGTGCGAGTGTATCACTTGTGCTGTGAAATCCAACACAGGAAAGTTGGAGTGCTGCTTGTGTAACCCTGCCCTTAGGTTGGTGTAGCATTAGCAAGCTTTCTGTCATGTCTTTACCCACCCAGGCACACGCAGCTTTAAAGGTTCTCACCCTGCTTGAGGGCTTATTCACACCAGAACGCATGTTAGGTTTTTCGAAAAACTCAAGTGCTTTAGTGGTTATGGAATAAAATGGGGTTTCTCATGTCCATTCATTGTGCCTTTGCTGGAAAAAAACAAAATAGACACATGATCCATTGTGAATGTAATAGATAGTTGTCCAGTTCAGCTTCTGTTTTTATAATTAGTGTTACAATTAGGCTTTTGTGCACTACAGTTAGAGGAATATTAAAAACAGTGCAGAGATGTACAAGAAGTCCGATTGTTTATGGAACAGGAGTAAATGATTGACAAGTTACAGATGTGCAAATAAAAAGCAGTAATGCAGGTCAATATTACCCTGTGCTATCAATCTATGTGAAAAGTTTAACAGAATGGCTATGCTAACAATTTAACCTCTTGCTACTGACCTGCTGATGTAACCACTCGCTGGTAGTCATATCATTAGGCTAATGTTATACAGGGGAATAATATTGCTACCATAATCGCTAATGATTCATTGCTAGGAGTAGCAATTGATCGCTAAACAGAACAAATCATAAGTTACCTTTATAGCATGCAGTAACATATAGCAACAATTGGTTTCTCATAATTAGGGATGAGCCAAACCTAGGTCTTAACTATGGTGACATTTACATTTCTGGCAAATTACATGACTGAGGGACTTGCAGAATGCAGAGGCTCCGATTAGCTATAAAACATTAAACACCTGACCAATCCCCCCTTCCAAAATGGCCAGACGACACATTTTATTTGGAGTCCAATGGCCATAGCAGACTTTTATTACAAACCATTAAATACAGCATTCACAAGAAAACAAGTTTAATGCATATAATACAGTTAATGCATAACAAATAAACCAACCTCAGCTTATGCCTGCTCTAAGGTCTTTGAAGGCCTATATACTCACGATTAACCAGTTGTATCTGCCACCCAATCAAAGGCCCCCAGCCGCAATTACACCAGACTCAGGGACAATTAACCACTTACGTACTACCAGATACAACCTAATTAATACCCTGATGTTACCACCATATTGTTAGGAAGGGACACCCATACCTCAGATGGGCCCAAGCCACAATTTTCCCCAGTTATTTAACAAGTACCGCCTTCAAAGACCCAATAGAGCCCCTGCCTGCTGCTATGATAAGAAAATAAGGTCTGATCAGAAAAAAAGGTCTAAGCTCTTTGAAGGCCTATATACTCACAATTAACCGGTTGCATCTGCCACCCAATCAAAGGCCCCCAGCCGCAACTACACGGGCTCAGGGACAATTAACCAATTACGTACTACCAGATACAACCTAATTAGTACCCTGATGTTACCACCATATTGTTAGGAAGGGACACCCATACCTCAGGTGGGCACAAGCCACAATTTTCCCCAATTATTTAACAAGTACCGCCTTCAAAGACCCAATGGAGCCCCTGCCTGATGCTATGATAAGAAAATAAGGTCTGATAAGAAAATAAGGTCTAAGCTCTTTGAAGGCCTATATACTCACGATTAACCGGTTGCATCTGCCACCCAATCAAAGGCCCCCAGTCACAACTACACGGGCTCAGGGACAATTAACCACTTACGTACTACCAGATACAACCTAATTAATACCCCAATGTTACCACCGTATTGTTAGGAAGGGACACCCATACCTTAGATGGGCCCAAGCCACAATTTTCCACATTTATTTAACCAGCACCGCCTTCAAAGACCCAATGGACTCCTGCCTGCTGCTATGACAAGAAAATAAGGTCTAAGGTCTTTGAAAGCCTATATACTCACGATTAACCAGTTGTATCTGCCACCCAATCACAGCTCCTTTCCAAATGGAACCCCCCCCATGCTATATTTTGACCCCCTCTTGCCAGAAAATGGGTGTTTTTAATTTGACAGATTCAACTCCCATTGATTTCAATAGGGTTTGGCCTCCCAACTCCTTGGAACCCTCAGTGCTCCAGTCCTTCGCATTTGCCCGCTACAAACTGGAACTGCATGCTAACTGTGTAGCTTACTCCAAAGGAGTCAGTTTTTCTTATTTGTTTGGTGACAATTTAATTTACCAAGCGACTAATCACAATTTAGTTACTAAAAATCTCCTTTGTAGCTCCAGCCTTATGTTGAATGTAGGAACTATTGCTCTGTTGTGGTTGGCTAAAAAAGTAAAACAAAGTGAATCAAAGGGCTTTCTGTACTGTAATGTTCGCTGTCTCCGTGTGTTAATTACGCAGAGCATCAGTTGCATCTTCACAAATACACTATAAATGCACACTGTGGAAAGACATTTAATGTAAGCATGTTTTTATAGATCATCTTCCTAGGTATTTCCAATTTGGGAAGGGAATGTGAAGTGTGTTCTAGAGCTCAAGATCCTGCAAGAGAACATGAGGATTACACAATCCATGCTATGCATGCCTTGGTCTCCTCTCCAAGTTCCAGGCATGCCTGGGATGTTTACTGGGTTGCCTGAAGACCAGTTGTGAAATTGGCCCTAGGCATCTGAGATTAGACATCCAAAGCAGCAGACTATTGATATCAGTTTATATTTTTTTATGAAAAGCCTTTTTCTCTATAAATCATTTCTGAACCAGGGAGGTTTAACAGAGATCATATCAGGCAAATATAGGTTGGTTTATTAGAATCTAATTTCGAAATAGTTTTCTAGTTAACACTTTTTAATAAATCATCATTGCACTCAGGGCCGGTACAAAGGGTGGGTGGAAGGGGCGGGTGCCCTGGGCGGAACAATTTATTGTAGGAAGGGGGCACAGCGCTGGCAGGCAGTATGATATTAAACTTTCTGGGCAAGTGACTATCACTGGCCGCCCCTATAACATTGCAGAGC
Organism: Lithobates clamitans; assembly: GCA_037952925.1. Classification (NCBI taxonomy): domain Eukaryota; kingdom Metazoa; phylum Chordata; class Amphibia; order Anura; family Ranidae; genus Lithobates; species Lithobates clamitans. The sequence continues at coordinate 3,478,791 of JBBGZY010000842.1, read as the reverse complement.
TGCGCCTGCAGAGGCGTACCAAGTGTGGGGCGGGCCGCCCCAAGTACCACACAACACACTGGGAGGGGTGTCAGGCTGCCCCCCCTCCGCGATTGAAGTGGTGGCAGCGCCGTGGGTTTAGGCAGCGGCGCAGTGACAGGCAGGGAGAGGCGATCTACATTGTGATGCGAGGGGGGGTGTGCGGGGGTGCAGGGTGACACCGATACACCTACCATCTCCTCCTCTCGCGACCGCGGGCTGTGTGTCTGTGCAATCCTGGATGTCACACAGGCACAGCCAAGCAGAGTGAAGCCGCCTCCCCCCTCTCTGTTTATGGGTAAAGAGGGGCAGGGGATCTGCTGAGCATGTGCCGCCGCGCTGATCTGAGGTACTGAATGGGGGGAGTCTGCACACTGCACTGAACAGGGGGGGCTACACTGAAGGGGGGCTACACTGAACGGGGGGGCTACACTAAAAGGGGGCATCTGCACTGAACGGGGGCTACAGGAGGCGTCTGCACTGAACGGGGGCTACAGGGGGCATCTTCACTGAACGGGGGCTACACTGAATGGGGGGGCTACACTGAAGGGGGGTCTGCACTGAACAGGGGGCTACACTGAATGGGGGGTCTGCACTGAACAGGGGGCTACACTGAACAGGGGGCTACACTGAATGGGGGGTCTGGACTGAACAGGGGGCTACACTGAATGGGGGGTCTGCACTGAACAGGGGGCTACACTGAATGGGGGGTCTGCACTGAACGGGGGGCTACACTGAAGGGGGGGTCTGCACTAAACGGGGGGCTACACTGAAGGGGGGGTCTGCACTGAACGGAGGGCTACACTGGAGGGGGCGTCTGCACTGAATGGGGGGCTACACTGAAGGGGGGTCTGCACTGAACAGCGGGGCTATACTGAAGGGGGCGTCTGCACTGAAGGGGGATCTGTGTAACATGCAGGGGGTCCAGAGATGCAGGGTGATGTGTAATGTAAAGGGGCCCAGAGCTGCAGGGTGATGTGTAATGTAAAGGGGCCCAGAGCTGCAGGGTGATGTGTAATGTAAAGGGGCCCAGAGGTGCAGGGTGATGTGTAATGTAAAGGGGCCCAGAGGTGCAGGGTGATGTGTAATGTAAAGGGGCTCAGATGTGCAGGGTACTGTGTAATGTAAAGGGGCCCAGAGCTGCAGGGTGCTGTGTAATGTAAAGGGGCCCAGAGCTGCAGGGTGCTGTGTAATGTAAAGGGGCCCAGAGGTGCAGGGTGATGTGTAATGTAAAGGGGCTCAGAGGTGCAGGATGATGTGTAATGTAAAGGGGCCCAGAGGTGCAGGGTGCTGTGCAATGTAAAGGGGCCCAGAGGTGCAGGGGGGCTGTGTAATGTAAAGGGGCTCAGAGGTGCAGGGTACTGTGTAATGTAAAGGGACCCAGAGGCGCAGGGGGCTGTGTAATGTAAAGGGGTGCAAGGGGCTGTGTAATGTAAAGTAGTGCAGGGGGATGTGTAATGTCAAGGGGTTAGTGCGGGGGATCGCTGGACTCCAGGTTAGCAGGACTGGGAGGGATGGGGAGGGGGTCCAATGTAAGTTCACCTTACAGATTTTCTGTAAAGTAAACTTACAATTTAACCATTTGCCGACCCGCCGCAGTACATATACTGTGACGGGGCTGCAGCTACAGTATTGTATTGTTGTATTGTTTTAAGTGTTTTCTGGCTCTGAAAGGACACTGACTCTTTCTTTATACCCGGGGGGGGGGCGCAGTTTGCCATCTTCGCCCTGGGCACCAGATGGCCTTGTCCCAGCACTGATTGCACTGGTCCCTCACCTCACATATCCCACTTTATAATTAACCTGTTTTGCACGATTCTCTGCCTTTAGTTAGGCCACTGTAAACAAAACATTTGCAACTTCCCATAAGGTAATGGAACCCATACTTGGCAACGAATCATTTGGTGATCTTGTTGATATCGATCATTTTGACAGCTGTCCAAGGTAGGTCATATATTATGCAACTTTCTTTACTTCAATCATCGGTTGAAGGAAGGAAATAAGCTTGTGTTCCCCATCAACACAGTCAGTGTTGATGGGGGAGAATCCCTCCCGCAATGCTATTGTGTTCTGCCTGCAGGGAGCTCGGGAAAACTTCCTGGCCAGCAGAATACAATGATCAGAGCTGGCAGCTATAGCTGCCAAAAGTGGTTTGGCGAAAGAAACCCGGCAGGCTGGTTGTGCTGTAGTCAATTGATGGATCAACTGCAGTACAACCAGCCTGCCCATAGATTGATCGAATATGCAGATAACTGTATTTTTAAATTAGATCAGGTGATTGGGCAAATGGAATTAAGTCATTTTCATCTGCTTACTTTCAGATTAGAATTCTGTATCGTGATATCAGCTGGCAATTTTACTTTTTATAAATTTGATTGGTTATAAAAATCTTTTAGAAGAAAAGTAATTTGAACATGATGCTAACTTAAAGTATATCTGAAACAGGTCTAGGCAAATAAAACAAAAACATAGACTAATTGCAGTAAAGATCTTATGTCAAAATGAACAGTAGATCCAGAAATATGTTCATCAGATGTGCAAACTTTAACTGTAAATGCCAAGGTTTGGTTTTGTCTCACTAGTTTGTTAGTTTGAAAGAGAGCCTTGTGACTCCCCTAAGTAGCCCATATATGTCCATCCCTTTAGGTAAAATGCTGTATTTACCAACAAGTAGGGGAAAAAAAGGTATAGTTTAACAAAAATTGCCATTAGTGTGTAAGCAGATTGAAATAGCTAGATAGGTGCTGTCCTGGCTAGGAGGGTAGGAGTTAATGCCTTTCCCAGTACTTTGGTCTTTTGGTGGGTTCTTCTCTGGGTCTGGTCCACTGGTTCTGTGTGAAATAAAAGGGACAGTGGCTCAGGGCAGAGAAGGGAAAGGGGCAGAGGTCTGAATTCTGTCAAGAGAGCCCCTCGGAGAGATAGTTGATTTTTCCCTGTGGAGAGGCCAAGTGAAAGAGAAAAAGCTAACTAAGACTTGTAAGGGAAAGAAAAGGAGAATGCTACCTGCAAGGAGCAGAAGAAAGCCATCTAATACTATCGGGATGTAAAGTCATTTGAACCTGGGGTTCGCCCTGAAGACACCAGCACTGGAGTATGCCTCTGAAGGACTTACATCTGAATGAGAGTGCCTCTGAAGGACTGTATTTGCTTGGACTTCACCTTTGCAGGTATGGTGGGGCAGCACATTTTTTTTATATCATACTGTAGAGTATAAGATTTCCTATCATTTGAGCCCAGTCTTGCCACACAGAGTTAATCCATCTCTGAGCAATCCTCTTTTATTGTTCAGTGAGATAAATCTTGACAAACAGAGAAAAACTTTGTCAAATCCTCCCCCTTGCTGTGAGTGACAGGTGATTTACATCTCGTGCACTAGCCTAAGACATGCATTATTTTTTAATTCCCTCCCCCACTCCTTTCTTCAGCAGCTCTGCAAGGATTGGCTGTTCCACACCTCAGCATGATTTGGCATGCTGAAGTCATGTGGTTACTTTCCTGTCTTTTCACTGGATGTTAGAGATCATAGCAGAAGTTCAGTGTTAGAAATACACAGGAGAAAATGCATATTGACAAGGAGTGTAGAGGTGGGCGGGGAGTCTACTGACATCATGACTCCACCCACCGAGCTCCAGACAACAGACCCGCCCACAGAATATGCAGTTTTTCGGGTCTCATAACAGACAGAGGGGAGACATTTGACAGGTAAGGATACATGCATAAGGCATGTATATCCTTATAGATAACCCCTATGGCAGTAGTTTAGAAAGGATGACATTGGGTTTACATCCACTTTAAGAGTAGGGATGTAGGAATGACCTTGCATTTCTATGTTGGGCTGTGAAATGTTCAACTTTGCACCTTTTCTAAGTAATGTATTGAAACGTTGTCCTTGCCTGGTCTGAAGTTACTAAAAAGGTGTATTGCAAGTGACCGGCACTCACACAGTTTATGGGTTGGGTCTTAACACTGTGGGGTATGAAGGTATTTATGTGTAGTGGAGTAATATGAAGACATAAGTAGTTGTCAAGAGTAACAGAAGTTTAACAAGAAACCTGACAATAGTGTGTATCGGTTGTAGGTGGAACGGCCTCGAGCAGCGAGGGAGATGTTGCCTGCACTCCTTCCGCCAGCAGTCTGTCTCCCGGAGCAAACGGGATTCACGCTGCAGAGGTTCCCATCCTGTACAAAGGTACGGAGGTTTAAGAGTTAAACTAAGTGCAAGTGTGGAGCCTACACAGAGTGCATGGCAGGGGACCATTCTGCTACTGGGGAGTAGTAGTAGAAAACGCTGGACAGGTGGAAGTGGACATTGGGTCAGCGTATCCCTCCTGAATGCAAATTACAGAGAAGGTGTATACTGTCACGGGAACCAAGAGTTGATTGGAGAACAGTTACAGTGCCAGTGTGCATGGTGTACGTTAATCTCTAAGAGTAGACCTCAAGGTTGAGTATTTCCCCATGGAAGCCTCAGCCTTGTCCCAGGGCATTGAGCAAGATGACACAAAGCAAAAGTACATCATGTGTAGTACAGTGACCCTGTACAAAGTGCCTAGCATAGCCCAGAACAAAACCACCTCTCATGTGACCCTTGCTTGGTTGCCCACTGAGGAGGGAATCATGGAAGATGTGACCAACAACCACCAACCTATTCATATAGGTGTGTATTAATACTGCCCTTCTTATCCTGCTGACCAAATAACAGGTCCATGATGGTCCTGTTTGCAACCTGAAACAAATAATTTGTTCTCTTTCATATACATTACATAGTGAACGTTAAAGAACAGTTGATGCTATTTAGCCTAAATATCTATTTGTCATTAAGATTAACAGAATAATTAAATGCATTTATAATGCATTCCTCAAAATGAACAGTGTCATTAAGAATTCACTCATTACGTTATTAAGGAGTATTTTGTGCCTTGTAAGGATACCCCTTATTTCGGGGTTAAAACATTTAGTTTGCATAACTAAATTCTAAACTGATTTTTAGACACATTTTATCCTTAAATCCACCTCGTATGCACAGTGAGAAATTCAAAGCCAACAAGCATTTCTCAAAATAGATATTAAGCTAAAGTAGGCACAAATCCAGCTTCACTGCTGTCCAGTTTGAAATACCACAAAACACATCTCACAGAGCTCAGAAAATGCTTGGTGGATGGTCAGACCCACAAGTAAAGCATTTAGTTTTACCTCCCAAAGACAGGGGTATGAAGGGAAAACATTCTGAAAATGCAATATGTCCAAAGTTTACTTTACAAGGGTTTGTATTATACTTCGCTAGGCTTAATGATCTACAAAAGAAATGCATTTTGATTCCATGGACTGCTTTATAGGAGCAGGGACAAAAAGTTAGGATGCTTTGAACTGGCTTAAGGAATTTATAATACTCACACATGGTCTAGTTTTTCAGAAGTTATGAAAAAAAGATATAAGCTTTGAGGAGCGATGGTTAACAAGTATTTGTGAGCAATAAATATCTATCTGCAGAATCTCTTAATAAAATCTTCCAGAATTTTCGGTTTTGCAAAAATCATGTGTTTTTAACAATCAATTAGGCCAGCTAGAATTATGTAGGCAAGAACATGTTTTTTGCTTTGTAAAAAGGATTGATTTTCATGCCTCTGGCTTCTGTTATAAATGGAGGTTCCTATTTTATTCCAAAGATGGAATGTTCTTTCATTGGTGGCTTTGTTCAAAAGCTAAAACATAATGGGCCATGGTGAAAGGCCTTCTAAGGGATGTTCTGTGAATGGAGATTCTTGTAGACCAAACGTTCTACCTCTTGGGATATCCATTTCAACAGCTGGGTAGATGGAGCTGTAGATTCATTTTATGTTGGCAGCAGTGATGCTGCTTTAGGCTTCCTTTTAGAAGAATGCTATTGCACTTATAATAGTATAGAAGATATTTTTCATTTACAGAAAGGTGCTTAGGGATGCTTGATGCCTCCTCTTCATTCTACGATTGTGGATGCCTTTGGAATGTTTTCACATCTCTCTAAGCTAGGAGGTTACCACTTCCATGTTACTCGTTACACATAACACCTGTGACCCCAACAATTTTTTATGTTTTTTATTCAAAAGTACAGTGCTCAGAGGAAACTTATATTATTACATGGCAAACAATTGTAAATACAACTTTTTTTTTTATTAAATAGTTTCTATTAAAAATGATCAACTAGGGTACTTGTGATTACAAAAAAAACACCCATGAAGTAAGTTGCTATATCAATAACTATTTTCATATTTGATTTTATTTAAATATTTTGTTTCAACCACCAGACCAAGTATTGGTGATTAGAAAAGGACAATTGCACATGAAATGGGTAGGTTGGAAAATAAAATTAGATGATGACTACATCTACTTGTATTTATGTACCAGCATTTGTATTGCCTTTAATGCAATCTGTAAGCTTTGTGTGAGACATCCATAAATACATAGATTCATACAACCCCAATTCCAAAAAAAGTTGGGACGCTGTGTTAAACTGTACATAAAAAGTGAATGCAATGATTTGCAAATCTCATAAACACATATTTTATTCACAATAGAAAATAGAAACATATCAAACGTTTTAACTGAGAAAATGTACCATTTTAAGAAAAAAATAGGGTCATTTTGAAATTGATGGCAGCAACACGTCTCCAAAAAGCTGGGAAGTGCCAACAAAAAGCTGGCAAAATAAGTTATGTTAACAAGGAAGAGCTGGAAGAACTTTTTGCAACTAATTAGGTTAATAGGCAACAGATCATTAACATGATTAGGTATAAATAAATACATTGACTGGACAGATTATAAAAGACTGGGCCTCCAGAAACCAAGATTAAATAGTTATTATAAGGCACTACAGATTTTCCATCCCCACCTTCTTTGCAAATCAGTCTTTTACACATGGTTTGACAAAAGTGCAGCTGAAAGCTTTTGGAAACCAATGAAATATATGCATCAGGGATTTTACAAATCTAGTTATCCCAACATATTCAGACATCCATATCTGCTGAATGCACATTTTCCTCTCTGCACCCTCGTACTGCTTCCTACTCAGTTATATATATATTTTAGTTCTGCATTTTTGGGGCGAAACCACTCTGTGTCATCACAGATCATGTGGAGTTTCTATTGACCACAAATGACGAAGGCACTGGCACTGACCGTAAGTGTCTTTTCTATGAACAGCACAGGAAGCAAGCTTTGCTCTATAAATGCTACAACTCCTGATGTATTTCCATTGGATACTATAAATTGTATGCCTTATTTTGACCAGTATATAGTTCGTATTATTTTCTAGAACATGCTAGAGTCTGCAGTGTATTCCTTTTTTGTTGATAGGGCATTATTTTACATTCTACATTTGAATTACCTGTGCAGTTAACCTGGAATTCAGTTATCCTTTTATCTTCTCTCTTTGACGGGACAATAGAAAACAAATTAGCACAGTAATAGAAAGTCTGTAATGATAGTAAACACAGAGACTGACGGCTTTCTGTTCTGTCTGGTACATTGATGACTAATTTTCACTCTCCAAAATACACAGGGAATGTTTATCCCGGCTCTCAATGAAAATGAATGAGCCACTGGCTGACCCACCCGTCTGCATGGAGACTAGAAATGCCGAATATCAAAACCTCAAGTTTTGCAAATGCAGGCAATGTCTGCTTCATTTTGGAGATACTGAACCCAAACTTATATGTTTATTTCTGAATAATAAAAGGACACAGTAGATGTTTAATAACAATTGTTTGGCTGGCATAGACACCAGAACACTGAAGGACTTGTTTGCATGAATACCTAAAGCTTCTATAGACATTAGAGTAATGGTTTTCAAGTAGAGGGGGCTGCAGCTGTGGACCAATAAGGGCCTCACATACAATCTCTTATACAGTGGGGACAGAAAGTATTCAGACCCCCTTAAATTTTTCACTCTTGGTTATATTGCAGCCATTTGCTAAAATCATTTAAGTTAATTTTTTTTCCTCATTAATGTACACACAGCACCCCACATTGACAGAAAAACACAGAATTGTTGACATTTTTGCAGATTTATTAAAAAAGAAAAACTGAAATATAACATGGTCCTAAAGAGGAGTTCCACCCGAGGTCCAGTAAAAAAAAAAAAATAAATAAAAGTCAGCAGCTACAAATACTGCAGCTGCTGACTTTTAATTGGACACTTACCTGTCCCAGGGTCCAGCGATGCGGGGGATCGAAGCCCCGCTCGTCTCCCCCTCCGTCCAGCGGCGCCGGCATTGCAACTGTGGGCGCCGGGCTGTGGCTTCACAGCCTGGCACCCACTGCGCATACGCGAGCGGCGCCGCGCGCCGTGATTGGCCGCTCAGTCACCTGGGACCTGTAATGGGTCCCAGATGATTGACAGGAGTGGGGGACCAGAGCTGAGCCCTTCCTGTGCCGAGGGGGAAGTGATGTCACTAGCCCAGGCACTGGAAGAGACAGACTACGAGGGACCCCCTAGCAACAGGCATTTAGAGGTAAGTAAAAAAAAATAAAATATAAAATATCCAAATGTTTTTTTTGATTTTTTTTTAAAGATTTTTCATGTAGTTTTTTTTTTTGGGTGGAACCCCACTTATATATTTAACTCAGGTTCTGTCCATTTCTTCTGATTATCCTTGAGATGGTTCTACACCTTCATTTGAGTCCAGCTGTGTTTGATTATACTGATTGGACTTGATTAGGAAAGCCACACACCTGTCTATATAAGACCTTACAGGTCACAGTGCATGTCAGAGAAAATGAGAATCATGAGGTCAAAGGAACTGCCTGAAGAGCTCAGAGACAGAATTGTGGCAAGGCACAGATCTGGCCAAGGTTACAAAAAAATTTCTGCTGCACTTAAGGTTCCTAAGAGCACAGTGGCCTCCATAATCCTTAAATGGAAGACATTTGGGATGGCCAGAACCCTTCCTAGAGCTGGCCGTCCGGCCAAACTGAACTATCGGGGGAGAAGAGCCTTGGTGAAAGAGGTAAAGAAGAACCCAAAGATCACTGTGGCTGAGCTCTAGAGATGCAGTTGGGAGATGGGAGAAGTTGTAGAAAGTCAACCATCACTGCAGCCCTCCACCAGTCGGGGCTGTATGGCAGAGTGGCACGACAGAACCCTCTCCTCAGTGCAAGACACATGAAGGCCCGTATGGAGTTTGCTAAAAAAACACCTGAAGGACTCCAAGATGGTGAGAAATAAGATTCTCTGGTCTGATGAGACCAAGATAGAACTTTTTGGCTTTAATTCTAAGCGGTATGTGTGGATAAAACCAGGCACTGCTCATCACCTGTCCAATACAGTCCCAACAGTGAAGCATGGTGGTGGCAGCATCATGCTGTGGGGGTATTTTTCATCTGCAGGGACAGGACAACTGGTTGCAATCGAGGGAAAGATGAATGCGGCCAAGTACAGGGATATCCTGGACGAAAACCTTCTTCAGAGTGCTCAGGACCTCAGACTGGGCTGAAGGTTTACCTTCCAATAAGACAATGACCCTAAGCACACAGCTAAAATAATGAAGGAGTGGCTTCACAACAACTCCATGACTGTTCTTGAATGGCCCAGCCAGAGCCCTGACTTAAACCCAATTGAGCATCTCTGGAGAGACCTAAAAATGGCTGTGCACCAACGTTTACCATCCAACCTGGCAGAACTGGAGAGGATCTGCAAGGAGGACTGGCAGAGGATCCCCAAATCCAGGTGTGAAAAACTTGTTGCATCTTTCCCAAAAAGACTCATGGCTGTATTAGATCAAAAGGGTGCTTCTACTAAATAATGAGCAAAGGGTCTGAATACTTAGGGCCATGTGATATTTCAGTTTTTCTTTTTTAATAAATCTGTAAAAATGTCAACAATTCTGTGTTTTTCTGTCAATATGGGGTGCTGTGTGTACATTAATGAGGAAAAAAATTAACTTGAATGATTTTAGCAAATGGCTGCAATATAACAAAGAGTGAAAAATTTAAGGGGGTCTGAATACTTTCCGTCCCCACTGTATGTAATATTATATTGGACTGTCATAAACTAAGGACTTAAGCTAGCCATACATTATACAATGTTCTTATTCAATTTCCTTTAGTACCTTAACCGCTTCAGCCCCGGAAGATTTTACCCCCTTCCTGACCAGAGCGTTTTTTGCAATTCTGCACTGCGTCGCTTTAACTGACAATTGCGTGGTCGTGCAAAGTTGTACCCAAACAAAATTGATGTCCTTTTTTTCCCACAAATAGAGCTTTCTTTTGGTGGTATTTGATCGCCTCTGCCTTTTTTATTTTTTGCGCTATAAACAAACAAAAGCGACAATTTACACACACTCGTCCCTGTTCTGTGTCTCCTGCTCACGATCGCTCGTGGCCGGCGGTCACGAGCATCGGCACCCCCGCTATGCAGCGGGCGTGCGCGCCTGCTATCCGGACCCCGCGAGCCAACGTATAGCTACATGGTTTCACGCAGGGGAGCCAACCTGCCACAGTATAACTGCGGTGGCTGGTCCAGAAGTGGTTAAACTCCAAAGACATGTTGGTAGTTGGCTCCTGTCTAAATTGGCCCTAGTACGTGTATGTATGAATGTGAATTAGGAACTTTAGGGACTGATGTGAACATACAATATATATGTAAAGAGCTGTGTAAATTGATGGCGCTATAAAAGTACCTGTAATAATTAAATAAATAAACTATGTAGTGCAAGGGCCTGCCTGACTGCATACAAATTGAAAGTGTTTAGGTTTGACCTCATATTGGCCTCAAGGTTAATCGGCCTCAAGAATCGGAAATTAGCCTCAAGAAAATTGTATAATGTATGGCCAGGCTCATTAGAGGAAATGGTCAGAGTCTCAGGATGTGCTATGGATGTGGTTGGAGACTGAAGTCATGCTCTAAGGCAGTGGTTTTCAACCTCAGTTCTCAAGTACCCCCAACAGGCCAACAGGTTTGCAAGTTTTTCCTTTATCTTGCACAGGTGCTTTACATCAGAGTCAAAGGCTTGGTATTTTGGACAGTTATTTTATCTAAGAGAAATATCCGAAAACATGGCCTGTTGGGGGTACTTGAGGTTGAGAACCACTGCTCTAAGAGACAGTCAGAGACTGTTAGGCCAGCCATAGATCAAATGATTTTCTTTCCTGCAACCACAGTTAGTGTTGATGGATGAATCCTTCCCACGGAGCTATTGTGTTCTCCCGGCAGGGGACGTGGGGAGCCGTACCTGCCATGAGAACACAGTAATTATTGCTAGCAGCTATAGCCAATGGCAATAAATACATCCTGAAAATCCAACATGCTTGTTGTACCCAAGTCAATTGATGGATTGGCTTGGGTACAGTTTTAAATCTTGGGTCGGTCTCTGCTGAACCAGCCCAAGTTTCAAACTGTCTGTGGCCAGCTTTACACAAGACTGCTAGAGATTACAGCTAATACAGTTTCTTTACAAATCACTGCTCCCACTACCAACTTGGAGTCCAAAAGTCTCACTGCAAACACCAGTGAGAGCTAAAAATTGGGCACCAGGGCATTAGAGAGTGGTTGACCACGGTTAGTCACCCTCAAACATTTATATTGGCTGCTGGCTGCCTAAACATTAATACTCACATAAAAAACTAAAATTTGATGCCTGTAAAAAAAACAATAATATTACATTGCAATATTAATCTATCTACCTATCTATCTATCTATCTATCTATCTATCTATCTATCTATCTATCTATCTATCTATCTATCTATCTATCTATCTATCTATCTATCTATCTACAGTGGGGATGGAAAGTAATCAGACCCCCTTAAATTTTTCACTCTTTGTTATATTGCAGCCATTTGCTAAAATCATTTAAGTTCATTTTTTTCCTCATTTTTTTTTTTTTTTTTTTTTTTTTTGCCACGTCAGTTAACTTTGTCTAGAGACTGCTTTCAGAGTGAAACTCATGTATATCTCAAATCCAGTCACATCATTGTGGCCGTTAAAGTTTTTTTTTTTTTTTTTTTTTTTTTTTTTTAATATATTACAGTTTGCGTTTACAATGTAAAAATAGCAACAATAGTCCTTGACTGCCAAGCAAGTACCATACGACTTATACCTCAAAGCCGGTTGGCCGCGTGCCCTATCGTTACCATTGTACATGTTTTTGTGCTATTATTTTTCTCTTAATTAAGCCCCCCCCCCCGCCCCCCCGTGACCCTCCCTTATTGGACCCCCATAGTTCCGAGACACACCCAATGAGCGGCAACAGTTCTGTATTTTATTCTCACTTATGTCTGATCTACGCTTAGCTCGGCCGTACCCCCTTGCTGGGGAGGCGGATACTCGCAGCACTAGAGTAGCACTGATTGCGGACATGGCATTGCCTGGACCCACAGGTTCCACAATCTCACAAACTTGTTGTAGTTACCCTCCCTGGTGTAAAATGTCCTTTCACTCCACACTGTGGAGTTAACGGTTCTAATCCAATCTTCCGGGGTTGGGGGGATTCTTGATTGCCAGGACTGTGCTAGTAATTTCCTGGCTTGAAACAGGCATCTTGCTGCTGCTATTGCTGTGCTCCTGTCTCTCGACTCGTTGTTAACATGTCCCAACACGCAGGTCTTGGGATCAAGCACTAGGTTAATTTTGAACGTTATGTTTATTTTCTTCAAGATCTCAGACCAATACCTAGTTAGTTTTGGGCACCTCCATACCATATGGATTAGGTCACCTGTTCTTCTACATCTAGGGCACTCGTCATTAATTCTACGGCCGAACATAAAAAGCCTTTTTGGTGTGTAGTAGGCTCTATGCAGCAGCATCAGGTGGGAGGCCTTTTGTGAGGGTGAGACCGACACCTCTGGTCCAAATTCCAGGATCCTTTTCCACTCTGTGTCCTTTATCTCCCCCACATCGGTCGCCCATCTGTCCCTGCCCCCAGGGAGGCCTGCCTGCGTGTTTATTCGCTTTGTTAATTGGGTGTAAATCTCAGAGATTAACCCCTTAGAGGTCTCTGACTTAATAATTATTTGCAGCAGTGGGATCTTACACCATGTAGGGGGTTTCCTACCGAACTGCTTGCTCAAGGCATGCCTAATCTGTAGGTAACTATAAAATGCTCGATTTGGCAGCCCGTACTCGTGCCTCAATTCCTCAAAGGATTTCAGGGTATCCCCGGCGTATAACTGTATCAGCCGACTTATCCCGCATCTTTCCCACAGCTTATTACTGTCTACGGACAGTAATTCCTGCAAGTGTTTATTATTCCAGATTGGTGAGTATTCTGAGGCTCCTTTATATCCCATTATTCGCTTAGTTGTTTGCCAGACCCTAGTAATCATTTTAAGTGTCAGGATCCCTCCTTGTAATGATTCTGCCTCCAGCGCTTCCGCAATTAGACTATGTGGGCTTCCCTGTAAGATAATTTGAGCCCTCTTGTTTCCCCCTCCTATAGTGGCGCATCCGCCAAGTTGTTGTAGCTGGGCTGCCAGGAAATAGGTGGATGGGTGGGGAACCCCCAACCCCCCCTCCGTAACAGGGCACTGTAGTTTTTGCAGGCCTATCCTGGCCTGCCCTTTTTTCCATATTAGTTCCCTAAATAGGGATTGAATTTTTTGGAACCACTTCTCCCCAATCCAAACTGGGGAGTTGTGGAGCAGGTACAACAGCTGCGGCAACCAGACCATTTTAATCAGGTTGGCCCGACCCGCCACAGACAAAGGGAATCTACTCCAGATATCAGATTTTTTTTTAAATTTTGATAGGAGAGGGACCAAGTTGTCTTCAATGAATGCACTGGGGTCTTTAGATAACACAATGCCGAGGTACTTCATTTTCTCCGTGATTTTCAGTTGGGGCAAGTTCAACGGAATCGGATTGGCCAATGGGTCGACCGGCAGGAGCGATGATTTCTCCCAGTTAATAGTCAATCCTGAGAACTTTCCAAAGTCCTCCACTAAGTGCATCACTTTCGACAGTGAGGCGGTCGTGTCCCCCAGAAAAAACAGGACGTCATCCGCGAAAAGCGCTATTCGCTCTTCCTCCCCCCCTCTATGGAATCCCCGCAGTTCGGATGAAGATCTCACCGCTCCCGCCAGTGGCTCCATGGCCAAAACATATAACAAAGGTGACAAGGGGCATCCCTGTCTCGTCCCTCTTTCGAGGGGGAAACTTTCAGAATAAACATTGTTTATCTTGAGTCTTGCCTTTGGATTTTTGTATAAGGTCTTTAACCAACCAATAAATACAGGGCCAAATCCGAACCTCTCAAGCACCCACCAGAGATATTCCCACTCCAGGCTATCAAAGGCCTTGGCGGTGTCCAGTGATAATATAGCTCTGGACCCAACGTTCTCTGTTGGTACCTGGAGGTTCAAATAGGCCCTTCTGATATTAACACTGGTAGATCGACCGGGGATAAACCCCGATTGGTCTGGGTGCACAAGATTAGCAATACATTTATTCAGTCTGGATGCGAGCACCCTTGCAATGATCTTGGCATCTGAGCACAATAATGATATCGGTCTGTATGAGGCGACTTCCAGTTGATCTTTCCCCTCCTTCGGTATCACTATTATATCCGCCTCTGACATTGATAAGGGCAGCCTCCCGTTCTTGGTCGACTGCTCCAGTGCTTTTAAAAGCTCCGGAAGCAGCACCTCCCCGTATTTTCTATAGATCTCCAGTGGCAATCCATCCGGACCGGGAGATTTCTGGCCAGACAGCTCCATGACCGCCTTTTGCAACTCCTCCAGGGTCAGAGGCGACTCCATCTCGCTCCTATCCCTTTCCGAGAGCACAGGCAGGTCCACTCCTTTTAGAAACTCGTCCATGTCCCGCCGGTCCGACCCCCGGCGCGACCGGTACAAATCCCTGTAGAATGCAGAGAAGGTCTCTAGGATCACGGCAGGATCAGATGTAGTCTCTCCAGCCGGTGTCTTTATTGAAAAAACAGCAGTTGGAGATAAGTTAGACTTTGTGATAAGTGCAAGCATCCGACCTACTTTCTCCCCTTCACCATAATAATTTTGTTTCTGGAAAAGTCTTTTGTTCTCTACTCTTCTGATAATTATTTCTCTATACTCTTTTTGACGGTTAAGCCAAATTTCCTGTTTTTCAGGGGTAGGATCCGCCACGTATTGCGCTTCTGATACCATAACATCTCTGCTAGCCCTCGCCTCCCATTCCCGCGACGTTTTCTTTACGATGGTAACCTGCTGATGTAGTAATCCCCTAAGGAATGCTTTTAGGGTGTCCCACACTACCCCCGCTGGCGCTGTACCAGAATTGAATGTTACAAATTCTTTTAATTTGGAGGTTACTTCTGCTGGGCTGCTTATTAAGTCCAGCCAAAGTGGTTTTATTGCCCACCTTTTTTGGCTGGGTCTAAAATCTAAGTTCAAGGTCGCGATCAAGGGCGAGTGATCTGAGATTCCCCTGGGCTTATACTCTATGTTCCTAATCAATTGCAAAGCTTCACTGTTACCTAATACCATATCTATACGCGAGAGCGTGGAATGTGACCCAGAATAGCAGGAGTACTGCCGGGCATTTGGATTGTGAGATCTCCATAGGTCGCACCACCCAACCTCTTTCAGGAGTTGGCCAAGACGCCCCTCTGATAATCTCTCCGCCCGATTCACTGGTGGGAACCGATCCATTTTATTATCCAAAACTGCATTAAAATCCCCTACCAGTATTATCGGTACGTCAGCCTTATTGTCCACAAACTCCAACAGGTCCAAGATGGTCTCTGTTTTGAACGGAGGCGAGATATAAATATTTGCTAATACCAGAGGCCTATTTTCCACAACACAGCTTAAAAAGACGTAGCGTCCCAGCGCATCTACTCTGGCTTCCCTGCAGGAGAATGATATGCCTCTTCCCACCAGTATGCTCACCCCTCTTGAATATGAGGTGTAGACTGAGTGGTACTGTTCTTGAAATTTATAGTTCCGAAGTTGTATTTTAGTGTCATTGGTAAGATGAGTTTCCTGCAGGCAAGCCAGTTCAACGCCGTAAGCTTCCATCGCCAAGAACACTGCTGCCCTTTTGGCCGGATCACCCATGCCCCTAATATTCCAAGAACCTATTTTTAACGTTTTTAAAGACATCTAACAGAAATTAAATGTAAAAAACAGGAGCGTAAGTTAGTGGGTGCAAAGCTTGCCAACTCTGTGGTTATGTTAACCTGAAAAGGGAAAAGGAAGAGAGAGTGGGGAGGGGCAAAGAGCCCCCACATTCTGGGACCTCTCCCCCCCCACCCTGCACCTCCCAATTGCAAAAACAAATCATATGTGCCAGTATACATTACTTTTATAAATCCTCCCCACCTTGCTATGTGTATCTTGCGTGCACTATGTTGCCCAGCCCCATATCTCACTGTTAACCCCCCTCCCCCCCCCCCTTCCCCTTTATTCGTTCCCCACCTCCCCTCCCTTGTCCGTGACCCCCCCTTGTGCCTAATTAGGCTAGCCCTAGGGGCTGCACTTGTGACCTTTTTATTCCTCCCTCCCAACCATACTAAAGATAACGCCCCTCTCATGTGAAAAAAAAGTGCATTGTAACTTATTACCACACTCTTACCCCCCACCCCCCCTCCCATAGCCCACTTCCAAACCTTCAAAACAACACTTAAAACATTCATAACTAGTGCAATCACATTGTTAGTCCGTGCTACCATCTGTCACGCCCCCCCCTTCCCCCCTCCCCCGTGTCGTCTACCAATTGCTGTGAAAAAAACAACAAGTGAAAGAAAAAAGGAGAAAAAAACAAAACGAAAAAAACAGAAAAAATACATTTTCCTCTTTTCCCTTCCAAGTTTAACCAGCCTTATTTGATCCCTAGCTCTGCAAGTCCGTTTTGTTATCTTCCAGCCATTTAGTTGCCCCTGTTGTTGTGTCGAAAAAATGGGTAGTCCCTAAGGCAGTGATGCGAAGCCGTGCAGGATACAGCAGGGCATATTCTATTCTGTAATTACGTAGATTACGTTTGATGTCCCTAAATTCAGCCCTTCGTTTCTGAAGATCTGGGGAGTAGTCGGGAAAAAATAAAATCTTGGCACCATTATGAGAAATATCTCCCAACTCTCTGGCCCTGCGCATCAGGGTTACCTTGTCTCTATAGTTGAGGAGCTTCATAATTATCGGTCTGGGATATCCCCCTGGTGGTGGGGCCCTAGTTGGCACTCTATGGGCTCTTTCAACGGCAAAAAGGTGAGAAAAGGTTTCCGTTCCAAATATACCCTTAAGCCACTTCTCCAGAAACTCCTCGGGGTGAGGACCCTCACACCGCTCCGGTAGGCCTACCACCCTTACATTGTTTCTGCGGGACCTGTTTTCAATTTCCTCCATTTTTGCTTTATGTAGATCCATCTGCGTCTTTAATGCCTTAAGCTCCCGCTTTAGTGGGGTTAGGTCATCCTCAACCTGACTCACTCTCTCCTCCAATGTTGTTGTTCTGGCAGTAGTCCTTTGTAATTCTTGGCTTACTATAATTAACTCATCCTTTAGCCCTGTCAGCTGGTCGCACAAGTCGCTTAGGGAGGCTTTACAGGAATTAACAGCGCATAGGACATCTTTTAGTGTGGGTTCATCTTCTACTGGTGCGTTTTGCATAGTAGCATTATTGGTTGCTAATCCCGCGGACTCACCCGCTGGACTTTTGCTGCTTGCCGTTTTAGTTGTATGCGTTACCGCTGACCCTTTTCCTAGGCTCCTCCTGTCCCCTGATCCTCCCGCTTGTGGTCTATCCTGCTGCTGCTGGGAACTTTTGGATGGGGATACGGTAGAGAGGTGTGCAAATTTTTCTAATTTAGCCGCTGCTGCAGCTGCTGCCTGGTGCCCCTTCTCTTTTGAGGTGCGGGTCGTTTGGGAGCTAGTATTCTCCTGCTGTTGCAGCTCCTCTCCTTTTTTCCTTGTCATGACTTCGTTGTATGAGCCAAGGGGATATATGGGGGGTGTATGAGGGATTTTAACTACACGTGGAGCGGTGCTCTGCCGTTTGTTCTTCCTTATCCTTTTTCCCCTCTCCTTCTTTCTATATTCTCTCCCCCTCTCCCCCTCCTTCCCCCTCCTCTCCTCACCTCCCCCCTCCTCCTCTCTCCTCCTTCAGTATCGTCTTTGGCCCAGCAGTGTCCCTCTAGCTGCTATTAGGATAATTGACCAGCCTGGGGTTAAAAAATGACACAGGGAAAGAAAACAAACAGCAAAAAGAAAAATGCTTTATGATGTAGTGATAGGTTAGGGTCTGTTTTAATAGTACAGCCCTCCACCAGTTGCCAGGAGATGTGTTCTCACAAGATAAGAGCGAAATCGCTGAAGGTCTATATGACAAGCTGCCCAGGCCTTCACCCCCCCCCCGTCCACGGGGGTTACCCAGTTCCGGGAAAGAGGGGAAAGATAGTTCACTTTAAGTGTGCACGGTAATTGTTACCTTAGTGCTGCCAGCCGACTGGGCAGCAGATTGACTTTCCTTACAGGAACTTCCCACATTAACACGCTATCCCAGCCGCCTCCTCCCGCTGGTGCCGAGGACGTTGCCCGGGCAACCCCTCGAGCAGAGAGCCCGACCCTCTCCTCCCGCTCCAAGGGCTCGGGTCGCGCGCTCTCCCGGGCGGCTCCGCTGTAGCTCCGGCGTCGGACTTCTGTGCAGGGGAAGCAGACTAGGGACAGGGGACAGGAGAGCCAGGCAGACGTTCAGACGTCAGGTGCTGCAGGGGGGAGGATCACTCTCAGGCAGTTCCGATCATCGGCTGGTTCAGGCAGACAGACACGGAGGCATCAGGCTGGGGGGAGTTCACACACACCTCCTCTCACTCCAGCATCCGGTCACGCCCCCTCCTCAGTCCTGTTTCTTTTTTCCTCATTAATGTACACACAGCACCCCATATTGACAGAAAAACACAGAATTGTTGACATTTTTGCAGATTTATTAAAAAAGAAAAACTGAAATATCACATGGTCCTAAGTATTCAGACCCTTTGCTCAGTATTTAGTAGAAGCACCCTTTTGATCTAATACAGCCATGAGTCTTTTTGGGAAAGATGCAACAAGTTTTTCACACCTGGATTTGGGGATCCTCTGCCATTCCTTCTTGCAGATCCTCTCCAGTTCTGTCAGGTTGGATGGTAAACGTTATTGGACAGCCATTTTTAGGTCTCTCCAGAGATGCTCAATTGGGTTTAAGTCAGGGCCCTGGCTGGGTCATTCAAGAACAGTCACGGAGTTGTTGTGAAGCCACTCCTTCGTGATTTTAGCTGTGTGCTTAGGGTCATTGTCTTGTTGGAAGGTAAACCTTTAGCTCAGTCTGAGGTCCTGAGCACTCTGGAGAAGGTTTTCGTCCAGGATATCCCTGTACTTGGCCGAATTCATCTTTCCCTCGATTGCAACCAGTTGTCCTGTCCCTGCTGTTGAAAAACACCCCCACAGCATGATGCTGCCACTACCATGCTTCACTGTTGGGACTGTATTGGACAGGTGATGAGCAGTGCCTGGTTTTATCCACACATACCGCTTAGAATTAAGGCCAAAAAGTTCTATCTTGGTCTCATCAGACCAAAGAATCTTATTTCTCACCATCTTGGAGTCCTTCAGGTGTTCTTTAGCAAACTTTCATGTGTCTTGCACTGAGGAGAGGCTTCCGTCGGGCCACTCTGCCATAAAGCCCCGACTGGTGGAGGGCTGCAGTGATGGTTGACTTTCTACAACTTTCTCCCATCTCCCGACTGCATCTCTGGAGCTCAGCCACAGTGATCTTTGGGTTCTTCTTTACCTCTCTCACTAAGGCTCTTCTCCCCCAATAGCTCAGTTTGGACGGACAGACAGCTCTAGGAAGGGTTCTGGTCGTCCCAAAGGTCTTCCATTTAAGGATTATGGAGGCCACTGTGCTCTTAAGAACCTTAAGTGCAGGAGAAATTTTTTTTGTACCCTTGGCCAGATCTGTGCCTTGCCACAATTCTGTCTCTAAGCTCTTCAGGCAGTTCCTTTGACCTCATGATTCTCATTTGCTCTGACATGTACTGTGAGCTGTAAGGTCTTATATAGACAGGTGTGTGGCTTTCCTAATCAAGTCCAATCAGTATAATCAAACACAGCTGGACTCAAATGAAGGTGTAGAACCATCTCAAGGATGATCAGAAGAAATGGACAGAACCTGACTTAAATATGAGTGTCACAGCAAAGGGTGTGAATACTTAGGACCATGTGATATTTCAGTTTTTCTTTTTTAATAAATCTGCAAAAATGTCAACAATTCTGTGTTTTTCTGTCAATATGGGGTGCTGTGTGTACATTAATGAGGAAAAAAAATTAACTTTAATGATTTTAGCAAATGGCTGCAATATAACAAAGAGTGAAAATTTTAAGGGGGTCTGAATACTTTGCATCCCCACTGTATCTATCTATCTATCTATCTATCTATCTATCTATCTATCTATCTATCTATCTATCTATCTATCTATCTATCTATCTATCTATCTATCTATCTATCTATCTATCTATCTATCTATCTATCTATCTATCTATCTATCTATCTATCTATCTCACAGAGGTACCTACAATGTAAGTTTGTATAGACTAATTTCATGGATTTCAAAGCATTCACATTCAGACGCTATCACCCACTGGGAAATTCCAGCTATTATCCTAACAAAAAGATTGTTTTAACATAACTGTACTTCTGGTTCAGGAAGAGGAAAGCACACATGCTTTCAAAGGACATGTAGCTTATGTACTTGTAATTCACAAACCCCCACTGCTGCAAACATTTTAAATTGTGAAATGGAACCAAACCAACATTGGTTTCCTTGAGACAAGTTATTTACCAAGGATGTCCACAGACATAACCAAATTCTAGGTGCAGTTTACATGAACGCATCCTATGTGAAATCCTAATTGTAATACGTTTTCATTATTTACTGCATTGTGTGTTTTTACAAGATAATGTTGTATATTTAATTTTATTGATGTTATTATGTCTAAACTTAACATTTATTCCAAACCATGTTGAAGGAATGACACATTTCTGTACTTTCTATGCAGCAAAAACTACTGCAAAAAAAGTTTTCAAGTCTAAAAAAAAGTCATCCCTTCCAAACTGAAGCCAGAATTATTTGTCTGAAATATTTGGGCAATATGTGAGGAGACTTTTTTAGAGAGAGACCTAGTTACTGTCGAGACAGAAAGCTCAAAGGTTACTGGAATATAGTATCATTATATGTGTATATTTTCTTCACATAGTGGTGTGAATGTAGCAAACAGAACAGAACATTCCACCAACTAGCAAAGTCTAGATATTGGAATTGTCAATAATCTTCATTGAAAGTACTGTAAATGCCTTTTAAATATATTGCATACATTTTAGATACTCGTTTATGCTTACCTATGAATTAAATATAGGAAGCTATGTCTTTTACTATGCTGTATATGTCAGATTCAATGCTTCAGGGCTTAAAGCAGTATTAAACTCAGTAGCAAACATTTATCATATTGCAAATTCTTAGTTGTGGTGGCTGCATTAGTTTTGTTTTTCTGGCCAGTAAGTCTGTTTTTTTCATCAAAACAAGCTTTCCTGCAGATTTAGCAGTTACAGGGTTGAGACAAACCATCTACTACTGGTATTGGTGCTTAAAATGATCAGTTTTTATTTATATATGTACAACCTTTATCCCAAAAGGAAAGAAAACTGTTTGCTGTAACAGATTATAAAGTGTGAGCTGGAGTTCAGCTTAAATCTGTAAGTGTATCTAAATTTGTTAGTGCATCTAATACTCCCTTACCCCAAGATTAACAATGCTGATGTCCAAATGTGTCCCTGTGCACCTACTTCCAGAGTTGAGGCATTCTAATACAGGAGGTGTGTTACTGGCCAGGTCACCAAGAGAAAGCAGAGGTGGAAAAAAGCCTAAAAAAAGAAAACTGATGCAGGCACCACATCTAATGATTGGTAAGCAATATATTACATTTTTATTTTGGGTTTGATACCACGTAATTCTACTTACATACAGTACACACATTTAACATGGCTAGTTTAGTGTCCTACTTACTGTCGTCAGTATTAACGTCCCTAAAATGGGTGACCAGAGAGCAGAAACACGTATCTAAACCGTTGCTGCCACATTTAAACTATGTTGGAGTTTTAGTAAAACATGATCATCCTCTCTGTCTGCACCTAAACTGTGTCTTTTGCGTTTCTTTTTTTTTTTTTTATATAAGTTTTATTTTGTCCTTTAGCAAAGCATACAGAACATTGAACAAAACTATAACATCCAATACAAAAAGACATATCAAAATGGAGTCCATAAGGGGTTTAATACACAGCCGCGACTTGGCATCTGATAAGTCACGTGACATGTGAAATCCCACTGAGAGCTATCTTAATTAGCACTATTGAAGTCGCTCCAACTTTAGAAAAGGTTCCTGTACTACTTCAAGGCGACTTCTATCCGACTTGTGCCCATAGACTTTAATGGAAGTTGCCTCCAAGTTGGAGCCTCATCTTAATTTATGTGATTTGGATCTGACATTACAGGAAGATTACCCAGGCATTCTCTGAAGTTGCTTCAAAGTTGCTTCAAGTGGCTTCAAAGTTGCTTCAAGTCGCTTCAAAGACGCATCAAGTTGCCTGGCAAAGTCGCTCTGTAGGTCTCGCAACATTCAAGTGGTGGCAATGTCAACCAAGCCTAATGGGTAGATACATTTCCTGACCCTGTATACTCCAACCATAGGCAAAAAGCCAGTGAGGCGTTTCTAAGCTAAAATAGCTTATTAAAATAATATATATATATATATATATATATATATATATATATATATATATGTAGGAGGTCCAGAATGATTAAAACTAATGAAAAACTAAAAAGAAGAGCAGAAAGGCCTGGAAAGATAATGTAAGTTCAGTAACTCAGTAGGGAAAGAGAAAAAGGGTGAAAAGGAGGAAAAGGAAAGAGGG
This sequence comes from Lithobates clamitans, assembly GCA_037952925.1. Taxonomy (NCBI): domain Eukaryota; kingdom Metazoa; phylum Chordata; class Amphibia; order Anura; family Ranidae; genus Lithobates; species Lithobates clamitans. Next base: position 3,455,869 of record JBBGZY010000842.1, on the reverse strand, counting down.
GAAAAAGGGGGGGTTAGAAGTGTCTTTTGCATTTTAAAGAACACTTATGGGTTTGTTGGCCGTCTCATTATAATTGCCGATAAAAGGTTATATAAAAGCACAATTTCATTTAGATGTGTCTTAAAAAAAACCCACTGAGGTTGAGTTTGAAGGATAATAAATGTGAGCCACTCTGGCATATATACTAAACAATGCTGCCAAACACTTGTAACTTGCTGGCAATAAGGGGCAGCAGGATGATGATCAATGTGGATGCTTATTCAAAAGCCATTTGGAAGACTTGCATATATGTATTTCAACTGTTTGGCCGGAGTTCAGAATTAGTCCGAGAATGATAACAAGCTCTACCAGCTAGGAGAAGTACCTGTTTCTGCACATATATTTTCAGACATGCAGAGAAAGCTCTAACTGACTGATTACAGTTAATTTACTTTTCTGTGATGAAACGTCAGCAAACATTTCACCCTACAGGTTGCATAACTTTTTTTGTCAACCACGCTGGTGAAACTGTGAATTTTCGGGTCTGGCAGTTTAAAGGACAGGAAGATCTGACTGTCCATCTGTGAACACCCCACTGTTCTTCTAGGGGGATGTAATACAGACAAGAAACCATAAGCTCTTCCTTTTTCAGGAAAAGGTGGTTGTAATAGGAATGTATTGCACAAAGCCAGCAAATGCCCAGGTGAAGCAATACCTAATCCTCTTTATTTTGTCATCTGGACACACATAAGGTGCTGGTGGTGGGTTTCATAATTAGATAGAAGCTCTACTTTAAAGTAGATGTAAACCCAATCACTTAAAGGCTCATTTACATTGGTGTGTGTCTAGAATGTAGGGTCTTCCTGGCAGAAGCTGGTAGAAAGATCCTGTTTAAAAAGTTAACCATATGTATGTCCTATACGTATGTAACATTTTTGTTATGTTTACAAGTGCACAGTGTACAAGCATACATGAATCCTATTGGCTTCCGCGGCTGCTCAGGGCCATATCAATATCAACAATGTGTAGCCAGCAGTACCTGCGCCACTGATCATACACTGTTGCTGTTTACATGTTGGACCTGAATGAGTCATGACTGATGTATTGCTGATTTTTGGCTGCCAAGACCAAACCATACTTCCTGCCTTACCCACCTTATATAAATAAGACACGACCACCTTAGAATGGATTTTAAACGGCCATAGCAGCCTTTTTATTAACAAAACACAATTCAACAAATACATCTTTTATTATATTCCATGAACACTAAACTTTACCCACTTATGTTTAATACAGACTTTCTTAAATCCAGGTATTTGGAGGCACGCATGGTCTACCGAATCGGCTGTATCAAGAACCAAGTTCCTTACCACGACCCCCAGCCGCAATTACACCCACTCGGGACAATAAGTTACCACATTACCACCCGATACAGTCCCAATACCGATATCGCCATACTGACTTCACATCTACGGGAAGGTACCCATACCAAAGATGGGCCCAACCCATCATTCTCCACAGACAATTTTGACCATTCCCACCTTCAAAAGCCTGAAACCCCTGCCCTCTGCTATGACATAGCTATACCCACACACTCATAGCGTGCCCAATGAAACCACCACCGCCCGCCAAAACCGCTACAAAAAAGAAACAACAAAAAAGGAACATCATTCAACAGGATCAATTAGGGGAGGGTGGGAGGGAAAAGTTTCTCCTCAGCTATCCAAACTCTGACTGACCCTCGGTCAACACCCCTTTCTTACCAGACCCCTAGTTTCCCCGCCCTGCCACACCCAACCACACCCTACTACTGTCCAATCAGGTAAGCCTCTTAACCTGCCAAGCTACAGCCTAGACTAAAAACCCAGTCATGTAGGCCCTCCTCTTAATGCTGAGCATCCCGTTCCAGGCCTGCTCTTGACTGATGTATTGCTGACTTTTGGCTGCCAAGACCAAACCATACTTCCCGCATTACCCACCTTATATAAATAAGACACAACCACCTTAGAATGGATTTTAAACAACCATAGCAGCCTTTTTATTAACAAAACACAATTGAACAAATACGTCTTTTATTGCATTCCATGAACAATAACTTTACCCGCTAATGTATAATACAGACTCTCTTAAATCCAGGTATTTGAAGGCAAGCATGGTCTACCGAATTGGCTGTATCAAGAAACAAGTTCCTTACAACGGCCCCCAGCCCCAATTACAACGACTCGGGGACAATTAGTTACCACATTACCACCCGATACAGCCCCAATACCGATATCGCCATACTGACGTCACATCTACGGGAAGGTTCCCATACCAATGATGGGCCCAACTTATCATTCTGGATAAATAAAGAAACCCTGTTACCATGAACTGTGACATCTGATACCCCCAAACCTCCCTCGAAACGGGTAGAAGGTTTGACCAGTTCACCCACTTGGAGGGCCAAAACGAAAGCAGTCCTAAAAAGAACCAATTCGAAAGAAGATGAGTTAACCTTAGGCAAATGCTCCAAGAGTACTCCCAGCATCTCAAAGGAAACAGGACAACGACAATCTAGAACCCACCTAACTTTCCTGTAACCCCGCAGAGCTGTTGTAGCCATAAAAGATTTTGTGACATCTGTCAACCCCGAAATCCGAAACAGAAATGCCAGACCCGCCATTTTGCGATTTAATGAGGAAATAGAGACTCCTTCCTCGAAGTTCTTCCCAATGAAACATAACAAAACATGCAACCGATCCTCCTCCTGAAAGCACCCACCCACCAAACTTACCAATTCGTGCCATTCGCGCACCAGACCCTATGCTGTCCACGTGGAAGGACAAACCAACTGCCGAATGAAACCAGCTACTGTGGCAAGGCGATGTTCCACAAATGACTGTGGCATGGAATTCTGAGCTGCTCCGCCTCCGGTGCCAACTGAAAGATTTTCTTCCACTGCAGGTGAGAAAGAGCATCAGCCTTTGTATTAGTCACCCCAGGCACATGGACAGCATACACAAAAGCATTTAAACTCAGACAGTGTAGAACTAAACGCCCAAGCAAACGCACAACAGGTGGAGAAGAAGCTGTAATGGTGTTAATGACATTCACTACCCCCAGGTTATCGCAGTGAAACCGGATACGCTTGTTCTGGAATTCCTGGCCCCATATCTTAAATTCAGAATCACTCCAGGCCACTGGCCAGCGACCTGCGCTTCACTGGGCCCTAAAGTAGGCCTCATAACCCACTGAACCTGCCGCATCCGTATAGAGGTCCAAATCAAAGTTGGACATGACCACCTCCATCCACAAGGACCGCCAGTTGTACTTGTCAAGGAACATTTCCCAAAAAAGCAGATCATGTTCCTTGTTTATTCTCACAAAATGGTGTGGGGATTTTGCACCAGCGGTGGCAGCCGCCAACCGCCGGCAAAATACTCGACCCATAGGCATGATGCGGCATGCGAAATTGAGCTTGCTCAGAAGACACTGCAGGTAACGCAATTGCAATTTTTTGCAATGATGAGCACCAATAACTGATCCCCGAAGATCTTTCAGCTTATCCATGGGCAGCCGACATTCCATCCGAATTGTATCAATGATACCCAAAAATTTCAGTTCCTTAATTGGACCTTAGTTTTTCTGGTGCTGAAGGTACCCCAAAAACCTAAAACACGTGCTGGACCGTGGCCAACAAGATCTGGCAAGTCCGAGCCCCCAGAGGGCCGATAACCAAGAAATCATCCAAATAATGGATAATGGACTGCAATTCAGACAAATCCCACACCACCTATTCAAGAAAGGAACTGAAAGTTTTGAAAAAGTAACATGACAGGGCGCAACCCATCGGCACACAACGATCAACAAAATATTGACCCTGCCACATGCAACTCAACAGACAGAAACTCCGTGGGTGGACGGCAGCAGTCATGTAGGCCCTCCTGTTAATGCTGTGTAGAATGACCTTGGTAGCTTTTGTGAGCGCCTGCCACATGAATGATTCATATTAATAGTCCATAAACAGCAGCGCAGACACAACTGGGTACACATTGTTGATATTGACATGTCATGGTACATGTACGTTGAACACTGTACGCATGTAAACATTAGCACAAATGTTTACATGTATGCAGTGTAAAATATGGCCAAAAATACAGCCTCATATATATAGAGTGGAGAGGGATTAGAACACTTGTTAGTTTTTATTGCTGTCTGTAAGGAGATTCGGGCTCTCTATTTCTCCTGTTTACTATTATCATTGAAAGTAAAAGAAAATCCCAAATTGTGGGTTGTCCCCAGAAAATAATAGAGGGGAAATCTTCCAATGGGGACACTAGTTCTGGTCACTTGGGGGTCCCCAAGGAATTCCCTCAATTTGTAGGGAATTCCTCTCACAGGACAAGAAGTGAAGGGAAATCTCTCCAATGGGACACAGATGGGGAAAATAAAATCTGACGGGGGTTATAACCCTTCCTTGCTCTATCCAAATGAAAAAAAAAAAGTTTTGCCTATAGTTCTACTTTAATGACTTTGATTTCTGGATCATAGAGCGAAAGATGCAGTGAGAACCAGTCTAACAACATGGGGGAGCATAGGATAGAGTAAGTAAATCTACTTTTTCAGGCCCCCTAGACCTAAATGAGCAGTTACCTTTTGCAGTATGGATGCAGCAACACTGCAAGGGAGATTTCCAAATTACCTGGAGTTCAGCATTATTGCTTACGATAAACACATAGTTTGTGTACTTGTAATTCACAGGACTTACACCCTGCAAAAAAAAAAAATATTTGCATAATGGAATCAAACCAAAATGTTAGTATACATGTGAATGTGGCTTTTCAATTATACATGTATGTATGCTGTTGGTCTAATAACAGACTTTGAGGTAGTACACTGTGTTTGTTATGTCATTTATTCCTTCTATACTTGCTGAATGGTTATACCATGCTCTGTGTGAGTGAACACTTGCCATTAAAAGCATCTACAGGGTCTGATACACCAAGTACCAGCTAATCTTCATAGTGCGCTGCAATTAGGGTGCAAGCTACAAAATGACCTGTACAATACAAATTGTTTTATTATAGCTATATTTAGTTCTTATCTGTAGCTGGAAGCTGTATTTCTTATTTTGCTTAATTGCTGGGTACAGGGTTTGCTAACTGCTGTAAGGGGGAATCTACTATATTCATCTTTATGGACCTGTAAAATAAGCCTATGGTAAGCTTTTTACATTGATTCTTCATATATTTTACTCTTGTGTGTTAGACGCATTTACAGTCATGCTGTATGAGACAACATCAGACTGCATAACATTAAGCCATTTCCTTGTCTCATAAATAGGTATATGGCAGACCAAATACACGTCAAAGTCTTTGAAGTTCCTAAAAAACAGAATGTGGTTGGGAGTAGAGTTGTTGTGTAGTTTCTCCAGAATTGATGCCATTGGCTTTTCCAGACCGTAAACTTCCGGAAATTTGCTGCACTGTATGTATGCACCAGCCATTTAGCATTCTTTGTGAGAGCACCATGCAATTGTTTCATAAAGACCAATGATGGGCAAACAAAACACATTGCATGTGGTCAGAAGATAAAGTCTGGCATATGTAGGTTTGTGCATTTTTTTTTTAATGTTTGCCTTGAAATTATTACTTAGTAGAACCCAGTGAAGCCTTTGCTTTGACCATACTTGGTTCTCTTATTTACCTACTTGCTGTTTTACTGACCTTTTTCACTCCCCCAAGTCTCTATTTGCCCATCTAGGTGACATGCCCAAAATTCTGGGGTTTGGGAAACATATGACTCTTTCTACTCCCCCCCATAAAGCAGTGCTGAGTGTGTGAGTGGTCAATCACCAGGCCTGAACACTGTCATGTGGGGCATGGACAGAGTGTTGGGTCTTTGTTAGCTCCTACCAGACCAACTTGGAGCTTAAACTGGACATACTGTGAATCAGACAAAACTTGAGCCATGGGTGGCCCTGCCAACAGGGTGTAAAAAAATTGGCCAAATGGTGACTGCAGCCAAACAGCAAATCTACTGCCAAATCAACCAGGGCAGCAGCATCTGATTGGACAGCAGCTTCCCTGAAGAGACCTATGGAGGACCCCCTTCAACCTCCGCCCTTTCTGCATAGTGGCTGCCTATAGCGCCATCCATGCAGGGGGGCTGAACCTCACCTGGCAACATGAGTCTGTAGGCAGGTGACTACTATATGCGTCTGTTTTATTATGTTTGCATATGCTATTTATGCTGGTGCATTGTTACTTTAAATATTTCTGGCTGATGCTGCAAGGGTTTGGTCATGTATGACTTACTTCCTCTGCAGATGTGTCATGTGTTTTTGGGGTATATATGTATAGGGAACCAACCTTAGGGGAGGTTCCAGTGTGGGGAATAGACCAGAGACCAGTGGGGACCAGTGCTGTGATATAGCTTTTCTTCTTGTCACCGCCATCCTAAAGGGCCCATTCTCAAGGAAATCACATATCATGGTGGAGAAGTTACTTATGCACCAATTTGGTACTGCTAGGGACAGTGTCTTTATTCAGCAGCCAATCTACTTCAAGAGATATTGCATAGCCAAAAGTATGTTTGTCAGTTGCACATGTATGGTAGAAATGTTTTGAAGATTGAAGCGTATGTTCCTGTTTAAGTTGTCTTACTGTGAAGAAGTGCTTTAAGTAGGGGAACAAGCGAAACTATGGTGTATCACATGAATCTGAATATTGGGAGTTGGAGGCATTTAACCCTCTGGTTTAGCGCACACAAATATGTGCAAGTCAATACACGCAATCTTCTGGGTTTGGGGCGATAAAATGTAGCAACCAGCCAGTTAGGAGGCAGGTGACTTGGTGAGTGTTGACAGCTCTGATGGTAGTGGGGGACCGGTGTGCTTTTTGACCCTCACCTTGCAGCTTTGTGTCCATACTGGAGCCTGCTGCGCCACACAGTTGGCCGAGACCTGGCGTCAGGGTTGATGGGAGTGAGCCTAGTATTTGTGCACAAGTTTTGGCATCCAGAAGAGACACGGACGTTACTAAGCTAAGCAGGGCAATAACTTCTCCGCAGGATGTGGAAACCTTGCAAAAATATCTGAACAAATTAATGGTGTGGGCAACTACATGGCAAATGAGGTTTATCGTAGAAAAATGTAAAACAATGCATTTGGGTGGCAAAAATATGAATGCAATCTATACACTGGGGGGAGAACCTCTGGGGGAATCTTAGATGTAAAAGGACCTGGGGGTCCTGATAGATGATAGGCTCAGCAATGGCATGCAATGCCAAGCTGCTGCTAACAAAGCAAACAGAATATTGGCATGCATTAAAAGGGGGAATAACTCCAGACATAAAACTATAATTCTCCTGCTCTACAAGACTCTGTTTCGGCCGCACCTGGAGTATGCTGTCCATTTCTAGGCACCAGTCCTCAGGAAGGATGCACTGGAAATGGAGCGAGTACAAAGAAGGGCAACAAAGCTAATAAAGGGTCTGGAGGATCTTAGTTATGAGGAAAGGTTGCGAGCACTGAACTTATTCTCTCTGGAGAAGAGACGCTCGAGAGGGGATATGATTTCAAATTATAAATACCATACGGGTGACCCCACAATAGGGATAAAACTTTTTAGTGGAAGGGAGTTTAACAAGACACGTGGCCACTCATTAAAATTAGAAGGAAAGAGGTTTAACCTTAAACTACGTACAGGCATACCCCACTTTTAAGAAAACAATGGGGTTTATTTACTAAAGCTGGAAAGTGCAAACTCTGGCTCTCTTCTGCATAGAAACCAATGAGCTTCAAGGTTTTATTACCAAAGCTTAATTGAACAAGCTGGGGTTAGAAGCTCATTGGTTTCTATGCAGAAGTGAGCCGGATTTTGCACTTTCCAGCTTTAGTAAGTAAACCCCATTGTGTACTTAAAAGTGGGGTATGCCTGTAGAGGGACCTTTACTGTTAGAGCGGCAAGGATGTGTAATTCCCTTCCACAGGCGGGGAGCATCGATTGTTTAAAAAAACGAATAGATAATCATCTGAATGACCACAACATACAGGGATATACAATGTAATACTGACATATAATCACACACATAGGTTGGACTTGATGGACTTGTCTTTTTTCAACCTCACCTACTATGTAACTATATGTAACATTAGTAGTCAGGAGCTGTTTGAGCCCCCTATTTTTTAAAAATGCGTCAACCTTCGATTTGTGTTTTTCAAATATTTTTCCACCCTTAAGTGTGCTCTTGTGTGTTTCTTGTAGTGCTAACTTTTATGCTACTGAGTCCAATACACTCTCCCAAGATCAAATGTTAGGGATGAACTGTGGGTGTGTGCTAGGGGCTCTAGTTTGCTGCCTGTGCTCTAGATCTATTTTACTTTTTTTTCACCTAGATGCAGAATCAGAGAATATTTTTCTGGAAAAACACATTGCAGACATTCTATTTGGGGTACTAGTCTGCAGAGAGGAATTTTAAGAGCAGAAAGCAGCTTCAGACATTTTTCCAGTGTGTTGCTCAGAGCCTGCTGGTCTGGACACCTTCTAATTTGCTTCATTTTTTTTTTTCAAAGCAGACAAGGAGAGGTCACGTCTTATGAAACCAGTCTGCTTTTCCCTCCTAGTTTCAGTAATGCCAGCAGAAGTTACAGGGAAAGCCATTATGACTCAGCCAGTAGTAGGCTATGAGCGATTGTTTATATTGGAGCCAGAAATAACAGAGACTTCGCTGTGGAGTGCATATTGAACAACTATCTGCAATGTGTTTATCAGGGAAACTCCCAGAACTCATTCCACCTTATTTTCCTGAAGATATTCCTCCTCAGTGAAATGCAGAGTTATCGGCTGTTACGAAATCCCCTGAATTCCCATTAGTAAGCAGACAACAGAGTGACTTACATTTCTATAAAAAGACACATCACTTTACTATTTTTAAACAGTTTTCTGAAGTGCGGAAATGCCATACATGGTAAAACGGTTGCACACAATGTTTTTACAGGAACACGGCTATCACAGCTCCCAGTCAGCAAGCAGAAAGGGGCCCTGGGCAAGTAGCAGCTTCTGCACACTCCAACTCTTTGATTGATATTGATAAGGATTGTAATAGATAAAGAGAATCAGCTCCATCTTTATTTTCTGTACTGGCCTAGTGCACCCCATCAGACACCAACTGCAACCTGTCTTATGAAATTATACTAGTACTATTATAATTACAGGAAATTGTGACACCTTTCCTGTTTAGTCCAGGAGCATAAAAGTTGTAGTTGGGCCCCTTGACCATCCACCGGGCCTTGTGAATGATATGGCATTGCCAGCAGGCCAATATAAGGGCGTTTCATTACTTGCATGCCATAATGTTGTGATCCCCAGGGGCAACAGAGTCCTGCCAGGAGAGCAGCAGATAGTTGTGACATCAGAGGAGGGAAGAGGAGATGGCCATGTGAAAAAAGCTAGGGAATCAGTAGTGCCTCAAGCATAATTTTCCTCAGGTATTTAAAAATATTATTACAGAGGAACCTCGAAACCTCGAAAATCGGTTTGCGAGTGTTGTCTGGCAAAATGAGCAAGATTCAAGGCCAAAGCGGTGTGCAGTACCGCTTTTGGCCTGAGGTGGGGGGGGGGGCGCCGAAGCCGAGCAGAGCCGAACATCACGTTCGGAAATGCACGGAAAGGCCGGAGTACAGCACGGCTGACCTCGGCTAATCTCAGGAAGGAAGTCTTTCCGGGGTTTGCCGAGGTCAGCCGAAGTGTCCTCGGGCCTTTTCGGCCGTTTCCAAGGCTCTCCGGCGCCCCCCGCCTCTGGCCGCATGCAATATTGCATCCCATTGAAGTCAATGCGGAACTAATTATTTTCGTTTCCATTGACTTCAACGGGAAAACTTGCTTTGATATGCGAGTACTTTGGATTACAAGCATACTCCTGGAACGGATTATGCTCATAATCGGAGGTTCCACTGTATTATATACAGTATCTCACAAAAGTGAGTACACCCCTCACATTTTTGTAAATATTTTATTATATCTTTAGTCTGCTTGTCTTAAGCAAACTGATTGCAGGCTTTCTTGTGCAACATCTTTAGAAGAGGCTTCCTTCTGGGACGACAGACATGCAGACTAATTTGATGCAGTGTGCGGCGTATGGTCTGAGAACTGACAGGCTGACCCCTCACCCCTTCAACCCTGCAGCAATGCTGGCAGCACTCATACATCTATTTCCCAAAGACAACCTCTGGATATGACGCTGAGTACGTGCACTTAATTTCTTTGGTCGACCATGGCGAGGCCTGTTCTGAGTGGAACCTGTCCCTGTTAAACCGCTGTATGGTCTTGGCCACCGTGCTACAGCTCAGTTTCAGGGTCTTGGAAATCTTCTTATAGCATAGACCATCTTTATGTAGAGCAACAATTCAATTTTTCAGATCCACAGAGAGCTCTTTGCCATGAGGTGCCATGTTGAACTTTCAGTGACCAGTATGAGAGAGTGAGAGCGATAACACTAAATTTAACACATCTGCTCTCCATTCACACCTGAAACCTTGTAACACTCACGAGTCACATGACACCAGGGAGGGAAAATGGCTAATTTGACCATTTTCACTTTGGAGTGTACTCACTTTTGTTGCCAGCGGTTTAGACATTAATGGCTGTGTGTTGAGTTATTTTGATGGGACAGCTTTTTTACACTGTTATACAAGCTGTACATTTACTACTTTACATTGTAGCAAATTGTAATTTCTTCAGTGTTGTCACATGAAAATATATACGGTAATAAAATATTTACAAAAATGTGAGGGGTCTACTCACTTTTGTGAGATATTGTAGGATTTATATGGCGTCAACAGTTTGTGCAGCACTTTGCAATATAAAGGGAGACAGTTACAATAAAAAACAATAAAATAGGGTTAGGGGGACCCTGCTCATTACAATGTTATATATATATATATATATATATATATATATATATATATATATATATATATATATATATATATATATATATACCGTATATATATATATATGCACACTATATTACCAAAGGTATTGGGACGCTTGCCTTTACATGCACATGAACTTTAATGGCATCCCAGTCTTAGTCTGTAGGGTTCAATACTGAGTTGGCCCACCCTTTGCAGCTATACCAGCTTCAACTCTTCTGGGAAGGCTGTGCACAAGGTTTAGGAGTGTGTCTATGGGAATGTTTGGCATTTGTGAGGTCACGCACTGATGTGGACAAGGAGGCCTGCCTCATAGTCCCCACTCTAATTCATTCCAAAGGAGTTCTATCGGGTTGAGGTCAGGACTCTGTGCAGGCAAGTCAAGTTCCTCAACCCGAGACTCGCTCATCCATGTATTTATGGACCTTGCTTTGTGCACTGGTCCAAGTAATTTGGTGGAGGGGGGGTTATGATGTGGGGTTGTTTTTCAGGGGTTGGGCCTGGCCCCTTAGTTCCAGTGAAGGGAACAGTTTGGGGATGGCCCCTGCCTGTTCCAACATGACTGCACACCAAGGCCTGAGAAAAAAAAAATATTTTTTTTTACACAAAAAAGGTGAAGGCTACAGGAAGATCAACAAAGCTTTACTTATCATTCACTGTAGCAAAAGTGATACAAAAATTTTACAAAGATGGAACTGCAACTATCTCACAGAGACTTCCAGGCAGTCCATGGAAGTTAATACCTCGACAGGAGCGTCTTATGATGAGAAGGGGTGAAGAAAATCACCATGCAAAATCATTGCAGTTAGCTAAAGAAGTAGAAAGCTAAACTAGGTTGATTGTTTCCTATGACACAATACAGTGTACACTGCAGAGGAATGGCAGGCTTGGGTGTCATCCACGAAGGAAGCCTCTCCTAAAGCCCATTTGCCAGGGCCCATGCTGAAAAAGAAGTAAACTCCTGGGACACTGTACTATGGAGTGATGAGACCAAGATAAATGTTTTTGGAACTGATGGCTTCAAAACTGTATGGTGTCGCAAAGGTGAGGAGTACAAAGAAAAATGCATGGTGCCTACAGTAAAACAGTGAATGGTGGTGGCAGTGTACTTCTGTGGGGCTGCATGAGTGCTGTTTGTGTCGGGGAGCTGCATTTCATTAATGGTATCATGAATTCACAGATGTACTGCTCTATATTGAAAGAAAAGATGCTACCATCACTCCGTACCCTTGGTCATAGTGCATTTTTCGAACATGACAATGAACCAAAACACATATATAAGGCCACTGTTACATTTCTGAAGAAGAACAGGGTGAAAGTGATTCAGTGGCCAAGCATGTCTCCTGATCTGAACTCAATCGAACACCTATGCGGAATTCTGAAGAGACAAGTTGAGCATCACTCTCCATCCAGGATCCAGGCTCTAAAAGAGGTCGTTCTTGAAGAATGGAAAAAGAGAGATGTTGCAATATGTTGCCAACTTGTTCATTCCATGCCTAGAAGACTTGGTGCTGTCCTTACAAATCATGGAGGTCATACAAAATACTAGCTGTAGTAGTTTTTGTTGTGGGGTGTTATGTATTCATTTTTGCATCAATTAATTAGAGTAAAACTGAAGATTTTGTAATCTAAGTTATATTATTACCCTTACTTTCATGTAATGAAGAACATTGTTGGAGAACAAATGCTCCATAAAACTCAATTTTGGAAAATGTTCTTGTGCTAATTGAGATATTGATTAAAATCTTCCTTTCAAAAGGGGTGTAATCATTTATGCTGAGCACTATAAATATACAGTATATAGATCTTTAAGTTCAGTTCATAATAAATAGGGGCAAACACAAAAGTGTTGCATTTATAATTTTGCTTAGTATATATATATATATATATATATATATATATATATATATATATATATATATATATATATATATACATATATATATATATATATATATATATATATATATATATATATATATATGTATGTATATATATATATTACAGTAATATATATATTACTGTATATCCACATGCTGTGAACAAGGCTTATCACTGAAACTAGTCTGCTGCTGACTGTACTCACTGTGAAGGCTTTACAATAAATATTCTCGATGTTATGGAGTTGCCGGCTGCTTCTTTTTCTTGATGACCGACTGTATATTCATACGGTCTGCTTCATAAGCTTTGTACATGTGCCTGTTAGGAATGAGGTTTACAGCGAAATCTGCATATTAGAAATTTGTGGTTCTGATGAATGTATATCCAAATCTGCCCACACAATTTTTTTTTTTCATCATAAAGCCCTTAACCACGGCCAGAAGGCTTGGAAAGGCCAATATAAGAGCCAGCCCTGCTCCACAAAAGGAGGGCAGAGAACAGCCATAATGGAAAGGCCAATATAAGAGCCAGCCCTGCTCCACAAAAGGAGGGCAGAGAACAGCCATAATGATAGTTTTCTGTAAAGAGTTCTTAGAGTTGTCTTTTGTTCACAGTACCCCGCTGCTTCATTAGAAAGGAAATAAAAAAGTGCAAATATCAAGCACCTAAACCACCTCAAAATATATAATTTGCATTCACCACATATACCTATCCCTGTACTAAAAATAAAGATGAATGCATACACAGGTTAGGCTTAAAACTGTCCTGCTGGTTGGCAATTTTACACTGCTTTATCATCTGTAGTCCCTTAATCCTTTAGCAAAACTCCTGTCTGTGCTCTTCATCTCTAGTACATTTAGGCCTAGTCTTGCTATTTAAAATTGTCACAATGCTGTATCACCTTTTGTCTTTTAATTCTTGTAGTAATACACCTGCCTGCCCCCTGTGTCTCTGATACATTTCAGCCAATTCTTCCACATTTAAAACGTGTTGCTAGTAGACAGTTTTAAACTATTGTATTCTGTGGTCTCCGAAAAAGCCTTTTTTTAAGCTGTTAATCAGATTGGGGAGCTGCTGCTATATGTAGGCTAAACTAATTGTAAAAGAAAAGAAAATAATCTTCACAGGCAAAATATGACTTGGCAGACTAAGCACTGGAAGAAAATTGCATGAAAACAAGACATACCGTTCCATAACATCACATATCATTTTAAGCCATCCCCCAAACCTGTAATTTAAAAGTATATGTTTTTTACATGTTGAAAGTGCATAAAGAACCCATTTCCCTCAGTAGGGAATTTTATAAAAAATGTTTTGCCTTTTTAAAAAAAAGCCCTAAAAATGGCCACAATTTTCAAACAGAATTCACCTATTAGAGTCTTCAAAGGGATTTGCTGCTTTGTTTGTATTCGCCTATTTTCATACAGAATTAATTAAACCCTCAGGGAATTGAAACCAGGCAGATTCACTTATCACTAGTGCCTTCTTTAAATGTGTAGAGGCCAATATTATGCCTGCTTACTATCATTTATCTAACTAGTCCAACCCTAGGTTTAGGTTTCATCCTGCCAAAATAGAATCAGGTGAAGATGAATTCCAGTTACAGCAGTTTTAATGTAGAGTTACATTACTCCAGCATGGACCAATGTAATTATGTATGTGCCACACTTGTGGGATTTTCGTGGAAGCTGAAAATTTTTGTAGTAGGCACTGCTGCCATGCTGCATTGTGAACAGAGGAGGTTGCTCGCTTGGCACAGGCATCGCTCAGAAATCACTTTATACTTTCCCAATGAATGCAAAGCATTCTCTGAAGGTGGAGAGGTGAGGCATTGATGTCATTACCTCCACTTCATCCAGTCAGAGAATACTTGGCATTCATTGAGAAAATGGAAAATTTTCTCTGAATGGTGCCCATACTAGTGAGTGGCTTCTTGTGTTCAGTAAGAAAAAGTGCAGCCTGGCATGGGACCCGGAAGCTAGCAGGAATCCCTGTGGTAGCAGTGCCTACTACAATGATTTTCAGCTTCCAGGTGAGATTCCACAGGTATGGAACATAAATACTTTTGCCGCGTACGCACGATCGGACATTTCGACAACAAAATCCTGGATTTATTTCCAATGGATGTTGGCTCAAACTTGTCTTGCATACACACGGTCGCACAAATGTCAGAAATTCCGAACTTGTGTACGCGGCATTACACTGGCCCAAGCTGGATCAATGTGCCTATGCAGTGGCGGCTGGTGCTCAAAAATTTGTTGGGGGGGGGGCCTCACTGTGCCCATTAATTGCAGCCTCACTGTGCCCATCATATGCAGCTTCACTGTGCCCGTCACAGTAGGCCAATCACATTCACATTTCAAATAAAAGAAAATAAAACCACTTAACATAAGGTGTCCTCATCAGAGCCCCCTTTTACATAAGATGTCCCAATCAAAGTCCCCCTTTACAGCAGGTGTCCCAATCAGAGTCCCCCTTTATAACAGGTGTCCCCATCAGCATCCTCCTATACATCAGATGTCCTCATCAGAGTCCCACTTTACATCAGGTGTCCCAATCAGAGTCCCCCTTTACATCAGATGAACCCATCAGAGTCCCCCTTTACTTCAGATGTCCCCATCAGAGTCCTCTTTTACATCAGGTGTTCCCATGAGAGTCCTCCTTTACATCAGATGTCACCATCAGAGTCCCCCTTCACATTAGATGTCACCATCAGAGTCCCCCTTCATATCAGGTGTCCCCGATAACATGAGGTGTCCCCATCAGGGTCCCCCTTTACTACAGGTGTCCCCATCAGCATCCCCCTATACATCAGGTGTCCCCATCAGCATCCCCCTATAAATCAGGTGTCCCCATCAGAGTCCTCCTTTACATCAGATTGACTTATCAGAGTCCCCCTTTACATTAGATGTCCCCATCAGAGTCCTCTTTTACATCAGGTGTCCCCTTGAGAGTCATCCTTTACATCAGATGTCACTATCATAGTCCCCCTTCACATTAGATGTCACCATCAGAGTCCCCCTTCATATCAGGTGTCCCCCCTCTCCCCCCCTCCCCTTGTACTCACAGCTCTCACAGCAAGTCGCCTTCCATCCACCTTCGGACCGGCCGGGATGAGTCAGAGAAACTGGAAGTGACGGCGCGGGACCCGCCAATCACTAACCACAGCAGGGAACAAAGCTATAGTGGGAGTGTTCTGGGCACAGAGCTCAGTGCCCGAGGACTTTCTAAAGGAAGCCAATAGAGCTTTTTGTTTGCAATCACGTGATTACAAACATGTCATGCTTCCCATAGCACCTGTGTGTCCGGCGCCCTGCACTCTCTTAATGGGGCATTATTTTTTATTTTATTTTTTTTCAGTGATTGTAGCACGTCATGCTCCCAATACACCTGTGTGTCTGATGTCTCGCACACACTTAAAGAGCCATTTTATTTTTTTTTAAATAATGAATAGATTTGGGGGGACTGCACCCCCTATGGGTGGGCTGCCACTGTGTCTATGTAAAAATTACCTTACCTTGGAATTCAGGTTTAAGGGGAGGTTGAAGGTGTCATATAGAAATATTTTTTTGGTTTTCTCAACAAATCCTAAATAATGTTTACAAGGAAAAATGGAAGAAGTGAAGACCTTGAAATGATCCCTATTGCCTTGAACCTCCTTGCTGAGCAGAGTGTTCAGACAGTTAAAGAAACAAAACAGGTCTGCTACAGTTTGGATGCTGAAAGTACCATCCTGCCAGCACTGGCAGTCATCCCTACTTCTGAAATGACCCCTTCCAAATCCACCGGTTCAGTTTGCTTCTTTTTTTTTTTTTCTTCCTATTTGCAGCAAATGGGTGTTAACTGTCTGGTAATAGATCAAAGAACTGTCTCATTTTCTTGCTAAACTTAGTTCTGCAGAAACCCAGGGGATAACATTTCCATAGATATTTACAAAAAACTTTTGGCTGGCAGAAGTGGAAAGCTGAGGAATATTACAGCTTTGGAAGCAAGGTGGTCTGTTTGTAGCAGTCCACTGTCTCGTCCTTTGCAATGCTATTTTTATATGTGGGATGTCTCTACCATCAAAAAGACATGACACAGCTTAAAACAAAGTAAAACTTGAGTTTACAGGAATGATAGAAACAACTTCTGCCCTTTTGTTGGCCATGGATGCTTGGAAAACAGCCGATCATTTTATTTCTTGCTAATTGTAAAAAAAAATGTCTTCCCTTATGCAGAAGTACATATGTTGTAATGTACTTAAAGGAAATGATTGCCTCTGCTGAATATACAAATAGCTTACTCGTAAATTCTATAATACATTTTACATCTTTCTTTTCAATTGTCATCATCATTATTATTTTTTAATAAAATAAATACAAAATGTCACAGTCTTGCAAGTTTCTATTGCATGCTTATGTGTGCTTATCAGTAATTACCAATCATGAACCAATAGTGCGTTCTGAGAAATTGCCATGGTGCTGGTGTGTTTGCGTTTGGCCCTTGGAACCCAGAGTTGAGTAGTAGTAGGAATGTCACACAGTATGAAGTAGATTATTTGAGCTTCTGATGAGCAATAGTAATGTTAAAAGAGCTTAGTGCAGAGGTCACCAAACTTTTCAGTACAAGGGAAAAATGGGGTTGATTTACTAAAAGTGGAGAGTACAAAATCTGGTGCAGCTGTGTATAGTAGTCAATCAGCTTCCAACTTCAGCTTGTTCAATTAAGGTGATTGTAAAGTCTCACTTTTTTTTTTAATAACAAACATGTTATACGTACCTTCTCTGTGCAGTTGGTTTGCACAGAGCAGCCCAGATCTTCCTCTTCTCGGGTCCCTCTTTGTCCTCCTGGCCCCTCCCTCCTGTCGAGTGCCGCGACAGCAAGCAGCTTGCTATGAGGGCACCCGAACCGAATCACAAATCCGTGTGTCCATTCAGACACAAAACCCTGGAGCCCGCCCTGCCCGCTCTCTCTTCTGATTGGCTAACTGACTTTGATTGCCAGATGCGGGTGCCAATGGCGCCGCTTCTTTGTCTCAGCCAATTACAAGGAGAGTCCCGGATGGCTAAGACAAAAACATATTTGGGGGCACACCCTAAAATGCGTTTAAATTCAAGATGGTGCTGCTATAAGACCAACAAACAGTACAAAACAGATTACAGCGCACACATACAAGAATGACATTTATCCTGCAAGGCTATTTAAAAACACCTGAACATATTCAAAAAAATACGGGGGTTTGGTCACACTATATGATCATATAGTGCTAAGCCCACTTACTGCTACAAAGTACCCCGAATTAGTGTGTCATACCCTAGTAATAGAATGAAAGATCCTGCGTCTCAACCATGGGAGCCAAACTCCTCTATGTGGGAGAACTGAAGGATGGCTAAGACACACGTGAACATCGCTGGAGAGAGATGGGGCTCAGATAAGTAATTAGGGGGTGCTGAGGGGGCTGTTACATGCAGAAGTCTTTTATCTTAACCACTTGCCGTCCGCGCTGTAGCCAAATGACGGCCACAGCGCAGACCTGAATTTTCGGGAGCCCGTCATATGACGGCCTCCCGTTTGCACGCAGGGCTCGGTTTCCGGCCCCTTACAACGTGATCAGCTGTCAGCCAATGACAGCTGATCACATGATGTAAACAAAAGCTCGGTAATCGTTTTTTTTTTCTCCCCACGCTGACAGAGTGAAGAGAAAAAAAAGCCGATCACCGGCTTATCTGCAAGGGACATCAGTCCCGAGGAGGAAGAGCAATTATGCCTCATCTGTGCCCACCAGTACCCCCTGCCAGTGCCACCTGCCATTGCCACCTGCCAGTGCCCACAGTGCCTACCAGTGCCACCTATCAATGCCCTTGAGTGCCACCTATCAATGCCCACAAGTGCCACCTATCAGTGCCCACCAGTGGTGCCAATCAGTGCCACCTAGCAGTGCTGCCTATCAGTGTAACCGCTCAGTGCCCATTATTGCCACCCATCAGTGCCCATCACTGCCACCCATCAGTGCCCATAACTACCACCTATTGGTGCCCATCAGTGCCGCCTCATCAGTGTACATCAATGAAGGAGAAAAATTACCTGTTTGCAAAATTTTATAACAAAATATAAAAAAAAAAATAATAATAATTTTTAAATTCTGTCTTTTAAAATTTTTTTAACAAAAAAAATAAAACCCGAAGAGGTGATCAAATACCACCAAAAGAAAGCTCTATTTGTGGAAAAAAAATATAAAAATTTCATTTGGGAACAAGCATACCCGCGTAATTTTCATTCAAAGTGCATCAGCGCTGAAAGCTGAAAATTGGTCTGGACAGGAGGGGGGTTTAAGTGCCCAGTAAGCAAGTGGTTAATGCATAGAATGCATTAAAATTAAAAAAACCTTCTGCCTTTACAACTCCTTTAAACTTCTCTGCACTCTCAAGTTTTAGTAAATAAACCCCATGCATATTTTGCAAATGTTTGCGGTACAAAAAAAAAAATTAGTTTTAAAAATAACCAATCAAACTTCAATCAATAAATATGTTTTACTTTGAGTTTTTTTTTTTTTTTAATCAGCATCATATAATTTAGAACAATGGAAAAAAATAACTTCAGTAAAACAAAGCAAAGAAATTCCAACTAAACTTGTGCCCATCAAAGTCCCCTTATATCGGAATCACCCTTACATCAGAGTCCCTCTTACATCACAGGGCCAGATGAAAACTTGAAGCAGGCCAAATTCAACCCATGGTCCATAGTTTGGAGACCCCTGACTTAGGCTGGCCATACATCGAGCAAATTTCTTTCCCGCAACCACGGGTTGCAGGAAAGAAATTCGCTCAATTCCCCCCCATGAACACAGACAGTGTTGATGTGAGAGTCCCTCCTGCCAGGCCATTGTCTTGTACTGGCGAGGGGCGGGGGAAGCCATCTCTGCCGGTAGTAGACAGTGATTATTGCTAGCAGCTATAGCAGCCGCTAGTGATAGTTGCAGGTAAAACCCGGCATGCTGGTTGTACCCAAGTTGATCGATCAATCAGCTTGGTATATTCAGCCTGCCCATACACGGTTTGAATCTCAGCCGGTTCAACAGGAACTGCCTTAACAAATTGGTGAATTGGCCCGAAGAACGACTTAGCAGTTTATCCAAGCTTTTGCAGAATTTGAAG
Source organism: Lithobates clamitans (assembly GCA_037952925.1). Classification (NCBI taxonomy): domain Eukaryota; kingdom Metazoa; phylum Chordata; class Amphibia; order Anura; family Ranidae; genus Lithobates; species Lithobates clamitans. The sequence continues at coordinate 3,435,958 of JBBGZY010000842.1, read as the reverse complement.
CAAGCCCAAAGTCTCTGGTCACATGGTGGAATCCAATGGAGACGTGTTTAATGTTAGTGGTGGGTAGCAGGAGCCTGCAGTGAAGGATACACAGCACACAAAGTGAAAAGACCTTGAAGATATAGCTAGAAGCACTGTAAGAAATCCCCTGAATCTGACTACAAGAGAATTTTTTTTTTTAAACACATAAAATGAATGGTATATTTTGCTTTTGCATAGTGGCGTTGTTTACTGCATAGCATTGGCAAATCACTGGTCGATTGTATTTGTAGCATGGAATTTTTTTAAAGGATATGTCCAAGTAATATCTACATTTATACACAAACCTCAATCCCCCCCTCTAGATCATATTCTAGCATTCTGTTTTTCTTTAACCTCGTAAAAAAAACAGCTTTTATTACTCCCTGTGACATTATCGGGTTTTTAAAGTTCTTGCAAGGGGAAGCTGCTTGGAGCTCAGTTACCATTCAAGTAATACACCAAGTATACTCAGGGCCGGGACAAGGGGTGGGCAGGAGGGGCGGCTGCCCTGGGCACTGTGGTTTCATGTGAGGTGGGGGGGGGGTGCTGAAATAAGATTGAGGGGAAGGGAGGGGCAATTTGGGGGGTGGGGGGCAGCAGGGGGTAAGAATTGCTAGGTGTGGTGATTAAGGGGACAGGGGAGAGGATTTGTGCTAGGAGGGGACATTTGGAGGCTCTGTGCTAGAAGGGGTGACTTTTTTGGGGGGAGGGGCATTTGTGTTGGGGGATTTGGGAAATGGAGGGCAAACATTTGTGCTGGGAGGGGAGATTTCACCAAGGGGTGGGAGGTAGGCAGAATTGTAGTGGGGGAATTTTTGCTTAGGGGGTAATCATGCAGATTACTGCTCAATTTTCTAGGGGGGCTTTTTGCTGACACGTAATGCTCATACATGTTGAGGGGGGGGGCGCAGTTTGGCATGTTCGCCCTGGGCTCTAGATGACCTTGTCCTGGCACTGAGTATACTCCAAGAGCTACATCCACCAAGAGCCCTTTCCCTACATATACTGGGTGGGATTGCAACCAGGCAGAGCTGATGACACTGCTTGGGATTTCAGTGCAGAAGAAGCACTATGTTATCAGACAGGAAGTTGGGTGCACACTGGATTTCTGACAGATCACCAGGCATTTTTCTGTACTTGCAGCAGTTTGAAAAGGATTAAACATGAGGGAATGTGCATGAGTTGCAGGAATGACACCAAAACAACATTGTCCATTGTGGCTACATGTAAGGACATCCATCAAAGAGGCGTGAAAGGAACTCCAGGAAAAAGCATACCCTTATGTATGTTATTATATAAAAGACATTTCCAGCTAAATCATATTATGGTAATCAAAAATCTATTGTTTTTGGCATATATTCAGTTCGCTTTCTTTTGCAGCTAGTCATACATGATCTCTGCCATACTGTGGATAATAACTCCTCCAGTGTGAGATTAATGGAGATTGTGTTCATTACTGTCTCTTTATTAGCAATGAATGACCTTTACAAGTGCGCTAAGAGCACTTCACCCACAGACATTCTTACATCTTACATACAAAAGAAACAGGCTCAGTAAATATTATACTCATTTGCGATGAATACTGTGAAAATGCCATTTACTTTGTGACCACTGAGTCTGGCAAAATCGTGTGCTTGTAGTACTGTTGTGTAGTGCTCACCCCACGAAGGATCTGCTAGATGCATTGGGTCTCCTGTTCTTCTGCACACAACTGGGTGGAGAATATTTATTGCAGATGCATATGAAGTACCCTGGATGTGGAATGAAAGCAATGATACAGTAAACAGTTAAAGGGGTTGTAAACCCTTGTGTTTTTTCACCTTAATGCACCCTATTCATTAGGGTGAAAAACACCTGGCAGTGACCGGCCCCCCCAGCCCCCCCTGTTCTACTTACCTGAGTCCTGGAATTTCCCACGCCGGAGACGCACTCTTCCTCTGCCTGGGGTTCACGGCTCTTGATTGGATAGATTGATAGCAGAGCAGCCATTGGCTCCCGCAGCTGTCAATCAAATTATTATTTTTTTTTTGCATTTTAGTGTAAATATGAGATCTGAGGTCTTTTTAACCCCTGATCTCACATTTAAGAGGTCCTGTCATGCTTTTTTTTTCTATTACAAAGGGATGTTTACATTCCTTGTAGTAGGAATAAAAGTGACACATTTTTTTTTTTTTTTTTATAAGAACAGTGTAAAAATAAAAAATAAAAGGTAAAATAAATAAATACCCTTACTAAAGTGTGCATGCGCCGTAGACATTGATGCACGGCTTTATTGTAAATATCTCCTAAACCATGGAGGTTTAGCACCTTCAGGTAAGCCTTAATATAGGTTGTACAACCACTTTAAAGGCAATTTTTTAATTTTAATTTTATAAAAAACATGCCATACTCACTTGCTCTGTGCAGCAATTTTGCAAAGAGCAGCCCCGATCCTCCTCCCTTCTGGGGTCCCCAGCCAGTGTTCCTGGCCGCTCCTTCTTGCTGAGTGCCCCCACAGCAAGCAGCTTGCAATGGTGGCAGCCAAGCAGGCATGCTCTAAAGCCACTGCTATGTGTATCCATTCACATGCAGAGCCACTGCTCAGCCCCGCCCCTTGTCCCTCCTCATTGGCTCCCACTGCTGTCTCAGCCAATGAGGAGGGAGAAACCCCGGAGAGCAGAGGCTCGTGATGGGACACAAGTAAATATTGGGGGGGAGGTTGGCTGCTGCAAACAGGTTTTTTTACCTTCATGCAATGAATGCATGAAGGTAAAAAACCTTGAGCATTTGGAACCACTTTCAAGAAAAAAAAACAAAGGATTTTTTAGAAGGATTGATGTAAATAAATGTGTGAGCTTAGTGTCACTTTAAAGTGTTAGTTCATCTTTACCAAAAAAAAAAAAACTGCCTATGCAAATAAGGTGTCTGTATATAAAAACAAACTGTGCAGCTCTGACTAAAGTTGAAAAATACCCTTGCTATAGGTGTAGGCCTTTTCTTTAACTCATGAAGCCTGACTGGAATGCTCCCAGAACGTTGCTAGGATGTTGCTAAGTGAGGCCTAGTCGTTGCTGCTCACCTCCTCCATCACAGGAGTGAGCTTTGAAACACTGAGCTCAGAGGTACTGCATCAGCGGATAGACAGCGCATGTGAGGGGGCTTTATTCAGAGAAAAAAATTAGTAGCAACAACTAGATCTTACTTAGCAACATCCTAGCAACATCCTGGGAGTATTCCAGTCAGGCATCATGAGGTAGATAAATGGCCTACACCTATAGCAAGGGTATTATTCAATTTCAGTCAGAACTGCACAGTTTATTTTTGTCTACAGACACCCCATACCTGCATAAGCATTTTTTTTTTGGAAAGATGAACTAACCCTTTAGGTACAAGAATATGTTTTGGTTGCAGACTCCTGTCTTACTTTGCACAGTAGGATGGGAGACGGAGGGGCAGCAAGTACATGTCTGGCATGCACATGTCCTTATAGGGAACATGCTGACAGGAGGAGAGAATATAGTTACATAGTTAGCAAGGCTGAATAAAGACACCAGTTCCTCAAGTTCAACCTGAGTGAGTGTGCGTGACTACAATTGTCCCTATCCCTGTACATTGTGTCTCATTAAGATGCTCAGAATAGAGTGACAAGAGATGATGGGCTTGATTTACTAAAGGCAAACAGACCATGCATTTTGCTCCAGAGCTTAGTAAATGAGCAGAAGCTCTGCTGACCACCATCATCCAATCATGTGCAAGCAAAAATGCTGTATTGAATTTTTTTTCTTGCAGGTGATTGGGTATTCTTTGCAGTAAAGGTTTACCAGATTTACTAAGCTTTGGAGCTACTGCACTTGCAGAGGGTGACTGCACTTTGCAAAGTGTGTAGTCTATTTGCTTTTAGCAAATCAACCCTGGTAACTTATTAGTGTGTTAGTGCTTCTTTATTGTCCAAATCGCAGACCCCAAGTGGGGAGATGACACCGCTGTATTCCTTCATTTTATTGGAGAAATGTGTCACCTTCGTTGGCCATACTATCTAACCAAAACGGTCTGGCCACACTTACAAATCCTCTGGCAGTTAGGCCAGCTCACCAATGTGTACTTCCACCATGTTTTCCGCTTGGCTGGAGTTCAGCTTTAATACATCCTGTGCTCTAGTTTTGTGAGTAGCAGACTGTGATAAATACAGTCTTTAGAGAAATGATCACATTTTGCTTTCAGTTAATTCCCACTTCGTGATTTGTGTCCTAACTGCTGAATAAAATACGTTCTGCTAGCTATTAATGATAATTAACGCTAATTAGAAATCTTTTTCGTCGTCACACAGGCAGGCAAAAGCACACGCCATGTAATACCGTAAGGTTTGTGTTCCTGTCCCTGCAGTAATCGAGCCAGTGTTTCCGTGCACTTTATTAAAGTCAAAAATTGTGCCACGGAGGCTGAATGGTAATGAACTGAGGGTTCCTGCGGAACGGTTACAGTGTGGGAACATGTACATGACGAAAGGAGAATCGTAGCCTGTACATCATGTTCTGTTCCCTGCTTGATATCAGACAGTTCTCTGAGAGCTGGAGCTGCCGAGTTATTAACTTTATTCCACATCTGTTGAAAGTTGTCGCCAATTTCACTTATTTTAATGACGTCTTTGAAATTAGCTTTCAAGTACAGTAGGGAGAAGAGAAGGTAACTATGGCCCATGCTTTCAGTGTTGTAGATGGGGCAGCAGTGGGCTGGTTTCCTCTAGTTCCCAGGATGCACTTGGAGCACCTCACGAAGTGTCACCTCTTACAATACCACTTATGTTTCACAGAATTTCCTAGTCAAAATATTTCAATGTGCTGTAAATGTAGCACTGTCGTGTATGTTACATAATAATTATTCATCATTCCTCCTACTGCCTGTGAATGGACACAGTAGCAGAATTCAGTCGGTTGCATTAACATGAAAATCAACCTTTGCAGTTTTGTTTTCTGCGGTTTGACAAAAATGTCTGCCAGTGTTTTGTATGAAGAAATATTTTAGGAATTCATATTAGCAGTTGGAAGGAGCATTTTGGGATGGTTTATACACTTTTGCAGAAAATATATTTGTGTCAAGTATGCATCTTATTCAGATACTGAACATGTGTGATAGCTTTTTAAACAGAAATAAAGAAGTGAAGGTAACTTTATTAATCTGAGGTAAAAGTATGTTGCGCACTACTGATGTCAATAATAATGGTACCATATGGGATTATAAAAACAGCTCTATTTGCATCATGTAGTTACCCATATAAACCAATCAGAATTCATTTCACTGTAGTCAGACCACTACAAGATGGATTCTGTGCAGTCATTGTGACTGATATCTTTTGTGCTTTGCTCCTGTTTTAAAGGCTAAGTTCATCTTCCAGGGAAAATAATAAATGCACATATTTTGCAGAAAAAAATATGCATTGATTATTTTTCCCTGCAGGAGTCTGCAAAGCATTGCATCTGCAATTAGTGGATCCCTGGTGCAATGTCAGGCTCCTGTAGACATTTGTTCCAGCTTTCTTGCCTGTACCTCTGTACAAGCTTTCAGTTTGAAAACTGGAGGAAGTGTCAGTGGACTACGAGGGCACTCATTGAGAACTACAAGCTGTGTGCCATAGTGGAAGATGTGACTTGTAGTTTATTCATTCACAGATTACTTGTAGATTATAAAATGTGACAGCGGGAGGTGATCCTCCCCACGATGCCCCATGGAACCCCACACAGCCATGCTGTATAGGCTATCAGTTTGAACGCTGGAGCAAGTGTCTGTGAACTACAAGCCATCAGCCTCGGTGGAAGACGAGAAGTGTAGTTTATTCATTCACAGATCTCTAGCTGATTTCAAAATGTAAAAGCGGCAGGGGATCCTGCCTGCAGTGGCCCGCGGAGCTCCGCACAACTGAGCTGATTTTAAAATGTTACAGCCGCGGCAGAGGAGAGGATCCCCCACTTGCTGTCAATGGAAAAGTGGTGAGGGCGATAAGTGGGGCACGAACTGGTACATGATACATTTTATACCCTAAATAAGGATGTAACACGTTCCAAAGGCAAACCTGCCTTTTAAAGCGATATTAAAGGTAGATTTATTTTTTTTTAAATAACAAACATCTTTTACTTCCCTACAGTAGCACCCTGATGTTTAGGCAGGGTTGCTTTTAAATTTTTTTGCCAAGTGATAGTTGCCTTGGTCAACTGATAGGAGGTCAATTGATTTCACCCTAATTCTGGAATTGCTGCACTTCTCTCTTCTGTCACTAGATGGCCGGGTATCTGGTGGCATTAGACAAGACAAGGGCATTGCAAGTACAGATTAGGAATGAATGGGGTGTCTCAGCCAATAATGGGTAGGGATTTTCCTGGGTACCTTGGCCTGCTGGGAGAGCCTATTTATTTGGGTGGAGTCAGGTGAACAGTGTTGTGTGCCACCTGGACGGCTGTCTGGGTGGACGTGTGTCGTATTGCCGTGGGATGCTAGGCCAGAAACCTGAGGCCTATCCCGGGGACATCTGGCTGCTAGGCTATCTGAGAGCCTATCCAGAAGTAGTGCAGGGTTGGGACTGCCGGCTTGTAGTCCAACCAGAAGTAATGGTTCCACCAGCCAGGGAACCTGTCGTGGTCAGAGGTAGAGGGGAAGCTGTCTCCACAAAGGGACCATCCACCTTGCTACTGGAGACCACAGTGAGTGAGCTGAGGCCAGTACCAGAGCAGACTTCTCGCTAATCGGGGACGGTGAAGAAGTGGGAAAGCATCAGCAAAAGCCAAGTCAGGGACCCAGCGGGACAGCAGAAGTGAAGCTTGTGGAGGGCCAAGCCAGGGACCTAACATGTTAGCAGGGGTGAAGCTTGAGGAGTATCTGTGAGTGCCAAGCCAGGGACCCAGCAGTGAAGCAGGGGTGACGCTTGAGGAAGATACTGAGTGCTACAGTGAAAGAGCTCAGGGGATCCAGCTAGATTGGCTAGTGGATCTGAAGTCTAGTGAGAGAGACTGGGAGCTCGTTGAGTGAAGACCCACAGTGAGTGAGTGTGGGATAAAGAGAAATGTTTGTATTGCAGAATTTGCACACTTTTACCATTAGTAACAGCTACAAAATTGTTGCCATAGGAGACAGCAGTCCTACCATTACAGAAGTGGTGTCCGGCTGGAGGCCTTCACCTGCATAGCTGTCTACCTATAGAAGTCTCAGAGTCTGCCAATTAACATTGCATCTACCTAAGACTGTCCTGGCCCTAATCCTCTATCCCACACTTCTGTTTAAGAGACAATAAATCTCTTTGCATTCAAAAAGTGTCTGGCGCCCACCTGTTCATCTTGCATTACACCCACCATGCTTTGTAACCCACTCTACACTGAAGGATGTCAGCTGTCCTTAACCCTGGAGGTCACCATTGGGCTTCAAGAGCCCCAGGACTTTGCTACACTACTCTGTGCAGTGATTTTGCAAAGAGCAGCCCCAATCCTCCTCTTATCCCCCATACCCCATAGCAAGCACTTTGCTATGTGGGGAACCCAAGCAGGCTCGTTCCTGAGACGCTGCTCTGTGTGCCCATGCACACAAAAAGCCACGGCTCAGCCCCGCCCCCTCTCTCTCCTCATTGGTTGTGATTGACAGCAGCAAGCACCAATGTAATGTAAGTATTGGGGGGGGGGGGCTGCTGCACACAAAATGTTTTTTACCTTCATGCATAGAATGCATGAAGGTAAAAAACCTTGAGCCTTTAGAACCACTTTAAGATGTATCTGAGCAGATCTGCTATATTTTTGGCAACACCGAGCCCCTTCAGACTACTGTGATGCAGCAGTGAGCAGTAAAACTCATAATCATAATGAATGGCAACCCGACAAACCTAGGCAGTTTAAGCATTAATTATCTGTGCATTGTGGTGCACTGTGTTGAAAAAATAGTGCCCATCCATTATGAATGAGTTGCAGTGCATCTAAATGAATGAGCTGCCGTAAAGTGGTTCTAAAGTCTAAAATCTGCATTAAGGTTAAAAAAAACATCCCACTACCTGTCCTACCTCCCACGTCCCTAAACACTTATTTCGCAACATGTCACCGCTAGAGCACTGTCTACAACGCGAGCACCGCTCCCCTAACTTCCTGCTTTCACAGAAAAAACTGAGTGCAGTGGAGCCATAGGATCCTGCTGCTCTCAGTCAAACTCCTTGGAGAAGGAAGCGGGGGCATGGCTTACTAGCGCTGTGTGTATCAATGGAAGCTTGGCTCGGGAGTGCACATAAAGGGGCCATTGTTAGCAACTGAGTTTCTACAGGGGGCACCCAGAGAAGACCTGCCTGTTAAATTTCAACAGCATCAGGGATCTGTCATGTCATTTAGTGGTGGTATTGCTTCAGTTGCTCAGTGACATATTTTATGTTGTTGTGAACAAAAATCAGCAAGAGGTTTGGGTTGGTGAACATGGGCAGCTTGTTCACCTGTTTGGTGAGCATAGGACTGGCTAGGTTTTCTGATCAAACTCATGTTCAACTCAAACGCAAAGCTCATCTCTAGCAGTAAACATTGCTTGCTTGTGGCATGTAGTGAAATGTAGCAGACCCATACTTCATGATGCAATGGAATTTACTGCTTGTAGATGTACGTATACGATACCTGTGTAAAATGTGTAAAAAAGCTCTCCAAGGACACATTGAGTTGTGATAACAAAGGAAACCTCTCCCAGATGACGTCTCAGACAGTTTCCCTGCTAAATGGAAATCAGTTTCAACGTCACTATTTACTGATAAATATAGCAATTATACTAAAACTTTATGATAGTTTCATCATAGCAAGTAGTGAATATGCTGTATTCAATGTGAACACAAACGATTCTCCATACTGAACTCTGATTCCCTTTGACAATCTAAATCCATAATAATAAGAGACATTTTTTAGATATTGCACATGTTGCATTTTAGATACACTTGACTATTGTATAACAGATGTACTCTGCTTACTCACTGCTGCCAGACCAACCCCCCAGCTCCTAATTACCCATACCTTTACCCAATAATTGAGACCACACCAAGCTGGAGTAATTATCGGCCGTAGCAGCCATTTTATTAACACTCAAATAAAATTAACATTAATTGTATAAACATCTGTTAGATCCACCCCCATCAGTTAAATACTCACGTTGGTCTTTGCAGGAAAAAAAACCCAACCTTGCCACTCTCCGCTCTGGCACTGCGGTACCATAAACTGAACTAGGCCTCCAGCTGACATACTAGCTCGGAGACAACAAACCACTTACCGCAGTGCACCAAATTCCAGCTAAACCACCGTTAGCTGGAATACCACCAATGGGTCCCGAACTCTTCCATATCCGGGGTTTCTTCCTTCACCCGCAAAAACCAACACCCCTCCTCTGCCACGACATCCACTGCTCTGTAGAAGACAAAATCACGTGGATTAACACAAAATCCACCGTACTTACCGCAATCGGGGAGGGAGAGTGGGAAGCTTGCTCCTCCTGCCACACTGAGCTGGGGGGGGACCCACACTCTCCTAAATGAACCTCTGCTCCTCTCCATCCCCCTGTGCCAATCCCCTTCCTCTTTACAAAAAGCTTACTTGCAGTTGCCCACTGTTAACCATGTCATGCCCGTCCTTTGTTAATTTCTTTCTTTTATTTACTCTGGGCTTCTCTTTCTCTGTTGCTTTTTTCGTTTCTTCCCTTCACTACCTCCCTTTTCTACTGGAGACCTCAATCTGGTCCTCCAATGGAGTAAGACTTCCGGATATGGAGGAGCATGTGACTTGTGTAATGTGACTATGCTTAGACCTGAGTAGTCAATTACCATTCCTGAACAGCAGACATCTACCTGGGTAAGGTATGACAACATGTTACACCAGAGTTTAACCAGGGTGGCAAGCTACAGTGGGGAGGTGGCATTGGAAAGTGGTTTGGTTTATACACCTTGCTGTGGGGTAGACTATCAGCATGCACTGTCACTTTGTCTTGAATGGAGACGGAGCACTTAAGTGTGCTTAAAGTAGGCCAGCATTCCTCATCTCTGAATACCTTTGTGAGTTGAATTAATTTCCTGTAATGCATAATCCACCTATGCCTCCTGATATGTAGCTTCTCCACTACTGCATAGGTACTATGTTTAAAGCAGATCCTGAGCCAAAACTACAAGATGAATTGAACAGACAATTATTAGTTAAAAAAAGATTACATTTAAAAAAAAAAAAAAAAAACAGCTTTTGCTGCAATATATACATTTAATCTAGAGATTTACCCACAGTGCTTTTTTTTCTGCCACTTGATGTCCTCAATATGATGGGCAGAATCATTCAACTCACTTCCCCTGTTCCTTGGACACCCTGGATCCACTCCTAGCCTGTGACTGGACAGTGGAAGGAAAAGCAGCACAGTGATGAGCTCAACTCTGTCACTCTGCGCTTTCCTCCTATCAGCATGTCAACAAATGAACTGATTGGCTCCTTGTGTTGTGTCTTGTTCTCACACTTTAACCCTGGTCACAAAGACTGCAAGAGGATGATACCAGGTCTAGTTGAACTAGATGGACTTTTTTCAACCTGACTAACTATGTAACTATGTAAGTTTAAATTCAGGGGCTTCTTGTATTTAAATCCACATTTAATGTTGCATTAATGATTACAGAGCTGCATTAATTTGTTCCTGGAGATCAGCTTTTTAAGAATGCTCAGCCCCCACCATCTTCAGATCTTGCAACATTTTACAGTCCTGCCATGGTTTTTAGATGTATTTCAGTTCATATAATTTTGTATTCATTGATAGCATTAGGAAATTCTGAAGCAGTCTGCATAATCCACAGTACCTACCAGGTGGGACGCTATCCCAGAAGTCTACCAACTATTATTTGTACTGCAGTCATGCTCAAAATGGGCAGTTTTGGGTGAAAGCTTCTTAACCTGTTAGGATGTTTTTGGGAACAAAACACGGGCATCCAGCGGAGACACACATAAATATAGAGAGAACATGCACATAGTTTACAACCTAGGAACTGATCCAATGACCCAAGCACTGCATGCCAAGCATAAAAAAAAATGCTTATCATTGTTTTGGTCTATGCACATTCTGAAGTAAAAAAAAACAACATACATGGCTTATGTAAACATGAAGCGACTTTCTTATAAAGTGCAGTAACCATTAGCAATCAGATTTCATTTTTTATTTACTTGGTTATGTTAAAATTAAATTATGATATTCTGATAAATACATATGCCTGATGGTATGTGCACCTGCGTGTTGTTAATGCCTCGGAGCCTAATAAACAGGGGCAATCCGTAGGTGTGGATATGATGTGACACTGTCAGATAATGTCTATTGCTAAGTATTCAGCAGAAGCACCAAAGAATTTCATCAATGTAAGGAATGCCAACGACCTTCCAAATGCAATTTTTTCTGAATGACCGGCAGCCATAAATGGATACTCTTTCCTAAACTGTTCCCCTGGCTGCATATTTCTGATTGTTCTTTATACACAACCCTATTAAATGAGTCAGTGCTACAAAAATGCGATATCATGCTGCCAAAGACTAAACAAATGAACAGACATTGGAACAATATAGAAAACATGCAACTTTCTGCGTTACTCCTCTATCTATGTACCGTATATACTCGAGTATAAGTCACATTTTTCAGCACATTTTTTTGTGCTGAAAGTGCCCCCCTCGACTTATACTCGAGTCAAGCACTTTTCTGCAGCAAAAAAATTCATTTTCCAAACCAAATTTGGGGCCCCGTATCTCAGGGCCACTTGGTGCTAGGAACCCCAAATTTGGTGTGCAAACCAAGTGGAACTAGCACCATAACATATCCAAAGCTGGGGTTCCTAGCACCAAGTGGCCCTGAGATACGGGGCCCCAAAACCGTTTTGGAAAATGTCATTCTCTGCTGCAGAAAAGTGCTTGACATTTTCTGAACTGAATTTGGGGCCCTGTATCTCGGGGGCCACTTGATGCTAGAAACCCCAGCTTTGGAAATGTTATGGTGCTAGTTCCACTGGGTTTGCACACCAAATTTGGGGTTCTTAGCACTAAGTGGCCCCGAGATACGGGGCCCCAAATTTGGTCAACTGTGTCCATCTGCAGCAATGTCATTTCGGGACACTTTGGGTTCAGAGACTCCAAATTTTGGCTGCAGCTCGGGGGCATCTAGGAACCCTTAACTACCGAGTTTGAAGTTCAGGGGACCTATGGCTGCAAATGGGCACAGTGAGGCATGCAAATGGGCACAGTGATGCTGCAAATGGGCATTGTTGACCCTCTTTTCCACTTACAGTAACTGTGCATTTCTCACCCTCGTCTTATACTCGGGTCAATAAGTTTTTCCCATTTTTTTGTGGTAAATTAGGGCCTCGACTTATACTCGGAATGACTTAAACTCGAGTATATACGGTATCTATCTATCTATCTATCTATCTATCTATCTATCTATCTATCTATCTACACCCAGTATGTGTATACAGTCACATAACGATAAAGTTGTTGGCTGATTACAGCTAGAAATAGATCTCCACTGACCCGATCCAGTCCTTCAAGAGGCAACACTGTAAAAACTTTAGGGAAGGACTAGAAATGCTATTGTGATTTTTTTAGTGTGTGTCCCCAGTGCAGAGATATTGTATAACAAAAAAAAAAGTTGTGGGTAGCTGGGCAACAAAATCCCACTCTGCAGGCAGGGTGACTTTTGAGGAACATTAGAAACACATTTTTTTTTTCTTTTGCTATGGGGATGCCTTGCACATGAAGTTGCAGATGCAGTAGGATGTACTCCTTTAAAAGTGACATTTTGTGTTTACAAAAAGCACAGGTGGATCTGTCATTTAGTGCCACTGAATAACAGGTACCTAGCCAGCTTCATTTTGTAAACAAACTAGGGGATCTGTCATTCAGCAGCAGTATAATACTGCCTCTAAATGACAGATCTCCATCGGTTTCTGTGGAGATTCCTGGTCAGGGATCTTCAAACTACGGCCCTCCAGCTGTTGCAGAACTACAACTTTACAGTTGTAAAACTCTGACATTCACAGACATGACTAGGCATGATGGGAATTGTAGTTCCTGAACAACTGGAGGGCCATAGTTTGAAGACCCATGTTCTGGGTGATATCCTTGACCAAATATGTCACCCATTGACAATGTCCTCGAATGTAAATGTAACATCATTTACATATGATGGATAGGGGTCCCTGCTCTTTTTCAGGGTAGACAATGCTGCAGAAACTGCAACCAACACCACTGTACCTCAAATTAATTTACTTCTTGCTTAGCATTAGCTCTTGTGTGTTCCCTCCTAGATCACATGGTTGGGTGCTCTGTGGTCCAAAATGTTTTTGTGTAACGTAGAGTTCAGGGCTGACATATAAGCATTTAACATCTTTCAAGTCTGTAGTGTAGGTCAAGGAAGCTTCGAGAGCGTGCCAAGTGTATGGACCTAAATCTGTGCAGTAATCATTTAGAAAAGTTAAAAGAACCAAACTTCGATGATTTACTAAATGATGATAAATGTTATTCCTTTTTTTCCTCGTCCAAATGTCATAAAATGCAGTTTATGGGTTGCTGGGGAAGACTTGTGAGTGCTGATGAAACCCATTTGAAATTACAACTCAACCTTTTTTCTATTATTTTTCGCAGCAGGTTACTCATGGAAAATCTGAAAAATGTCAAATGCAAGGCAATACACTGTTATGGCAGAGTGGTATTTCAACCAGCTCTTCAACACAATGAGCACTTCATCCTTCAGTGTTATAAGATTCCAAGTCCATGCTCCATCAGCCTCCTGCAGGATAGGAACAGCTGCTGGGGATTGTGGCAGCTGTGCTTGGTCAAGATAGCTGAAGTCAGCTTACTTAGTGTCACATCATTTCTGCATTTAAAACAAATGGAGGATTTTTTCAAGAAGCTGCAGGGAGGATTGTTGGGAGTGGAGTCACAAGGGCTTATAACTGGGTCATACCAAGTACTATAATGGTAATGGGATTATGCTTTTTGCTATATTTCTTTAAGAAACAACTCCAGGCAACAAGACAATTCAATCAGTAAACAACTAAGCTTTTCAGGACAAATTGCAAATGTGGTAAGGGAGCCTTTCTCAAATAGGGTCCTGTGGTTACTACTGTTCCTTAAAGGATGAGTTCACTTTTGGGAACATGTAACATGTTCCTGCTTCTGAAACTGCTCCTCAATCCCCCACCTTCCCTGTGACAGCGAGCTGGGGATCTTCTCTCCGCACTCACTGTCACAAATTGAAAAGAGGGCTTACGTGCGGGACTTCGCCCACCATTATGGCTTGTGCAAAGATGAGCCTATGGGCCCTGTCTGGGCTTAGAGTCCTAGCAGAGCCTGTCATCATATCTGCACTAGCACAGGTGACTTTCCATGCACATGCAAAGACATAGTATGTTTTGGGCTCCCCTGCTACCAGTCTTTGCGCATGTTTGGGAGCCCTGTGGCACATATGCTCACATGCAGGGGGCATGGCAGACCTAGCCAAGAAACATCGAAGTGCTGTTTTGCAGCACAAATAAAATACTTTGCTGAAAATTTGTAAGAGAGGGAGTATGGAGGAGGCAGGGGGGGGGGGGGACAACATTAAGTTTAGGGTGAAGGTCCACTTATTTTGAAAAGCTCTTAACACTTAAAGTTTGCCTTTTAGTTAATCAATTATTAAATTCCTAAGCAGAAAGTTCTAGGCATGAATAATCCTGAAGCCTCTAGGTACTTGGGAAGCATGGTATTATAATGCACAATAGATCTATGTGTATGTGTTTGTGATACTGCAGCTTAATACATCACACCCATGCTCTGACCATATAACCGCACAATACATTTTATACTGGTCAATTTGACATTTCAGTTTAATGTTACAAGGTACGTCCAGGTCATGAAGTGGCTATGCTGGTAAAGGAAACAATAGCATTAAACGTTCAGCCAATTCAGCTTAACCACTTGCCTACAGGGCACTTTTACTGCATTCCTGACCAGGCCAATTTTCATCTTTCAGCGCTGTCGCACTTGAATGACAATTGCGTGGTCATGCAACACTGTACCCAAACAAAATGTTATCTTTTTTTATTCACACATATGGAGCTTTCTTTTGGTGGTATTTAATTACCACCATTTTGTTAAACAAATGGAAAAAGACCGAACATTAAAAAAAGTTTGTTATAAAATTTTGCAAATGGGTAATTCTTCTCCTTCACTGATGTGCACTGATGAGGCTGCACTGATGGGCACTGATAAGGCGGCACTGATGGGCATTGATGAGCACTGATAGGCTGCACTGATGAGGCGCCAGTGATGGGTACCGATGAGGCAGGACTGGTGGGCACTGATGAGGTTGCACTGATGGGCACTGATTGGCTCTTTACCTCAATCTGTGAGCAACAGTGTCTTCCGAACACTGTGATCAAAGAGCGTACCGCTCGCGCTCCGCAGTGGGCGCACGACAGATGCAATCACAGGAGGCTGTGACGGCCTCCCTGAACTTGCCGCCTGTGCTGTAGCCATCATTTGGCCATAGTCCGGTCGGTAAGTGGGTAAAGCAGACCATCACTCTCGCAATCAACATTGACTATTTGTAATCCCTCTGCTGCTAGCATTAGTAAACAGATAGGAAAGTATATTATATTTACTTGTGTAAATGTACACTTGTTTTATTGTACATTTCTTAAGTTACTTCCTGGTTTCCATGCCTAGGCAAATTATGTCATACATTCCAGGAGTCTTCAGGAAAGGAGGAGAGGTTTTTCTCAGCTAAGCACACCCTCCTGCCTGCATGCCTGAGCTAATAGCAGGTGGATTCTAGGAGTTAAATGATATATGAATAACCTGCCCTTACTTAAGCTTTCTATGGGCAGAAATGCTAGCGGGGTGTTTTTCAAAGTGATTTCTCAACAAAATAAAACATGAAGACATGGATGAATGGGTGAGTTGGCTTTGAATATTAAAAATAAATGTAATAGTGTTTAATAGTTAAATAGTTTTTCATTTGAGCGGTTTAAATGCAGTTTAGTTCTGCTTTAAGAAATCACTCTATAATTTAACTGCAAAACATGTACTTAATAAGATAGGAAACAGTAACTTAAAGTGATTGTAAAGGTTCTTTGTTTTTAAAAAAAACAACAAACATGTTATACTTACCTGCTCTGTGTAAGGGTTTTTCTCCTTTTCTGGGGTCCCACGACGGCACTCCTGGCTCCTTTTCATCGAGTGCCTTCACGGAGAGCCGCTTTCCATGGGGACACTCATGTGGGCACGCTCCTGAGTCCTGAGGCTGTGTCCATTGACACAAACAGCACGACTTGGCCACGCCCCCGGCTCCCGTTGTTACTGGATTTGATTGACAGCAGAGGGAGCCAATGGCTCCCGCTGCTATCAATCTATCCAATAAGAACCCGAGACCGTGGCTGGAGCTACTGGGCTCATCCTCGACGCTGGAACGATCGGGTTCAGGTAAGAAAAAGGGGGGCTCTGGGGGGCTGCTGCAGCACAGAAGGTTTTTCACCTTAATGCATAGAATGCATTAAGGTAAAAAAAAACCTCAAGACTTTACAACTCCTATTAACAGTCATATCTTATAATACTTTAATAATCTGAAAATTGAGTGGCTATTAGGGGTTACTGCACATAGTCAATGCTCTATGTGCATCTTCATTCCTTTTTTGTACTGGCATATTAAATAGGCCTGTTATTGCTATATATTGGTGGGGCATTTTTTCAGGATACTATATTAAACTATCCCTTGACAGGCAAACAAGCCATTCGCATACACCGATATAAAAAGAAAAAAACTCTAAAGCACGATCTGGCAAAAGTCTGCATTTTATCTTGAAGACTTTGGTAGCACTGGATTTATACTTATTTATGTTCAATTTACAATCTTGACTTGGTTTCATATAAACGATTTATGGAAATGATAAATGCACATTTACTTCATTGTTTTAATTAACATTTCTCTTCTTGGAAATAGGGGAAATAAGAAAGCCCGGAGCGATAGAATGGAATTCATAGGCGCAGGGAGTACATGACGGTGGTAACAGGGAGTGTATTAGGAGAGGGGTGGTATTATGGAGCCGAGGGGGTGGGGCTAGAGGAGGTAATAAATTGAGGCCCCGCCTTGGGACGGATCACCAGAGCGAGGGGAAAAGTTGGAAGAAGCATGGCTGACGTAGAGAGGTTACTGGAACAGCTCCGGGAGGAAGCGGAGGTGCGGGGTTCAGCATGGCTCCAGGATACGTTGGGTTCGGCCCTGCAATGCCCGGAGACTGAGGCAAGTGTGGGCGTTAGGAGTGGCACACGGGCGCGCAGGTCAGGGCCGCCTGAGCGGTTCTCTCTGAAACATCAGGCAGGATCTCAGCGGCAGTTGGGTAGTCACGGTACGGGACACCCAGCAGGCCCACCGGCGAAACATGCGATGGGGGTGGACAGCGGTAATCCAGTCAGGACACCCACCGGGCTGAGGAGATTGTTTCTGGGGTGGCAGGAAGGACTTGGAGCCGCGGCGCGGCCTACTAGGCAAGGAGACATGGAGAGTGCGAGCCCGCCCCCAGGATGATGTAACACGATACTTGCAGCATGAAGAGGAGTGCTCCTGGAAGGGTCCCCAGGCCTTCCAAAGCCTCGGCAGGGGATTGAATGAGGATCGATCGAGGGCGGCCTGGGAGGGCACCAGAGAGGGCGGAAGCCCGCAGGACTAAGGTCTCCCACACCGGTCCTGGCAAGGTGGTCAGGAAGTCTGCGAGCGGTTTCGCTGCGCGGAGGTGGGGGCGGCTGTCCACAGCTCCAGCGGCAGCCACGGCGTACAGGCCTGGCGGGCTTTCAATTGAGGAGGAAGAAGATGCGGGTCGGAGTCTTCCAGGCGACTTGTCCGGGTCGGAAGAGGAGGCGGCCCCCCTTTCCAGGAGAGCGGCTATGTGGGAGAGCAGACGGTTGGCTGATGGGGCAACGCCTGTGCAGCCCGGTAAGTCACCTGTTATTGTAAATGATTTGGGATTGCCTAGCGGTAGGTCGGATGTTTCAGTAGCCAATGCAGGGGTAGCGGAGGCAGCCGGGGGGACTTCTGGTTTATTGGGTTATTTAGCGGGTATTAAGGAGTTGGTGCAGAAGTTTGAGAATGCGGAAAGGGCCTCCGCTGGGCCGGCGTCAGCCTGGGTCCCGCCAGCAGGGGGTACCGGGGAAGTCGGTACGGCAGGGGGAGGTGCAGTGACGCTGGCGGTTATGGCCGCGGTTACTTTGCCCACCTCGGAGTCGTCGGCGACTAGTGTGCCGCAGGGGTCGGAAAAGGCCGCAGTGTCGGGGGAGGCTGCAGTGAGGCAGGATATAGTCAGGCTAGATGATGTGGCCAAGTGTGAGGTTTATGTTTGCTCTAAAGGGCCGTTAGGAGCTCACCTGAAGCAGGAGGCTTGAGAAAAACTGTGGAAGTGTGAGTATGTGGAGATTTTTTCGCTGCTGCCGTTGGAAAAGTTAAATTTAGATGGAGGTACCGGTTGATCCCGAGAACGTTTGCCAACTGGTTACAGGCGTTTGCCATCATGGCAAGTGTAATTGGGGAAAAGGCGAGCACCTAACCAGTTTTTTCAGGGGGGGCAGGGGCGGCGGACCTTCGGCCCAGGGACATTCAGCCGGAAACAAAAAAGGGGTTTGTTGGTTTCAAACAAGGAAAAGGCCTTCCCGGGGAGGCTGGAAACAAGAGGGAGGACCCCAGTGATGGTGGAAAGGATGTGGCCGTTTCTCGGTAGGTATTCGGACAAAAAAGAGGCGCGTTTTGTTAGAGGAGGGTTTCACGGTAGGTTTTAGGATCCCCTGTATGTTAGATGTTATTCCCCCTGTGTCTCCCAATTTGAGATCAGCATTGCAACATCCAGAAGTGGTTTCGGAGAAACTAAAAAAGGAAGTTGCATTGGGGAGAATGGGGGGCCCCTTCCCAGCGGCGCCAGCCGATTTGCTGGGGGTTGTGCCAAAAAAGGAGCCTAACAAATTTAGGCTCATTCACCACTTATCCTTTCCAAAGGGTGGGTCGGTGAATGATGCCATAGATCAGGAGGCGTGCTCGGTGATGTATACATCATTCGATGCCGCAGTGGGATGGGTGTGCCGGTACGGAAAAGGAGCCTTGATGGCGAAGGCGGATGTAAAATCAACCTTCCGGCTGCTGCCCGTTCACCCAGAGAGCTTCCAAGTGCTGGGGTGTCATTGGAACGATGAATTTCATGTTGACCAATGCCTACCGATGGGTTGCTCCATATCTTGTGCGATATTTGAGCAATTCAGTTCTTTTGTTGAATGGGCGGTGCAGGACGTGTCGGGTGTGAATTCAGTAATTCATTACCTGGACGTTTTCTTTTGCATAGGACCGGCTTCTTCCAGAATCTGCGCGGTGCTTCTGGCCACATTGGAGCACATCGCAGACAGGTTCGGCATCCGTTAGCAGCTGAAAAGACGGAGGGACCTTGCACGGTCATCAGGTTCTTGGGCATTGTCCTGGATTTGGATGCAATGGAATGCAGGTTGCCGGACAATAAGTTAGCGGATTTGAAAAGGGAAATTGCAGGGTTGATTGGATTGCGCAAGGTGCAGCTGCGAATACTGCAATCAGTATTGGGTAAGCTTAAGTTTGGTGCCGCATTTTACCGATGGGACAGGTGTTTAGTCGCCGGTTGGCGGCAAGCACAAGTGGAATCAAGTCCTCACGGCACTTTGTGCTCTTGGTCAAAACGCACAGGGAGGACTTGAGAGTATGGCATACCTTTTTGGAATCGTTTAACGGCCGGGCGCTTTGGATGTCGGGACCAATCAGCAATTTTGACCTGGAACTGTTCACGGATGCTGCGGGGTCCACAGGTTCTGGGGCGTTTTTCCAAGGTCAGTGGAGTGCAGGTCTTTGGCCACAGTCATGGATAGAGGCAGGATTCACAAAGAATCTAGTGCTGCTGGAATTGTTTCCGGTGGTGCTGGTGGTGGAACTGTGGGGAGCATCGTTCAGGGATCTGAAGGTGCGTTTCCATGGGGACAATATGGGAGTGGTGCAGGTAATCAATAGAATTACGGCATCATCACAGCTGGTTATTAGGTTGCTACAACATTTCGTTTTGAGATGTTTGTAACTGAATGTTTTCATTCATGCTGTCCATTTACCAGGCGTAGAAAATGTTATAGCTAATGCGTTATCTCGCTTCCAGTGGGACAGGTTCCGAGAGTTGGCACCGGATGCGGAGCAGCAGGGGGTACCTTGTCCCTAGTGGTTGTCGGGGATAGCATTGGCCTTGTCGCGGGATGGATAAAAAAGTCGGTAAGTGGGGCTACATGGTCAGCATACACGAAGGTATGGCGGGAGTGGCTTGCGTTTGTTCAGGGAGTGGGCGAATAGCTGACTGGACAGGAGGTGCGGCTACTTGTGCTGTACTACATTGCCAGAAAAATGCAAGAGGGTGTGTCCGTGTCGGTTGTAAATGCAAAGCTAGCAGGGTTAGCTTTCCTGTTCAAATTGCAAGGGCAACCCGATTTCACTAAAGATTTCTGGGTACGGCAGGCGTTAAAAGGTTATTGGCGATCGGTGGTCCGGAAGGATATCAGGAGATTAGTAACCTTTGAGATTATTCTGGGTATGGTTGCACAGCTGGGGGGGACAAATGGGGGCACAGCTCGGGAAACAAAATGGGGGCACAGCTCGGGAAACAAAGTTACCTTGTTTAAAGTGGCGTTTTTGTTGGCATTTTTGGGGGCTTTTAGGATAGGAGAATTGGTTAGTCCTTCCAAGAAAGTGCAAGGGGGACTGGGGTGTCAGGAGGTGACATGTGGAGACGAAGGTTTGACGTTGTTTTTACGGAGGCCTAAGACAGACCAAGTGGGAAAAGGTAGGTTGGTACAGGTGTATCCAGTTCTGGGATCGTCTCTGTACCCGGGGCAGTTAGGGAATTTTTGGTTGTTCGTCCGGCGGTACAGGGCCCCTTTATGGTGCATTTAGATGGAACCCCTTTATCTCGTTTTCAGTTTGTGGTAGTTTTTAAGAAATGCCTCAGGGTGTTGGGGTTGTAGATAAGGATTTTTCATCACATTCATTTAGGATAGGGGCCGCTACAGAGGCAGCCAGAAATGGGATGGAGGTAGAGGCGGTTAAGCGCATTGGGCGGTGGGAATCCAGCAGGTTCCAGTCCTATGTTCGGCCCCATCTGGTGGTGGGGTTGTAGGGTAGAGAAGGGGTAGTAATCTTCAGTTTATCTAGTTGATAAAGAATACTAGTGGTCATGGTATGGTTTTGTTTTCTTCTAATTTCAGGTTTGGTTGTGGGACTGGTCTGGATAATGGGCCATTCCTACGTGTGTTGGGGGGCCTGGAGGGGGGACGTTCAATATGAGGGCAGGTAGTTGGGTTTTGATAGGTGGGAGGCTTGTATCAGGTGGTTGGCTATCCCGGGTATGTTGTGGGGTAGGTTGGTCTCGGAAGTGCATCGTTATGCGCAAAGAGACAGGCCGCCTGATGTTTTAGTCATGCACGTAGGCAGCAATGATTTGGGAATCAGATCGATGGTGGACATCACGCGAGACATCAAGTTTGATGTGTGGCGTTTAATGGAGGAATTCCCCAAGATGGTCATTGTTTGGTCGGACATGGTGGCTCGTACGACATGGAGAATAGCCAGGTCGTGGAGGGTGTTAACAGGGCCCGGAGGAAGATAAATAGGGAGGTGAGCAAGTTTTTGGTGCGGAATGGGGGGTTGGCTATTCGGCACTTGGAATTGGAGTTTGAGACTTGGAGATACTTGAGGAAAGACGGGGTGCATCTGAATGATGTGGGAATAGATATGTGAGCATTAGGCTTACAAGGTGTTTACCTTTGGGTGCTGTGGCGGGCACTGGTCTGTACAGGGGAAGGAAGATGGCAGAAGTAAGAGTTTGGGATCTATTGTTGGTATGAGTCCCGATGGTGGTTTCCAGTTAACGGAGGTTAGCAGGGAAGTGATAATGGGGGCACTGCGGTCATTGGTAGTCTCTGAGCCAGCCTGTCGGCTTGAGGCCTATTTTAATACGCTCGATAGGGACCGCAGTGTAATATTGTTATGGCCACAGATGGTTACGAAGTCCTGCTCAGACCAACGCTAGACAGATTTATGGGTTGAATAACAGATGTTTTTTCTGATATGTTTTTATGTTAATTTGAAGACATATATATATATTTGTTTAAAAAATAACGTAGGCTGCTACAGCCTTTTTTGTTAATCCAACTTTGGTGTAGTCTTAATTATTAAGAGTAAGACTATAAGGTTGGGTTATGTAAAAGGGTAGTAAGCACATCTGTTTTTCAACAGTCATGATTTATTGGTAAACATTATGCCAAGATCACATACAAATATAATCAAGCAAAAAATTGCACCAAAAAAAAAAAAATGTTAACGTAGGATACAGCTGTCACTGGCATAGAACCAAGGTACATCACATAAGGTTTCACTCGGTACCAGCCACTCTGATGACTGTACCAACCACCCTGACAGCTGGCCTGCCCTCTACTACAGTAACAGTGGCATGCTGTGCAGATTTTATGAGACCATGATGTTGGCATTGACACATAAAGTACACCATTGATCCAGAGCTTTATAATTGCCATACAGCTCATATCATATTTTCATTGCTTTTTTTTTGTATTGATCTCATTGATCCTAGCAAGGAATAGATCACAATCTGCCAGCTACTCAATGTTTGTACACCTCTTCAAACTATACCTCTCATATGCTGTATATGCGTGTTACTCATACATATGTTGAATTTTCCAAAGTGTTATTACTATGGATAGCCCCATTTTCTATTGCTCTGAAGGTGAATAATTAGCAGTACAACATATAGAAATAGGAGCAGATACAGGATATTGTCCTTAATCTTATCTTGCAATATAATGTGGCAGTGATAAAGGCAGAGAATACATACAGGACATATTAGTCCACACATACTGGTTCGTACTGTCAAGAAACTAACTGGCTTATTTAATAATGCAAGATCAATGAAAATGTGCCAACTTTAATAGCCCTGTTAGGTCAGTCATAAATGACACCTCAAAAGCATATTCCACCTTTCGTAAAAAATAATAATATACCCACACTGATTTAAAAAATGTGCATTTGTTTTTGTTTTTTTTGTTTCATTGGATTCTGCAAAGCTCTGAAATGACAACCAGCTCCTGCAGACTTTTCCTCAAGCCGCAGGCCTGTACTGAGGTACAGACCTTTTCTTACAAGGCTGGAGGTAGTATACATAAACTACAGATGTGATGATGTCACTATATTTATGCTCCATTGAAATCTATGAGGCCCTCTGCCGCAGTGGAAGATGGTAGATGTAGTCTCTCTGCCCGCACAGCCACACTGAATTCGAGAAATGACAGAAACATTGGGTAGAAGAACTCCCAGATTCAGTAAAGGGGGGCAATTTGGGGGTGGGCGGCTACGGACTGTGACCATGTTTCACGTTATACACTAAATATGGGTGTAATATGAAACAAGGTCAGAAAGGTGGTCGAAAGCTGGGTATATGCTAGTAGAATTTTGAAAGAAAATTAGTATAAACACTCTTCGGAAAATTCATATGAAAATTAAAATAATATTTAAATGTCATTCGAAAGTAGCTCAAGATTTTATTTGTTTTTAACATTTGATTTTGGAATGAGTTGGCTTTACTGAATGAAAACCACATACACTGAAATTCGTACATTCGAGAAAGATTTTCCATTATGCTCCTTCAAATTTTCTCCCCACTGTGGTCGATAACAAATGTTGATTTGACCCCAATAATGATTAGAAAAACAAACAAGCACTCTTACAACATTCTTACAACAAAAAATGTAGAACAAAATTGTAGCTTTACTCTTCAAAATAAACTTGTGCTTATGTTCCAACTTTTAAACTGGCATAGAGGTCTCTATGACTAACTCCCAAGGGCAGGGCGAAATGCGTTAGTAGGGGTGGCCTGGGAGGAGCTAAGGCTGAGGACATTCTTCACTCTTATCATTATTTGGGCTACAGTATGGCGTCTCTACATAACCCATTGTTGTGGGCTGTGGCACTTTACTAATGGTTGTTCCTCTTTTTTCACTGCCTTATAATAAAATCTCATGAGTGCAAAGAAAATTCCTTTTCGATTGGCACCGTTAAGACCCCTTTTCAGTTTTTTTTTCTTCAAAGGAGAAATCTCCCTCTATCCCAATTAGACGATCTCTCCTTATCTCTTTTGACAGCTCAAAAATGTTGCATTTCCAATCACTTTCTGTACCGGATACAATGATCACCAGGACCTGTAGTGAGGGTAAATTTTCTTAGTGGAGACACAATAAAAACATTACAGGGGTTTTAAAACTTTTTTACTCTACCCAAATCTGAAAATGTTTTGGCTTTCCATACACTTAAATGATTATTATTTTTTTTCATATTAGAGCACATATTTGAATGTTATTGCAAAAAATTATTATTTTTTGTATTCCTTTTCATCCTA
Source organism: Lithobates clamitans (assembly GCA_037952925.1). Taxonomy (NCBI): domain Eukaryota; kingdom Metazoa; phylum Chordata; class Amphibia; order Anura; family Ranidae; genus Lithobates; species Lithobates clamitans. Next base: position 3,411,477 of record JBBGZY010000842.1, on the reverse strand, counting down.
AATATTCCAACATTTCTAAAATCGGTACTAGATAATTTTGTTGATGCTGATTGCATGCTGATTGGTTTGCCTAGTCCCTGCATAGCTATATGTAATGTTGGCATAGGGATTTATTTACTAAAGGCAAATCCACTTTGCACTTCAAGTGCACTGCAAATGCACTTGACAGTGCACTGAAAGTGCACTTGGAAGTGCAGTCGCTGTAGATCTGAGGGGGGCATGCAAGATAAATAAAAAACAGCATTTTAGCTTGCACATGATTGGATGATAAAATCAGCAGAGCTTCCCCTCATTTCAGATCTTACCCTCAGATCTACAGCGACCGCACTTGCAGTGCACTTGTAGTGCAAAGTGGATTTGCCTTTAGTAAATCAACCCCATTGTCTACTACTAATACCTAAATAATCAGAATATGTGCAATGGCAGCTAGCACCAAGAAGTGCAAAACTGTACTGCAGAAACTAAAGGGTTGATTTACTAAAGGCAAATAGACTATGCACTTTAAAAAGTGCAGTTGCACTCTGAAAGTGCAGTTGCTCCAGAGCTTAGTAAATGAGGTAAAGTTTCACTTTACAAAGAATATCCAATCACATGCGAGGAATTCTTTATTAAAAAAACAGCATTTTTCCATGCACATGATTGGATGATGGAAGTCAGCAGACCTTCTGCTCATTTACTAAGCTCTGGAGCAACTGCTCTTGCAGAGCGCAACTGCACTTTGCAAAGTGCACAGTCAATTTACCTTTAGTAAATCAACCCCTAAATCAGGGGTAGGCAACCTGAGCCCTCCAGCTGTTTTGAAACTACAAGTCCCATGAGACATTGCAAGACCCTAACAATCACAGGCATGACTCTTGAAAGCAGAGGCATGATGGGGTTTGTAGTTTCATCACAGTTGAAGGGCCAATGTTGCCTACCCCTGCCCTAAATGTCTGAGGCCTCATAATGTCATACAGAAAAAATGTATGTACCGCGCTACCTGATAAGGAAGAAATAATAAAAAACAGCTGCAGCTCATAAATGTGAGATATACACAAATCAAACAGTAACTATAAAAACGTGAGCAGCACCACAGAAAGTGAATATAATGTATGAAAATTTGTACAGATAAATAGGATCAAGAGTCCATGATGGACCAAAAATAAACAATATAAGTGCCAAAAAAGTGACATAAAAAGGGTGGTAACTATATAAAGGGGTAGTAAAAATTAGTCCCAACAGTGAAGATGTGAAAACATTGAAAGCTCCGTGGAAAAACTCATCCAAACAAATAAAAAGTGAGGTAATCGGTCACACCAATAGCGACTTATGAGAAGATCCACCACCGTATGTACTAAACGCTTACCAGATGGCAAGCTTTGGATGTCTTTGTGAGACGAAACGTACGTCGGAAGGTTGACGCACTGACGTCATCGCTGACTACCTCGTCCCGAACGGGTGACTGCTAGCCGGGCGGCTGCTGCTATTGTTCGTGTCTATGCTTTTATCTACAATACGCATGTAAGTGCAATTTTTAAGCATTATTAAACGTCATTTTACTGATTTACACTATGGAGAGCACTATTTTTTTGGGTCCTGCCTACTGATCGCCCATTGGATGGAGCAACCCTGTATGTTTTTGGCCCCTCATTGAGAAGCCGTGGTGTGACGCTGCTTACCACTGATTGTCAGGCTACTTACAAGCTATCCAAAGCTTGCCATCTGGCACTTATATTGTTTATTTTTGGTCCATCATGGACTCTTGATCCTATTTATCTGTACAAATTTTCATACATTATATTCACTTTCTGTAGCGCTGCTCATGTTTTTATAGTTACTCATAATGTCATAACAGAAGAAGATTACAGCTATTACGCACTGCTTTTCCATGAAATAAATACTATGCACCTATACCTTGTCTTCATCTCCGTTTCCTTAAAAATTATTAAGCACGGTAAAAGAAACAAGCTATGACAGGTGCATGGGAGCTGCAAGTGATGGCTTCTTCTGAAAATGTTTGTTGCTAGAAACAAGTATGCAGATAATTCTATGCTCTGACTCTGACTTCCCTGACCTGAAAACTGTCAGTGACTTAAAGTATTAAACATTACAGCCACTCAACTAATATTATAGATGGAGATCAACATTGGTGGCACCTATAATTCTCTCAGGTATCTTTTAGGGCAGTGGTTCTCAACCCTACTAGTGCCGTGACCCCTTGATAAAATTTTCCAAGCTGTGGGGACCTCTAACGGTAAAATTATTTTCGTAGCGTGGGTTGTCAGCTTCCAAGAAAAGTAATGTGTGCCCCAAACCCACGGACATTTACATGAGTACCTTCTACTCGTACAGTATTAAAACCCCTATGGTATATTTTAGGATGTACCACTCCTTCTCTTGTGTTATCCTTTCTTTCCCTTTTATTTCTCTCTATCCCTATTTCTTGTTTTTATTCCCCCATTCCTCTCTTGCCATCTTTCTTGTTCTTTCACTTATTCTTTCTCTCCCTTTTTCTTTGTTCCTCCCCCTCTTTTCCGCTCCCTTCCATGTATTCTCTATTTTTATTCCTTCTCTTACTCCTTAGTGTGTGTGTGTGTGTGGGGGGGGGGGGGGGGGGGGGCGATGGGATGAGTGGCAGTGCTGGTGGGGGGTGGAATGAGTGGCAGTGCTGGGGGGAGTTCGGATCAGGCAATTTAGGTCATCTGCAGAACTGTAGTGGGGACTTTTAATGACTACTATAATCACAGGTAGTGTTACTCACTGTGTATCTGGCTTCACTGCGTCTCAGACTTTGTGGTGTCTCGCAGCAGTGACACCTATGCAGAAATCAGGAGATAGGGTCTCCTCCAGCCCCCCCACTTTACATTCCTCACCAGTCAGCTGACCTCTAGTCTCTGCCCCCAGTCATGCCGTGAACTGAATAGGTGGCTGCGAAGAGGCTGAGTGGGCAGCTGCGGGCTCCAGGGACAGCCCTTCTGGGCGGCCGCGAAATAGCTGGGAGAGCGGTGTGGGCTTCAGGAACAGCCCTGGATTCGGTGACCCCTGGAAAATCATCATTCGACCCCCAGGTTGAGAACCACTGTTTTAGGGGAATAAGGAGATTAGTACATTTCCAAATATTCTTGTGATTATATATGTCAAATTACTAGAAAAACATCCCCAAGTCAAAATCTAAGTACTTTTGTGTCCTAGGTCATCCCTGCACAGGGTTGGTTGCTTTGGGCAACTGCCAATGTTTGTACCTATGAAGTGAGAGAGGGTGGTGGACAACTTTGATGTTGCAGACATCTTTCAGGGGAACTCAATAGTGATTGGACAAAGTTTTAAGTTGATCAATATTCTACTTGAGCGTTAGTTAGCTGTGTTTGTTGGTGCCCTATAAGCATTCGATTTTTGCTGATATGGGAGACTGTCCTTTAATGGCTCCAGCCACCTTAGTCTGGTACAATGTGTGACAAAAGGGTTGGAAATTAATTGTAATTTTAGATTTTCTATGCCTCCTCACTGTCCTGTTTATAAAACACACTCACTAAGCTTCACAGGAAGCACATTTATATAAAAAGGGCCGAAAACGCTTTGTGCTCATTGTAAACAGGCTTTTGAAGGTAGTTTCCATGGTTTATACAGTCTTTGTTAAAGGTTCGCAGACAGCTATCACTTTCAAAGCAATTATCTTTGCAAATTATGTCAATTACTAATATCTTTTTTAGAGTTGCTCTACATGCCTTGATAAATATTGTGGAAGGGAAAAAAACAAAGGATGTCCTCTTCAGCTAGATAATGTTTGGAAATGTGTTCCAAGATGTATGATTTTTTATTCCTCAAAGTACACTGTTATGACAAAAGACACCATAGCCAGTTGGAGTCTGCTCCTGTTACAGAATATACCAGTGATTGAGCCAATCGATGTGTTGTAAAGCTGACCCTCTAATCTATACTGTAGTGACTCAGTATTCAATAACCACAAAAGCTTAAAATGTATTTTTCTGTCAATTTGGTGGACGAAGGCTTTTTAGACATTTAAATCATCTCTACATTACACTGTAAATGAACTGAGCTGTGTACTTAGCAAGCTTGTCTTATAACTGAATCAATAATACAGTATACTAACTGTAAATTAGTCAAGCTGGTTGGCTGTAGTGGGTTACATCACTAAGTGAGCCTAGTAAAGTGATGTAATAAGGGCAGGAAGGCAGGTGTGCCATACCCTGATGCCAACAGCGTGTAGCAGGGCAGGTATCAGCCAAACTGACAGCGTCTGTCTGGAGGGGCAGAATGCGGCCTGGCCATCTCAAACTCAAATGGGAAGATATCCAAGGAGTTTGCGAGCCCTAAGCTTTTCTTTCTTGTCTGGAACATTTCCTCTGCCACTAATACTGTCCCTGACAGATGGATGACCTGTTCCTTCGCTTCCCACTCGCGAATGCATGCCAAAACCTGGGGGCAGGGACTTTTAAAGAATCTGCTGACCCAAAGATGGCCGCCAATGGTCACCTGGATGCAGTGCAGCCAATTGGAACGCTTCCTCCAGGCCCAGTAAACCACGGAGAAACCAAATTTTCCTTGACTTTCTCTCCAGGTTGTGATGCTGTTCCAGTCGGGTGCTACCTACAGTGGAGGGAACAGACTGCACCTGCTCCAATGTTCAACATCTACTGACCAGATAAATCTTAGGCACCTTCAGGTGGAGAGATCTCTTGTTCAGCAGAACCTGTACGGTTCTGATTGAAAAAGTTGGTGCTTCTCAGGTAAGTATCCAGTTGACACCAATTATTAGTTTAACTTCCATGGCCACCACTATAAGGGGCATCAATCCAAAGACCACCAATTTAAAGTGGCAACAACACTGAAAACTATTGTAATGAGGGGCACTACTCTAACCACCAAGTTGCAGAAGACTCTTCACTGAGTGTAATGGATTTTGTTACCCTTATCACAAATGTAATAGGAGCGCTGCACTGACCATAAATGTAATGGGAGCACTACACTTTTCACAAGTATAACAGGGGACACTACCATAACAAAAAGGTAATGGGGGGGGCGTTGCACTGACCAACAGTACAGTGGGAGGCAATACACTGCCCGATGTGACTGGTGGCACTACACAGACCTCTGGTTTGTTGGGGACAATACAATGACTAGTTATGTAACAAGTGTACTACACTGACCACCAATGTAATAGGGAGGCACAACACTAACCGCCAATGTAACAGTGGCCCTACACTGATCACCAATGTAATGGGGGGAACTTCAACCCTAGAGAATGGTCAGGAAGCTTTTTCTATCAGGGAAGTATTTTTTGTTTTTATCACAATCAATTTGTCCACTTTCCCATTTCCATAATCTTGATGCCCCAAATAATTATTAGACATTTTAAATGGTAAGTCATACGTGAATCCTGTATATTACTGAGGATATTGATTGAATATTACTTTTTTTTCTTTAGAGCAACCCTTTACATTTCCCTTTTTGCTGGAACAAGGTTTATGTCCTTATTCCTCCATTGGTAATAAAAGCTCTCATGGTCTTTCCCCCAGCACTCCGTAATGCCACCCAGGCACAAAGTAAGGAAAAGTATGAGATTCTGAGAATTTGCTCCTTTAAAAATAAGTGTGCATTGAAAGCTTCTATGTTTCTATGTCTTACAGTTTTCCATTAATTCCGAACAATACTAGTTGTTTTGGAAAAGTGAATCTATATTTTAAATTTCAAGCTGTATGAAATAAAGTATGAGAAAAAAACAGGACGGAACTGGGGACTATAAATAAAAAAAGTGTGAGGGTGAAGTCAAGTGCTGTTACTGTAAAAGCAGATTGACTGTCTCCTCTACAGTATTTAGTCTTTATTCTGTGTGGAGTCAGTTTAAACTCAGAAATGCTAAGAAAAATGAAGGAACTAAGAGACAGGATATTATGACATAGTGTACCTTTAACAAGGAAATGCTGCTCCCTGGTCTACTGACGTATACATGAATGTCTGTCCACTCCCAGATCTATCACTTGTAATTTTGTCCTCTTTCATCCTGCTCCTTGGTATCGACAGTTAAAGTCATAACTTACCCTTCTATAAACTATCCGTGGGCTGATGGTGTCATTAACAGAGTGTGCAAGCTGATGTTACATTTTCACTTATTTTACATGTTTCTTTTTCCTCATTGAATTATATCTTTAGTACATTTACATACATTTCATGTAACATTTAGCCTTTTAACCACATAGTTTGTCTTAAGAATTCATTTTGATTGCAAGAAACACTGGGGGGTTATTTACTAAAGGAAAATCCGCTTTGCACTGCAAGTGCACTTTGAAGTTCAGTCGCTGTAGATCCGAGGGGGACATGCAAGGAAAATAAAAAAACAGCATTTTAGCTTGCACATGATTGGATGATAAAATCAGCAATCTAAAACCACTCATTTAGATCTACCCCTTAGATCTAGAGCGACTGCACTTTTAAGTGCACTTGCAGTGCAAAGTGGATTTGCCTTTCGTAAATAACCCCCAATGATCACCAAGTAAAATGATATTATGAGTTTTTTTCCCCTTTTATGTTTATTGGAATTTTCAAATTAAGAAAAGGTTACGGGGTTGCAAAGTTACAATGTCTATGTTGCAACAATACAGAGTAGCAATTGAACTAGTATAAGAAAAATATTTATGCCAAACGTTAATTTCATAGTTTGCTCAAAGTGACTGATTCCCATTTTTCTATATAGGGCAGTTGGGATGCAGATGTAGGTAAACTGAGTGTACAGAAAGTGAAATACTCCAGTTGAACAGTACTGATGGAAAGCCTTCATTTGGTCAGCCACTGCAGCCAATCAGCTGTAGCACTTATTAGTGCGTTCTGACATCAGGGAAGTGCCTGATGCAGGCAGGATCCATCCACCTTACTTGTCTGGATGGAGGAACCTATTATTTTTTTTTCATTCTGCCTGTCAAAGAAAAAATATATATGTGAATACCCAACTTAAAGAGGAGCTTTGGTCATTTCTCAAAAATGTAAAATTCAGCATCTACAAATACACAAATGTCATCACCCGGGCTGATTCTTCGCCAATCTTTGGATCTCTGGGGCTGCCATATTGCTGGTGGGAAGCCAGCTGTGACTTCATGGTGTTACACAGCCGGCATCCCACTGCGTATGCATGAAAAGTGCTGTGCTTTCTCAATGGCCCTGCAGTCTCCTGGGACATGTCACATGTCCCAGTAGGTTGTGGGTTGGGAGGGGGGATTGTAACTTCTGCAAAGCTTTCCTATGCAAGCAGCGTGAAAGTGGGTACCTATCGGAAATAGGTGCCCACTCCCTGAAAAAAATGAGGTCACATTAATGCCATATGGGGGGGGGGGGGGGGTGAGTGGGATTTCCCTTTTTCAGATGAAGTTCCACTTGAACTTGCTGTAGAGCAGAGAAAGTAACTACAATGTCACATTTATCCAGTTATTAGCACATTGCACACTTCTTAGAAGGGCCAATTTCCTTAACTGGATATATCCATTTTTATTTTTTAATTCTGCAGTGTTGAGCTGCATTCTTATGCCGCGTACACACGAGCGGACTTTACGGCGGACTTTGCCCGGCGGACTGGATTTCGTCGGACAATTCGATGTGTGTGGGCTCCAGCGGACTTTGTTTTCTCAAAAGTTGGACGGACTTAGATTTGAAACTTGTTTCAAATTTATCCGTTGAAATCGAGTCCGGTCGAAAAGTCCGCCGTCTGTATGCTAGTTCGACGGACAAAAAAGCCACGCTAGGGCAGCTATTGGCTACTGGCTATGAACTTCCTTGTTTTAGTCCGGTCGTACGTCATCACGTACGAATTCGACGGACCTTCGTTCATTCAGAAAGTCCGTCGGAAAGTACGTCGAAAAGTCCGCCGGGCAAAGTCTGCCATAAAGTCCGCTCGTGTGTACGCGGCATTACTGTCCCTCAACTGTTCCCCCTAAGCTGCAAAGGGAGCTATTTGGGGTTATACACATGCCCCAGCCATGATGCTTTGCATTGGGGCAAAATTACCCCCGTGTCACATTCAGTGGGCAATACAGCTTGCCAAATGTGACACTTTCAAGTCAATGGGACAGTGCCGCAGCCACCCTGCAGATGCGTGCAATACACATGGGTGAGGTGCAGTGGTGTGGGTCTTTAGGGATTACAACAAGTGGTCCTTGCTGCCTGTCAAATGCCCTCTGAAAAGTGATTGACCGCAACTCCTTCAAATCAATGCTTGTGTAAATGACCCCTAATTTTTTTTTTTGTATTAGTCCAAAAGTCCAAAAGTATGGCACTTAAACGATGTACAAAACTTTTCAGCCATTGTATTTCCATTCCAGTCTACACATATTGTATGATGAAAATTTCTTTAGAGGCAGAGTCCAACTGTTACATTTCTATTGCATAATAATGTTTTTGTGTGATGTGTATTTTGCCTTGTTTTCATATTATTCATATTTCCTTGCATTGCATCAGGAGGAAACCATAATGGAGAGTGTGATAAACTATATAAGTAGTTTCAGGGCCGATCCTAGGCGGGTGCACGGGGTGCAGTTCACCCAGGCGCCACAGAGGTGGGGGCGCTCAAGCGCCAGAGTGCTCCTCTCCCTCCTCCTCCTCTTCTTGGTGTCCACAGGCCGCTCTCTCCGCCGCCGCTGTGTTTCCTGCTTAAGTCCGTCCCCGCCCGCTCCATCCTCCTGTCAGAGGAGATCGGAGCGGCTCTCTCTGTTCGGAGAGAGACCCGCGCAGTGACGTCGTTGGGGGGCGGGGCGGTCCGTGCCGCGCGGCGCGGCGCGGCGTACAGTACCTGACTGCCTGTCATTTATTTTTCTCCTCTCCGTCACGATCTTCTCCACCCGGGTGGCGCGGCTGCACGCCTGGGTGGGGTTTGTCCTGGGGGGGTCTGTGGGGGGACTCGGGGAGTCTGTACTAATAGAGGAGGGGGGTTTGTGGGGGGAGTCTGTACTAATAGAGGAGGGGGGGTTTGTGGGGGGGTGAGTCTGTACTAATAGAGGAGGGGGGGTTTGTGGGGGGAGTCTGTACTAATAGAGGAGGGGGGGTTTGTGGGGGGGTGAGTCTGTACTAATAGAGGAGGGGGGTTTGTGGGGGGAGTCTGTACTAATAGAGGAGGGGGGGTTTGTGGGGGGGTGAGTCTGTACTAATAGAGGAGGGGGGGTTTGTGGGGGGGTGAGTCTGTACTAATAGAGGAGGGGGGGTTTGTGGGGGGGTGAGTCTGTACTAATAGAGGAGGGGGGGTTTGTGGGGGGGTGAGTCTGTACTAATAGAGGAGGGGGGGTTTGTGGGGGGGGGGTCTGTACTAATAGAGGAGGGGGGGTGAGTCTGTACTAATAGAGGAGGGGGGGTTTGTGGGGGGGAGTCTGTACTAATGGAGGGGGGGTAGTTTGTCCTGAAGGGGGTCTGTACTAATGGGGGGGTTAGTTTATCGGGGGGTCTGTACTAATGGAGGGGGGGTTTGTCCTGAGGGGGGGTCTGTACTTATGGAGGGGGAGTCTGTACTAATGGAGGGGGGTGGTTTTTTTGGGGGGGGGTCTTCTCTGTACTAATGGAGGGGGGATGGTTGGTGGGGGGGATCTGTACTAATGGAGGGGGGGTGGTTTGTCCTGAGGGGGGTCTGTACTAATGGGGGGGTGGTTTGTCGGGAGGTCTGTACTAATGGAGCGGGGAGGTTTGTCCTGAGGGGGGTCTGTACTAATGGGGGAGGTGGTTTATGGGGGGTCTTTACTAATGGAGGGGGGTGGTTTGTGTGGGGGGGGTTGTACTAATGGAAGGGGGTAGTTTGTCCTGAGGGGGGTCTGTACTAATGGGGGGGTGGTTTGTCGGGAGGTCTGTACTAATGGAGGGGGGAGGTTTGTCCTGAGGGGGGTCTGTACTAATGGGGGAGGTGGTTTATGGGGGGTCTTTACTAATGGAGGGGGGTGGTTTGTGTGGGGGGGGTTGTACTAATGGAAGGGGGTAGTTTGTCCTGAGGGGGGTCTGTACTAATGGGGGGGTGGTTTGTCGGGAGGTCTGTACTAATGGAGGGGGGAGGTTTGTCCTGAGGGGGGTCTGTACTAACGGACGGGGGGTCTGTCCTGGGGGGTCTGTACTAATGGAGGGGGGGTCTGTACTAATGGGGGGGTCTGTACTAATGGAGAGGGGGTCTGTCCTGGGGGTCTGTACTAATGGAGGGGGGTCTGTACTAATGGATGGGGGGGTCTGTACTAATGGATGGGGGGGTCTGTACTAATGGAGGGGGGGTCTGTACTAATGGAGGGGTCTGTCCTGGGGGGTCAGTACTAATGGAGGGGTGGTTTGTCCTGTGGGGGTCTGTACTAATTGGGGGGGTCTGTCCTGGGGGGTCTGTACTAATGGAGGGGTGCTTTGTCCTGTAGGGGTCTGTACTAATGGAGAGGGAGATCTGTCCTGGGGGGGTCTGTACTAATGGAGGGGGGTTACCTGGGGGGGATCTGCACTGCCGGAGGGGGGTCTATATGTAGTGGAGGGGGGTCTGTACTGAGGGGCAACTATAGTTGGTGGAAGGGGGGTGACCCCAACCCTAGTGAAGCCAATGCAGCTACGGGCTCTCCTTTCCCCCCTCCCTCTACTTTCCCCCCTCCCTCTCCTCCTGCGTGCTGCTGTACTAGTGAACGGTGCTGGCCAGCATAGCTGCCCACTATGTTTCTTCCCCCGCCTTCATATCAACCAGGGAGGAAACAGAATAGAAAAAGGAGCAGAGAAGAGGATTGTGGGACATATAGTCCCGAGGACTGGCAGCCCCACTGTAACACGAAAACTGCAGCTCACACAGCATGCTCAGCTGAATGGGAAAGAGAGAGAGCCAGGAGCCAGGAAAGCTTTCAGGGAAGTACACCCAGGACTCCAGAGGGAGAGGACAGTGCTGAGGGAACACCATCAGAGAGAGAACCCAGCTGCCCTGCGCCACCAAAGGGAAAGCCACACAGCCTAGCGCCATCCCTGGCAGAGAAAGGAATGGAGTCATTGCAGGAATACAGATCTGGGTGCTACCCAGCAGAGTCACCATGGGCAATTCAGAGTGAGCTGACTCCTGATCAGAGGAACCGTTGCTGTATCTCTGGGTCAGGTGAGAGGGCCGATCGGCCATTATGTACTAATATCCATAGGAACTGCAATCTCTGACCATCTCCTGTACTATGTCTGCAGTCTCTGACCATCTCCTGTAGTATTTCTGCAGTCTCTGGCTATCTCCTGTACTATGTCTGCAGTCTCTGACCATCGCCTGTAGTATGTCTGCAGTCTCTGACCATCGCCTGTAGTATGCCTGCAGTCTCTGACCATCTCCTGTACTATGTCTGCAGTCTCTGACCATCTCCTGTGCTATGTCTGCAGTCTCTGACCATCTCCTGTAATATGTCTGCAGTCTCTGACCATTGCCTGTAGTATGTCTGCAGTCTCTGACCATCTCCTGTATTATGTCTGCAGTCTCTGACCATCTCCTGTATTATGTCTGCAGTCTCTGACCATCTCCTGTATTATGTCTGCAGTCTCTGACCATCTCCTGTATTATGTCTGCAGTCTCTGACCATCTCCTGTATTATGTCTGCAGTCTCTGATCATCTCCTGTACTATGTCTGCAGTCTCTGACCATCTACTGTATTATGTCTGCAGTCTCTGACCATCTCCTGTATTATGTCTGCAGTCTCTGACCATCTCCTGTATTATGTCTGCAGTCTCTGACCATCTCCTGTACTATGTCTGCAGTCTCTGGGCATCTCCTGTACTATGTCTGCAGTCTCTGGGCATCTCCTGTACTATGTCTGCAGTCTCTGACCATCTCCTGTACTATGTCTGCAGTCTCTGACCATCTCCTGTACTATGTCTGCAGTCTCTGACCATCTCATGTACTATGTCTGCAGTCTCTGATCATCTCCTTTATTATGTCTGCAGTCTCTGATCATCTCCTTTATTATGTCTGCAGTCTCTGACCATCTCCTGTACTATGTCTGCAGTCTCTGACCATCTCCTGTACTATGTCTGCAGTCTCTGACCATCTCCTGTACTATGTCTGCAGTCTCTGACCATCTCCTGTACTATGTCTGCAGTCTCTGACCATCTCCTGTTCTATGATTGCAGTCTCTGACCATCTCCTTTTCTATGATTGCAGTCTCTGACCATCTCCTGTTCTATGATTGCAGTCTCTGACTGTCTCTTGTATCATAACTACAGTCTCTGACCATCTCCTGTATCATGTCTGCAGTCTCTGACCATCTGCTGTACTATGCCTGCAGTCTCTGATCATCTCTTGTATTATGTCTGCAGTCTCTGACCATCTCCTGTACAATATCTGCAGTCTCTGACCATCTCCTGTACTATGTCTGCAGTCTCTGACCATCTCTTGTATTATGTCTGCAGTCTCTGATCATCTCCTGTAGTATGTCTGCAGTCTCTGACCATCTCCTGTAGTATGTCTGCAGTCTCTGACCATCTCCTGTAGTATGTCTGCAGTCTCTGACCATCTCCTGTAGTATGTCTGCAGTCTCTGATCATCTCCTGTACTATGTCTGGGGGCTCTTTCTAACAGACTCTCTAACAGAAGCCCTCTCTGTGTGCATCAGAGAGACTCCCCTCCAGGTCTCATTAGTGTACTCTCTCTTCCTGTATTTTTTTTATTGTTAAAAGATCATGGGAGGATCCTAGGGTAACAAAGACTTCTTAGGGGAGCATCTCTGTGTTTGAGTCGTTGCCATAGAAACATTTGTAAAGGGGAGGAGTTGGTAAGATGCCCACGCCCATGTGGGGGCGCCAGAAATATTTCTGCACCCAGGCGCCGGTGACCCTAGGATCGGCCCTGAGTAGTTTACATATTTTCAAACGCACCCTTTCAGTTTCTTGTTTTGTCATAGTTGATTCAGGAATTAAAAATTAAATCTGACAGTTTAGGAATTTAGAGACTGAACTGAAATTCCAGATGGATGATTAGAACAGATTCACAATTAAATCTGAATCATTTTGTTATTCAATCTATAGATTATTGGCCAGAACAGATTAAACCAAAAACTGATTTTTCAATTTTAAGACAATTTTAAGACAGGGTGCTTAAAAAAGAAAAAGAACATTGTCAAAACCATACCAAACATGTAAAGATTTCTCTTGATAGGCCTTTAGATTTCCCCAATTCACGCTGAACAGCATGGGTAGGCAAATTTCCTAATGCTAGATATTATATTCTGACAACCATCGGCTCCTTCAATTTCTCAGTTTGAGTTTGCCAAGCCAAGTGGTGTTGGCAGATCCACCCATGGCTCAAAATTTGTCTGATTCATAGAAATAGGCAAAATTGAAAGCCATGTTTGGCCAGCTTAAGGTCAGGGCAATATCTTCCCTAGAATGGGGAACAGGGAGGCATTTATCTTCAGTTATGTTGGGACCCACTGTGTGATATCTAGTGGCACCCGTAGACAGGGGTTAGGTTAAAGTTCCCGTTTAATTTTGGGCACTCCCATCATAAGTCTTTTCCTTTGGGTTGGCCCCACTTTCTGCCTATTTAAGGTATGGGAGGAGTCATCCCAGGGTCTCTTCGAGAATGTTAGTGTGAAGAGGTGGAGCATTTTTCCTCAGTGTAGGATGGAACCCCCTGTGCCTTGGGCAAAGTCAGGAAGGACCAGTGGAAGCCTCTAGTCTACTGGGGCATAAGCAGTGTGCCCTGAACTGTGCCGCCTCAGCACCGCTCCTGTCAAACATTTGTATGCATAAAAGTGCAAACTGACCACTCAGTGATCCAAGATGTGAATGAGATGCCTTTTCCTCTAATGCACTCAAGTAATTCAAAGTTGTGCACAGTTGTAACCTGCTTATTACTGAAAAAGTAAAGTTGATACAAGCATTTCCTGTCTTCCGCCCCATTACCATCCAAGCTCTTCCTGGCCCCTGGAAAGAGGGATTGCATTACAGAAGGTAGAGCATTAAATTCAAATTATAGTAGAGTAGTGTTAAACTGTGAAGTGTCTGTGCAAACCTGGTGGACTCAGGAGTGGGTGGTGGTTAGGGGATCAGAATCAACCTCCTGGTAGTGAGGGAAGGCCCCCTCCAGGTATCATGCATTAGGTGACCCAGGCCTGCATGGGACATGGGCCCCGGGTGTTCAGGCGGTTACCCAGAGCCCTAACCTGAAGCACAGAAAATGCAGGCCTGGATGAGAAGGCGCTCTGAGCATTAGGAGGTTAATGGACTGGTGACCAGGTGGATGAGAGACAGTGGTGGCCTATGGCCTACATGTGTGCACATGGGCAAGGTGTGAGTGGGGTGTAGGAACCAATCACTTGCCTGAATCTCTGCCTGTAAGAAGGAGTTCAGCTGCATGTGCTAGTCACCTGTATGTAAAAGAGGAGCTTGTCTACACAACTGACCACAACAATGTACCTGGATCAATCTTTTGTTTTCTTTTTCTCAATGACAAGAGGGAAACATCAGTCAAAGGTTTTTTATTCAGGGGGAAATAACAGGTCCCTTGGTCCCCTACTCACCTTCCCACAACTCAACCCTAGGTACCCACTGCAGCCCCGTAAAATATCTAGTATTTCTGGGTATGACTCTCTCCCCTTCCTCCCACAATGCACCTCCAGGTGCCTTAGTGACCAATCACTAAACCTGTGCACAAGTGCACAGATCTTCAACCCTGTGGGAATTCTGACCCACAGTCAACTAGAAAATTGCAGTAGAGTATTGGAGGAGGCCAGCAAACAGGGAGGTGGGGTAGGGAACGAAAGATAGTTGTTATTATTATTGGATTATTATATAACACCAATAGGCAAAGTACAAGTGTTTGATTTAAAGTGGGAGTAAACTTCCTTTGTTGATTTTTACCTATAGGTAATCCTATAATAAGGCTTACCGAATGGGCCGTGCCGTTCATTCAGAACTCTGTTTAATGGCCGTGACTCCCGCGTGCATGCAGGGGAGTGATGGCATAGCGGCTCAGCCATTCATAGGGCCAAAGCCTGCAAACCCGGATGGAAGACTGGGCGAATATGGAAGCACCTGCAGCAGTGACAGCGCACCGTTGGAGGGCTTAGTTTTCAGGTAAGTCTGTCATAATGTGCTAGTTTGCGGTGCATACTAGCATATTATGACTTAAACTGCCCAGGGCACAATTTTTTTTCTTTTTTTGCTGTGGTTTACTACCGCCTTAAGTTAAGAAAAATTATTTCCTGCTCAGCTAACAATGATGGTATTCATGAGATACAACACTGTGTATATATTTTTTATTTATTTATTACATGTATTTATATAGAGCAGGGAGGTTTTTACGCAGAGCTGTAGATATTGTACATACACATTAGTCCCTGCCCTCAAGAAGCTTACAATCCAAAGGTCCATATCTCACATGCACACACATACAGGGGCCAAATTAGACCTAACTCATGTCTTTGGGGTGTGCGAGGAAATCAATATACATATAGGGTTTGATTTACTAAAACTGGAGAAGCAAAATCTGGTGGACCTCTGCATAGAAACCAATCAGCTTTCAGGTTTTTTTGTCAAAGCTTAATGGAACAAGCTAATTGACTACCATGCACAGCTTCACCAGATTTTGCACTCTCCAGTTTTGGTAAATCAACCCCATAAATAAATAAAAACAAAATTTCCCCAGCAGACAATTTAATTAGCCTACACAAAATTACAAATTAAACGGATGTTTTGTTGCATGCATTTGCAAATACAAGTGAAGCTGTGAGCTGCACTACCACATTAACCTCCCTGGTGGCATGATTATTTCAGATTTTTGATGCTCAAAGTGGTACAATTGTTTTGCATAGAAATTTTACGTTTTATATTGTAGGCCTGTAATTCTTAGGAATAACACACTTAAATCTGTCCAAACAAGAGTCTAGTAGATATCCCGGGTATGATGAAGTTTTAAACACGGAATTATAAATTATAATATAATAAATAACTATAAATAACTATAAATAATTATAACAAATAATAATATAATAATAAAAAATATTCAATAATGTAATGAAATCAAAAATACTGAAATTTGCTCAGTTGCAGAATTGTCGCAGTCATTACTTTCAGTGTTTGATGACAGATTTCCCCACAAATCACTATCGCTCAATTCTGCTAATTTATTATTGCTGTTTTCTAGCTGGTCTAAAACCGCTTTTGACATAAAGGGACACTTTTTGGTTGCTATGGACAATCTCCAGTTTCCAGGAAGAAAGAACAGTATTTATAATATAAAACTACATGCAGGACATTGGACAAACCACTAAGGACAAAAGGGATGTGGAATAATTTGATACAGTAATGTAATCTGTAAGATTACAGTGTACTGTATGTGTAATGTGTTTTTTACTTTTTGAATTTGGCGCTGTTCTCCGTCCCCGTACGTCGCAAAGCTCACAGGGAACCGAGCTCGGCACTGTGACAGATCCGGCGTAGGACACGGCTCGCACACAGCGGGGAGATATTGCAGGATCCTGGGGACAAGGCAAGTAACTTTGCCTGGATCCTGCGATGCGATCCCGAGTGTGGCTCGGGGTTACCGCTTTTGGTACCTAAAATTCACCCCGAGCCACACTCGGGATTACCGCCAGGGAGGTTAAGGCAACTCCACATAGTGTGTTCCCTAACTGTAAATTTTCTCAGTGCAACTAATGCATGACTTGCATCTTAACCACTTGAGCCCCGGACCATTATGCTGCCTAAGGACCAGAGGTCTTTTTCCAATTTGGCACTGCGTCGCTTTAACTGCTAATTGCGCGGTCATGCAATGCTGTACCCAAACGAAATTTGCGTCCTTTTCTTCCCATAAATAGAGCTTTCTTTTGATGGTATTTGATCACCTCTGCGGTTTTTATTTTTTGCGCTATAAACGGAAAAAGACTTAAAATTTTGAAAAAAATGATATTTTCTACTTTTTGTTATAAAAAAAATCCAATAAACTAAATTTTAGTCATACATTTAGGCCAAAATGTATTCGGCCACATGTCTTTGGTAAAAAAAATGTCAATAAGCGTATATTTATTGGTTTGCGCAAAAGTTATAGCGTCTACAAACTAGGGTACATTTTCTGTAATTTACACAGCTTTTAGTTTATGACTGCCTATGTCATTTCTTGAGGTGCTAAAATGGCAGGGCAGTACAAAACCCCCCCAAATGACCCCATTTTGGAAAGTAGACACCCCAAGGAAATTGCTGAGAGGCATGTTGAACCCATTGAATATTTATTTTTTTTGTCCCAAGTGATTGAAAAATGACAAAAAAAAAAAAAAATATTTACAAAAAGTTGTCACTAAATGATATATTGCTCACACAGGCCATGGGCCTATGTGGAATTGCACCCCAAAATACATTCAGCTGCTTCTCCTGAGTATGGGGATACCACATGTGTGGGACTTTTTGGGAGCCTAGCCGCGTACGGGGCCCCGAAAACCAATCACCGCCTTCAGGATTTCTAAGGGTGTAAATTTTTGATTTCACTCTTCACTGCCTATCACAGTTTCGGAGGCAATGGAATGCCCAGGTGGCACAAAACCCCCCAAAATGACCCCATTTTGGAAAGTAGACACCCCAAGCTATTTGCTGAGAGGCATATTGAGTCCATGGAATATTTTATATTTTGACACAAGTTGCGGGAAAGTGACACTTTTTTTTTTTTTTTTTCATAAAGTTGTCACTAAATGATATATTGCTCACACAGGCCATGGGCATATGTGGAATTGCACCCCAAAATACATTTAGCTGCTTCTCCTGAGTATGGGGATACCACATGTGTGGGACTTTTTGGGAGCCTAGCCGCGTACGGGACCCTGAAAACCAATCACTGCCTTCAGGATTTCTAAGGGTGAAAATTTTTGATTTCACTCTTTACTGCCTATCACAGTTTCGGAGGCCATGGAATGCCCAGGTGGCACAAAACCCCCCAAAATGACCCCATTTTGGAAAGTAGACACCCCAAGCTATTTGCTGAGAGGCATGGTGAGTATTTTGCAGCTCTCATTTGTTTTTGAAAATGAAGAAAGACAAGAAAAAACATTTTTTTTTTCTTTTTTCAATTTTCAAAACTTTGTGACAAAATGTGAGGTCTGCAAAATACTCACTATACCTCTCAGCAAATAGCTTGGGGTGTCTACTTTCCAAAATGGGGTCATTTGGGGGGTTTTGTGCCACCTGAGCATTCCATGGCCTCCGAAACTGTGATAGGCAGTGAAGAGTGAAATCAAAAATTCACGCCCTTAGAAAGCCTGAAGGCGGTGCTTGGTTTTCGGGGTCCCGTACACGGCTAGGCTCCCAAAAAGTCTCACACATGTGGTATCCCCGTACTCAGGAGAAGCAGCAGAATGTATGTTGGGGTGTAATTTCACATATTCCCATGGCATGTTTGAGCAATATATCATTTAGTGACAACTTTGTGCAAAAAAAAATAAAAAATTTGTCTCTTTCCCGCAACTTGTGTCGCAATATAAAATATTCCATGGACTCGACATGCCTCTCAGCAAATAGCTTGGGGTGTCTACTTTCCAAAATGGGATCATTTGGGGAGGTTTTGAACTGTCCTGGCATTTTATGCACAACATTTAGAAGCTTATGTCACACATCACCCACTCTTCTAACCACTTGAAGACAAAGCCCTTTCTGACACTTATTGTTTACATGAAAAAGTTTTTTTTTTTTGCAAAAAAATTACTTTGAACCCCCAAACATTATATATTTTTTTAAAGCAAATGCCCTACAGATTAAAATGGTGGGTGTTTCATTTTTTTTTTTCACACAGTAATTGCGCAGCGATTTTTCAAACGCATTTTTTGGGGAAAAAACACACTTTTTTAAATTTTAATGCACTAAAACACACTATATTGCCCAAATGTTTGATGAAATAAAAAAGATTATCTTAGGCCGAGTACATGGATACCAAACATGACATGCTTTAAAATTGCGCACAAACGTGCAGTGGCAACAAAATAAATACATGTTTAAAAGCCTTTAAAAGCCTTTACAGGTTACCACTTTAGATCTTCAGAGGAGGTCTACTGGAAAAATTACTGCACTCGATCTGGCCTTCGCGGTGATACCTCACATGCATGGTGCAATTGCTGTTTACGTTTGACGACAGACCGCCGCTTGCGTTCGCCTTAGCGCGAGAGCAGGGGGCGACAGGGGTGCTTTTTTTTTTTCTTTATTATTTTTTTGCTTTTTTAAGCTTACTTTTAAACGGTTCCTTTCATATTTTTTTTTTTAATCATTTTTATTGTTATCTCGGGGAATGTAAATATCCCCTATGATAGCAATAGGTAGTGACAGGTACTCTTTTTTGAAAAAATTGTGGTCTATTAGACCCTAGATCTCTCCTCTGCCCTCAAAGCATCTGACCACACCAAGATCGGTGTGATAAAATGCTTCCCCAATTTCCCAATGGCGCTATTTACATCCGGCGAAATCTAAGTCATGAAATGCTCGTAGCTTCCGGTTTCTTAGGCCATAGAGGTGTTTGGAGCCACTCTGGTCTCTGATCAGCTCTATGGTCAGCTGGCTGAATCACCGGCTGCATTCTCAGGTTCCCTGTTGAGACAGGAGAGCCAGAGAAAAACACGGAAGATGGTGGGGGGGGCATTCCCTCCCACGGCTTGTAAAAGCAGTCTAGAGGCTAATTAGCCGCTAGGATTGCTTTTACATGAAAGCCGACCGCTGGCTGAAAAGAATGATACCAAGATGATACCTAAACCTGCAGGCATCATTCTGGTATAACCACTCAAAGTCGTGAATGGCGTACCTGAAGACAAAAAAATGGTTAACAATGGTTAAAAATAAAGCACAGTAAACAGTAAAGTATAAATAATTACATACCTGAAAAACAAACATGATGAAACATAATAACAATAACAATAACAATAAAACATTGCAGAATAGAATACAGTAAAAAAGAGCAGAACAATAGAGAGAGAGAATAGAGAGAGAGAGAACAATAAAACGACAACTATTTTTTTTTATTTTATATATATTTTTTTTTTTTACACTTTTTTTGTAACTTACTTTTATAACGGTAACCGGTTCCAGGTTCGGGTCTCTCAAAATGCGATGGCATCTTGGGAGACCCTGTGAAAGTGCGCCTAGTCTGTGCAATGCTGTACCCTACGCTAATACTCAACTAGTGAATGGTAGCGTTCAAAACATTCACCAATGCAAAGACCAGGATTGTCAGGACAGGAGGGACAATAATAGCGGGTGTCACGCCTATATCTGCACTTGCTGCAGACACAACATCTTTTTTGGGGGGTTCGCTGGGTAGGGGTACTCGGGAGGACATAAAGAAAATGCCTCTCATGCAGCCGAGTGCATTTGGTTGGGGATGTGAATGGGGGAAGTACGGGCGCTGCAGAAGCGGTGGGTTCCCAATTAGGATTGGCGAATGCAGCAGGAAGGGCATTATGGGCACGACGGGCCTGTGTTTGTCTTTTTGGTGTCAGCGGGACACTACTTGTGCTTGCCACCTCACCAGCTTGAACTGCACTTATGGGACTCGCCACGTCACCAAGTGTTACTGCAGTGCTGGTTTGACTATGACCGGGGTGTACTAGGCCGCTGGGGCTTGCCAGTTCCCCAAAATGCTACCAAAAAAACTGTTAGCGATCGCAGGGATCAGGCCTGACTCTGCGAACGCTGCAGTTATGCGTTTAGAGTTTTGTAAGTGACAGTGATCGATCGATACTGCACTTGGGTGGGCTGGGCCGGGCGGAGGGGCAAAACGCAGGTGCTAGCAGGTATCTGGGCTGATCCCGCTAACACTGCGTTTTTGGGAACCCTAAACTGCTGGTGACGCTAGTATAGATCTGATCGGATCAGATATTGATCCGTTCAGATACTATACCACTAAGGGAGGTGTACGGTGCGTGCGTGGGTGTTAGCGGTACTGGCGCTAACCTGACGCTGCCTGGGGCTGGTGCTTGCCAGTTCACCAAAATGCTACCAAAAAAACTGTTAGCAATCGCAGGGATCAGGCCTGACTCTGCGAACGCTGCAGTTATGCGTTTAGTGTTTTGTAAGTGACAGTGATCGATCGATACTGCACTTGGGTGGGCTGGGCCGGGCGGAGGGGCAAAACGCAGGTGCTAGCAGGTATCTGGGCTGATCCCGCTAACACTGCGTTTTTGGGAACCCTAAACTGCTGGTGACGCTAGTATAGATCTGATCGGATCAGATTTTGATCCGTTCAGATACTATACCACTAAGGGAGGCGCATGCTGCGTGCGTGGGTGTTAGCGGTACTGGCGCTAATCTGACGCTGCCTGGGGCGACGCATATCACCGCCGGGCGATTAGGGGGCTAAACCTTTATTAGGTAATAAACGGCGGGTGCCCTGACACTATAAAAAATAAACAAACTAACCAGCGTCAACCGTAACGGTTATACGGTGATCAGTGGTGAAAGGGTTAACTAGGGGGCAATCAAGGGGTTAAAACATTTATTAGATAGTATATGGGGGTCCCTGACGCTATAAAACGCTGACGGCGAACCTAAATATTTACCTCACTAACTAGCGTCACCAGCGACACTAATACAGCGATCAGAAAAATGATCGCTTAGCGGCACTGGTGACGGGGGGTGATCAAGGGGTTAAAACTTTATTAGGGGGGGTTAGGGGCGTACCCTAGACCTACAGGGGGGTAACAGTAACTGTGCTAACACAGTAACTGTCACAAACTGACACCAATACAGTAATCAGAAAAAAAAAACTGCTGGTGTCAGTTTGTGACGGGGGGGGGGGGTGATTGGGGGGGGGGGGGGGCGATCGGGGGGGGGATCGGGGTGTTTTGTATGCCTGGCATGTTCTACTGTGTGTGTGTGTGTTGTGCACTCACATACCTGTCTTCTCTCCTCGGGCCGGAATGGAAACTACCGAGCCGAGGAGAGATGACATCACTTCCTTTGCTGCTGTTTAGCATACAGCAGCAAAGGAGTGTTCCCATTGGCCAGCGGCGATCGCGAGGGGGGGGCCACGAACGGATGGCCTCCCCCTCGTCTCCGATCACCGGGGAACAAGACGGGACCGCCTCGGGCAGCGGGGGGGGGGGGTGTCCGATCGGACCCCCCACCCGCGGGAGGCAAATCACGTACATGTACGTGATTTTGCCTGCCCGTGCCGCCTTGCCGACGTACATCGGCGTGAGGCGGTCCTTAAGTGGTTAAGCTGCATCTGGATTCAGCTGCAATTACACTTATATGTTTGCTGTGCGATATATATATATATATATATATATATATATATATATATATATATATATATATATATATATATTATTTTCAAAAGTATTGGGACAGCTGCCTTTACATGCACATGAACTTTAATGGCATCCCAGTCAGTCCGTAGGGTTCAATATTGAGTTGTCCCACCCTTTTCAGCTATAACAGCTTCAACTCTTCTGGGAGGGCTGTCCACAAGATTTAGGCGTGTGTCTATGGGAATGTTTGGACCTTGCTTTGTGCGCTGGTGTGCAGTCATGTTGGAACAGGAAGGGGCCATCCCCAAACTGTTCCCACAAATTTGGGAGCATGAAACTGTCCAAAATGTCTTGATATGCTGACGCCTGAAGAGTTCCTTTCACTGGAACTAAGGGGCCAAGCCCAACCCCTAAAAAACAGCCATAATCCCCCCTCCATCAAATGATTTGGACCAGTGCACAAAGCAAGGTCCATAAAGACATGGATAAGCGAGTTTGGGGTGGAGGAACTTGACTGGCCTGCAGAGAGTCCTGACCTCAACCCGATAAAACACCTTTAGGATGAATTAGAGTGGAGACTGTGAGCCAGGCCTTCTCGTCCAACATCAGTGCCTGACCTCACAAACGTGCTTCTGGAAGAATGGTCAAACATCCCCATAGACACACTCCTAAACCTTGTGGACAGCCTTCCCAGAAGAGTTAAAGCTGTTAAAACTGCAAAGGGTGGGCCAACTCAATATTAAACCCTACAGACTACTGCCCCTCACACACGATCAGACATTCCGACAACAAAATCCATGTTTCTTTTCCGACGGATGTTGGCTCAAACTTGTCTTGCATACACACGGTTACACAAATCTTGTCGGAAATTCCGAACGTCAAGAACGAGGTGACGTACAACACATACGACGAGCCGAGAAAAAATTAAGTTCAATAGCCAGTGCGGCTCTTCTGCTTGATTCCGAGCATGCGTGGAACTTTGTGCGTCGGAATTGTGTACACACGATCGGAATTTACTACAACGGATTTTGTTGTTGAAAAATTTGAGATCCAGATCTCAAATTTTGTGTGACGGAAATTCCGATGGAAAATGTCCGATGGAGCCTACACACGGTTGGAATTTCTGACAACAAGCTCCCATCGAACATTTTCCGTTGGAAAATCCTATCATGTGTACGGGGCATAAGACTGGAATGACATTAAAGTTTATGTGCGTGTAAAGGCAGGTGTCTCAATACTTTTAACAATATAGTGTATGTACAGTACAGTATATATATATATATATATATATATATATATATTGCATGCTTTGCAGAATCTCTCTCTCTCATTCCGCAAAGCATACACATAATTATCATTGCAGTTCAATCCAGTTACAATTTAAGGTGCAAGTCATGCCTTAATTGCAAAGCGATGAAACTTTCAATCACATGACCTAAGTTGTGTGCATTCTTAGCCTGAAGGACAGAGTACTGTATGTACATTGTGTTTATATTATTGCTTATGCAAGGCTTATGTAAAGGTAGACATTAGCAGCTTATATAGTATCTGGCTTTTCCAGAAGCAGCTGGAAATGTGTTCGCAGCTCTCTGCTCCCCGTGTCAGCCTCATGCTAAATCATGTGTAGGTGATTCTGCTTACACCCACTGGCTTATGTAACAAAAGTAGAGTCCTCCAGTACACATTCACTGAAGCTTACAGTAGCTGAGAAACATGAAAACAATAAGATTACATTGTCTTATGTTTTCTCTAAAGGCTTTCTGCAGCATCTTGCCACCAGCCTTTTGGGATCTCTGGAGTGTGGGAGTTCTGATTAACCAGGCATGAGGAGAAATCAATATTCTACTTTGAAAATATCTTGTTTCCAAAAGCTTTGTTGCGTGCATACACAGAGAACATGCACACAGTGGGGGTTATTTACTAAAGGCAAATCCACTTTGCACTACAAGTGCACTCGGAAGTGCAGTCGCTGTAGATCTAAGCAGAAGATCTTAAATGAGGGGAAGCTCTGCTGATTTTATCATCCAATCATGTGCAAGCTAAAATGCTGTTTTTTTTTTCCTTGCATGTCCCCCTCAGATCTACAGCGACTTTACTTCCAAGTTCACTTGTAGTGCAAAGTGGATTTGCTTTTAGTAAATAAACCACAATGTGTTTCTTTCTCTTTGCACAACCCAATTTCACAAGAAAGTGAGGCCCGGAATGGAAGAGACAGCAAGGATTGATAGTGTAGGGCCGGGCATGACAGTGTATCTAAGGGAGACACAAAAAAGGGTTAATAAGAAAAGGTTTAAGGCAGTGGTTCTCAACCCCTCTAGTGCCTTGACCCCTTGATAAAATTTCCCAAGTTGTGGGGACCCCTAACAGTATAATTATTTTCATAGCGTGGGTTGTCAGCACTCAAGGCAAGACAAGTAATTTGCACCCCTAACCCACGGACATTTAGCGCTCCCTGAGTCCCTGCCACTCATACAGTATTAAAACCCCTTATGATACATTTTAGGATGTTCCACTCTCTCTTTGTTCTCCTTTCTTTTCCTTTTATCTCTCTCAATACTATTTTCTTGTTTTTTTCCCCATCCCTCTCTCTAGCCGTCTTTCTCTTATTCTTTCTCCCCCTTTTCTTTGTTCCTCCCCCTCTTTTCCTCTCCCTGCCATGTATTCTCTATTTTTATTCCTTCTCTTACTCCTTGGTGAGGGTTGGGGGGAATGGGATGAGTGGCAATGCTGGCGGAGGGTGAGATCAGTGGCAGTGCTGGGGGGAGTTCTGACGGTGCTCTTGATCAAGGTCATCTGCTGATCTGGGAACTATAGTGGGAACTTTTAATGGCAACTCTAATCACAGGTAGTGTTACTCACTGTGTCTCCAGCTCTGTGGTGTCTCACAGCAGTGACACCTATACCGAAATCAGGAGATAGGGTCTCTTCCAGCCCCTCCCACTTCACATTCCTCACCAGTCAGCTGACCTCTAGTCTCTGCCCCCCAGGCATGCCGTGAACTGATTGGGCGGCTGCGAAGAGGCCGAGTGGGCGGCTGCGGGCTCCAGGAACAGCCCAGGATTCGGTGACCCCTGGCAAATCGTCATTCGACCCCCAGATTGAGAACCACTGGTTTAAGGGGAGTGTAGAGAGGGGAGGGGAATGAGAGTAGAAGAGTGGGGGGAGTGGCTATATTTAAGGGAGAGGCAGAGCTAGGCTGGAGGCAGTGTGAAGAGGAAGTGTAAGGAGGAGGCAGTTTTTCCCACCCTTCCTCCCTATTTGTTATTGGTGTGTGTTTCTGTTTGTGTGTGTGTTTTCTTTCTTTCAGGAGAGTGAAGATGGTCGTCATGACAGCTTGGGGGGGGGGGCTGTGTTTTTTTGTTGGCCTTTGACGGTGGCAGTAAACGTATGTGATGAAAAGGGGTGGGGGGCTCATCGGTAGTATGTGCCCCTCCGGTGTACTCCAGCAAAAAGGTTGATAGAATACTGTAATGGTTGCACTGCGGGAAGGGGGTTGTCTCCGAGCGGTCATACAGCTGGAGGCCTATCATGTTGGAAAAGGTCCCGCAGTGCATTGGTGGTATATGTGGTGGAATGTGGGTCGCCGTCATAGACCAACAGACTGGGGTTAAAACAAGTTGTGTTATTGATTTTATATATATTTTGTTTTATATATATATATATATATATATATATATATATATATATATATTTTATATTGGAATTATTTATTTAGATTGTTTTAATAAAAAGGCTGTCATAGCCATTTATACTCCAAAATCAAGGTGTGGTCTCATCATTTTAGGTGGGTAAGAAATGGGGTGGTTGAGTACAGGTGGTATAACAGTGAGAGGTAAAAAAAAGGGTACATTTGGGCTACACTGGTCATGGTGTAACAAGCCATTGTTTAATGCATCCTAAACGTTAAAGTATTTTTTATAATAAAGAACAAATATAGGGGCACATTTATAAAGCAGTGAATGTTTGGTATATGTCACATTCACTACTTTATAAATTTACCCCATAGTGTTTTC
Organism: Lithobates clamitans; assembly: GCA_037952925.1. Lineage (NCBI taxonomy): Eukaryota > Metazoa > Chordata > Amphibia > Anura > Ranidae > Lithobates > Lithobates clamitans. The sequence goes on along the minus strand of JBBGZY010000842.1, from coordinate 3,385,298 downwards.
AAGCTCATAATGCTTCAACCTCCAAACATATTTGCTGATTTTGCTTGTATCTATTTGAGGAGTGATGGGATTTTTTTTACTGAAGGGTGGGTATTAAATGCAGTCAACTGGTCCTTTCATGGTAGGGACACTTTTCTATGGGTTTATAGAAAAATGTACTTGTAAAGCATGCTACAGCATCACAGTCAGTGATGGGATTGTTTTTGGGAGTGAGATGTTTTTCTAAAGGGCGTGGCTTAATGTGACATACATTTTGGATATAATTTTCTATAAAGGGAGGCACACATAGAGAAAAAAGTAAACAGATTTTTCTTATTGCCGTAAAGGGGACCTCAAATCAGTTATTGATTTTAGGTGGCCTTTACAATAGGTAAACTCCCCATAGCCATTTTTTGGTACCATTAGAGGCTCCTGTTAGTGGCGTTTTAAATTTTGTCACGTGACATCTCAGAGCTGCTAAGGAAATCCCTTTGCTAAGCACATTTAAGCACAGAGCAGGTGCCTATGTAACCCTTAGCCACTGCAGGTCCCATTCTGGTTGTGGTCTGAATTGGGAAGAATGTCTCCACTCCCAATTGCAGGTCAAATATAAGGGTTGATTTACTAAAGGCAAATAGACTGTGCACTTTGCAAGTGCAGTTGCTCCAGATCTTAGTAAATGAGGTAAAGCTTCACTTTGCAAAGAGTACCCAAACACATTCAAGGAAAAAAGAAACAACATTTTTGCTTGCACATGATTGGATGGTGGAAGTCAGCGGAGCTTCTGCTTATTCACTAAGCCCGGAAGATTTTACCCCCTTCTTGACCAGAGCACTTTTTGCGATTCGGCACTGCGTCACTTTAACTGACAATTGCGTGGTCGTGTGACGTTGTACCCAAACAAAAGTTTTTTTTTCCCACAAATAGAGCTTTCTTTTGGTGGTATTTGATCGCCTCTGCGGTTTTTATTTTTTGCGTTATAAACAAAAAAAGAGCTACAAGTTTGAAAAAAACACAATATTTTGTACTTTTTGCTATAATAAATATCCCCATTTTTTTTTTTAAAACCACATTTTTCTCAGTTTAGGCCGATATGCATTCTTCTACATATTTTTGGTAATAAAAATTGCAATAAGCGTATATTGATTGGTTTGCGCAAAAGTTATAGCGTCTACATAATAGGGGATAGATTTATAGTATAAGCCAATACTTTTTTTCTTAGTTTTGAGTGATGAAAGGTTCGATCCCCTGTTGGGTTATTATTGTTGTCTATGTCCCTGTTGGTGGTGTTTGCTGTCCCAGCTGGGTCCTGTGTCCTGGGGACCATTAGAGAAAATGCAAAATATTCAGTTGCTACCAGAACAGCACTAGAAGTACAGGCAGTCCCTGAGTTACGAACACATTAAGGACTGTAGGTTTGTTCGTAAGTGAAATTTGTTTGTAAGTCGGAACACTGCTTGTAAGTGTAACTTCCGCCTGTGCAGAGATGTGGGATGTTCCGGCGTCTGTCTGTGGAGGGATGTGGGATGTTCCCGGGTGTTTCTGGGGCTCTTCTGGTCATGCAGTACATAAAGTACTGCAGTGTGGAATGTGGCAAGGTAGCTGCTCGGAGGTATCCAGGACCAGCGTGGAGCACAAGCAGCCGGCATTGAGACCGTTGAGTAGGAGTCGTTCCTAAGTCGGGCATTCGTTAGTCGGGGACTGCCTATAAAATCTTCCAATTGGGACATTTATTTTGACGACAATTGTCTAAGAAGGGATTTCCTTCACTCTAGAAAAATCACCTCACTTGCTTTTGTGTCTACTGATCTAGAGGTTAAGGGACATCCCCCAAAGAGTTACAACGGGACAAAAAGCCTGACACGAGTTTTACCAATTTCCCCACTTAAGCCTAAATTTTGATATTACACACACTTTAATTTTCCTCCAGTGTTACCAGCGGTAGGAGACATTTTCCTCTATAGGTGACTGGCACTTTGCACCATACTGAAAAAGCCTGACAGTGCCTATCACTACAAAAAACGTATAAAAGGACACTTACAAGGGAAGTTCTGGAACTTATTTGAATTTGCATTATGTTTATAGCACTACCCTAGGCCTATGTTATACTGAAATCAGTGTTAACAGATGTTGTAACAAACGTACAGAAAACTTTTGCCATCTGTAATGCCATTGATTTTTTTTTCAGATAAGTGAAAAAACAATGGACATGACAGGTTACATTAATATCAGCTATTATTTTGAAAATGGGGATAAAATACACAGACTTTGGATGCATGTCCACTTTCAAAGGGTCAGTCAAACCCTTTAATAGTAAATTCTGTTTAAAACCCTGGATCGGAGGGTGTGGAGAAATGGGTATAAAATGTCATATGATCACTAGAACAAAGCTAAAATTTAACCTTTGCAATTTTGAAAGCCAAGCCTACAAGTCCCATGTCACTTTGAATCATGACCATGTGACCAACAACAAATAACAAATATTACTGTATCTAGGTTCTCACCGTTAGAGGAAGTTTACATTGTGAGCGAAAGAAAAAGGATTGCTCCTTTTCTACCATAAAGTAAAGAGTCGTTTTTCATAAAGTAAAGATAACTCTTTCCTGTTTTGTAGTTTCATATAAATGAAAATTGCTCAAGAAGCCGTCATTTGAGCAATAGACCATGTGTGCGTATCCCCATTCACGTGAAGTATGTGTGCTTGCATGTGATTAGAAGACTGCAATACAGAAAGTCGATGCTGGTAGTTACTAATCATAATATGGAAAAATATTTCACCTTTGATTAAGGTGTCCAGTTGAGGTCTTACATATAGTCTGCAAACTTATTCAAAACTTGAGTAAAGTGCTGGTATTTTGAATCATCCACCACCTTTTTTAGATTTCAGAGTCTCTGTGATATGTATCAGCTCTCTCAGATCTGCTTATATATGGGCATTATGAAAATATTACATTTTCTATGTAGGTTTTATATATATATATATATATTATACAAGAGAGTGTGCAGCAGCAGCAATGAAACATCCTCTGCAATACAAAGGGAGTGAGATCCAGTAACCATGGGATTCAGTTTAGTCCCTCACTGTCCATTGATAATGGAAATACCAGTCTTCTGTGGACTCACAATGAACAATTCAGTGAGCATACAGCCTGACACCACTGGCAGACAATTTGGATACAAAGGTAGACAGCTCAGCTAGATGAGATCCTACTGTGTGGCCCTAAGTAGACATCACTGTGACCTACTGCACAGACGACTGCACACAGAGGCCATCCATAGAGATTGACAGTTCTCTTCTGATCATATTTATTGCTAGTATGACCCAAAGTTGGATGTTCAATGCTGAATTCCCCACTAGCCTCCTATATCCTTTCTTTATACAATACCAGCTATATACTTTATGTTACTTTATCTAGGTTGACAAAACATTTCTATCCAAGTCAACAACTAAAATGATTTTGGTGTAGACAAAAACACAATATAGGGACCTTGTATATTCCCCTTAGTTAGCATGTTGTGGCCACTCTTTACCTTAGTACAATAAGACCACATCACAAAGTCCCATAGTAGTGGTGCATCACAGTAGGTCACATATATTTAGGCCGGCCATACATGGTTGAATTTCAGCTGATTCAGCAGGAACCGGCCTGATATTCGAACAGTTAATGGACAGGCTGCATGTACCAAGTTGATCTATCAAGGTACAACCAGCCTGCCGGATTCTCTTTTGATCATCGCTAGCAGCTGCTATGGCCACTCGCAATAATCCTTGTCTTCTCAATTGCTGCCTCAAAAGACAATTGATGATTCCCCTTTCAACACTGTATGACTGTCTGTGTTGATGGGGGAATTGCGCAAATTTCTTTCCTGCAACCCGTTATTGCAGGAAAGAAATTTGCACCATGTATGGCCAACCTTAGTTACTTTATCTAATCTGAAAACAGAAACCTTTTCATCAGTCAACATCTTTTGATGTACAGGGAAAACCACAGGGGAAAATCTCATCAAAATGAGGGGAATTCCAATCTTAGTCAACTGTCACTTGAACGTTTGTCCCCATTGGATTTCCCCTCACCTCCTGCTCTGAGAACACCTAATTTTCTGTCTTGATGATAATGGACACCAGGACAAATACAGAGGGTAAATCCCACAACAGGGACATAGACAACAATAAAAACCTGACAGAGGGCATAACCCATCATTCCCACCTCCAAAACAAAGTTTTGCCTTTACACTTTAAGACTTCTTTCACAGCTCTTCGGTTGCACCTTTGAAAACAAGGAAGGAAGATTAATTTATTGTGTTAACTGTTGATGAAAGCAGAAAGTTTGGAGTTAGCGTGATATAATTTATTGGCTGATGCAACTGAAAATGCAGACTTTAGAAAAACTTTGCATTTCTTTGCCAGGCATGATACAGTATTGATCTGATAATCACTTACAGTGAGGGAAAAATGTATTTCATCCCCTGCTGATTTTGTACATTTGCCCACTGACAAAGAAATGATCAGTCTTTAATTTTAATGGTAGGGAGACAGAATAACAACAAAAAAATCAAGGAAAACGCATTTCAAAAAAGTTATAAATTGATTTGCATTTTAATGAGTGAAATAAATATTTGACCCTTCGCAAAACATGACTTAGTACTTGTTGGCAATCAAAGAGGTCAGATGTTTTTTTTTGTCCTGCTCCTCTTTGCAGATCCTCTCCAAGTCATTAAGGTTTCAAGGCTAACGTTTGGTAACTCGAACCTTCAGCTCCCTCCACATATTTTGTATGGGATTAAGGTCTGCAGACTCGCTAGACCACTCCAAGACCATAATGTGCTTCTTCTTGAGCCACTCCTTTGTTTCCTTGGCCGTGTGTTTTGGGTCATTGTCATGCTGGAATACCCATCCATGACCCATTTTTAATGCCCTGGCTGACGGAAGGAGGTTCTCACCCAAGATTTGATGGTTCATGGCCCCGTCCATCGTCCCTTTGATGCAGTGAAGTTGCCCTGTCCCCTTAGCAGAAAAACACCCCCAAAGCATGATGTTTTCACCTCTGTTTGATGGTGGGGATGGTGTTCTTGAGGTCATAGGCAGCATTCCTCCTCCTTGAAACACAGCGAGTTGATGCCCAGAGCTCGAATTTGGTCTCATCTGACCACAACACTTTCACCCAGTTCTCCTCTGAATCATTCAGATGTTCATTAGCAAACTTCAGACAGACCTGTACATGTGCTTTCTTGAGCAGGGGGACCTTGCAGGCGCTTCAGGATTTCAGTCCTTCACAGCGTAGTGTGTTACCAATTGCTTTCTTGGTGACTATGGTCCCAGCTACCTTGAGATCATCGACAAGATTCTCCTGTGTAGTTCTGGGATGATTCCTCACCATTCTCATGATCATTGAAACTCCATGGAGCCCCAGAACGAGGGAGATTGATAGTTATTTTGTGTTTCTTACATTTGCGAATAATCGCACCAACTGTTGTCACCCTCTCACCAAGCTGCTTGGCGATGGTCATGTAGCCCATTCCAGCCTTGTGTAGGTCTACAATCTTGTCCCTGATATCCTTGGACAGCTCCTTGGTCTTGGCCATGGTGGAGAGATTGGAATCTGATTGATTGATTGCTTTTGTAGACAGGTGTCTTTTATACAGGTAACAAGCTGATATTAGGAGCACTGCCTTTAAGAGAGTGTTCCTAATCTCAGCTTGTTACTGTTTTTTCACGTTTTTGGGTTGTGTTCAATATGTGCAAAGAGAGATCACATAAATACTTAAAAGTATAACATTTATTAAAAGTAATGACAGATACAGATAAAGATAAAGAAAATATAACAAGAATACTTTACTAAAGGTGCTTTTTCCCACCATGGAGCCTCGTTTGCTGTTTCGCAACATGGCACAGGTGACCAGGATCAGACACTTGCCTCATGGTCGTTCTGGGTGAGACTAGCCTTGTATAGGATAAAGAACGTGAAAATACCTCCCCCAGCCAACTTCCTTGGTGATATGACCCCTCAAGGACTTGACCAGTTAACAATATTATTCCTTTGGTGAACAGTAAAGCTATGCTTATGTCCTTATATGGCCCCTTGACAGGGATGTGGAGGCCTTGAATTCATTAGTGAGCCACAATATGAACCAACAATAATATAAAATATACAGTTTCCCCATCAGTTACCTGTATAGAAGACACATGGGAGCCAGAAATCTAGCTGATTGATAGGGGATCAAATACTTATTTCACTCATTAAAATGGAAATCAATTTATAACTTTTTTTGAAATGTGTTTTTCTGGATATTTTTGTTATTCTGTCTCTCACTGTTACAATAAACCTACAATTAAAATTATAGACTGATCGTTTCTTTGTCAGTGGGCAAACGTACAAAATCAGCAGGGGATCAAATACTTTGTTTCCCTCACTGTACTTGTGCATGTAAAAAAACTCACAGAAATGCAATTGTTATCTTCCTACACAGGAGTGATATAATCTGTTGTAAAATGTTTGTCTATATAAATGCATAATTTACAGAAATCCGAACACACAACACTCCTACATATGAGCTGGACAGAATGAAAGTGTGTAAAAATGAAGTAGGATATAGTTAGAATCTCTCTAAATCAAGGGGGATTCTTCTCCTAGACAGTTGGCACTGGAACAGGTGTCCCCATTGAAAGGTCTCCTCTCCACTCCTGTTCCTGTGAAAACGCTAAAGCCTACTACACACTGCTAGTTTTTTTGCGTTCAATCCAGCGGGCTGAACAAAGAAAAACGGAAGAGCTCAGAAGGAGCTGCTGTACTAACTATGCAATGTTAGTACAACCATCTCGCCCACTGAGCTTTTGTGTTCTGATAGGGGGGCCTGTTTGTGGGCCAGCAGGAGACACAGGATTTAGAGATGCCTGTAAGAACCCTTGTGTCTGGTTATTTGACAATCCATCAGCAATATCATTTTGCAACTACTGGAATGAAATAACTACATATATAACTACTACTGCTAATTTTGGAAAAGTACAGTCTTTTTAAAAAGAGTGGGATTCCAAGAGGCCTTTTATTAGACATTTTCTGTTTACCTGTCATTTATAATTATACTCCTAGTATGCCTGTAGCTAAACATTTAGCTCTTCTGTCTCCATAGTAGCCCATGTAAGTCCACAACAAACCAGAATTTCAGTTTTGTGTAAGTTCTGTCAGGTTGAATAACGTAGGGGCTTTCCTTCTTTCTGGAACTCTAATGGAAAGATCTTTGCTCTGGTGCTCTCAGGTTGACCTCCACCATGGTTTCCACTAAAATTGTGTCTTAGGGACCATTCACACCTACAGTATCTCACAAAAGTGAGTACACCCCTCACATTTTTGTAAATATTTTATTCTATCTTTTCATGTTACAAAACTGTAGAAATGACACTTTGCTACAATGTAAAGAAGTGAATGTACAGCTTGTATAACAGTGTAAATTTGCTGTCCCCTCAAAATAACTCAACACACAGTCATTAATATCTAAACTGCTGGCAATAAAAGTGAGAACACCCCTAAGTGAAAATGTCCAAATTGGGCCCAATTAGCCATTTTCCCTCCCCGGTGTCATGAGACTCGTTAGTGCTACAAGGTCTCAGGTGTGAATGGGGAGCAGGTGTGTTAAATTTGGTGTTATCGCTCTCACTCTCTCATACTGGTCACTGAAAGTTCAACATGGCACCTCATGGCAAAGAACTCTCTGAGGATCTGAAAAAAAGAATTGTTGCTTTTACATAAAGATGGCCTAGGCTATAAGAAGATTAACTGAGCTGCAGCATGGTGGCCTGAACCATACATCGATTTTACAGGACAGGTTCCACTCAGAACAGGCCTCGCCATGGTCGACCAAAGAAGTTGAGTGCATGTGCTCAGCATCATACCCAGAGGTTGTCTTTGGGAAATAGACATATGAGTGCTGCCAGCATTGTTGCAGAGGTTGAAAAGGTGGGGGGTCAGCCTGTTAGTGCTCAGACCATACGCCGCACACTGCATCAAATTGGTCTGCATGGCTGTTGTCCCAGAAGGAAGCCTCTTCTAAAGATGATGCATAAGAAAGCTCGCAAACAGTTTGCTGAAGACAAGCAGACTAAGGACATGAATTACTGGAACTATGTCCTGTGGTCTGATGAGACCAAGATAAACTTTTTTGGTTCAGATGGTGTCAAGCATGTGTGGCTGCACCCAGGTGAGGAGTACAAAGACAAGTGTGTCTTGCCTACAGTCAAGCATAGTGGTGGGAGTGTCATGGTCTGGGGCTGCATGAGTGCTGCCGGCACTGGGGAGCTACAGTTCATTGAGGGAAGCATGAATGCCAACATGTACTGTGACAGACTAAAGCAGAGCATGATCCCCTCCCTTCAGAGACTGGGCCGCAGGGCAGTATTCCAACATGATAACGACCCCAAACACACCTCCAAGATGACCACTACCTTGCTAAAGAAGCTGAGGGTAAAGAGGATGGACTGGCCAAGCATGTCTCCAGACCTAAACCCTATTGAGCATCTGTGGGGCATCCTCAAACGGAAGGTGGAGGAGAGCAAGGTCTCTAACATCCACCAGCTCCGTGATGTCATCATGGTGGAGTGGAAGAGGAATCCAGTGGCAACCTGTGAAGCTCTGGAAACTCCATGCCCAAAAGGGTTAAGGCAGTACTGAGAAATAATGGTGGCCACACAAAATATAAACACTTTGGGCCCAATTTGGACATTTACACTTAGGGATGTATTCACTTCTGTTGCCAGCGGTTTAGACATTAATGGCTGTGTGTTGAGTTGTTTTGAGGGGACAGCAAATTTACACTGTTATACAAGCTGTACACTCACTACTTTACATTGTAGCAAAGTGTCATTCTTCAGTGTTGTCACATGAAAAGATAGAATAAAATATTTACAAAAATGTGAGGGGTGTACTCACTTTTGTGAGATACTGTATGTGTATACATTTTAATCACCACACATCAGCGTACAAAAGTTAGTCTTTGTTTCAGATAGTGCTAGTTCATCTGTGATCTATTGATATAATTGGTCCATTTCACGATGTGTTGATGTGCATTATAGGACCTACGAATAACAATGGTAGTTCATAAAAACACATTATGGTTGACAATGCACATAAAATCACCTGAAAACATACATGGAAAAGTGTGGATCCAGAACTAATGTTTTGGCAGCCCCAATTCGGTACCAGCTCCTGCCAAACTGGCCAAGAGCACCTTCCATCTTCTTCTTTAGATAGGGTATGCACACACCTCCAAGAGAAAGACTCTGCTGTCTTGGCAACTCACTTTGTCTAGGCCTGAGGCCTGCAGAGGGAACATCTCTTGAATCTTTACATTTTCCTCAGTTTCACAACTTTGCGTACAGTACACAGTTCATAACACAGCGTGTCTGGCCAGCTCTCCTATACTCCTCCTTGTAGGTCCTCCTCTAGTGAATTCCTTGTCTTGAGTCTATATAACCTACCCTGCAGGGTACACTCCTCCACATACTACAGACTTACATAGAGTATATCAGAGGTAGCCTGACCCCTTCCACACCAGGTTTTTATAGGGGCACCACATTCTATCCACTAGGCAAAGTACGAAGGAGGGACCTTACTGAAAGAGGTACTAACCCTGCTTACACCTTCTCATAAGTGCAAGCAAGGTTGTCTTGCGTCTAACTCTAAGTGGGTAGTGTGTAGTGCAACAGTTTCAAAATCTAGGCATACTGGGTCAGTGACAACTTTGCATAAGCCTATAATTAGGCTTATGTTTTCTTCCTCTTTTTCTTTTTTTTACTAGATAATTGAATCCAACTGGAAGTATGAAGACAATGCAAGTAACTTTTTTTTTTTAATTACAGAGTCAATTTAACATGTATCTCATACAATAATATGCAACAGTCTTGTTCAGAAAGTTTGTTCTTTTACTGTAAGACTGCTAGAGGTTTAGACAGAAAAACAGCAGATAATGGCAACAAAGAAAATGGATATGAATTCAATAGACAATGTAATATCATAAGGAGAACAATGAAAGGCAGTAGAATTTAGTACTTGGTATTAGGAACACCTTACAACCTATAGAGCATGATAAAAAAAGAGAGCTGGATGGACATGTTTACTTTTTCAACCAGATTAACTATGTACAGTAACTATAGCAAGATCCCCGGCCTCCTTCAGCCTAATGAGGACCTCCAGGGCCAGAGATAGCTGACATCCTTCTGTATGTGTTAGGGTTGTAAGGCATAGTGGGTGTAATGCAAGGTAGATTCATTGGGCGCCAGACACTTCTTGAATGCAAAGAGATTTCTATTTCTCTTAACAGAACTTTGGGAGAGAGGGTTAGGACCAGGACACCCTTAGGTAGTTGCAATGTTAATTGGCAGACTTGGAGACTTCAACAGGAGGACAGCTATGCAGGAAAGGCCTCCAGCAAGACTCCACATCTGCATGTGTAGGAATGCTGTCTCCTATGGCAACAGTCTTTAACAAATTTTAACACAAGATGTAACAGTTCCTTCACTTCCACTACAATCACTTCTTGTAGTTCTTCAACCCCCTGAGCTCCCAGTCTCTTTCACTAGACTAGATGATTCACTGCCACTGAATCCTGTGAGCTCCGACAATCTTTACTGTAGTATCTTCCTCAAGAGTCACCCCCGCTTCTCTGCTGGGTCCTTAGCTTGGCACTCAAGATACTTCTCAAGCTTCACCCCACTGGCCTGCTCGGTCCCTGGCTTGGCACACAAGGCTGCTCTGCAAGGGTCACGTCCACTCACTGGGTCCCTGGCTTGATACTCACTGAAGTTTCCCGATTTATCACCGTCCCCAGTTGGTGAGAATTCTGTTCCGGTACTTGCTTCAGCTACTCACTATGGTCCCTGGCAACAAGGTGGTTGGTACCTTAGTGGCGACAGCTTCCCCTCTACCTCCGACCACAACAGGTTCACCGGCGGACAGAACCGTCACTTCTGGTTGGACTGCAAGCCACAATCCCAACACTGCGCTGCTCTCTTGCTTCTGGAAAGGCCCTCAGACAGCCTAGCAGCCAGATCTGCCCAGGATATGCCCAAACTCTGGCCTAGCAGCCCAGGCAATACAACACACGTCCACCCAGACAGCTGTTCAGGTGGCACAGAACACTGATCACCTGACTCCACCCAAATATATAGGTTCTCCCAGCAGGCCAAGGCATTTAAGAAAACCCCTACCTGATGGCTAGGATACCCCATATACCCATAATCTGACCTTGCATTACCCTTCTTGTATCTAATGCCACCAGGTACCCGGCTACCTAGCGGCAAAGGAGAGAAGTGCAGCAATTAAAGACTTAGTGTGAAATCACTAGATCCCTAACAATGGGCCAAGGTAGCTATACCTGGCAGGTAAATTTAGGAGCAACCCTGCCTAAACACCAGGGTGCTATATATCTATGTGTTGTCCAATCACAGCCCAGCTGTATATGCCCTAGTGTAGAGCAAGAAATGACAGCAAGCATCTGGCTGGACAATTCAATATCTCCATGACTCTAATCTTTGTACATTACCTCAGAGGAAAAAAGTGCAAATACATGTTTACAGAAGTTTGCCAGCATCTCTGCTTTTATAAATGTCCCCAACTGCTTCGAATTTTGTGCATGCTTTTGCTGGCAAAACAGCCATCCAACCATAGCATTTAAATACCAATTTGAGATTTTGCCAGCATCTAAATGTAACATTATCATTTGACAAGTAAAGGCAGCAATGTGCTATTTAAAACATACTTATTTTGTACTGTGTCATTACAAGAATTTGTTGGCTTGGTCACTGTTCTGAAAGCTAATGCCAATTCAAAAATGCCCTTCCAGTTCTTTATTTTACAATTTAAAAATAATTCTAGGAGTAGTGGTGGTAAGATACAAATAAGCGCACGTATTTTATTAGTATATAAGTTTATTAGTATTCTTTGTGTACAGTATGTGTTCACATTATTAACTTCACAGATGCAGAGCAGGCAAGAATGCAATGCTGGCTGAAATAGCTGTGTTAATATGCTTGGCATTTACTAACATAGTGCAAATGCATCGTACATATGTCCTAAGCGTGTGCATCGTGTTTATCTTCAACATTCATCTAGTAATTTAGGGATTATAAAAATACGTGAGAACTGGGGACATAATGAAATAAAATAAAAAAAACACTTTTAATGTATCAGTTCTAAAATGTCTTGTTGACAAATAGCAAAAGGGTAAAGTAACATATACTGGGACCCCAGTTATGTACAGCAGAGAACAATAAAAATACATAGGTAAAATAGTATTAGTATATTGTCAGCACAACGTACTCAATATGTTATGCTACACATTTAAAAAACAATAACTAACCAAATTAGATGTTAATCCAGAAGCATTAATGTAGAAGTGACACTAACTACATAGATCAAATTGACTTTTTTGTCCACGTAGGTAATGTCATACCACCCAGGTATGTGAAGGGTTGCTATAAGTCTGGGTGAGTAAATTTTTCTTGAGTTTGCTTTTAAAAACATCCAGGATGAGTGTTTTTCAGAAAATATGATGGCAGCCAGTGGAGAGGGCTACATAAAGGTTAACCTGTTGCTTTACCTTGCATGGGCAAAAGAACAGGTTCTCTTTAGGCTGGGTTCACACCATCGCCACATGCGGCTCCCAGCAGGGGTCCGGTGAGTCCTCATTCAACGCTTCAGGTCTGATTTCAGCCTGAAGTTTTGGCTGAATTCGGACTAAAAAAGACCAAAAGAGGCACAGGGCTCCTATGCAAATTTGCACCGGAGCCGCATCGGAGATATGTGAACCGGCTCCATAGGGAGCCAGTCAAAATCTCCTGCTATTGCGAATTGGATACGGGGTCTCCACATCCAATTTGCAATGGTGTGAACCCAGCCTTAAAGAGTGTTGCTAAAATTTGAAAAACAATTTAGAGCTCATTCGCATAGACTTAGTGGCCAGTACACCTGTGCAGAGTGCCTTGTTAATTCGCCCTGAAGGTGCAGGAGACCCATGCAGCCAGCCTGGTAAAATCAATGACAGGCTGATGGCTGCATAAATCTTCACTGATACATCCCTCAGTATATATCTATGAAGGACTGATGTGCGACCCTAACACAGACAGACTGCATTCAAAACTGTGCATTGGTCCTGCAAGGATGGACACTCAAGAATGTACATGAAGATCACTGAAGATCCGTGCAGCTGTTGTCTTGTCAGTACAGCCGTATGAACGAGCCCTAAGGCTGAGTGTGCCAACATGATTGGCATTCACCTGTCTTGACCCTTATTTTATTGTAACAGAGCCTGCATCAGAGTAGGCATATTTGACGTAAATTGTTGAAAAGCTTGCCTGAGCAAACCGTAGCAACCAATCAGACAGCATCTGTTAGTTGACTTAATTCTCGTGAACAACATCTGATTGGCTTTATTGGTTTATTGGATTTTTCACATTATTATTAATTAATCTTGATAGTCTTCAGATAAGGATTATGGATTCCTTCTGTGCCTGTGTCTGTTTCATTTGCTGCTCATAGAATTAAACACATCCATTCTGTCAATGATTACACTGGCAACATTTTTCCCTGGAACTCCTAACTGTTGATTTACATATATTTAGTTACTTCCTTATGAAATGTTTATCCTAATACCATTTAAATTCTTTGGAAGTAGACTAGCAAATATTCTCATATTTGTAATAGTTACAATGGGGAGTTTATAATGGCAGGGAACTGATGTATACAAACTGAAAGCAAGTAGAAAAGTACACAATGAAATGCCCCATTTCATTTTCCCAGCAAGTAAAAATAAATTATAATTACATGCAATGGGCAATTGCATATTACTTTGCTTAATTCTTTGTATGTCAGCCATCGCATGATGTTTTTTTAAAGGTCCTTTTACACGGGCGCCCCTGTGTTGCAGATTCCGCTTGCTCATCGGTGGATCGCTCCACCGATCCCTGCTGAGCAGGCAGATGTCAGGTCCTTGTCCGCTCACTGTGCAGAGCGGACACAGACACAGTCCCGCTCTCCTCTATGGGGAAATGCGATGGATCCACCAGACGAATGGAAAAAAGGACCACCATCCGTATGGTTTTTGGGGGCAGGATCAGATTGGATGGCGGTGGGTGTCAGCGGACATGTGTCCACTGACATCCGCCGCTCCATAGAGGTGACTGCAGGGTCCAATCAGGTTCACCTGAAAAGCTGACAGGCGTACCTGATCAGACAGGCCGTGTGAAAGGACCCTTACTCCTTCCCCTCTCACCCCTGTACACCCTCTATGGATTAGGGCAGCTCTTACATTTCTGCTGTGGGCCTGTTTGCGTGGCAATAACTTTGTCATTAGTCAAGATAACAAAGTTATATATATATGTATATATATATATATATATATATATATATATATATATATATATATATATATTTATTTATTTATTTAAGGACAAACAAACCTTTCTTTTTGGTACCATGATGCACTTACTGCACACATTGGGGATTCAACTCAAGAAGCGCTCCTCGCTGTGACCGGTCCTTTGAGTTGCAGCCCTGCCTGTCACTTGCAGCTGCAGATCAAAGAAGTTCCGTGGATGCTGGCACTGCACCCACTCTCTAAAGGGGATGGGTACAGTCCATACATAATACTGTATGTACATACACCTGGCCTGCCCTTACATTCAGTGGATGCACAAGTCAAACTTTTCCTTGTCAGACCACACAAATGATTCCAAATAATGAACGGTATTTTTAAAACCTACTAAAACCAAGTAATAGGCAGCCCAAAGGTCTGAGGGATAAATCGCACATGTGTTTATTGGACACGAATGGCTGGCACTGGCGCTGATTGCATGTAACCGCTCACACAAGTGGTTACATGTGATCAGCACCTATGACTGAGCCTGAACACACATGGTTTGCATTCAGGGTTAGCGGCTCTGACCACATACATGCTGGATGCTGCTGAGCACCCAAATCATAGACTTGGGGTACTGTAGAGTCTTCAGGAAGGGGAGCAACCTGTGATGTTACAAATAGAAATTTTCCCTGCATTCATATACTGTATCTACAGGGGAAGCAGCCATGGGGCAGAACCACAGAAACCTACCCCTCTTCTTTATAACAGTGGTCGCCAACCTTTCAGATCTCATGGACCTCACTAAACTCACAATTTTGAATACTGCGGACATGAGTTATACACACAATGCATGTTCACCAATGCCAGGAGCCTGGCGGACAAGATGGGTGAACTAGAGATACTGTTGTACGAGGAGGATTTGGATTTTGTGGGAATTTCAGAGACCTGGTTCAACAGCTCTCATGATTGGCTGGCAAACATTCAAGGGTATACCCTATACCGCAAGGATAGAGAGGGTAAAAAAGGGGGAGGGGTATGCCTATATATCAAGAATAATGTACAAGTGAATGTGAGAGATGACATCACTGAGGGGGCTAGGGAGGAGGTGGAATCTTTATGGGTAGAGCTCCAAAGGGATGAAGCTAAGGGGAAAATAATACTGGGAGTATGCTATAGGCCCCCTAACCTGAGGGAGGAAGTGGAGACGGATCTCCTATCACAAATTGGATTAGCAGCAAGGATGGGAAGTGTTATCATAATGGGGGATTTTAATTATCCAGACATAGACTGGGCGGAGGGAACCGCGCATTCATTCAAGGCTCGCCAGTTCCTTAATGTCTTGCAGGACAATTTTATGGGTCAGATGGTAGACGCACCAACTAGAAATAAAACATTACTAGATCTACTGATTACCAACAATACAGACCTGATAACAGATGTGGAAATACGGGGCAATTTAGGTAACAGCGATCACAGGTCAATTAGTTTCAGTATAAATCACACAAATAGGAGACATGAAGGGAACACAAAGACACTGAATTTCAAAAGAGCCAACTTCCCTAAACTACAAACCTTGCTAAAAGGCATAAATTGGGACAAAATATTAGGAACAAAGAATACAGAGGAGAGATGGGTTTGCTTTAAGAGCATATTAAATAAGGGCATTAGCCAATGTATCCCATTGGGTAATAAATTTAAAAGAGCGAACAAACATCCTGGATGGCTTAACTCCAATGTAAAAATGCATATAAAAGCAAAGGAGAAGGCCTTCAAAAAATACAAGGTTGAGGGATCATCCACAGCATTCAGAATTTATAAAGAATGCAATAAGAAATGTAAGGGTGCAATTAGGATGGCTAAGATAGAACATGAAAGACACATAGCGGAGGAGAGCAAAAAAAATCCCAAGAAATTCTTTAAGTATGTAAACAGTAAAAAAGGGAGGACAGACCATATTGGCCCCATAAAGAATGAGGAAGGACATCTGGTTACAAAGGATGGGGAGATGGCAGAGGTATTGAATTTATTCTTCTCCTCAGTCTTCACGAGTGAATCGGGGGGCTTCAGTAACCAAAACTGCAGTGTTTATCCTCATGACACAACACAGGAAGCACCTACATGGTTAACAGAGGACGGAATTAAAATTAGACTTGAGAAACTTAACATTAATAAATCACCGGGACCAGATGGCTTGCATCCGAGGGTACTTAGGGAACTCAGTCAGGTGATTGCCAGACCGTTGTTCCTAATTTTTACAGACAGTCTATTGACTGGAATGGTACCAGCTGATTGGAGAAAAGCCAATGTAGCACCAATATTTAAAAAGGGCCCAAAAAACATCCCTGGGAATTACAGACCAGTTAGCCTAATATCAATAGTATGTAAACTCTTGGAGGGGATGACAAGGGACTATATACAAGATTTTAGTAATAAGAATGATATCATTAGCAGTAATCAGCATGGATTCATGAAGAATCGTTCTTGCCAAACCAATCTATTAACCTTCTATGAGGAGGTGAGTTGCCATCTAGATAAAGGAAGGCCCGTAGACGTGGTGTACCTGGATTTTGCAAAAGCATTTGACACAGTTCCCCATAAACGTTTACTGTACAAAATAAGGTCTGTTGGCATGGACCATAGGGTGAGTACATGGATTGAAAACTGGCTACAAGGGCGTGTTCAGAGGGTGGTGATAAATGGGGAGTACTCAGAATGGTCAGGGGTGGGTAGTGGGGTCCCCCAGGGTTCTGTGCTGGGACCAATCCTATTTAATTTGTTCATAAATGACCTGGAGGATGGGATAAACAGTTCCATCTCTGTATTTGCAGACGATACTAAGCTAAGCAGGGCAATAACTTCTCCGCAGGATGTGGAAATCTTGCAAAAAGACCTGAACAAATTAATGGGGTGGGCGACTACATGGCAAATGAGGTTCAATGTAGAAAAATGTAAAATAATGCATTTGGGTGCCAAAAATATGAATGCAATCTATACACTGGGGGGAGAACCTCTGGGGGAATCTAGGATGGAAAAAGACTTGGGGGTCCTAGTGGATGATAGGCTCAGCAACGGCATGCAATGCCAAGCTGCTGCTAATAAAGCAAACAGAATATTGGCATGCATTAAAAGGGGGATCAACTGCAGAGATAAAACGATAATTCTCCCGCTCTACAAGACTCTGGTCCGGCCGCACCTGGAGTATGCTGTCCAGTTCTGGGCACCAGTCCTCAGGAGGGACGTACTGGAAATGGAGCGAGTACAAAGAAGGGCAACAAAGCTAATAAAGGGTCTGGAGGATCTTAGTTATGAGGAAAGGTTGCGAGCACTGAACTTATTCTCTCTGGAGAAGAGACGCTTGAGAGGGGATATGATTTCAATTTACAAATACTGTACTGGTGACCCCACAATAGGGATAAAACTTTTTCGCAGAAGAGAGTTTAATAAGACTCGTGGCCACTCATTACAATTAGAAGAAAAGAGGTTTAACCTTAAACTACGTAGAGGGTTCTTTACTGTAAGAGCGGCAAGGATGTGGAATTCCCTTCCACAGGCGGTGGTCTCAGCGGGGAGCATTGATAGCTTCAAGAAACTATTAGATAATCACCTGAATGACCGCAATATACAGGGATATGTAATGTAATACTGACACATAATCACACACATAGGTTGGACTTGATGGACTTGTGTCTTTTTTCAACCTCACCTACTATGTAACTATGTAACTATGTAACACAATGCTCTGGATCTCTACCCCCCCCCCCCGTATCATTGTGCTGACTTATACACACAATGCGCCAGCTCTCTGAACCTGAACCCCCCCTGCACTCTACCTCCCACTGATGTATGATGCTTACACACTCATCATTGAATCTCACCCCCTTTTCCAGCCATGTGCTCGAGCTCCGTGCTCCCTCCCATAGTCTGTGATCAGCGCTGCCATTAGAAGTCCCTTTCTTGTTCACCTTCCACTCTCTGCACTACTCCCGGAGCCTCACTCTGAGTTCACAGGAGGCGGAGCTACAGAGGAGGCAACGGGTATCAATGTGTGCTGACAGTATTGACTGTCAAAGCGCATTGAGAACAATATTGGAAAGAAGCATTGGGTGGTATACATCTGCCGCAATGTTGATTTGTGACACAACCCCTGGGGACCACTAAAATTTTCTCGTGGACCATCAGTGGTCCATGGACCACTGGTTGGTGACCACTTCTCTATAACAATTGCTTTCCAACAAGAAGCACCCATCATCAACAGGGATGAGTCCAGGCGTCTTCAGATCCTGGTTCAAACCCATCTGAGATATTCTACTAGGTAGCTGTCACTGTGCACCGCCAATTATATGCTAAGGTATTCGTCACATGATTGGGGCTCGGCCGCTTATGATTGGTGGTGTACAGTGACAGCTTCCTGATGGGATAGCTCAGGTGGGTTGGACTAGGATTCGAACATACTTGAGCTCAGGCCCAGGTTGGCCATAGGGCAAACCGGGCACTTGCCCGGTGGGCCGCGGCCACCAGGTTTCATGTCCTTGCGGGGCCCAACCCAGCTAAGCTGCTCTTTGAGCCTGCACCGCTCATCCAGCCTATCCGCGGCCACCCGGCTGCCAGTTAAGCTCAGCCATCTGCACCGGGGGGAGGAGCTAGATGAGGTGCCTTCGGCCTCTCTGCGGCCGCACGGCGCCCATATAGGTCAGCCGTCGATGCCAGAGGGCGTAACTGCGTAGGGGGGAGGAGCCAGAGCAGACATCTGCTGCAGACACCTTGGGGCCGGATAACAGAAAACGTGAGTGCAGCCCCCCCTGTAACCTGGATAGGAGGAGCAGTGAGGGCGGCTGCATATAGAACAATCATTCTCTTCATCTTCCTCCTGCAGTATCGGGATGCCTGCAAGGGGTAGAGGAGAGGCAGGCATTCCGAGACTGTAATAGGAAGATGGAGAGAATGATTGTTCTATATACATATAAAGGAAATCCTGGTAACACTACCAAGATAAAAAAGCAGCTACTTATGCAACGAGACTTCTAGTTGCCTAAGTAGCTGCTTTTTGATCTTGGTAGTGTTACCAGGATTTCCTTCATATGCATAGTCATACTCTTTGCCTCCTCATGCTCTCCACCTCCCCCATGCTCTCTGCCGCCCCCCAGTGCTGTCCACCTCCCCCCATGCTCTCTGCCGCCCCTCCAGTGCTGTCCACCTCCCCCCATGCTCTCTGCCGCCCCTGTGCTCTCCACCTCCCCCCGTGCTCTC
The DNA here is from genome assembly GCA_037952925.1 of Lithobates clamitans. Lineage (NCBI taxonomy): Eukaryota > Metazoa > Chordata > Amphibia > Anura > Ranidae > Lithobates > Lithobates clamitans. The sequence goes on along the minus strand of JBBGZY010000842.1, from coordinate 3,365,726 downwards.
CACATCACTCCCACGCTCTCCGCTGCCCCCCTGTGCACTTCACATCACCCCCGCGCTCTCCACTTCTCCCCCTGTGCTCTCCACATCCCCCCATGCTCTGCGCTGCTCCCCATTCTCTCCGCCACCCTCCCTGTGCTCTCCACCTCCCCTCATGCTCTCCGACACCCTCCCTGTGCTCTCCTCCTCCCCTCATGCTCTCTGCCGCCCTCCCTGTGCTCTCCAACTCCCCCCCATGCTCTCCGCTGCCCTCTCTGTGCTCTCCACCTCCCCCCATGCTCTCTGCTCCCCCCCATGCTCTCCGCTGCCCCCGTGCTCTCCACCTCCCCCGAATGTGCTCCCCTCTTCCTCCCTGTGTTCTCTGCCTCTCCCCTGTGCTCTCGCCCCACCCCATGTTCTCAAGGTTCTTCCCTGTGCTCTCCATCCCCCCCATGCTCTTTCCTGGTCCCACCTTACTCCCCCACACCTCTGCTGGGTTCCCCCCTCCCTCAGGGGATCTGTCAGGGTGGAGAGTGGGGAAGGGTCCACATCACCCCCATGCTCTCCGCTGCCCCCGTGCTCTCCACATCACCCCCATGCACTCCGCTGCCCCCCCTGCTCGCCACATCACCCCCACGCTCTCCGCTGCCCCCCCTGTGCTATTCACATCACCCCCATGCTCTCCGCTTCTCCCCCTGTGCTCTTCACATCCCCCATGCTCTCCGCTGCCCCCGCTGTGCTCTCCACCTCCCCCATGCTCTCGGCTGCCCCCACTGTGCTCTCCACCTCCCCCATGCTCTCCGCCGCCCTCCCTGTGCTCTCCACCTCCCCCCATGCTCTCAGCTGCCCTCCCTGTGCTCTCCAACTCCCCCCCATGCTCTCTGCCGCCCTCCCTGTGCTCTCCACCTCCCCCCATGCTCTCCGCCGCCCTCCCTGTGCTCTCCACCTCCCCCCATGCTCTCCGCCGCCCTCCCTGTGCTCTCCACCTCCCCTCATGCTCTCTGCCACCCTCCCTGTGCTCTCCAACTCCCCCCATGCTCTCTGCTGCCCCCCCCATTCTCTCTGCTGCCCCCCCATTGCTCTTCACCTCCCCCGAAGCTCTCCGCTGCCCCCCTGTGCTCTCCACCTCCCCCCATGCTCTCCGCTGCCCCCCTGTGCTCTCCTCTTCCTCCCTGTGCTCTCGCCCCACCCCATGTTCTCAAGGTTCTTCCCTGTGCTCTCCATCCCCCCATGCTCTTTCCTGGTCCCACCTTACCCCCCCCCCACACACCTTTGCTTGGTTCCCCCCTCCCCTCTCTTAGGGGATCTGTCAGGGTGGCGAGCAGGAAAGGGGCCAGTTAACATGTCATGGGCTGCTTAATCCAAAATGAAAGGGCCTATTTTTTGTCCCAGTCCGGGCCTGCTTGAGCTCATCTCTAATCACTACACTACTACGTGGCCTAGCTTTTGTAAATGAAGCTCAAATTATATTGCTTGTTTTTTTCTATATTTCAGTTTGTAGTGGTTGATGTTTATGTAAACATGTGTCCTAGCAAGTGGCCTCTGCCTTCTAATATAAGAATCCTATTAGAATCCTGCCACATACTTCTAGTGCATCGTATTCCTAATCCCAGCATAGTTTTGTCATAATGGATTCTGTAAGCAAAAGCTTCATTTCTTTCCAGCAGACACCCATGAATTCTATGTTTCTTCAGTTGCACATTACTGTCAACAGTTGTTGTGAGATCAAAGAAAGCCCAGTTGGCTAATTTCAAAAGTACTGTACCATAGTTCAGCCAGTCATTTGAAATCCTGCAATGTGAATATCTGCTCTAAGATATTCTAGCACGTCAGATGACCTGATAACTTCATAAGTATTTATTATTATTTTTATTCAATCTATTTAAGGCACTATGAAATCTGAGTGTATGCTATTTTATTTGAAAGGGATGTTTTCAAGGGCTTACAAAGAAACACAGACGGGTTCAGGAATGGAAATCATGCGACAGAATGCATTCAGGGGAATAACAGGCTGCTTACACACATTTTAATCCAAATTTTTATTCCTGTCAATATATACAGAGCAACCTAAACTATAATGGATATAGAGAAGTTTTTTATCAGCACGAACCCCACAGTTTATTTCTGGCACCACATCCCAGAATAGAATAGTAGCAGGAAAAGAAATTGGGACTTTTTAGGTGCAAATCAATTGGAGAATATCAAATATAGTATATAAAAAATTCTTTTATTTTGAGGAGTAAAATAAGAATGTACACATTAAAAAATCAGAAAAGGGGGTAGATACAAAATGGCAAATACAGTATATTACAATCACAGTAACACAGCAATAGAAGATGGATATAGTGGATATAGAGAATTTTTATGTGACTTTTACATTTTAACTAGCTTGCTCTTTCATATTTTTGTTATTAAAGAGGGACTGCAGTCTGCTCACATGATAAAAACATCTTTGCCATTCTGAAGCTTCCCTCCAACCACTTTGCATATTATTGTATATATACTGTGATTTTGTACTTGCCAAATATGCTGCAGAAATCTCCCTCCACTGAGTCTGGCTGCAACCATTTTAACTGTGGGCAGCTGAAGCTGCTGCCTGTTCACTTCCTGGATTTACACAGACACACAGAGGCATAACTCCATCTCTGCAGCTGTCATTGGCCCTCGTATTACTCTCCCCCCCCCTCCTGGCCAATTCTCATGAGAGTGAGAGAGAGAGCTGTGCGTGATGTCATATGCCTAGGCTTTTTACCAGAAATAGGAAGTGGGCTGTATAAGGTAATTACTGGCAGAAAAAAAATGTTTTACTATTCAAAATTAAAATCACAAGGGCAGAAGATTTAGTAGATGGAAAAATAAAAAAAAATGACTGAAGTTCCACGTTAAATTTGGAATGCACGAAATATCCTGTAGAGGGAGCTCTGAATGGGTCAGTGCATTTACTGCATCTCTGTCTTGAAGTAAAGCATTCAATAGCTTATTCGGGGCAAAGTATAAGATTTACTTAGCCCCTATCAACCTTCTCACCCCATATGACAGCTTTGGACCAATCAGCACCTAGCAGCGCACATGGGAGTTGGAGAGTGCATCACATACCCATCAGAAATAATGGGAAGTTCATTTTAATCTTTGCTGCCGAACCGAATGACTGCAAACTGAAGGAACCTTTTACATTCCTTGCACAGGCAAAGCAAAGGTTTATTTTAAAAGTCGAGAAGCAGGGTCAGAAAGGACAGCTATTTGTCCAAATTCTTCTGAATTTCTCTGATATTTTTTTTTTTTAAACAATTACATACTGAATTCCAAGAAGATGCAAAATTTCTGTGAAGACACTCCACCCTAATTTGTCTCTGGCGACTCAAACGTCTTCTGTGCTGCAGAAAAAGCAAGGAAGATTTTTAATGGGAATTTCTGTTTAGTAAGACAGGAAATGAACAATGAACAGATTTTTTTTTATGATGCCTGGAGAGGGCTGAACTTGATGGGAATAAATTCTCTGTAGTGTAAAGTAACTATACTTTATTGTTAGAGAAAAGTCAGTTATGGTAAAAACCTGTTGTGGATTCTCACACTTGTGATCATAGTCTGGATAGTTAAAGCGGTGTTCCAGCCACAAATTTTTTACACATTGTAGCTACTGTCTTTTAATAAGGACACTTACCTGTTCTGGGAACACGCAATGTCGTCCCCCGAGGCCGATCCGTCCATCGGCTCGGGTGCAGGCGCCGCCATTGTAACTAAGGGAAACCGGCTGTGGAGCCTTCAGGCTTCAAGGCCGGTTTCCTACTGCACATGCACGATTCTGAATGGCCCCGCTGTCTTCTGGGACACACACGGGTCCAGGGAGCAGGAGGAGATGATGCCCTGGGCCAAGGCCAAGGTAGGACAGAAGTACAGAAAAGGAAAGAAAAAAAAAATGATCCAAAAACGAGTGGTGCAGGGGTGGTCTTTCCTTTTGAAAACCTCAGCACCACATCCCTAAAAAATATAGAACAACAAATTAAATTAATAAGTGGGACTTTATTGGTGCTAAAGGAGTTGTAAACCCTTGTGTTTTTTCACCTTAATGCATCCTATGCATTAAGGTGAAAAAACTTCTGGTAGTGACCGGCCCCCCAGCCCCCCCTGTTTTACTTACCTGAGCCCTGAAAAATTCCTCGGCGGAGACGCTGCTCTTCCTCTCTGCACGGGGTCCCGGCTCTTGACTGGATAGATTGATAGCAGCGCAGCCATTGGCTCCCACTGCTGTTAATTAAATCCATTGACGCGACACCAGGGGCCGGGCTGAGTCCGGCATTCGTGTCTATGGGCGCAAATGCTGGACTCTGGAGCGTGCCCCCGCAAGGTAACCCCCCGGGAGAGCGATTCTCCTAGGGGGTTATCTGATGCGAGGAGGAGCCGTGAGACCCCAGAAGAGGAGGATCGGGGCCACTCTGTGCAAAACGAGCTGCACAGTGGAGGTAAGTGTGATATGTTTGTTATTTTAAAAAAAACACGAAGCCTTACAATCACTTTAACCCTCAGAAAAGAATACACATACAGTACACTTATATATAAAAACATAACTTTATTCCAAAATATAATTATTAAAAAGAAGGACATTCAGACCTCACTGATAACAACATGTTGAATGAACCTCACATAAATATGGCAGAAGTAACCCCATACACCTATTACATCTTTATTTCTTGTCTTCATTGTCATTATCAGATTTCCCATTGGATTAAAATCTATTATATATGTTATTTCTTGTTCAAATAAAACACTGTATAAGTCAAATTACACTTTCCAGGTAGATATAGCAAAAACATAACAAAGAGATTCAAATTAAATGACAACAATAAAGGAGCAAGAGCAATGTATAGAACCCCATAGGAGGCCATGCCTCGATCTGCGTGTCTAAGATGTAGAAGTGTTTAGTAGGGCAATGAGGGGAGGGTGGGTAACGAAGTTAGTATCTTGTACAGAATACCAACAGATAACTTTGGCAAAAGGATGTCATAGGATGATTTAGGAGTATCAGAAACGGAAGTGGGTGTAGGGTATGAAAAGCTCCATCTGGGATCTGCCGAGGAACCAAGAGTGAATCCTGAAATGGATTGCATTTAATGGTCTGGAAACGTGTCGCCAAGTGTTAGAGGTGGGAAAGTCTGATCCCCTATGTCATCTAAGATAGGCGCAGAATAGCAGCCTTGGGTACAGGAGAGGGGGGAGGGAGGAGGAAGGAGGAACAGTATATATGTTATTTCATGTGATTATAGGAAGGTGTACGGGGTTGCTTCTGCCATATTTATATGAGGTTCATTCAACATGTTCTTATCTGTAAGGACTGAATGTCCTTTTTAATAATTATTTTTTGGAAAAAAATTATTTGTTTTTATATATATATATAGATGTATGTGTATTCTTTTCTGATGGTTAAGGACTAGCACCAATAAAGGACTAGCACCAATAAAGTACATGGAGATCTGCCATCAACAGGGACTGTATTAAGAGGTAGAAGTTCAATAAATGGACAAAGTAACCTTTCTCCAAGTCTGTCATTGGCCTAACTAATGTTTCTATGTAATACAAAGTTCTTTCTAGCTACTGCCATGCTGATGATTACTTATGCGCAGCCTCTAGGCACAGAGTAGTGCTTGGAGCTCCTACTTGAAATCCTCTTCAAAAGCTACCCATATAGACAGGACATGAGATGATAGTTGCCTGCTATGTTTGCAACCTTCTCAGCTTTTCTTTTATCCAGGGTGCAGTCAGCTCATACCTGCATGATTAACCACCCTCTTAAGTCTAGGGCCAGTCTTAAAGCAAACCTGAGCATTGGCCATGCAGGGCGAAGCGATAGGTTTGCTTTTTAAGCCTATTCCCCCAGGAGCAAATAGTGACATTTCGTTCACTCTCCCATTGAGCTCAGCTGCTGATAGTAGTTCTGGTTCCTCCAGGTAAAGAAGAGCACTCCTAATGACAGCACTGGTTCCTGGTGATTGACTCAGCGCTGTCATTTGGGGGTTAACCTTCAAATAGGAATCAAGCTAGGACTTACACAGAGCTGTTTTTTTTTTGAAGATCCCATCATTTGAATAGAGCCGCAAAGGGACAAAGGAAAGGCAGGCAAAGCACGGGTTCACTTTAAAGTCTGCTCTGCGATGCGGTAATTGTGCTGCACATGAGACATATTCATTTTATCTAAGCTTTCTGTCACTAAAGCCACATTTTTCATTTGCAAATCCATGCATCTTCCATTCTGCCAAGGCCTGCACTTAGCATACAAGGAACCAGGTTAACAAAAATGTAATATTTTTTTTGCTATAGAAAAATATAACTAGTGAGTTTAAACCAAAAAATGTCTCAGTTGTACAATAGAGGAAAGGTAAGGGCACCCATCACCAACAGCAACCAATTGGATTCTAGTTGACTTTTCTTTAGGAGTAGGTTAGAAAGTCAGATTAGCATCTTCCGATGATAGGAGATGAGAGGTATTCAGATTTCCTCCACATTTCAATAACCAACATGAATTTGTTTTTCACTTAGATCAGGGGTCTCAAGCTGGCAGCCCTCCAGATGTTGCAAAACTACAAGTCCCATCATGCCTCTGCCTGTGGGAGTCATGATTGTAACTGTCAGCCTAGCAATGCCTCATGGGACTTGTAGTTTCACAACAGCTGGAGGGCTGCCAGTTCGAGACCCCTGACTTAGATCATTCAAATTAGAACAGCCAACTCCAAAATAAGAAATCTTCTTGTGTTCTTCATTTGAATATCTAAACTACAGAGCTAATATATTTATTCACAAACAATTAGACGTAAAATGGTTGTAAACCTGTGACATGAAATATGAACAAAGCATATCCCTCTATAGTGTGTACTTGTCACAATCCAGAGCACTAAGGGGTTCATTTATTAAAACTGGAGAGTGCAAAATCCGGTGCAGCTCTGCATAGAAACCAATCCGCTTCCAGGTTTTTATTTGTCAAAGCCTAATTGAACAAGCTAAAGTTAGAAGTTGATTGGCTACCATGCACAGCAGCACTGGATTTTGCACTCTCCAGTTTTAGAAAATCAACCCCTAAGTGTCAATTCTGTCTGCTGCTTCGTTCCTCTGCTATCAGCATGAATCACTTCTGACAAGTTTTCCTGACACCAAGAAGAAAAATAGGTGACAGGGGAGATTGACAGCTGATTGACAGCCTCAGCTCTGTTCCTGTGTGCTGTGTGAAGGGGTGTGTGTCCTTTCCCTCCAATCAGCTCTCAGATCTCTCCTCACTGAGCTCTGCAGAGTGTAACTTCAGCTCCCCTTCCCCCTGCTTTCTGGAAGCTCGGACAAGCTTTATATTTTCTGCACTCTGAAAGGATGTAGAGAGGAGAATACTGCAAATAAACAGATACAACTTATGTAGGAATATTTGTTTAATCTCTGTATATCACTTGAGGCCAGTCACTTCACTGAGTGTATGTAAGGGTTTACAGCCACTTTACAGTGTATCTATAGCCAAAACCTTTTGTTTTATTGTTATATTGGGTAGCGAAGGGATAGAACCACAGTTTGTTTTTTCCTTTTTTTTTTTTCATTCAGCAGGTTGAATTAAAAAAAGTGATCCGATTCCTCAATCCACAAATTCGAGCTGGTTGAAGACAAAAAGCGGACTCCATACCCCCATTCAAACACTTGCCGTGGTTGGGGTAATCCTCGCTGCTGTGCTATGGTATTCTGACAGCAAAGAGACTTCCCCGCCATCAGAATACACTGATCAGCGCTGACTGCTATAGCTAAAAGAGTAGCAAAAATCTGACAGGGCAGTTTTACAGAAGTTGATCAAAAATCTGACGATCAACTTCTGTACGACCACCCTGGACCAAAATTCGAACAGTCCCTGCTGAACCTGCCGAATTTTGATCCATGTATGGCCGGCTTTAGTGTGTTAATCCACCTTCAATTTGTGTGTATACATTTTCTGATAATGAATATAAAATACAGAAAACACAGAAAACCACTGTTCATTATTATTTTGGAATTGCCTAAGCAAGGGGAAAAAAAAGGATTTATGCATCCCCAACAGTATAACAGAATGCAGAAGATTCAGTTAAACCAGAATGAGAAATTCAATATATGGCCATATGGTTATTAACATCTGTATTAACGAGCCTAATAATTAAAAGGAGGCAGTAAGGAATTAAGCTGTCCTTTTGTTTATGGCCTCCTAGCTCAGTATCACATTACTTCTTTTGCGTGTACCTTCCTTAAAATGAAATGAACCTTCAAACACCCAAATCCTGTGCAGGAGAAGTTTCCTTTTTTTCAATTTTCCTGCACAATTGCACATTTGACCGTGTCACTAAGTCGGGGTGTACAAAGAATTTCCAGGGGAAATACACAGAATAATAAAAAACTGATGAAGGTGAAAACATTTGCCCACTTTTTTAGGAATTTTTTTTTTTTTTATTGCTGCTGTGTCACGGTGGGAGAAATTTCCCTTTGCTTACTGTCTTAGTGACAGGATATTCACTGGTTCAGTAAGGAGGAATTTCCCCTAACAGGACGCAGACAACAATAAAAACAGATAGAATTGTAACCTGTCCCTTGTGGCTGAAGTTCCATTTTAAAGCTGAACTCTCTGCAGACGTATAACACATAATTATACAGTCATGTATTCGTTAAATGTTTCTATTGCCTCGACAGGAGAGCGGGTCAGCTGATTTTGGAACACTTCCTAAAAATACTATGCTTTAGATGTTCTTCTGCACTCAGTACAGTGTGAACATATCTCTGTATAATTTCCTAACAACAGTGGCCTTCATCTACCTTTATTGCAACCACTTTAGAGGTACCCATAGGCATATGTGTCTGACCTTCAACATTGTACACGTCCTTAGTAAATAAAGCTAAAAATGTGCTTAGTTTATGTAGTAATATTAAACTAGTTGACATCAAAGAAGTAAGACACAAAGTAGCACACCTGGTATGCTTGCTTTTAACTATGCTGGTGGTATCTGGATAAACATCAGTCCTTCCATGTAGCAGTCCATGTAGCATTGACTTTTGGCCCCTGTCCAACTTCTCATTGCCAGGTGCATGGACTGCTACAATGTCATCCAATTTGGTAACTATCATAGAAAGAGATGAGGTATAATCCTGCATTGTTCTGGCTCGGGAATGTGTGTGTTTTTGGGATTTCCCCTCGTTTTCTGTCCTGATGAAGCATTGGGGTTGATTTACTAAAAGCAAACAGGCAGGTTCATTTTCTTTTAGCTTAATGAATCAGGTGAAAATTCACTTTGCAAAGAACACGTGCAAGGAAAATAAAAAAATTAATTAAAAATATCATATAAAAAAAAAAAAACAGTGGGGTTGATTTACTAAAACTGGAAAGTGCAAAATCTGGTGCAGTTTTGTATAGAAACCAATCAGCTTCCAGGTTTATTTTGTCAAAGCTTAACTGAACAAGCTGAAGTTAGAAGCTGATTGGCTACTATACAGAGCTACACTAGATTTTGCACTTTCCAGCTTTAGTAAATCAATCCCAGTTTTTTTTTATTTTGCTTGCGTATGATTGGGCATTTGGACAACCCATTTGTCTTTAGGAAATCCACCCCTTTGTAACTAGGATAAGAAGTAAGGAGAAACCCCAAATGGGGAAAGTCCTAGACAGTCCTGAAAGCAATGACATTTTGATTAAACATGGTTTCGATTTTAGGAGGGTTTGAGAACTCGCAGTGGACAGTTTACATTTTACTGTAACAATAAATGTATTGCATGCTATACAGTATATATTTGATATATGATAACATTCCCAATTGAGGAAAACACAGTACACAAACACAGTATCTTAGCCAAATGGAAGCAGACAGAATTTTGGGCAGCTGTGCATGGCAAACAATCAGCTTCTAGCTTCAGCTTGTTCAGTTAAAATGTTAGTTCACCTTTATAAAAAAAAAATGTCTATTCAGGCAAAGGTAGATAAAAATAAACTATGCAGCTGGCTGAAAAAAATCAAAGAGATGGGATTTCCCCCTTCCTGCCTTGTTGCTAGGATGTTGCTAAGACACTCCCAGCCATTACTACTCACTGACAAAATCACAGGAGTGAGCTCTCAAAATCCCACACATGCACAGTTTGCTATGTCCTCCATAAGAGCAGTGCTGAGCTCTGAACCACTGCAACAAGAGAGAGAGCGCATGTGCTGAGGTTTGAATCAGTGAGAAAGTTTGCACCGACATAGTGAAGGCGAGTGGTAATGGCTGAAAGCATCTCAGGAATATTCCAGCAACAAGGCACAACAGAGGGACACCATCTCTGGGAGTTTTTCAGCCAGGCTTTGGGAGATACATAAATGGCCTACACCTAAGGCCTAGTGTACACGTGACGCTCAGGCAACCTCTTCTGAACATTTTTCTTGACAGCTTGAAACCGGCGTTTAAAAAATGTCCTTTTAGCCGCGCTTGCTTAGCCGCGTTCGTGTCTAGGAGCGTTTGTTTAAGATAACATCATTAGACCCTCAAATAAAATAGGGCACCTTTAAAAACGCTTCTAAACTAAAATGCGTTCGGAAACATCGGCGTCTGAACCCATTTTTTTGCCTTCAAAGAAAAGCCTCTAAACGCAACTGCCTAAAAACAACATTAAATGAACCTGTGTACATGTACACATAAGCTAACATTGGATGAGTTCAGGGGCAGCTGAAAAAAGCAGCCAACTGCCTCTGAACGTCCGTTTACCAGCAGCAGTGTACATGAGGCCTAAAGCAGCACAGTTTATTTTTTCTCTACAGGTGCCCTTACACTGCATAGGTAGTTTTTTGGTAATGGTAAACTAACCAATACGGCTGGACATACAAGGTTCAAATCTCCGCTGGTTCAGCAGGAACCTGCCGAGATTCGGCCCGTTAATATGCAGGCTGAATATACCAAGTTTATCGATCGATAAACCAGCCTGCCAGATTCTCTTGCGATTATCCCTAGCGACTGCTATAGCCACTAGCAATAGTCACTGTCTTCTCCAGGCGGGGAAGCCGTCCCCGCCTGGAGACACAGACGCAGACAATTGCTGATTACCCTGTCTGTGTTGATGGGGGAATCATGCAAATTTCTTTCTCGTTACCCGAGGTTGCAGGAAAGAAATTTGCACCGTGTATGGCCAGCATTAAGCCTTGAAAATGAAAGATAGAAGCTGATTGGCTGCCATGCATTGCTACTCAGTTTTGATAAATTCCCTCATTGTTGGCATGATTGGAGAAGGCTATTAGTTCAATAAAACATTTGCGTATTCCCCTTCTTTTTTTCTTCATTTTTAAGGTTATTCCAATTGATTTATGTGTCAGGGGGCTGAAGGTGGCATGTTCCACGCAGGCAGAGCCCTTGTGATTGTGTACTGCATGTTCTTTTTCTCTGGAAGGGAAATGAGTTGACAAAGTTCTCAGATGTACTGGAAGAGAAACTATGCTATTGCCCTTCTAGTAAAGTTCACATTCGCTAACAATAACCTTTGTTCCGAAAACTCTCGCTGTCAACTCTGCACTTTATTTTCACATGACTGAGCAAGCATGAGATGAATTAGCAAAGACAGGCAAGCTGTGACTGTGCAGTTACTGTGCAACCACAAGTACCAGCATGCCAAAATAATCCTAATGACCCAGTCTGCCACAGTAATACACATCTCAAAGGATAGTTAAATAAAGCTGATTTGTTATGATCTTTTTCTATATGTAATAATGAGAGATGAAGTGGAGTGAAGGAGTCCTGTGCAAACTCGAAATCACTCCAAGTCAAAGTCTAATGCTCCGTACACACGATCGGAAATTTGGCCAGCAAAAGACAGATGAGAGCTTTTGGTAGGAAAATGCAACTGTGTGTATGCTCCATCTGACTTTTGCTGGCCAAATTCCAGCCAGCAAAAGATTGCGAGCAGGTTCTCAATTTTTCGGTCGGAAAAAGTTCCTATCCGAAAATGCGATCGTCTGTAGCGAAATTCCTACGCATGCTTGGAAACAATTCGACGCATGCTTGGAAGCATTGAACTTCATTTTCTCGGCTTGCCGTAGTGTTGTATGTCACCGCGTTCTTGATGGTCGAAAGTTCAGTTCCTGTGTGTGCAAGCCAAGCTTGAGCGGAATTCCGTTGGAAAAACCATCAAAGATTTTTCTGACAGAAAATCCGCTCGTGAGGGCATTAGAGGACTCTCTCCTTGCTTTCATGTGACAACACTGGGCCAATCACCATCTTTGCTGCCACATAAACGCAAGGTGTATTTGCTAGATCAATGATCTGATTGCTTGACACCAACTGCTGCATTATAACGCAGCGGCTGGTATGCTCAATCATCCCAGCACATTGCACTGTTACCTTTTTTTTTTTTTACAAAATTAATTGAACTGTCACAGAGTGACGTTTCATTAAGTTCCATAGCCTGGTGAACGGTGACTGCACTGTGCTGGAAAAAAGTATGGCCGGACGCAATGCGGTGGTGTGAACTGGCCACACTGGAGACAAAGCATTTTGCCTTGTCTTGTGATGGGGGTGATAGCAGTATTGAATCATTTGAAAAACAAGTGGGTAAATGTAAAGCATGAATCCCACATTATTTCACTTAAACCTTGGACTTACAATAGTGTCTGCGCAAAGGCGGTGCAGCCACGAATGCCAAGCCGGCCAATAAATGCCCAAGCCCGAAGCTGAGGGGGCATGTCCTGGCAGCGACACCAACACAGAGAGCCCCCCAGATTGGGTCAGAGTGTGGGAAACGGAGTGAAGGGGTGATGAAGGTGACATCATAAGGAGGGGGGAGAGAAAGTGGGAAGGATTTCAACCTATAAAACAAGCATTATTGGCCAGCTTGGCATTCGGGGCTGCACTGCCTTTGCGCAGACACTATTGTAAGTCCAAGGTTTAAGTGAAATAATGTGGGATTCATGCTTTACATTTACCCACTTGTTTTTCAAATGATTCAATACTGCTATCTCCCCCATCCATAGGTGGTCACTACGGTTATGCTCCTGATGAGTGGCTATAAGGTCCCGAAACGGCGTAGAGCGTACAACTACCGTTACGTGTACACTATTATCAACTATATATGTATGAACGTTCCTATTTTACTGTATCTAAATGTTTGATATAGAAGTCCTTGCTGGAATGCATTTTTTGATGATTACAGATTATCATTATAGAGCTATGTGCCAACATATGTAGAGCTATGTGCTTAAATATGTAAATATATGAATTTTTGTATTTTTGTATCATTTTATTAATAAATTGCATTTCTTATTCAATTTATACTTCTGCCCCCATGTGCCTCATTTAAAGTCCCGCACTTGTTCTCTCCTTTTATAATTAAAGCGGTTGTAAACCCTGAGGAAACCCCCCCCCACCCCACCCCCCAAAAAAACCTGCAAGATAATGGCATAACGTGCTAGTATGCATCGCATACTAACACATTATGAAATACTAACCTTAGAAAGAAGCCCCCACATCGGCGCCCGGTCACCGCTGAGGGGGCTGACATGTTCCCCCCCCCCCCCGGCGTTTCTTCCGGGTTTGCGGCACTGTCAGGGGCCGCATACTTGTGTGAATTGCCCCAATACACCTCTGCCAAGAGGGCGCGTGCGGTGTGCTTTCGAAACAGTTACCTTCGCCTAACCGAAAGCTCCCGATCGCTCGTTGCAAATGGGAGTTTTCCGACTACGTGACTGCTGTGACAGCCAATCATGGCAGTCACGTGATCTTAAGCCGTGTGCCGCCTCCTGGCATCATAAAAAAGGGCCGGGAGGCGCCGGCGCTAAGTGATTAAAGTTACTAAACCCAGGACTCTGCATTCACTATATCTGGTTTTCCACAGTACACAGAACATGGGAATGCAATTATTTTAGTAAATATAAACTGATATATACCTTTTCTCATCAGCAGTTATAGCAGTATTGCGACTTCTATCAGTGTGTGGTCGAGCACTGGTTAAAGCTTATAGGAGGAGTTTTCATTCTACCCTGATTGTCCTATGAGGCTGCAGCACCCATGACCCTCTGTAAAGTGCTGGAAAGTGCTGATTGGCCCTGTGCTGATCACATGCACCCTCCCAAGTAAAAAAGAACTCTCTAGCAATACACACCAAGCTGAGCATGTGCGGCTTGCCTCCAAGGGTCTGTTCTATCAGGAGATGGGTTGGGGACTGTGGAAGAAGGGGAGGATCAGAGAAAACAGCCTTTTTACACAATGCAGGGGATTTACCCCTTAGGTTCCACAGTGAGTATAACAAGCAGACTTTACTGCTTATACAGGTTGATTTTACTGTTGTGGGTTTAGTAACACTTTAATCGAACAAGCTGAAGTTAGAAGCTGATTGACTACCATGCACAGCTGCACCAGATTTTGCACTCTCCAGTTTTAGTAAATCAACCCCTATGTGTGCATGGACACATAGACCAACATGCAGGGGCATTTAGAGGCAGAAAAAAACCCACCAGAAATCCCTAGAAGCAGCTGCAAAAAGGTCCAGCGTGTTTGAGGCCTACAGAAGAAGTATCATCCTTGTTCCAATAGGACAAAGTAAATATAGCACTTCTTAGGTACCCTGTAACACTAGCTAAGGTGTAAGCTGAGATGTAAACAAGAGCTCTGCCCTTGTGCACAGTTGCTGACACCGCAACTAGCAAGGAGATGACCGAGCTGCTAGAGAATGTATTTCTGGCTTGCCCAAGGCAAGGGCCATCATGAAGCGTGCAGAAGGTGAAGCCAACACACTTCCTGGCTGTGGTGTCGGGCAGTTGTTGCGCTGAGAGGGGGTGCCCTGCCCAACATCACAGCTAACGTTACAGGGCATCTAGGAAGATGGGGCAAGGTACTACATGTACTTTGTCCCATCGGAAACTGAATAACGTGAATAAAAAAAATCAATTAAAAAAAGGGATCCTTGTTTTTTAATCAAATTCTTTTGCTGCCATGTAAACTCATATTGCTTTTAGTTTTAGACATTGTCTTTTCTGGAGAACATTCTGTCGCAATGATGTAGCCTTTGAACTTTGTTCTAGTATATGCATCATTCCCATCATTCCTATTATGTCCTAACTACTAAATCATGTTTATTGTTTTGGGGGAACTATACTGTGTGCTTGCTTTTCACTGGACATTTAGTCACATAAGTAAATTAGTCACAATTTGTAAACGCATGCTAGCTAGCTTGCGAGTTACGGAACCGTGTTTTGAAAGATAAGCTGCTCCGCAATCAATAGGGTGCGTAGCACAAAACAAAACCACATTGCATAAAAAACACACGCAAAAGCAGTATCAGCACGCTCTATTCAGTGTGCCTCAACGCACAAACGCCGATCGCTTTTACTTTTGTTTGTAATTTAACTAGGTCATACTGAAGAGAACCGTACTGTAGTGTACAAAATAATGGCCTTGAGGGAATCAGCCACAATTGCATGTTATGTTTTAGTAAATAACAGTGATTGCCTTTATTGCTGAGTGTTGCTGTTTTAGTAATTAGCTGCAGTTTTTTGATGAGACTTGAGAACATACAAACTGTCCTGTACAAGATCTGGCTTTGAAAAGTAAATGTGTTTGTGTCAGTCATTGATTTTCAGCTGGTAAGATCTGAAGAGATGTTAATGGTATTTAAATCAGTACAACCCTATAATATCACGTAATACATACAAATAATTGGGTGCACATTCATACCTCCCAACTTTTTGAGATGGGACACCTATCAGCAAAAGTATGCAGGCAGAAGACACACCCCTTGGCGCGGCACCCCTTAAAGGAGAATTGTACAAAAAAAACAAGATTGGTAAAACCCACAAGTGCTTTTTTTACTACTACTGTTCCTTTATACTGGCTTCTGGTTCCTCTATGATTTCCTGGTTCACTGGGGAAGCATCCAATTGGATGCTGCAGCCCCATGTGACTCTGGAAGCCATCTTGGGTCAGACAGAGCCTATTTAAGGCCTTGGCTCCCAGGTTTGGTGCACATTTGTGAGTTGGTAGAGTAGGGACAGGTACCCCACCTGGTAGGGACAGTACTAGCAGCTAAATGGTTCCTAACAAGGAGGGAAAGCGTAGGGCTCGCAACTTCTCTGGACACCCGCCTGTTGGGCACAAGACAGCCAGGCTGCATTCTTCCCCTCTCTACAACTGCTGGAATTTCAGCTGAATTCTACTCTCCACATGCTGTTGGAACTGTAAGTGTTCCCAGTTGAGCTGCCTTCCCACTGGGTTATTTGTGAACTGTTTCTGCATTATTTTAATACAAGTTCATTCATTGCACTGGCACTGAGTGTGTTATTCTGCCACACCACACTGCACCCCTCCTACAAGCTGAATGGTTTTTATGCAGAGCTGCACCAGAGCAAGCTCCAGTTTTTGTAAATATCCACATATATGTTAACTATCATTTCATTCTGTATTTTCAGCTGCTTCAGTGTAATAAAACCCTTTATTCATCGAATTGGGATGTTACCTACCTAACGCGTACTGACCTACCTCACACACACTGACCTACCTGACATACACTGACCCACACTGACCTACTTGACACACACTGACCTACCTGACACACACTGACCTACCTGACACACACTGCTGACCTACCTGACGCGCACTGACCTACCTGACACGCACTGACCTACCTGACACGCACTGACCAACCTCACATACACTGATCCACCTGACATGCACTAACCTACCTGACACTCACTGACCTACCTGACAGGCACTGACCTACCTGACATGCACTGACCTACCTGACATACACTGACCTACCTGACATGCACTGACCTACCTGAAATGCACTGACCTACCAGACATACACTGACCTACCTGACATACCTGACACACACTGACCTACCTGACATACACTGACCTACCTGACATACACTGACCTACCTGACAGGCACTGACCTACCTGACATACACTGACCCACACTGACCTACCTGACATACACTGACCCACACTGACCTACCTGACATGCACTGACCTACCTGAAATGCACTGACCTATCTGACATACACTGACCTACCTGACATACCTTACACACACTGACCTACCTTACATACACTGACCTACCTGACACGCACTGACCTACCTGACACGCACTGACCTACCTGACACGCACTGACCTACCTGACGTACACTGACCTACCTGACATACACTGACCCATACTGACCTACCTGACACACACTGACCTACCTGACATACACTGACCTACCTGAGACATACTGTCCTACCTGACATACACTGACCTACCTGAGACATACTGTCCTACCTGACATACACTGACCTACCTGACATACACTGACCCAAACTGACACACACTGACCTACCCGACCAGACTTCAGGTGATGTGACCTCCTCCTGCAGCTCAGCCATAGTGTGCGGCACGCCCATCACAGTAGAATAGTAGACAGCAGGCACTCCAGGCAGCCAGAGCAAGAGCCAGAGCCATGACACAGGACAGGACATGAGAGTAGGGTTGCCATCTTTTCTTCAAGCCAAACCCGAACACTTTAGCGGCCTGGGAGGCCTTTGGGGGTCCCAAGGAGAGTAATAATGCGGTATGCATAGCGTGCCACAGCAAACAGTGGGTGTAGTCAAATTGCTCTTGCTGACATCATCTCCCTGCCCCCCAGTGATGCCAAACCTGCCCCCAAACAGCTGCCCACAGCTCCCATATGGCAACAGATTTGTGTGTGACTATCTTGTTTTTTTGGGGAGCCACAGCCCAGTCTGAATAATGTGTCCGGGTTTCAGTCCGCCTGAAACCCGGACACAAGATTCAAAACCCAGACTGTGCAGGTGAATCCTGGACAGGTGGCAACCCTACATGAGAGGAGAGGAGAGCCGGCCGCCTGAGCGCCGAGTGGAGATCTTCACACACTGACGTGGCGGCCGCATTGTAATTCCCACCTTCTGGAGCCTGCAGTGCCTATGATAGACGTCACATGTCCCGCGGTCAGGGCATTGGACCAGTGGGACATCCATCATGGGTGCTGCAGAAGGCGGGACCTGCTATGTCACTCGGCCGCGCTCAGGGTCAGATCGGTCCCCGCTCGGCGGCGGCGCTCGGGCTCGGGGCTAATAACAGAATTGTGCATGCCCGAGATACGGGGCTTTTTGGGAACCCACTAGGGGCTCCAGACCCCCGCTCCCGACGACACTGGTACACGGGCTGTCCGATCAGGTCCGCCTGTCAGCTTTTCAGGCGGACCTGATGGGACACTCCAGTCTCTTCTATGGAGCTGCGGGTGTCCGCCATCTGATCCAATTCTGTTCACCAAAAACAGATGGATGGTAGTACTATTCCCCATCCATCTGGTGGATCAAATCGAATGGCATCGGATGGAAACAGACAGGCGGTCCATTTCCATCCGATTGTCCCATAGAGGAGAGCGGGACTGTGTCATTCGCCTGCTCAGCCGCGATCAGCAGAGAGATCCCCATTGAGCATACACTTTAAGGTACCCATACATTTTTATCAAATTCTGGCATAATGAGAATGATTTCCTACAAAGCATGAGTACTTGTGGATCACCAAAATCCTGACTGCCTGCAAAAAAACACTAAGATCCACTCACCAATTAAGATTATATTGTCTGACATTAAAGCGGAGTTCCGCCTGGGTAAAAAAAAAAATTAAAGTCAGTAGCTACAAACACTGTAGCTGCTGACTTTTAATATAAGGACACTTACCTGTCCAGGGAGCCCGCAATGTCGCACCTGAAGCCGACCCGACCCTCAGCTCCGGGAGCAGGCACCGGCATCCTTACTAAGGGAAACAGGAAGTGAAGGCTTGCGGCTTCCTACTGTGCATGCGCGAGTCGTGCTGCGCTCTCTGATTGGCCCCTGTTGCCTTCTGGGACCTGTGTGTCTCCCAGAAGGTAGCGAAGGGGGGCGGACATAGCATAGTTCGCCGCACAAGATTGCGGCCATCTTTCCCTGGGAGTGGGAGCAGATACCTGGATTTGGATACCTGCCAAATGTGGCACCGGAGGGGGAGAGAAATCTGATTCGCGGAAGTTCCATTTCTGGGTGGAACTCCGCTATGAAGTGACAATACACTCTCATGTTTTTACATCAGTCGTTATTAAATATATCATTGAAAACATAGCTATATTAGTATAATTTATTTATTTTATGTCTCTTACCGTTGGTTTCAGGCTTCTTTTTTTTTTGCATGTATGCTCCCGATCCTTCACTGATGCACCTCACTGCTACTGGTGTAGAGCAAGCAGCACTCGTTATTTTTGGTCATATGATCTGATTTACGTGTACTACAATTCCAATGGGAGTGAATATTGGGGTTGATTTACTAAAACTGGAGAGTACAAAATCTGGTGCAGCTTCCAGGTTTTTTTTGTCAAAGCTTAATTGAACAAGCTGAAGTTAGAAGCTGATTGGCTCCCATACAAAGCTGCACTAGATTTTGCACTCTCCAGTTTTAGTAAATCAACCCTCTGTGTCTACACATAGATGTGTGATCGGGAAAGGGTGGCTATATTCACATACACAAGGGGGGCATGGAGAACGAATGTAACCACCATAGAAAAGGATGTCAGAGAACAGCAGAAAAGAGCTCGTATATGAGAGATGAAACTAAGGAAGAGAGAGAAAGAAGGTACATTTACTTATATTTAGACATGTTAAGGTTAATTTACTAAAACTGGAAAGTGCAAAATCTGGTGCAACTGTGCATTGTAGCCAATCAACTTCTAACTTCGGCTTGTTCAATTAAAGTAGAGCTCCAGTCTGAAAAAAAAATAAATAAAAGCCAGCAGCTACAAATACTGTAGCTGCTGACTTTTAATAGAAGGACACTTACCTGTCCAAGGATCCTGCAATGTCAGCACTCCGAGCCGATTCGTCAATTGGCCTCGGGTGCAGGCGCTGGCATTGTAAGGAAGGGAAACCGGCAGTGAAGCCTTCAGGCTTTACTGCCAGTTTCCAATTGAACATGCATGAGTCGCGCTGCACTTTCTGAGTGGTCCCACCATCTTCTGGGACCTATGTGGGACCTGTGTGTGTTCCAGAAGGCAGCAGCGGGAAGGAGGAGGAGAGGCCAGAAATGCTCATAGATCGCCGCAGCGATCTTACCCGGAAGTGGGAGCAGGTACTTGTGCGAACAAGCGGAGCTTCCCCTTTTGGTTGGAGCTCTGCCTTAAGCTTTGACAAAAAAACTGGAAGCTGATTGGTTTCTTTACACAGCTGCACAACTTTCCAGTTTTAGTAAATCAACCCCATTGCATTTGTTTTATTTGATAAAGAAATGTGAGTTTAAATCTTGACCTGTAAAGCTGCCCATTTACTTACAAATTAGTTTGCTCAAGACTTCATTTTTTGGCACTGGGTAGCCGGATGTGCAGCAAATATCGGTCCTCTAGACTGGTTCTAAACAATCATATCATGCTGGTGAAAAGATAATGCTTGTTTAAGAGCCATGCACACAGTCTAAAATAGCGTACTTTGCAGATAACCGGGGGATTATATGGATACATTGCTATAAAGTAATAATCCAATGTAAGCTCTTACAAAATGACTATGGATACCGTAATTTTCAGTTCCTAATCTGCTGTAGAGTCTATTTTTCTCTGAAACAGGTGAAATAAGGACAACCTAAATACACACAGACTAGAGGTACTGTGTGTATTCATACTGTCATGGTATCTTCTAATCACCCAATGTCTTTGTGTCAGTGGAACAGCTGCTACAACTGTCACTTCAGCATGCAAAAAAAGTCCAAATTATCTTCTACTTTCCTAAAAGAACAGGTGTTAGTTTACCGGTACATTGATCTATTCCACTTGTACAAGTATCTTGGGATTTATAGGAAAGACTAAACACAGGTTTAAAATGTTTTTCAAGCACACACCATATGTATATTTTGCTATAAAAAAAAAAGAATCTACAAATAGTAGATAGGTCTGTACACCAATTTAATGGTCACTTGCTCTTTCTGCGGCTTTATTTAGACATTTGTTAGAGCAAAGCATCCTACAATGGATTTTATGGAATCAGTTCAGGACAATTTCCTGATGGTTCTGGGCACGGAAATGGTGCAAATGCTATTGGCAAGACCGGACACAGACTGGAGGATGTCTCACCACGTATGATGGGACATAATCATCTAACTCTACAATCTGAAATTGTGTCTGGGGAATTGTCATAATCACCTCTTCGAAAGTAGTCTATGTGTTGTGAAATATTAGTTCCTTTGTCTTGACATCAAAGGTAACCATTAGTTCTTGCTCACATATAGAGTCTTTCCAAGATGAAGAACCTCTATACACAATAACAGGTGCTCATGACCTTTGGAAGTGCTCATTACTTTAGGGGCTAGATCCAATTATTACAAGCAGTTATTTAATCTAGAACACGCTTTACATGTTTCAGGAAACTCTTATGTTAGGCATACACCCAATCACATGACTTTTGTGGTATTCTTTTCTCCAGATTTCAATTGCAGGAACAACCATACAGATCAGGGCAACCTTCTCGTTGCCGAACTATCAAACCTGTTGGTTAGTCTTAAAAGGGCATTGGATTTTCATGTGTTACTGGCAGATTATAAACAAATGCAATGTTAAAACCCTAAGGTCGGTGTTCTGCCGAAAATTCCAACTCGCCAAAATCTCCAACCACCTCACTTCCGGTGACTCTCCAGCAGCAATAATTGGGGATTTCGCCGAGTTGCCTGTTTTCACAGAACAGCAGCAGCGTATACAGTACACTACACAATGAGTTGGCTGTTTTGACAGAATACTGGGTAAGGAGGAAAAAAGTTGTCGCCGACTTGGAGGCAGCCATGTTGTTGGTTAGATTCGTGAGGACTAACAATGTCCACTCATTATATGGTGTACTGTAATGTATACGCTGCCGCTGTTCTGTCAAAACAGCCAATTCGTCCAAATCTCCAAAGTATTGGTGCTCCAGAAGTGACCTGGTTGGAGATTTTGGCGACATGGAGTTTTTGGCAGAACACCAGCCTTACACACGGTGAATTTCTTTCCTGCAATTTGCTTGATTCCCCCATCAACAGAGATAGTGTTGATGCCGAAATCCCACCTGCTGGGACATTGTCTTTTCCCAGTGGGGTAAGAGGGAAGCTGTCTCAGCAGGGAAAAGACAGTGATTAATGCTAGCGGCTATAACAGCCGCTAGCGATAATTGCAGGTAAAACCTGGCATGCTGGTTGTACCCAATTTGATTGACCGATCAACTTAGTACATTCAGCCTGCCCATACTCAGTTTGAATCTTCAAAGATTCGAGCCGTGTATGGCCTGCCTAAGGCTGGCCATAGACGGAGTAAATTTTTTTCCTGCAACCACGGGTGTTGACAGGAGAATCCCTCCCGCTGAGCCATCGGGGTTGATTTACTAAAGACAAATAGACTGTGCGCTTTTGCTGCAGAGTTTAGTAAATGAGCAAAACAGCTGACTTCCATCATCCAATCATGTGCAATCAAAAATGCATTTTTTTTTTCTTACATGTGATTGGGTATTCTTTGTAAAGTGAAACTTTACCTCATTTACTAAGATCTGCTCTGAGTGCAACTGCACTTTGCAAAGTGCGCAGTCTATTTGCCTTCAGTAAATCCACCCCATTGTGTTCTCCCAGCGGGGAGAGGGGGAAACCGTCCCCGCCGGGAGAAGACAGTGATTATTGTTAACAGTTATAACAGCCGCCAGCAATAATTGCATGGAAAATCCGGCAGGCTGGTTGTGCCGAAGTTGATCGAAGTTCATATTAATAATAATAACACATAATTAATAATAACACATGAAACTACTCCCCTTAAAAAATTCTAGGTGCTAAAAATGGCTGAATATCAGTGCCGAGACAGATTAGTCCATTGCTAAGGGCAAGAATGTGAAACTGAGTCCCCCCCTCACTGATAATGCATGGCATAGAATTGGGTGTACTGCCCTATGCCCAGTCTCCGTCCCTTTTCCAGCTGCCCATGGTTGGCATGAAAGATGCACTGCACATGCATGGTCAATCGCTTGCTTATTTGCAGCTAGAAGGTAGTTGCGCAAGCATTATGTGTTTTTCATGTCAGTTGTGGGTGGAGAGTGGGCATGTTGGGGCATGGTTTGACAGCTACAGATGTCAGAGCAGACATGAAATCGTAACTTGCTATGCGGTGAGGAGGTGCCCCACTATTGTACCCAGGGTGGCTGCCCCTCTTGATCATCACTTGTCCCGGCCCTACTGAAATATATATATTTTTTTAATTGAACTGATTATTGTTATAATGTCTTATTATAATACTTCATCTACATCTTTATCCACCAGACACTGTGCATCTGAATTTAATTGACCACCGATACAAGCACATACCTTCAGCTATGTGTGGTATGTCTCTGAATGGGACTTGTAAAAGCAGGTATTTCCAAAGTTAAAAGCAACTATGTCATGCCCAATTTCAAAGCAAAGTAAAATGCCTGACCCATGTGACAACATAGAGGACTTTTTTGTTACTTTTAAGTTTAGTATGTCAGCTGAATGACAGCATAGGCGGCTTCTGTCTGCATGTGATTTTCTTAGGCCATTTGCTGGCCACACACAGTGAATGTGGGTCATGTGGTTGATTTCTCATTCAAGACATATGGGATTATTTGACAACAAAGTCCAAAAAAAAGTAAAATGCTGTTTCCCGTTGTCACCAACCAGATGTCAAGATCTGTAAACTAAAAACAGTTCATCTGTGGTTGGTCACAATTGCAAATGATTAATAAAAATGAGAGATATTATTTAGAATTATTTTCCAACTTATTTTTAATGCGTGGTATCAGCAACGTTGATGTTTTGAAGTACAGTTTCAATAAAAAAAAATATTTTTACTATGAAAAATGCATGTGGGGCACAAGTTGCATTAAATGATTTAAAAATATAGGATACCATAGAATGAGAAACATTGAATCTTCCTCTAATCATATGAAAAAGCATCCACATTTATGATCTATTAAACCGTTAGGGCCCACGTATCTGCTCATTTTTGACTGCATGTTTACATGCATTTGAAGTGTGCTTGACATGCGATTGACGCAAGCTTGAATGTGTTTTGCGCTGCGTTTAGCACTGCGCTTTCAGTTCATTTTTGTATACGTTTTTGGGCTTGGCTTTCTTGGCTTAAAGGGGCATGGTGCTAAGTGAGTGCGGTGCATATGTAGCACCCTTGTAGCGCATTCCCTGCATTTACTGTGCGGAAAAATGCTCTACTTTTTTTTTGTTAAAATATTTTATTAAAGAGGCAATGCAATACAAAGGTAAATGCAAAAATATGGTAAGAATATTATTACAATAAATATGACAAGGCAAGTAAAACATGGGAACAACCATGCGGAATCAATAAATAAGCAACATTTAGTTGGGGAGAATTATCCTCCACAAGTGAGTGCAGTTACAAGCTGGAAGGCTAGACATATGGAATGGGGGGGGGGGGGAGTTGATAATCAAAGTAAACATATCAAGGTCTCCTGTCCTACTTATCCAAATAGGGAGCTAGAGTTTGGTGCTCCAAGGGGAAGGGGAGGACCAAAATGCATAAGAGAACTGGGAGACTGCAGTATGAGATGGTCAATGGGGGAGTAACGGAGGCATTTCAAGTTAGAGGCCCGAACTGGGCGTAAGAGGGCTGCAGGAGGGGGAAAGTAGGAGATAAGAAACTGAAAGATGTGAGCAGGTGGACAAGCGAGTAGATGAAGGGAATAAGAGAAAGCAGGGGCAGGGAAAGGGAACAGGAGGAGGGAGGAAGGGACAAGGGGGTGGTAGGGGGGTAAGGGAACCCCCTAGGGGAGATTAGGAGAGCGATGACAAATCGAAGTTTGGGTAAGAGGAGTGACACCTGTGTAGTCATGGAAGCAATAGGGTGTCATCAAAGCCAAAGGGCAGGTAATGTGTTACCCAGGGCTGCCAAAGTTTCTCATATTTGCTTACTTTGTCTAGTAGGACTGCTTCCAGTTTGGCATGAATCGGTGCCTGGGTGATTCTGTTTTTGGCCACAGTTACACTCGGGGAAGGGGACTTCCAGCTCTCCTTTTTTTAAACTGCGCTGAACTGCACTGCAACTGCAATGGTGTGAACTATGCCCATAGGATTACCTTGATTTTGGGTTGTCTATGCAGTTGGTGTGCCATTTAAAAATGCATCTGGGGGGGCGTGGCTTGGCACACAGCGCGGATGGCAGCATAGAGAAGGAGCTCCATTCTTCCCGCAGCCTCTTAGCCTTACGCTGACACAGCAGATGCAGGATATGGGCAGACCTAATTAGCACCAGTCGCTCCTTATCGATCCAACAATTGCACAGCATACCGGACTTATTCAGATCCCGGCAACAGGCAGCTTGAGGTGCAGGTTCGTCCAAGATGGCATCCGATGACCACGAGAATGACTACAGCGAAGAGTCACAACCTGCATCTGAGGACATGGTAAGACAACCCTCTTCCCCTGATCACCCCCTGTCTTATGCAGACATATCAGCGTTTGTAGCAGATATCAAGAACACTTTCTCCTCTGCTATCACGGAGCTGAAAGCTGACCTGCTGGCCCTGAATTAGAAAGCGCACAGCACAGAATGCCTGGGGCATAAGAGGGATAAGGCAATCACCCGCTTAGAGTCAGTATCTAATGCCCATACTACTCAACTAATTGCAGTCAACCGCCACCTTCAAGATCTAGAGAATAGGGGCAGGAGACACAATATCAGGGTGCGGGGGGTGCCAGAGACAATAACTTCTGATCAAATCACCTCAGTTCTGTCCTCCATTTTCAACAACTTACTGGAGAGACCTGTGAACACTATCATTGCTTTTGAGTGGGCTCATAGGGCCCTCAGACCATGTCAGAGTGAACCAGCTCCGCCCAGAGATATAATTTGCTGCATACCAAACTACAAGTTTAAGGAAGACATCCTAGCTCATGCCTGTCAAAACGAGCTAATCTCCTTTAATGAGCACAAGATCACCCTATTTCAAGATCTATCACAGATCACTCTGGGCAACTACAGGGGCTTGCGTCCTCTACTGGAATCCCTGAAGGAACATAGCCTCATATACAGATGGAAATTCCCAATTGCCCTGTCTGTCACCCTGGATGGGGTCCAACACACCCTCAAGACCCCAGGCAAATTACCACTGTTCTGTGAAGCCCTCCAAATACCACCTGTGGATCTTCCGGATTGGTACTGTGACTTTCAGCTCCCTCCGTTGCCTCATAGTCCACCAGCTACACCACACTCCACTCCGACCAAACATGTGTCTAAGAAGGAGAAATATCAAAAGCAGCAGGGTGCAGACCCTTCGAGATCATCCCCAGCTACCAGAAGCATGAGAGCCAAGGATTACACCTAGTAATTACTGGTTTGTCTTTTTACATTGGCATTTCCTACTGATGTGAACACCATATGATACAGCTATGGCTACTTCACTTACACCTACACGTTCCTGTTGATTTCCTCAATCTCAATGAGGTTGTTATTTTGATTGGTTACCAACTAGGCGGGCACTAGACCATTGCTCTCTGTTTTTTTTAAACACCACTTCAATCTACCTGGTTGCCCTAACCTGGGCTCACAGATTCCCATCAGGGGCCCAATGGTACCAGGGGCCCAATGGTACCTCAACAGAGCTCCTAAACATATATGCCCTCTGATATCTTATTGCTGACCCTGTGATCTTGATATTACTGTTATTTGTTAGATGTGTTATGCTAGATGCACCATATAGTAACCTTTTTAATGGTCGTATGTTCTGCCATATCCCTGGATTTAAATATGCTATTGTTCTTATGTAGTCAGTGTTACCTTTATTTGCATTTACTATATTACATTAGGCTGTGGGAGGGAGCTGTTTTTGCCTTTCTATCTAGACAGGTTATTCAGCTTTCTAATATCCCGCTTGTTTCTCCCATGTACCTCCACTGTGCTCTACATATAGTGCCTTATTTGCATTCTCTTTTTCTTTTATGGTACTCACTGTTGTAGACACAAATTGCGGAGCCCCTCTACAATTAGTAGACGAGTGCTCACTGCTATACCTGTACATAATTTCCTTATTTAATCAGGGCCCCCCCCCCTTTTTTTTTGTCTTGGTGAGTGGAGGTTTTTCTTACCCCTGTTCATTCCCAACCCGACCAGAATGGCATACTCTTCACTGGGGAGGTGCCCTACCCTGATTTCACACCACCTTGAGGGGCCTTAATATCCCAGAGAGAAGGGTATCCCTTCTAAGGAAATTAAAAAGCTCAGCTAACCTTTGTTTTCTTACAAGAGACACACTTTCAAACTCGCTCCATACCAAAACTATTTGACAGACGTTTTCCAGAGGTGTACCACACGCCAAACCCAAAATACAAATCCAAGGGTGTGTCCATATCACTGCATAAACAAGCAAACTTTATATTATCCCAGCAATACGCAGATCCCCAAGGAAGATTCTTGTTCCTAAAGGGAACATGGCACAACAGGCCAATAACCCTGGCAAATGCATATTTCCCTCATTCGGGGCATCTTGCATTCTGTCGCCACATTGTGGAGGAACGAAAAAGCTTTGCCACAGGCTGTATCATTTTGGGAGGCGATTTTAATATCCCTCTACTTCCACTGCAGGACACCTCCAATGGCAAATCTAGTATCTCATACTCCATCCTACAGAAAATTAAAACCCTATTGAATTCACTGTCCCTAGTGGATACATGGCGCCTGGAACACCCGGCAGGTAGAGACTTTACTTATTACTCACCATTGCATAAGAAACACTTGCGCATTGACTATGTGTTTATCACGCAACGTGACCTACCTCTTTTGTGCGTTGCCCACATAGGTATACAAACTCTTTCAGACAATGGTGTAGTGTCGATTTCTTTGACACAGACAGATAAACCTCACGAAACGTGCAGCTTACGGTTGAACCCTACCTTACTGACTGACCCCGTTACTTCCAAACAGATAGCCGTAGCACTTAAAACCTACTTTCAGCTTAATGACACAGATAGAATGTTTCCCCTGACGATTTGGGAGGCGCATAAGTGCGTCATACATGGCAAACTTATCCGTCTTGGAACCCACAAGAAAAGGGAAGCCAATAAAATTGCTGTGACATTAGTGGAAAAAATTGCAGCCTTAGAAAACCAACATAAGCAGTCTCGCGTGAAAGCCATTTCTACAGAACTGTTGGAAACGCATGAAAAATTAAAGTCATTGCTCAACCTTAAAGCGAAGCGCAGTCTTTATTTTAGGAAGGGTTTCTATTATGAGCACGGGGATAAATGTGGCAAATTTCTTGTAAAAGCCCTAAAAACATTAACCCACGCTCGATCTATTCTATCCATTAAGAATTTAGAGGGTCAACCCTTGTACAAAACAGATGATATTGCATTGCAATTTCACACCTTCTACACCAAGCTTTATAATTTGCCCATGCCCCATAAACCCCTGGACCTCCAAGGAGAATGAGAGCGCATTTTGTGTGACTACATTAAAGAGAGTGGCATGCCCACTCTAACCTCTTCTGAAGTTGAATCCTTGGAGTCATCTATTTCAGAAGACGAGCTTTTATTGGCATTTAAGACCCTCAAATTCTGTAAAAGCCCAGGTCCTCATGTGTTTATGGCACATTATTACAAAACCTTTACGGACGTCCTAAAGGCACCCTTTCTATGTGCACTTAATCACCTGAAAACCACTCAACCCATATCAGACACCTTTACGATGGCTCATATAGCTCTGCTCCCCAAACCGGCTAAAGATCCCACAGACTGCGCTAGCTATAGGCCAATTTTGTTACTGAATTTGGATTTAAAAATCCTGGACAAAATTCTGGCCAATAGACTGACAATTTTTCTACCCAAACTTATTGGGCTAGAGCAGGTAGGATTTATGCCGGGGAGGGAAGCCTGTCAGAATGTCATAAAGGCCCTCAACTTGCTTCATTGTGCATATGCAAAGGGAATTCGAAGGTCTTCTCCCATCTACCAACGCGGAGAAGGCCTTTGATCGTGTGGCCTGGGACTACCTGTTCACCACTTGTAGACACATTGGCCTGGGATCTCACATGATGTGGTGGATAGCGGCTTTATACCATAAACCACAGGCCCGACTTAAAATAAAGGGCACCCTCTCTGAAGGTACATATCAATAATGCGGTACATATCAATAATAGGTTGCCCCCTATGCCCACTCTTGTTTATATTATCACTAGAGCTCTTTATCTGCCTGACCAAAGCAATTTCAGACATAAGAGGATTTCAGATAGGTCATAACACTTACAAAATAGCTTCTTACGCGGATGACCTCCTATTCTTTCTCGCTCAACCACATATCTCAATCCCAAACCTCACTAAAGCCTTCCTGCTTTTCAGATACATCTCCAAAATGAAAATAAATTATACCAAATCAGAAGCCCTTAATCTTACCCTACTAGCTAGAGCACGCGCCTCATACTCGTTCAAATGGGAAACTTCGGCCATCACCTACCTAGGAATTAGACTCACGGGCAATTTTGTGGATACCTATAACGCTAACTTCCCTCCCTTGTTACACAACATACAAAAAGACCTGAAGGGTTGGCCAACTAGGACCTTCTCGTGGTTTAGCAGAGCTGCCATACTCAAAATGGAAATATTGCCTAGAATTCTATACCACTTCCATATTTTGCCTATACCACTCCCTTGCCAGTTTTTTAAATGACTTAATGCCATCATGCGCACCTTTATTTGGATAGGCCAAAAACCACACATAAAACTTGACACCCTTACCAAGCCGAAAGAATGGGGGGGTATCGTACTCCCAGATTTTAGAGGGCTTTCACACCGAGCCATGGGTGGGCGTCGGCGGTAAAGCAGTCCTATTTTTCACCGCTCCAAAGAAGCTGCTGGCAGGACTTTTCCTGACATCCTGCCAGTGCACCGCTCCAGTGTGAAAGCACTCGGGCTTTCACACTGGAGACAATGGAGCAGCTGTTTGAGGGCGGATTGCAGGCGCTATTTTTAACGCTATAGCGCCTGCAAAACGCCCTCGGTGTGAAAGGGGTCTTAAACTTTACCACTTTGGGGTACATTTAGCTAGAATCCTTGATTGGAATTGCCATAGGGAACAAAAAGACGGGGTCACCTTGGAGGAGACCTCATCGAAACTGTACCTAAGATTCCTCCCTTGGATCCCTTGGAAGAAATTACCACACAGTCTACAACAGCACCCACTATTGGGAGTGACGCTGAGAGCGTTTCATGCGGCGACGAGTCATTATAAACTATCCTCTTCCCCAGGCCTGCTTACACCCATTACCCAAATTCCGGCCTTCCCCCCGGGGTAAATATTCATCTAACCTCACCCACTGACCAACATGTGCCCCTTTTAATGACGCACTGTGTTGATGCTAATACGTTAAAACCTTTTAACTCCTTAAAACTGGACTTGGGTCCTCAGCGTCCCTTTTCCTTCTTGACCTACCTGCAACTGCACAACTATGTGTATACTTCCCCAGCTAAATGTCAGTTTTTCAGAACTACGACCCCCTGCCTCTGGAACTCCACTAACCAAATCTACTTCACTTATGTATTCCTGGCTTCAGTGGGCCAGAGGTGGGGAAACCCATGGGGCCCAAGCAAAGTGGGGAAAAACACTTCAAACAAATCTTATCGATGAACAATGGCGGCAAGCCTCAATTCTTGCTCACAAATGCTCAATTGGTACAAGACTACAGGAAATGTCTTATAAGCACTTAACACACCGGTACGCCACACCGGATAAAATTAAAAAGTGGTACCCATGCTGGAGGTGTGAGGAAGCACAGGGCACAATCTTACACATATGGAGGGACTGTCCTCAACTGGTGCCCTTCTGGAATAAAGTATACGAGTTATTCAAACTTATCACGGGAACCAAAATCTCTCTCACTCTGGCGTGTTCCATCTTACACATCGCAGACTGCTCGATGAGACATTACAAGAGGTCTCTAACCAGACATCTGCTAAATGCAGTGAAAATTCTGATTCCCAGGCACTGGAAATCGAAGTGTGCCCCTTTCATCTCTGAATGGTTTCACTCCATAGAAGATATCTATCATATGGAGGAAACGGTGCCCATTGCTAGGGAATCCTCTAAAAAATTTAACAAGTTATGGTCACCCTGGCTGGTGTTCTGCTATTCTGACACAATTAGATACAGGATGAAACAGCCATCACAGCATGGGCCACCATTTATTTTTACCTATAGAAGGTCAGATCACTGACTGATTGTCCCCCACTGTCAATTGTCAATGTCATTGTGTCCCATCTGATACTGACGACTCCCACAATGGCCCCATTGGACAACCATATCTTTAGACACACTCACCGAGACTCCTTATTTATTTTTTCCCTTTTTTTTATTTTTTATATCTCATTTTACTTTACTTTACTGCTTTATGGCCAATACTATTTGCAAGTGTTTATACTATAAATATAAATAGATTACATTGAATAATGTACCCTCTTGCCCAAGTTAAATTTGAGACCAGTTACTTTTGTTTCTATGTGGATCTATTCACAACTGCGATCAATGTTTTGATCTATTGTACTCCCATATTTTTTGAACTATGTAAACTGCTTTCTCTTCAATAAAAATTTTTTATTGTAAAAAATAAAATAAAATGCATCCAACTGCATCCAACTGCGTTTGGTGTGAAAGGGCCCTTACTCTACCCAATGCTGTTAGGGCATGCTATTAGATAGGGCAAATTATGGACCTTATGTCCCAATAGGGACCTTATGTGTCCCTAATTCTGTTTTTAAAAAAATAATCAGTATTGTTCATAGTAACCAACAGTTTATCTCATTGTCAATGGTCATCTTGTTACAAAACCAAACATAGCCCGTCCATATAAAATGGTAAATGCTTGCTTTGTCCAGGAGGAACAGAACAAGCAGTTATATTTACCTCCCCCCCCCCCCCCCCCCCATGTAGCCAGTGCTCTCATCCCCTCTCTAGCTTTCTAGGGTGTTGGGGGGCATTGCTACTGGTCCTGCATTATATGTGCTGACATTGGAGAGCCTTTGACTGGTAGAATGGGGAAGAAAAGCCCCTTCAAAGGACTGGTTATATATTGCAGAAGAACTGTGGCATCAAAGTAAAAGGTAAACATAAAGAATAGCTCATTATTCTGTATTTAGTAGGCCAGGGTTTCCCAACCAGGGTTCCTCCAGAGGTTGCTAGGTGTTCCTTGAGCAATGAGAAATTTATGCCTCTCAGATAAGTTCCCATTGTCGCCACTGATCTTTTTAACAACGCTACCCAAAGAGACCATATATTTCAGTGTAGCTGTGCGGTGCTCACCATGGGCTCCTTATAGCCGTCCCTCCGATACTAAGTTGCAAACTGACACACACACTTGGGACTGCAGTAATACTTTTATTAAACACAGGCTAAAGGTTACATGTGTACTTCCATGTTTACGTGTTTCAGCCCTGTATGGGCCTTAGTCATCATTTACATACATACAGACGTAAATTCATTCTAGTCGCTAGATTAAATTAAGATTCTAGCTAATATAATGAGTTTATGCACCTAAATGTCATACATCTGTAAGCACACATAAACATGCATAATTATGTGCCAGCCATTGTCTCCCTTGTCCACCTTCTCACATCTTTAATGCCAGAAAGACTCCGCTTAGATGGAAGTATTTTATGCCTGTGTACATGCAACTTTATTGAATTTAAGTTCTTTCTATCACGTCTCAGAAAGTGGTTGTGGTTTTCTATGTGTATATACTATTAAATACACATCTCCTTTATAAATACACAAACCAAGAAGAGTAGCAGACACTAATGTTTAAATGTTCCAAGCTAAAAAATAAATCAGTGTGTTGTGTTAAATTAGAGAAAATTAAATATTTTTACCTTTTGGCTGGTTATTCCTGGGTGGCTTCATTTTTCATTGTTTTACAAGCAATATATTGTAATTATATGAATGTAGTAGGCTTTCTCTTTCATAGAAATAATCATGGTCACTATAACAGAATTATAACAAAGAATCCGCTACCTTTATAGCATTCAATCATTCCGTTATGACATGCAAATATAAAATTAAGGCTCATTTACTCTTTAGATTGGAAAAGGCGGTGAAAACAAGTGGTTAAGCTGCCTTTTTACCACCTCCCAACCTTCCCTGTTAAGCTGCAAAGACAGGGTTGTAGACAAAGTGACCATAGCAAAACAGGAACAGGTCCTCGGCATAAACCTGCTTATATGTGCGCAATAAATTTGTGGTGCATCATTCATACTTCCAAACTTTCTGAGATGGGATTGAGGGACACCTATTAGCAAAAGTATGCGGGCTTAGGCCACCCCCCCTGTCACGCCCCAATTAAAGGTGTATTGTACAAAACAAAAATGATTGGTTGAGCCCACAAGTGCTTTTTTACCATTACTATTTCTGTTATGTTGGCTTTTGGAATTTACAAATGCAGCAATTTAGAAATTGGATGAAAGGTTTAGGACTGGGA
This sequence comes from Lithobates clamitans, assembly GCA_037952925.1. NCBI lineage: Eukaryota > Metazoa > Chordata > Amphibia > Anura > Ranidae > Lithobates > Lithobates clamitans. The sequence continues at coordinate 3,332,293 of JBBGZY010000842.1, read as the reverse complement.
AACACCTTTTGAACGATAACTAGTGCATTTAATATACAACTATATAGATCAGACCAAAATGAGGGACAAATGAGGAGCAAAAAGGAACAGTGGGACTTTGTTCCAAATGAAGGGCCAGTCACTCGAAAACAGGGACAGTTGGGAGCTTTGCATCATTTACAGGGTTAAAGCAGTTAAGCGCCACGGAAAAACCATCTACTGCATATTGCCTTTTAGAGGGGCTACAAGGGCTGCTGCTAATGTAAACTTGTGTCCTTCGGTGCAGGGTTCATGTAAACGGGTGTCAAAGAATATTGTTAGGGTTGCAGCTTCAACAACAAATTTACTGGAATCACCCAACCTGTCATGTAAAAAGCAGCTCGCAGCAGCCTTGGGGGGGGAAGGGCAATCCCGCTAAGAGAACAACAAAGGTTGCCCTTGCTTACCTGTCCTTGTGGGAAAGTTCTAGCTACTTTGCTAAACTAATAGCTAAACTAATAGCTTCAGCACTTTCCTGACAGAGGTATACAGATCAGGAGTGACTTGACACTAAAAGCAGAGAAAGTATTAAATCGAAAACGGCCAGACAACCAGCATTGTTAGAAGGACAGCAATGGCAGAAATACTGGAAATTAAGTATATACAGTATATAATTAAAATGTGTTATGATTTTCTTTATTTTTTCTATATGAAAAGATGAATTTACTATTTCTATATTAATATTAATATGTATTATTAATGTTGTTACAAAAGTTTGTGTAACCAGATGTCCTTGTTTACCCTAACAAAAGAATGGGCCTTGAATGATATGCTCAGCTTTAGGAGGCAGATTAATAAGTAGTTTTAAAAATAGTAACAGGCTTACCCGATTGGAAGTGAGCAGGGCGTGGTAGGGTGGAGCAAGCTGGGGCAGGGTGGGGCCAACAGTGATCTAGGCAGGGAGGGAGAGTTTACTGAGGGTCAGTTGGAGGCGGGCAGACGAAGAGAACTTTTCCTTCCCTCCCTCCCTTAAAGTTCATGTTTGTTGTTTTCTTCTTTTCTTTTTCTGGTAGCCTTCCCTATTGATGATTGGTCATGGGTGGTGTACGTTATTTGCGAGGATATTTTGTGGCGGGGGATCCTATGGAGTCATAGCAGTGGGCAGGTGTCTGTGGAAAATGATGGGAGGGGCCCACCTTTGGTATGGGTACCTTCACGAATAAGTGACGTCAGTAAGGCGATATCGGTATTGGGGCTGTATCAGGTGGTAATGTGGGAACTAATTGTCAGTGTATTTGCATCTGGGGGCCGTAGTATGGAACTGGTGCTTGATACAGCCGATTCTGTAGACGATGCTCGCCTCCAAATACCTGCACTAAGAGAGTCAGTTAGTGTACATTAGTGGGGTAAAGTTTTTATCTTCATGGAATGTGATAAAAAGATTTATTGACAATGGTGTTTTTTGTTAATAAAAGGCTGCTATGGCCATTTAAATCCATTCTACAGTGGTCGAGTCTTATTCATATGAGGTGGGTAAGGTAGGAGTCAAGTGTGGTCATGGCAGGTGGTAAGCCAGCAATACACCAGTCATGTAATTTTCGCAGTAGCTGTAGCAGTTCCAAGCATTGGTCCCTGGATGCATACTGGCCAAAAGTTTAGTACCACTCGGCGCACTCTGCAGCTGCGTCCAACTGAAGCAGCTGTCAGCCTCTCAAAGAGTTTATAGGCTGCCAACAGTGGGGCTGGATGCTGCGCCTTGCCTTCCACCTGCACCTTAATACAGGAGCCTCATGCACCAGAGCTAAGCACTCAGTGTGCGTGAGGCTTAAGAACTATGGCCAGGGCTGGGTGTTTTGTCCACTGGCTGGGGCCAAGCACAGAACAAGTGGTGCAGACTATTCTGGTACAGGCTTATCATGTGGGCAACATAGCAACTGGACAGGGTTTTCTAATCTGGCTGAATCTGGCTCTCCCTGAAGATATGTCAAATAGAACTTCCAAAGCTGTAGACAGGAGATAAATTATTTCACATCTATGGCACCTTGTGGCACACAACCATTGTTCAGTTCTAAATAGGAAGCAGTGCATATCTACAAAATGAGCTACAATATGGCTGCCTCCATTTACTGATAAAGTTACAAATAGGGCTGTGCCGAGGGCAGTTGGTTGCAAGGATTCTGGTGATAGTGGCCACCTCAACTGCTTCCATAGGCAGCATGGCTCTGATTACAGACTGTACGTTATAGCCTCTAAAATTCTTCAGTCACATTTTAATCCAAGGTTATTCTGACAGGCAAATCTCACACACTTCCAGGTAATGCTGGTGATTTCCCGCTAAGCCCCCCAATTCCTAATTGCCGTTACTATAATGTGCTACCTCTCTGGTCAAAAGGAATGTGCAGGAGGCAGGAAGGGATGTCCAAGCTTCCACGCTGTGAGGAAGTGTGGAAGCTTTTCCTTTGATACAACCTCCTGGGATTTTTTTGTTTTTGTTTATATTGGTCTCTTTTACTTACACTGATTAATGTACCATGCAAATCACTTTTATGTGTATGTTTAGTGTATCACATTTTTAATGAAAATTTACCACTATTGGAACATGCCCTATTCTGTTCTTTGTTTTTCTGTATGTTTAAATAACAGTAAAAACACAAGTGGGGGTGCACACAGACAAAAGAATAAAGCTGGCCTTACACCTGTAGAATTTGATTTGAAATGTAATTATCTAAGTGTTAAAGGGGGTGATTTGACAATCAGTTTAAAAAAAAATTGGAGGACAAGGATGTAAATTTTTTTGTTGAATCTAATAGGAAGGAAGAAACCTTATGCACTCTCCAAAGTAAATCTAGAAGTAGAATGTTCATTCTATGAAAATCAAGACATTGACATGTAATGCCAGCTTCAGTTCCTTACTGTATATAGAAACTTTTTACTTTTTATAGAAACTTTTTTAGAGAGATTAGAGAGATTAGGTGAAGTACATACTGTTGCGATCCACCGACCTCTGCTGCGAAACATGGTTACATAACATAACAAGTGTGGTGACAGATCCTGCTTCTTTGAGTTGAGCTCATAGACTTCTATACATTTTTGTAAATATTTTATTATATTTTTCATGTGACATTATTGGAGAAATGACACTTTGCTACAATGTAAAGTAGTCAGTGTACAGCTTGTATAAGAGTGTCAATTTGCTATCCCCTCAAAATAACGCACAGCCGTTAATGACTAAACTGCTGGCAACAAAAGTGAGTACACCCCTAAGTGAAAATGTCCAAATTGGGCCCAATTAGCCATTTTCACTCCCCAAGGTCATGTAACTCATTAGTGTTACAAGGTCTCAGGTGTGAATTGGGAGCGGGTGTATTAAATTTGGTGTTATCGCTCTCACTCTCTCATACTGGTCACTGGAAGTTCAACATGGCACCACCATGATGCACAAGAAAGCCCGCAAACAGTTTGCTGAAGACAAGCAGACTAAGGACATGAATTACAGGAACCATGTCCTGTGGTCCTATGAGGCCAAGATAAACTTATTTGGTTCAGATGGTGTCAAGCATGTGTGGCGGCAACCAGGTGAGGAGTACAAAGACAAGTGTGTCTTGCCTACAGTCAAGCATCGTGGTGGGAGTGTCATGGTTTGGGGCTGCATGAGTGCTGCCGGCAGTGGGGAGCTACAGTTCATTGAGGGAACCATGAATGCCAACATGTACTGTGAAATACTGAAGCAGAGCATGATCCCCTCCCTTCGGAGACAGGGACGCAGGGCAGTATTCCAACATAACGACCCCAAACACACTTCTAAGATGACCACTGCCTTGCTAAAGAAGCTGAGGGTAAAGGTGATGGACTGGCCAAGCATGTCTCCAGACCTAAACCCCATTGAGCATCTGTGGGGCATCCTCAAATGGAAGGTGGAGGAGCGCAAGGTCTTTAACATTCACCAGTTCCGTGATGTTGTCATGGAGAAGTGGAAGAGGACTCCAGTGGCAACCTGTGAAGCTCTGGTGAACTCCATGCCCAAGAGGGTTAAGGCAGTGCTGGAAAATAATGGTGGCCACACAACATATTGACACTTTGGGCCCAATTTGGACATTTTAACTTAGGGGTGTACTCACTTTTGTTGCCAGCGGTTTAGACATTAATGGCTGTGTGTTGAGTTATTTTGAGGGGACAGCAAATTTACATTGTTACACAAGCTGTACACTCACTACTTTACATTGTAGCAAAGTGTCATTTCTTCAGTGTTGTCACATGAAAAGATATCATAAGATATTTGCAAAAATGTGAGGCGTGTACTCACTTTTGTGAGATACTGTAGGTACCTCCATTCTTCTCCATCCATTTGCAGAACAGAAACTTTCACTCCTGATTTTAAATTTTAACCAGTATTTGGCAACATTATTAAAAAATAAAAATGTGAGGCAATTAAAAAATAGTTGTATATTTAAAGGAATATATGAGTGAACCAAAGGGTATTTGTAAATCATTTCCTGGAGCTTTAAAGGATGGCAATGTCCCAACCGTAATTCTCCAGGGTTCCTGACCAGACCAGCCATGTTTTCAGACATCCAGGTAGTTGCAAAGCTGTGTTCACTGAGCACAGTGGAAAATAAGTGCGTTAGTTATTTTATCTGTTATTTACCTAAAGTGATCCTGAAAACATGACCCTGAGGACTGGATAGGGCCTTGTATGTCAGCATGGTACATATATCCTTTGAAGGTGTAAAGACACTGTGTCATGGCACTACTGATCTCACCCTTTTGATTTGTGTAGACGTTGCCGTAGTTACTGCTGAGATGTACATTTTTTACTAAATTCAAAGTAACTTGCAGTTCTTTTAACGTACTGAATGTGCACAAGTGTGCTTTTTATGGAATTTCTATTTATAACCGCCAAGAAAATGACATGCAACTGTCATCCTTGTATGCTTTTATCTCTAGGCATACAAACTGTCTTAATTTTTTAAACACCTATCATACTGTTTAACGTCACTTTATATTTTCACATGCTGGCATAAAATCTTTTATTCTGTTAAGGATTTTACGTATCTTTAGCCAGAGTCAGTAAACAAAAGTGAATTCCATGACGTCCAGTGATTATTATTGTTATGATTTTTTTACCTATAGGGGTTAAGGCAAATAGACTGTGCACTTTGCAAATGCAGTTGCACTCATTCTCCCCAGAGCTTAGTGATTGTGGTGAAGCTCTAATGATTTCCATCATCCACATTATCCTATCAGGTGCAAGCACAAATGTGTTTTTTTTTTTTTTTTCCTTGTACCTAATTGGGTATCCTTTACCAAGTAAAGCTTCACCGCATTCACTAAGCTCTGGTTAAAATGAGTGCAACTGCACTTGCAAAGCGCACAGTCTATTTGCCTTTAGTAAATCAATACCAGTAGGTAGTTAAGCTTGTAAGCAATGCAGTCTGCATCTTCTCCATAACTGTGTCCATAACTAGGTAGTGCATTGCCCAACACATTCTCAGTAGTCTTCTCAGTTGAATTTCCACTGCAGCAGCCAGTACACTACTAAGGCTGCCAGGGACATCTTATGATGTAAGTGGTTTTAATCGGATTATATTGTATGCATACCCTTTACAGAAAATTAGTGACATGATATGGGCTGTTAGATGGAAAGTACAGAAGAAGTGCACTGCAACCAATCCACTGTCACCTATCTATTACCCTTTAATTTTATGTTAGTGTTTTCATAACTCAACTCCAGAGGTAATAATTCAGTATGCAATTCAGCTTGCAGCTAGACTACTCTGGACCCAGTTACATAACAAGAACATCATACACCCATAATGACAAAAAAACTTTTACCAAAAGTTCTTCACAAAATATAGAGATCATTTTCGAACAGAAAGGCATCTTCTAAACCAGGGTTCTCCAAAGTCTCTAAGCAAAGGGCCAGTTTACTGTCCTTCAGGCTTTAGTGGGACCAGACTTTGGCCAGTGGGAGTAAAAAATGCACAAACATAAGCACCCCATCATTGGTTTTAATGGGAGAACTAGTGCCCCATTGTTGGTATCAATGGAAGAATAGTGCCCCTTGATGGTGTCAGTAGGGGGAATGGCACTCCATTATTGGTGTCAGTTGGTGAAATAGTGCGCCAAGGGCCAGATAAAGGCAAACAAAGGGCCACATCCGCCCCCCAGGCCGTAGTTTGGAGACCACTGTTCTAAATGAGTGAATGAATACAGTTGTATTTCCATTGGTGCAAACTGATGAAAAGGGACAATCACGCTTTTGTCATCGTCAGGGGCTTGGTAGCCTTTGTTCCTCTGGGTTACAGCTCTGATAGAATTCCAGGTAATAACACTGTTATAGTACTGTGCTAAATACAGTAAATACCACACCAATGTGGTAATGGCCCTACAGTAATTAGACCTGCTTATTGCAATTAATTAGGTTTCACCATTCATTAGTTTGGTGCAATTGATTATATGTTCTAATGGAAACAGCACTGTTTTTGATGCTCTCTGCCCTATAAACAAAGGGTCAGTATCAGGAGCATAACTAAAAATTACAGGGCCACTGAAGTTTCAATGGGCCCCCTATCAGTAACAGGTGGCTTATTAAGCACCCTTATTTACACTCACTTAACACTGATCATCAGAGGTGGGTAGTCTATAAAACAACTATAAAAGAACTAAAGGATGTTTAAAGTTTGCTGGCAGGTAAGCTATGATTGCAAAACAGATTATTTTTGTCTCTTCTTCAATAACAGCTCCTTTCTGCCTACCAGCAATGTACTTGTAATTGTACACTGAGCTGTGAATGTGCACGCTTAGCATGCCTTGAGTGATGGGATGACTTAACTGTTATGCACATGCATGCAAAGTACGTCAACATGGGCCGGCCAAAAGAGATGGCACTGATCCAGGAAGAAGCAAAAATATCAGTAGCAGAGACAAAGTTGCGAGGGAGATTGTGGCATCACTGGAGGGGGGCTTTGGCAAGTAAGTGTGTCATAGTGTGCAGATTTTCTGCGCAAAGGCCCACCCACCATGATACAGGCTTTAGTACCATTTTAAAGTGGTTGTTAAGCCACCCTCACTTCTTTATATTATCCACTCTGTGTCCTAATCCTGTGTCCCCCTGTGTGGGTGATTTATAAAAAAAAATGTTGTTTATACCTGTTTTCAGAGTGGTGCTCACCTGACTGGTCGGCTCTCTCCTCTCCCCGTCTGACAGCTGCAGCGAGCGGGGCCGAGATTCCCCCGGTGACGTCAGTCGGGACGAGAGGAGGAGAGTCGGCTGGTCACGTGAACGCCGAGCGGTGCTCTGAAATGAGGTATAGTCGGCATTTTTTTTATAAAGCACACTCACAGGGGGACACAGGAGTAGCTGACAGGTAGGGAGGAGAGGGGGGAGAGCAGACAGAGCAGACAGGAGACAACGGATGACCACTGTATCAGGGCTCAGCAGCCATGATACACCGTGGTCAGTTTACAGAGGGGAGAGTAGAAACTGGCAGGATCAGCCAGGTATTTTAGGTGATACAGGGGGCCAAATTACACAGCACAAGCACTGGGCTGTATAACATGCTTTAAAGGGACAGAATCCACTTCTTTTTTTTTTTTAGGGTAACAAACACTTTAACACAGGTGTTAAGTTGCAGCTTGGCAATCTAAGCAAATCACTCCATGGATCATAGGTGCAGGCAAGAATGCTTAGAGACTTGGCTTCCTTTATATAGGATGTTGGTGTGCTGAGACTGTGCTGTGCTCAAAAAGAAAGAGTTTAATCTTTGTGGTCAGCGAGAACTGAACTGTCCTGGGCAGGTGGATCAGTGTGCATTTAATGTACAGAAAAGCAGTTTGCACTTTTCAGATGCTGAGCAAGCAGTCACAGTATTCTTTGCAAGGGCAAAACTGATGAATATAGTATGTATGCAAAGGTCTTTTACAACCCATTTTCAGACATGAACCAGCCTATGCTGTAATTACACCCTTAGGCCCCTTTCATGTAGGTAATCTAAACACCAGTCAGTTTTTCAGGTAGACTTGATCAGAAGGTCCATGCCTTCCTATGGACAGGCATATGTAAACGGACTTGTGTCTATTTACACCCACCTACCCTTGGGGCCAATCCAGTGTGCTGAAAAATAACAGAAGGGGACCCGGCCCATTCTATTTAGGTGGATTATATTGGAGGGTAGTTGGTTGCAAACAGACATTGTAGGCTGTTTACTCCCGGTCACCCATAGAGCATAGTGGGCTCTGTCCTTGCCTGCTCTGCAGAAACGGATGTGTCATCTGCCCACTCTGCTCCGATCAGCAGGGGATCTAAACAAACAAACCTCATGCACTGTAGAGTGGTTCTCAGATGTTGCAGGCTCTTGTTACTAAACTTTCATCCTGGCTTGTATGGATATGCCACACCGGTGGCGGCCCGTCCATTAGGGACGCCCGGGCGCCGCTCCCCCTATCCATGCATCCGACCCCCATGCAGGATGCCAGATGCATGAATTCCAACGGCGGGGGGAGCGGGTGTTTTTTGAAGCACCTGATTAGAGCCAGAGGCTCTAATAGGTTTCAAAATAGGGTGGGATCAGGGCGCAGAGCATTGCGCTAAGAGCCCATCCAGGTGTGTTACATTAGCAAATTAATATTCGCTATTGAAACACTGATCCTCCTCCCGGCCAATCAGGAAGCGGGTCTGAGACCCGTTTCCCAATTGGCTGAAAGGAGAAGCGCCCCGATTGGCTGCCGAGGAGTATGGAGGAATCGGAAGCCGTCGCTGTGGTGGTGCCCGTGGAGAGCAGGGAAAGGGGAAGCCACCGGAGAAGGGCTGCCCGCCATAGATGGGATAAGTGCTCTGGACCCGACTGACCGTACGGGGGGGTGGTGTCACTGTTTGCCGCCCCCCCCAAAAAAATTACCACCAGCCGCCACTGTGCCACACTTTGCTGTCCTCTCAAGACTGGGGTAGTCTGGACAACTGCAACCATAAAACAAACAGAGGGCGCACCAGCCTAGTGCATTATCCATAAATATCCTTTAGTAGTAAAATAAAGTGATAAGTAATATACTTACAAACCAACATAAATACAACCTTGCCAGAATACATCCAGCTTCAGACCCTCAGTACATCACATCATGCTGAGGAACAATGTAGGTCTGAAAGGCTAACGTGCTTCCTCAGAGCCAAATGACCTATACCTTAGAGTAGCATTTAAATACCCAAATGGTATAACAGGTATAAAACTAAACCACCTCCCACTTGGCATGTGGGCAGGGACTGGAATATTAGTTCCTATAGGATGCAACCATTCATATCCATGTCAAAGTAAATATACATATACATGCAAATGCATACATGTGCAATGACTCATATGCATGGTCTAAGGCTGACCACACCTGGATGTCTGTTTTCGATCATTTAGACAGCTGATAAAAAAAAAAGAAGATTCCCCCATCCACACAAGTGAGGTGGATGGAGGAATCCTCAATGGTGTGCTAGTGCATTCTGACAACAGGGACTCCTCCTCCGTCAGAATACACTGATCAGCGCTGCAGCCAATTGGCTGCAGCTGCTGATTGAATGGAATTTTTCCAACAGTCAAATTCAAGAGACATTGATCATTAGATCGACTTCTGTCAAGCTGAAATGGCCATAAATAGTTTGAAATTTATCTGGTCCCTGCCGAACTGGCCTAATTTCGAAATATGTATGGCCGGCTTTAGTCAGTATCCGATAATATGATCAGTAAGCCAGTTTGCTTCTTCTCCAAGGAGGCGCAAGCTAGAGAGCGCTGATCGGAGTGTTCTGGTGGGGGGGGGGTCAATCACTATACTAACTTCACATAGTACAGCAGTTTTTTTCTGATGGGGGTTGATTTACTAAAGACAAATACACTGTGCAAGTTGCAAGAGCAATTACTCCAGAGACTAGTAAGTGAGCAGAAGTTCTGTTGACTTACATCAAGTGCAAGCAAAAATGCATTTTTTTCTAAATTTTCCTTGCACGTGATTGGGTACTTTTTGCAAAGTGAAGCTTTACCTCATTTGCTAAGCTCTGGAGCAAGTGCACGTTGCAAAGTGCACAGTCTATTTGCCTTTAGTAAATCAACCCCATGGTGTGCACCAAGCAGTTACCAGATTCAAATTAAGCAGACCTCTTGTCCTAGAATATTACCGTATATACTCGAGTATAAGTCGAATTTTTCAGCACATTTTTTTGTGCTGAAAGTGCCCCCCTCGACTTATACTCGAGTCAAGCACTTTTCTGCAGCAAAAAATTTCATTTTCCGAACCGATTTTGGGGCCCCGTATCTCAGGGCCACTTGGTGCTAGGAACCCCAAATTTGGGGTGCAAACCCAGTGGAACAGGTACCACAACATATCCAAAGCTGAAGTTCCTAGCACTAAGTGGCCCCGAGATATCGGTATTTCGGGGTCACTTGGTGCTAGAAACCCTAGCTTTGGAAATGCTATGGTGCTAGTTCGCCTGGGTTTGCACACCAAATTTGGGGTTCCTAGCACTAAGTGGCCCCAAGATACGGGGCCCCAAATTCGGTCAACTATGTCCATCTGCAGCAATGTCATTTCGGGACCCTTTGGGTTCAGAGACCCCAAATTTTGGCTGCAGCTAGGGGGCATCTAGGAACCCTTAACTACTGAGTTTGAAGTTCAGGGGACCTATGGCTGCAAATGGGCACAGTGAGGCATGCAAATGGGCACAGTGATGCTGCAAATGGGCATTGTTGACCCTCTTTTCCACTTACAGTAGCTGTGCATTTCTCACCCTCGTCTTATACTCGAGTCAATAAGTTTTTCCCATTTTTTTTGTGGTAAATTAGGGCCTCGACTTATACTCGGAACGACTTATACTCGAGTATATACGGTATATCTATAATAACCACTGTATCGGATTTCCTTGTAATTAATGAATCCTCATATTAAAACAACATGAATATAGCATGTGCTAGTCTTGACATTATTTTAAATGCTTCCTCTTGTTGCTGAGTTTACATGGGTTCAACATCTCAACAGTATTTCCTTATTATGGTAGCAAGTAATTTACAAAACATATGGCCAAAAACCGTATACAGCATTCTGACTACAACTGCTGCAGTCTGACACTTTAGGGTTGATTTACTAAAGGCAATTAGACTGCGCTCTTAGCAAATGCAGTTGCACTTTGCAAGTACAGTTCCTGTAGAGCAGGGGTCTCCAAACTGCGGCCCGGGGGCCAGATGTAACCCTTTTCTTGCCTTTATTAGGCCCTTGGGTCACTATTCATCCCACTTATGGGAGACACTATTCTGCCCTCTGATGCCAGAAATGGAGCATAATTCTGGCCACTGACAACAACGAGTCACTATTCCTGCCCCTAATACCAAAGATGGAGCACTGTTTACTTCCGCTGATGCCAGAAAATGTTTCTATTCCCACTGGCCACAGTGTGGCCCCCCTAAAGTCTGAAGGACAGTAAACTGTCCCTTTGTTTAGAAAGTTTGGTGACCCCTGCTCTAGAGCTTAGTAAATGAGGGGATGCTCTGCGGCTTCCATCATCCAATTATGTGCAAGAAAATGCACTTGCTCCAGAGCTTAGTAAATGAGGCAAACTTTCACTTTGCAAAGAATACCCAATCGTGTACCAGGAAACTAAGGAAAACAGCATTTTTACTTGCACATGATTGGATGATGGAAGTCAGCAGGAGTTTCTGCTCATTTACTAAGCTGTGGAGAAACTGCTCTTGTAGAGAGTGCAACTGCACTTTACAAAGTGCACAGTCTATGTGGTTGATTTACTAAAGGCAAATAGACTCATAGGGGTTGATTTACTAAAGACAAATACACCGTGCACTTTGCAAAGTGCAGTTGCACTCCTCTGCAAGTGCAGTTGCTCCAGATCTTAGTAAATGTGCAGAAGCTCTGCTGACTTCCATCATCCAATCGTGTGCAAGCAAAAATGCTGTTTTTTTTATTTTTTCTGGCACGTGATTGGGTATTCTTTGTAAAGTGAAGCTTTACCTTATTTACTAAGGTCTGGATCAACTGCACTTGCAAAGTGCACAGTCTGGGGTTGATTTACTAAAGGCAAATAGACTGTGCACTTGCTCCAGAGCTTAGTAAACGAGGTAAACGTTCACTTTGCAAAGAATACCCAATCGTGTACCAGCAACTAAAAAAAAAAAACAGCATTATTACTCGCACATGATTGAATGATGAAAGTCAGCAGCGCTTCTGCTCATTTACTAAGCTCTGGAGTGACCACGCTTGCAGAGTGCAACTGCACTTTACAAAGTGCACAGCCTATAGGGTTGATTCATTAACGCCCTTCCTGACCAGGGCACTTTTTGCGATTCGGCACTGCGTCACTTTACCTGACAATTGTGCGGTCGTGCGAGGTGGCTCCCAAACAAAATTGATGTCCTTTTTTTCCCACAAATAGAGCTTTCTTTTAGTGGTATTTGATCACCTCTGCAGTTTTTATTTTTTGCTCTATAAACAAAAAAAGAGCGACAATTTTGAAAAAAAAAAACACATTATTTTTTAATTTTTGCTATAAATATCTCCCCCCCCAAAAAAATTTTTTTCCTCAGTTTAGGTCGATACGTATTCTTCTACATATTTTTGGTAAAAAAAAAATCGCAATAAGAGTTTATTGATTGGTTTGCGCAAAAGTTATAGCGTCTACAAAATAGGGGATAGTTTTATGGCATTTTTATTAATAATTTTTTTTTTACTAGTAATGGCGGCGATCAGCGATTTTTATCGTGACTGTGACATTATTGCGGACACATCGGACAATTTTGACACATTTTTGGGGCCATTGGCATTAATACAGCGGTGATTGCTATAAAATTGCATTGATTACTGTAAAAATGTCACTGGCCGTGAAGGGGTTAACCACTAGGGGGCGGGGAGGGGTTAAGTGTGTCCTGGGCAGTGATTCTAACTGTCTGTGGAATGGGCTAGCAGTGACATGACACTGATTGCTGCTCCCGATGACAGGGAGCAGACGAACGGTGTCCTGTCACTAGGCAGAACGGGGAGATGCTGTTTACATCGGCATCTCCCCGTTCTTCAGCTCCGTGACATGATCGCGGGTATCCCAGCAGCGATCGAGTCCACGGGTTCTGCGGGCACGGTCGCGTGTGCACGGCGGGAGGTTCAAAGTAATGCACAGGTACGTTACTTTGCCTAGTCGTGCCATTCTGCCGACGTATATGTGCTGACAGCGGTCGGCAAGTGGTTAAAGGTGAATAGACCGTGCACTTTGCAAAGTGCAGTTGCGCTCTGCCAGTGCAATTGCTCCAGAGTTTAGTAAATGAGCAGAAGCTCTGCTGACTTCCATCATCCAATAATGTGCAAACAAAAATGCAGTTTTTTTTTTATTTTCCCGGCACGTGATTGGGTATTCTTTGCAAAGTGGAGCTTTACCTCATTTACTAAATTCTGAAGCAACGGCACTTGCAGAGTGCAATTGAACTTTGCAAAGTGAACAGTCTATTTGGCTTTATTAAATCAACCCATAAGTGCCTTTAGTAAATCAACCCCTCTGTTTGCCTTTAGTAAATCTACCCCTTTGCGTATTGGCGCCTCGTTGCTCTATGCAAAGAAAAGCTCATTATGCAGCAAGCATGATATGAATCCATTCCATTATAAGCCCTGGTTCCACCCTAGCTGTGCTTTGGGACAGTCTGTTCTTCCTTAATTATAGTTCTTAAAACGGTTTCATTCTAGAGGCTGTTCTTTCACTAAATCTACAGAGAGCGAGACAATAGTGGCACATACTTTTTCCTCAACGATATTTGAAAAGTTCTGAAAGTTTCCTGATTGTTTATATGAGTTTTCTCTGCCAAGGTATTCGCAGAGACATTTTTGTGCTCCTGGCAGAACGTTGTGTTATAAGGCTCCAGATTGCAGCCGCTTTGTTATCAGGATACGTAGGCCCACAAGGTGAGCCGAGTTTATGTTTGATATCCCATGCAAGGATGGTAATAGAAGGTTTGCACGTGGTAAGGTCAAGCATTTCCGAGACGCCTGTTAGGAACAAATTCATTTGACTTTCTCAGAGTGACACAGTTGTCTTCGGGTGGCTGGCCAATATTTAAAAAAAAAAAAAAAAAGATCCTGTAGGGACCACTGCCAAGAGAGCTCAAGGCAAAAAAAAGGCAGCCAGGGTTTGGGAACATATTCCTATGAAATCATCTGACATGAGAACATTCAAGTCTCTGGCGTCCTGGCTCTCAGTACAAAGTGCTCATAAACACATTTGCACACAGGCTCCGGCAGCATTACGGGGCTGTCTCTGGGAGTTAATTGAAAACTTCAGCAAGATTTAGTAGTAAGATAGAGCCATGCACAGCCTTCTCAATTGCAAGCTGAATGTTGTTTTGTATGGTGAAAAGCAACCTGCATAGCTAAAATAAGGATAGCAAAGGGGGGCAGCCCCGTAGGGATAAGCAGATCTAGCAGGCTTCACTAGAACAAGCATAGCTATTGCACAATACGCCTTGATGTTTGTTATTCTACTTGGAATATTGATCAAAACACAGTCTGCTGACCACAGGAGGAAAATAAGTTTGTTGCTGTTCCATATGTGTTCCAGGGTAATGAGAGTTTATCTCGGAATGGCCAGATCACAATAACACGGTACTAATCCAAAGTGTTTTTCTCAGCTTTATAATCCTTCTTATATCTGGGCAGAAGTCATCTGTCCATCTGTTGTGCAAATGCAGTTGCCAGGGAGCATCTTCAATATTCTCTTATCACTTCCCATGGTGCATCATATAACACCGCTATGGCACGCTTCTACTGATAGGAAAATACAATAAATGCCACGCGCACCAAGTACGGCACAAATACAGCCAATATTTACAGCAGGTTACAAATACTCATACAATTTGATTGTAATGTTTACTTGCAGAGAACAGCAGTGTAAAGAATTACAATTATAGTTAGGCCGCGTTGGCGGTAAAGCGGCGCTCATTTTAGTGGCGCTTTACCGCCATTTTAGTGGCGCTTGTCGCCACTAGCGGGGTGCTTTTAACCCCCCGCTAGATCCCGAAGAAAGGGTTAAAACCGCCCGTATAATGGCGCTTCAGAAGTGCTTTGCAGGCACAGGGGGAGGCGAAGGAGCACTGTGCTGCTTGCAGGACTTTTTTTCCTGTCCCTCAAGCGCACCGCCCTAGTGTGAAAGCTCTCGAGACGCAGTTTTTAGGCGCTTTACAGGAGCTATTTTTAGCGCTAAAATGCCTGAAAACTGCCTCACTGTGAAAGGGATCTTAAATGGGTAATCAAAAGCCCATCAAACAGCTCTATTAAAACACAACTCTAACCCTTGCACACTGGGGCGGGTGGCGGCGTTGGCGGTAAAATGCTGCCATTATTAGCGGCGTTTTACCCTCGGTATGCGGCCGCTAGCGGGTTGGTTTTACCCCCGCTAGCGGCCGAGAAAGGGTTAAATACCACCGCAAAGCGCCTCTGCAGAGGCGCTTTGCCTGCGGTATAGCCGCGCCGTCCCATTGATTTCAATGGGCAGGAGCGGTAAAGGAGCGGTATACACTCCGCTCCTTCACCGCTCCGAAGATGCTGCTGCCAGGACTTTTTTTACCGTCCTGCCAGCGCATCGCTCCAGTGTGAAAGCCCTCGGGGCTTTCACACTGGAATTAAGGCAGCGGCACTTTCGGGTCGGTTTGCAGGCGCTATTATTAGCGCAATAGCGCTTGCAAACCGCCTCAGTGTGAAAGGGCTCTAAGGGGTTGATTTACTAAAGGCAAATAGGCTGTGCAAAGTGCAGTTGCTCCAGAGCTTAGTAAATGAGGTAAAGCTTCACTTTGCAAAGAATACCCAATTACGTGCAAGGTAAAATAAAAACACAGCATTTTTGCTTGCACATGATTGGACGATAGAAGTCAGCAGACAAAGCTCTGGAGCAACTGCTCTTGCAGAGTGAAACTGCAGTCTATTTGCCTTTAGTAAATCAACCCCTAAGATTCTGTTCACACCTAAGCGTTCCGGATCGCGGGGCGGAATTGTCGTGATTCTGCCTGCGATTCCCAAATCTTCGCATAACGCAGGACACGCTTGTGATCCCCTTGCTTTCAATGGCAATGCGCAATTTTGTTTTTGCCGCGATTCGTCAATCGTGAAAAAAATTGCAGGCTCCCGGAACTTCTTTTGGGCGTCAGGCATCCCAAGATTTTGTTTGCGCGATTTTGCTGAGATTTTTTTTTTGGGGGGCAACAATTGCGGCAAAATTGCACCGCTGTGATTCGGGAATCGCGGGGCAGAATCACAACGATTACTCCCGTGATCTGCAACACCTAGGTGTGAACGGAGCCTAATGCCCTATGCATACGGGCCGAATGTCGGGCGACATTGAGCGCAGGCGGTTTTATAAAAACTGGCTGTTTGTATGGCACCCTGTCCGACAGAAGCCAGCCGTTTGGCCTGCTTCTGTCAGGTGAGCATGCTGGAAAAACAGCAGCCGACCTGCTCCCAATCAGCACTTTCAGCCAATGGTGGAGAGCACTAATCAGAATGTTCTGGCAGGGGCCCTGTCAGAACACAACAGCTCAGCGGGGGAGATCACTGTACTAACATTGGATAGTTAGCTCTTTCACACTGAGGCGTTTTCCAAGTGCTTTTGCATTAAAAAAAAGCGCCTGAAAAGCTCAAGAAAAATGCTTCCCTTTAAAATCATTGAATGAATGAAAAATACTGTTTGCAGCATCTGGGGAGCTAAAAAAAATGCACCAAAAATGCTCCTCTCTATTGAAATGATTAGGAACTGCTCCAAAACCGCCTCAAAAATGCCCCCACTAAGCGTTTTTGGTGCAGTTTTTAAGTCACGCATGCTTTAAAAAAGCGCAAAAAAAATTTTTACTTGCACATAATTGGATGACAGATGTCAGCAGAGCTTCTGCTCATTTACTAAGCTCTGGAGCAACTGCTCTTTGCAAAGTGCACAGTCAATTTGCATTTATTAAATCAACCCCTCTGTGTGCATAAACACAGAGGGGTTGATTTATTAAAGGCACATAGGCTAAATAGACAGAAATGTTATTACAATCTACTACTATAACCTAATCATCCTTCAAGTAGCAGCAACAATGTTTACGGCAAGACCGTAATCCCACAGTTTATCTCCTATTTCCCTACTGAGCCTTCCAGGTGATGCACCTGAAAAAGGAAGAAGCAGCACATATGTCCAGGCCATCAGATCATCTTTCTATACAAATAGGTCCTTATTACATATGAAAATCTTTTATGGCTGCTCTTATTATTGTCAAGAATGTTTGACACCTGGGCTAAACAACCATGACTGTGAATAGGCCAGTCTGTAGCAGATTGATCTGTTCTCAGCAAGAAAAAAGAAGAAGTTTCTAAAGCCTGGTACACATGGAACTCAATATTGGCTGGTATCAGCCGGTTCAACCGAAACTGGCCGACATTCAGCCTGCGTGCACAGTAGCCTGTCCATCAGAAGCCGGCCGAACATCCGCCTACTGTCGAATGGGCATGCCAGAAAAACATCTGCCGGTCAGCATCCAATGAGCGCTGGCAGCCTAAGACTGCGAGCGCTGACCAGTGTGTTCTGGTGAGAGAGCCTGTTGGACTATCCAAGACATAGCTAGGGGCTGAATTACCACCACCAGGTTCCACCACTAACTAAAACATCATTTATAAGTGTACTTACTCTTTAAAACTCAACTCAAGTTTTTTTTTTTTTATTGAAAAATCAATTGCCTATTTGAAATTTGAAAAAAGTGATTTAAAAATGCACATTTCACTGCAAAACTCCCTTGTCATTGTAGATGTTGCTCTTCTTCTGAGTTGCATGATTTAGCCCACTTTCTGAGAGCCTGTGTCATCCTGGAGGTACTCCCTGGGGGAGATTCATCGCCCCAGCCTGGCCTTACAGTGCACTCCTGACAGACGGTGCTCACATGTAACTACCTCAATATGGCTCTATCTACCACTGACAAGAAGAAGGACCCATAATGTCACAGGACCAGCTGGAAGTTACCTCAAATCACAACATTTATACTGTGTTTTTCCTAATGTATGAAAAGGCTTTGGGAAATGGTGAGGGAACACATGGATTTGGTTTTCTAAAAAGTATATCTACAGCCAACATTTTTATTCATTTTGGATTGAGTAGGGGTAGAGTTAAAACCACTGTCAGTTTTGTTTTGTCATCTGTGTCTCATTACGGAGATTTCCCTTCATTTCCTCTTTTATACGCTCAAGAGGAAGTGAAAGAATATCTTTCCAATCCCTGTCAGGAAAGTTGTCATGCAAACAAGGGTCTCCCATGAAAGATTTCTCTTCTATTTCTGTTCTGGTGTCAAAACTTAAGATTTTCCCTCTAGACACCAATGCCCAGTGACATTGGTAACCAGAAATAAAATAAAGAGAGGGCATCTCCTTAATAGGGACACAGCAATAAAAACCTGACAGTGGTTCCAAAGCCTCGTACACATGATCGGATTGTTGGCCAACAAAACCGTGGAATTTTGTCCGAAGGGTGTTGGCTCAAACTTGTCTTGCATACACACGGCCACACAATTGTTGGCCAACACTTACGAACGTAGTGACATACAAGATGTACTATGTGGTTTTTCAGCTCTTTAGGCCACCCTTTGGGCTCCTTCTGCTAATTTTTGTGCTAGTAGAAATTTGGTGAGTGTTGATTTGCGCTTTTCATTTCGTGCTTTCAGTTTGCGCTTTTCATTTCGTGCTTTTCAGTTCGGTTGTGAACGACCGTTCATCAACCAGACCTGTTGCGGAATCGGAGGAGATAACGTGTTATTTATTATTGGCCTTGGAGTTATTGCTTTGACATTATTTTTTTGGTTGAATAATGATTTAATTTGATATATTTTCTATATTTTTGGATGCATAGAATGCACTTTTTGGTTAAGTTCTGTTGGCAGATAGCATGTCTGATTTTATTTGTTTTATTTTTTTAATGCACAATAAAAAAATTGTGGAGAATAATACATGGCTACGTGTTTTACTTCAAATGACTGTTTGGGAGTATGCAGTTACATTTTAAAAAATACAATGTAAAATTAACAAGGGACACCAACATAGTTGTATCTTTGATTCTAAAAACTAGAGGATAATGGTGTTGTGGTAACTTGTCCAAAAAAAAAAAAAAAAAGCATAATAATATTATTCTTGATATCACTAGAAAATAAAAGCCTTTTAAAATGTGTTTGCAAAAACTCCATCAGTATCACCAGAAAAGCAGCTTCATTATTATCCCATTAAAGAAGAAGAGAATTATGCGCTGCATTTCCAGATTTCATAATTTGCCACGTCACAAATGTTAATTCTCCATTACAAACGCTAGTTTACAAGGCCGGACGCTTCTGGCTCATCCCTGCTTCTGAGCATGCGTGTTTGTACTTTGGACTTTTGTCCGACGGACTTGTGTACACACGCTCGGAAAATTTGACAACACACATTTGTCCGCGGAAAATTTGAAAACCTACTATCCATTTGTCCGCGGAAAATCCGACAACAATTGTCCGATGGAGCATACACACGGTTAGATTTACCGACATCAGCCTGTCATCACACATTTCCCTTCGGAAAGTCCCATCGTGTGTACAGGGCTTAATAGAGTTGCCACCTCATCCCTTTAAACACGAACACCTTTGAAATGCACAGGTTCTGAGACTAATTAAATGCAGATAAGGCAACAAGTGAGTTTAATTACCACCTTAATCAGCCACAGAACCTGTGTAATTAAGATATGTTCGGGTTTAAAGGGATGAGGTGGCAACCATAGGTTCTAACCCCCTTAAAAAAAAACAAAAAAAGCTGCCTTTAGTTATGTCTGGTCCGCAGTCCGGTCTGTTCGGCAGGGGATCGGTGAACAGATTCCCTTCTCAACTGGAGCAGAACAGAATGGATATCACTTTTGTGACATTGTTTTTTATACTGCATTTAAAAAAACTGAGCTTTCTGGATCCATGTTAGATCTGTGGGTGGCCAAATGTAGATGGACCTGCGTCTGTTTACATCTGATTACCACCGATTTGTCATGTTAAGTCCAAAAATACGTAAAGGGCACAGAGCTTATCCAATTTTTTTTCAGACCTGGACAGACTCAGAGTCCATCAGATGTTCGAAATCCATTTATATCCAGCTGCCCATTAACTAACATGGAGTCCACCTCAAAAACTGACTGGTGGACCTGATGGAGCCTAATAAATTAATAAAATGTACAATAAAAGAAGACCCATATATTGGTGTACTTTTCATTACACCATTCCACTCATTAATTGCATATTAATAAAAAATAATCTCTCACTCGAGAATTATTAGTGTGTTCTGCTCCAAATAAGGAAAGAGAATACATATGGAGCTGAAATTTCAAGCTGCAGCAGGATGCCTTCCCAGGAAATGTCCCACATTTCTGATCTGTTACAAAAACTGTTCTGGCAATGCTGACCTAGGTATGTATGACAGAGATCACCCCACAGACATGCTTCCTGGCTCCTACATAAAACCAAGGAAGTCAGGGAAAGACAGGCAGGATTAGTATGTCCAGGATCTCCGTCTATATTTACATACCCAAGAAAAGAAGATGTCTTTGTTTTACCATTTATACATTCTGGTGGCTCCATAATGACATGTTAACAGTTCTCATTCATTGTGTTTAGGAATCGCACAGTGTACAGAAAGGTATATACTGTACCAATTTGAATAAATAATGCTAAGCACTGTTTCTCATTTATAAAGTACACCAATTAAAACAACGAGCCTTAAAAAAGGGAATCCTAGTGGAAGTAAATTCAAGAAATGCTTTAAAATGAGGAGCTGATTAAATCACTTAAAGTGACACTAAACGATATCTGTATTCTCCAAAAATAATCCATACACATCCGCTACTTAATGACCCTGTAATCTATTTTTCATGAAAATATTATTATGTTATGCTAATTATATTATAATAAATATTAACTTCCTCCATGAGCTTCCGAACTGCTTCTTCCCCCCCCTCACTTCTGTTTGTTTGGAATGAGCAGTGTTTGGAGGAGGCTGAGAGCAATACAAGGTCCTTTTTTGTGTTAAGAATACATACTTAAATAGAATTTTTGCTTTTTAAACCAGAGTTTAGTGTCACCTTAATCTGAAAACGAAAGGTCCAGTGTGAGCCAATGTAAGTATGCGTATTCCATACCTGAGGGACCAATGTGGAAGCATGCAATCACTGTAGTAATCCTTGCTAATACAGTGATAGTGACGGTCTTCTGGGTGCCAAGCAGCTGTCCTCCTGCATAGTAAAATCGGGGATTTTTTTCTTTCGACATGGCCATCACTCAGAGAATACCTTGCATTTTTTACCATGAATGGAAACCCTGCAATACAAACCATGCCTGGCGTGCAGCCTTAATATAGCCAATTAACCAAATTTTACCCACTTTTCTGCCAATGGAAGAGCAGCTAAACTCTGAACTTAAAAGAGAAGTCCACTTTCTGACTGCGTTTCATCTATATTTGATCTTCAGCCTCTCATGCTCAAATCTTCCCTTTTGGAGTTCTTCTCCCTGTAGCATTCTGTCATTAGTTTAAGTTGGCATCATACACTCATGGAAAACTGTGAATGAAAAACTATCTGTCCCACCTTTGACAAAACGCGTCAGTGCGGAGCCGGGCTTCATTTGTGTTGATCAGCGGCATTCAGCTGTGCACTAGGCAGTGTCTTCTCCCACACCATGGCTGGCTGTGTGTGAGACACAGACAAGAGCACTCACAGCAGGTTGTCCACTGGGGATATTTTAGATGCTTTGTTGTACTATTTAAATGTGAGGGTAATCATTTTGTGTTAATAAAAGGTTTTCAATCCTACGATATCACACTATGTATGGCTTCTTCCTTTGTATGCTTGCTGGTGGAGAGATTACATGTAAACATCAAAGGACAGCTCAGTGATTGAAGAGGGGGCTCTTATTTTTTGGAGTCGCACAAGTGCAATTGCTATATTTGTGAAAGTGTGACAATATCTTTTGGTGAGTTCTTATCCATGTGTGAGGTGGAGGACAGCACGTGGTGTTTGGTTTGGAGTTCTAATAGTGGATATTTGATCATAATCACCCAGAAGCAGTGCTACATTTGTTTCTTTTCTTTGGACATTAGGGGAGATTTACTAAAACTGGAGAACACAGAATCTGGTGCAGCTGTGCATAGTAACCAATAGTAACCAAAGGCTCTAATTTGGTTCAAAAAAGGGTGGGCTTGTGTGACCATAGCTTTTTGCTATTGTCTTCCTGATTCTCCTCCCGGCCAATAAGGAAACCGCTCCTGAGACCTGATTGGCCAGGGAGTCTTAGGACTCCCAATCGTGTCTCAGGACATGATTGGCCAATCGTGTCTCCATGCTCAGCCCGGAGTAGAACGGAGAGGAGAATGGGCCGGCTCTTCATTCCCCCTGCCTCCTAAGGTTAGTCTCTGCTGCCGCTCTGGTGCTTGTGGTCGCTGCCTTCCATTTGTCTTCTGCAGGGGGGTGGGGATCACTGCCTTCCTGCCAGCCATTCGTCTCCCGCCAGGAGGGTGTTTACGGCGATCGTCCGCCGTTTGTATCCCGCTCGGGGGGGGGGGTGTCTGCTTGCAGCGATCATCCGTCCGGGTGGGGCTGACGTTAGTTTGCCCTCTCCCGAAATATTTAGCACCAGCTGCCACTGTTTTGGACAGCAGCACTGTTGGTCTGGGGGGAGGGTAGTGTTAGATGTACTAGCAGATTCTGAGACACTAACAAACTGAGAAGCTCCAGCTAACAATTTATAAGCAGTTGCAGCAACAGTTTTGATCCTTTTGTATTAAAAGTTTTACATAAATACATAAAAGCTGGTCATTCTAAGCACCCCTATCAGTGTTAAATGGTTTGTCTCAATCCTCAAACTGCTACATCTGCATGATAGCCTGTTCTGTTGAAAAACAGACTTTCTGGCAGGATCAGCAGGTGAAATTAAAAAAAGAAAGCTTAAAAAAGAAAAAACAAATTCAGCCTCCACAACTAAGAATTGCTAAGCTGCAATATAATAAATGTTTGCTTTTGGGATTTATACTGCTCTAATTATGCTATGCTAAGGTGTACCTGGCAGTTAGAGGAAGATGATCATTAAAAAAAAAGTGTTTTGTTTTTTTTAAATAAAAATTGTTTGGTTTTTTATGCTGAAATTGCAAGGTCATTATACTGTAGATACATATAGTTGTAGCAGAGTTTCTCTTTAAAGTGAACCTTCACACGGAAATTCAAGTTACCTTTTTTATTTTCCTCTACACCCACCTGTAAAAAAATGGAGAGGGGAGCCAGTTCCATTTTTTGGTAATACCGACTCTCACTTGCTAGGTGAGCGCCCCCTGCTGCACCCTCCTGGGATAACATCACACATCCCAGGGGGCTGCAGGACTAATCTAATGGCTGGCCGTGTCTCACGCTTGCACAGTAGGGAGCTGTTTGTGTGTCCTCAGGAAGTGAGAGTCGGCTCTTGAAATCAAGATGGTTGTGTGGAGGAACAGGAACCCTGAGAAGCATTGGCTGTATAGAAGTCAGTAATGGAGTGCATAGACTAGTAAGTATCTGGCTGACTTTTAAGAAGTATAGCTAAAGCTATTTTGGTTGTACTTCTACTATGGATCACAGAAGTGCAGTGTGTTCCAAGGCCTACTGTCGGCTGACATCACTCAGCCGGTCCAAGCTCAGGAAACCCCCAACTTTACAGTCAGGATCCACCTAGTTGCCTGGACGGGCAGCTGGCTCAGCCTCTCAACAAATTGCTGGTATACTGAACCAGCCACTCCAACCCCCTCCACAGCCCGGTATTCTATCGAAGAATGCATGCCGTAGGATAATACCTCAGACGGTCTGCACATGTGTAGTATGCAAAGTCACTCCAGCTGATATGTTGATCATTTGGCGTGATGTCAACACTGCGCATGCACAGATCGTCAGTGGTATTATCCGACAATCTGCAAAGGGAGAATGTAATTGTCAGATTCTGCCTGCCTCTGCTCATGCGGGATAATTGACCGATCACGTGCCAAGCGGATTTGGGTGTGTAGCAGGACGGGCCACTGTCCCGCAACACACCAAATGCCACCGCCCTGCAACACACCCAAATCTGCCCTCCAACACACCAAAACCTGCTCTGCAACACGCCCAAATCCGACTGTCACGTGATCGGTCAATTTTCCCACATGAGCAGAGAGGTAGGCAGCATCTGATGATTACATTCTCCCTTTGCAGATCGTCGGACAATGCCTCTGACGATCTGCGCATGCAAAGTGTTGCCGTCACGGCAGCTGTTCAACATATCAGCTGGAGTGATGTTGCGTACTGCGTATGCGCAGATCGTCAGAGGCATTATCCGACAGGGATGCACTATTCGATAGAACACCGGCACTTCAGTGAGCGCTGAAGGGGCAGAGCAGAGAGACGGTATCTAAAAGTGTCTGCTCAGTGCAATCTGAGAACTGAGCAATCAGCGGTCTTTGATCACTCAGTTCTCAGTCTTAGACGTGGCAGGGGACAGATGCAGCATCGGATCCATTTTCCCATTACCCAGTAAAGTTCCTCTTTAATATGAATCTATGTACTGCATTTATCACATGATTTCCACCTGAATTTGGGCCATGACACAGTCGAAATTTGTTATGGTTATTATGGATTATGAAACTGTTCTACTAAAGTACATTTATGATCTCATACAAAAACAATACAAATAATATACGTTTTCACTAGAGATACAGTACATTGAAGGATGCAATATCATTACCTGTTTATAAGGCAGCCACTCCAACTCACTTGCTTATTTTAGTAAGTGTGGGAGGTGAAAGGTAATAAGAATTTGGGAAAGTTCTAATTACTCAGCAGCATTCCACCCTAGATTACACAACAAAATCTCAGTGTAGCTCAACATTCCACCTTAGAATCTCAGAGTGTCTCCACATTCCCTGGGAAAAACTCTGCTGTATCTTGGCATTTCAAGCATCTTCAGATCCAGCTATGACAATACTGTGTTGGTGGTCTCTAGAAAATTATCTATTTAGCAGACCAGTGTGACTAATTGTCCAGTAGATTATGTTTTCTACCACACTTCACTATCTGTCAAACAAGACAGACATTTCCTACAACACAGTTGAGTACTGTCCATATTTTTTTTATTTGCACTAATAGTTGCATTTTCAGGGAAAGCAGACCAAGCACTGTTACTTAAGTATAAACTTGTTTGGTATTTTTAAAAAATCACATTTACAATCACATTAATTTAAAAAAAATGTTTTTTTTTACCAGAAATATGATTCTAGTGCCTTCCTAAAAAGAGACAATTTGCAGAATAAAATTTGTAGTTGACCCATATTGGTTTCTAACCTTAAAATTGTAGCTCAACCCTTATAATTATTATTGACTCCTTCTCCTCCCTTTGTATTATCAAATTAAATAACTCAGTAGGGAAGGGTGACATACTTTGGCATCTTCTGCATTTTTGCCTTGGGTGCCAAAGGTCCTTGTCCCAGCATGTCTCATAATTCCGGATATGGCATAAAACAGCTAGATCAGGTGACTGTCAAGCTCTCATATCCCTGGGCACCTTTAGGTTGGATCTACATGAGCATTGGATGCAGAAGCCCAAAGCACATATTACAGCAGTCAATGCAAATCAAAGGTGAGAAGCCATTTAGTGCACACTGTTGAGGAATGCTTGGCGGGATTTGAAAATACCTGCTAAGCACCCCTTTTAACACTCATGGAGTTCCAGCCATTAAAAAAAATCATTGTGGAATGGAAGTGGGTTGGGATGCTTGGCAAGTGTTGGAAGTGTCCACTAAATACCACCTTTTAACACATGTGGAGTCCCAACCGTTAAAAAAAAATCATTGTAGGTTGGGATTCTTGGCAGGGGTTGGAAGTACCTACTAAGCACCCCCTTTTTAACGCTTGAGCAGTCCCAGACATTAAATAAATCAATTTGGGTTGGAAGTTGACCTGTTATGCCCTGTACACACGGTCGGACATTGATCGAACATTCCGACAACAAAATCCAAGGATTTTTTCCGACGGATGTTGGCTCAAACTTGTCTTGCATACACACGGTCACACAAAGTTGTCGGAAAATCCGATCGTTCTGAAAGCGGTGACATAAAACACCTACGTCGGGACTATAAACGGGGCAGTAGCCAATAGCTTTCGTCTCTTAATTTATTCTGACCATGCGTGGCACTTTGTGCGTCGGATTTGTGTACACACGATAGGAATTTCCGACAACGGATTTTGTTGTCGGAAAATTTTATAGCCTGCTCTCAAACTTTGTGTGTCGGAAATTCCGATGGAAAATGTGTGATGGAGCCTACACACGGTCGGAATTTCCGACAACAAGGTCCTATCACACATTTTCCGTCGGAAAATCCGACCGTGTGTACAGGGCATTAAAGTTTTGTCTCTGGCCAGCTGTACGATGGATTTCCAAGACTGCCATCGTAGGACCACTCCTGTCCTTAGTCAAATCTGCACTGGAACCTACTGATGTCTTAAGCTAGTCGTTCAAAGAAATCTAATAGACTCCTCCATCCATCTTTTACTGCATGAATGAAGTAATCAACCCCGCCAGCAATTGTATACCAACAGCAGCGGCACCCACATCTCTTTACTTCTATGATGATTGCAGACAGAGGTGAATACAGACTGTGGATTCAGGCTGCAGAAAACCTAAATGAACATAGGGACACACCTCTGCACATTTGGAGTGCACCGAAGTTCAACAGCTCTTGCATAAGAACCTTTAATCAATACAAAAGTAAATGGGAGCCAACATATACGCATAGATATGCCAATGCAACTGACATCCAACTGTGTTAACACAGTTTGATGGTCTTCTTGTGCATAAGCCCAACATAATATAAGTTAAATGGAACCTAAAGTATAAGTAACATCTAAAATATCCTATAAACTTTAACAACCTAATATAATTTTAATTGAGTACTGTCCGTGATACTTTTTTTATTTGCACTAACATGCAATTTTTCAGGACAAGCTTTCATGGGCATGTCCTCTTCTTCAAAGTCCCAGCATAATATCATTTCAAAAGTCATTTTCAATATTTTTAATCTGATGCTGTCATCAAAATAATACTTTGTGATGAAGGTTCCTGTTCAGGTATTTCCTGTCTTACGGTGACAAAACTCTGTCCCTGTCTCCAACACACTGTCCTTGGCTCCCAATTGTTTTTCAATGCTGTCACCCTGTCCCGCTAACTACCAATAGAGGGTACAAGTGGCTGTGCTAACAGAAAGAAGTGGCAATAATCTATGATGCACAGTACTTTAACAGTCACCCAATTAGGGTTTACATCTGCTTTAAAGCAGAATTTCACTGAAAAAGTTAGGTTCTGCTGGTTTGCTCCCCCCCCCCTTTCAGACTGTAGCTGATTTTTTATTTTTTTTTTGGGGAGTGGGGGTATCAATTTTTATTGGTGCCAGCTAGCACTTCTGAAATCCTTGCCTAGGTGAGAATGATGTCTGTTGCTCTGCCTCATCCCCTCCTGCAGCTTTCTGGGACACTTGCAGAACCATTCACAAGGCACCATACAATAGCAGCCTTCTATATCCAAGGTGGCGGTGCTAAGGGCCTGCAGCAGCAAGAAGAACCAGCTGCGGGACAACAGCACTGGATCCCAGGCACTGGTAAGTAAAACCTTGGTTTGAGGGTAACTTGGTTTGAGAGCGTTTTGCAAGACAAGTAACATTTTTAAATAAATTTTGACTTGATATACAAGCGATGTCTTGATATACAAGTAGCGTCACATCACAACTGAGTATAAAAGAGAGGTACCTCTAAGTGTATCAATATGTTTACATTTAATGAAGGTACAACATTTAGCAACTCACATGGTTGATGATTAAAACAGGCACATCACTATGCAGGCATCCGGGGTAAAGCTGTTCACATAGACCGTCCTCTGCACCACCATCAAAGTCGTTCCTCCCATGCTGTGCTCCATGAGCAGTTCAAGCCTCGCTCTCAGAACTCTCTATTGCAGGGTTGTCTTCCCGGTCATGATTGCAGACTGACAGCGGTGAGAGACGGCGGTGCGGGGGATAGTTCCAAAACATCTTGGGTGCCAAGGTTCACCATCACTGGTCTATGTGGACAGCTTTACCCTGGATGCCTGCGTACTTAGATGTGCCTCTTTTAAATCATCAAGTATGTGAGTTTCTAAATGTTTTACTTTCATTAAATGTAACCATATTGCTACACTTAGAGGCGCCTCTCTTCTCTTTTATACTCTGTAGCTCCTGTTGGATTTTGCTTCTAATCCCCTTGTGGAGGCTTCCATTTGTGGATGGACATTTTATGGTTACACAACCTGGTCACATTGCTATAATCTTTTTATATGGACTATAAACTGAAGGACCTATAAATTAATGGTTGTGGAACAAATCATCTGAGTTTCCATTATTTCTTATAGGGAAATTCGCTTTGATATACAAGTGCTTTGAATTACAAGCATGTTTCTGGAACGAATTATGCTCGCAAACCAAGGTTTTACTGTACCCGACTTTTAAAGAAAAACAGACAAAATGAAGTTCCTCTTTAACTACTTCCCGCGTGCCCGCAGTAGTTGTATTGCATGCGGACGGCAGCTGCAGGTCGGGCGACATACCTGTACGTTGCGGCCTTTGTTCGGGGTTTGGGGCACACATACACATGCCCCTTGCCTACCCATGCTGTGATTAAACACAATAGCATAAAGAATAAATGCACACAAAGCTAGTGTGAAACTCAGCGCTAGAACCTAGGAACTGCAGAGTAGTGTATAAAGCCCATGAATATTGTTATTAATTATATGTAAGAACGTCAATCCTTAAAAGATGAATAAAGGATGAATGAAAGTCACTCTTGGTAAAAAAGTCTAAGGGGTAAACGTGTTCAGGAAGTCTCTGGTGTTTGTGCTGCTAGTGATGGCAAGGCTGCTTCAGGCGTGGGCTGGGGACCTGGAGACTGTAAAAACAAGAGGGGAGGGAAAAGAAGGAAAGAAGCGCCAAGCCACTCCTAGTGCAGCATCATTGTAATAAAAAGTTGCAAAGTTAAAAACAATGTAAAATGCACTCACATAGTGCTCAATGGGTGAGGGCTTGTCAGGTGCAGCAGTAGAAGAAGCCACCGATGGAACCTTCGTTGTTAGCCACAAGCGCCCTGTGTCAGGATGATGAAGGAGGCGTGGCCTTGCCTCCAAAGTGCGTTCTGATTTGCCAACACAGTGGTAGGCCGCACCCAGGTTGACAGCTCCGGAACACCTCCATGCTGAGAGACCATTCCGGCATCTCCCGGAGTATCCTCGAGGCTTCAGCTCCCGCTGACACATGTCTGTGTTTGAACACAGCACGAGTTTGGCAGCTGATTTCAGCCAATGATTTTTTAGGGGTTGGTACTGCCTGCTGAACGCAACTTGGATCATTTTTTCTGCAAAGCATTACAGCCAGGGCATGTGTACTCCCACATCCATGCCTTTGCAGCCTTAGGGGAGCGGTGTGTGTGTGTGTGAGGGGGGGGGGTTCTTAAAAACATAGCTCAACCATGTTTTTACCACAAGATTAAACCTAGCTTGTGTTACTGCTATATGAAGGTGTCAGGAATAGGAGTCTGCATTGAAAAAAACTGTCAATCCTAGTAAACTGTGCCTTTACAAAATTAAAGGACTGAAATTCTGACTGGGGTGAAACATTTTGGCTGCATTCCAGTGGCGGCTGGTGCTTAAAATTTTTTGGGGGGGCGCAAACAAACTGAAAAAAAAAACCATCAATTGCAGCCACTGTGCCATCAAATGCAGCCACTGTGCCCATCAATCACAGCCACTGTCCCCATCAAGTGCAGCCACTGTGCCCATCAAGAGCAGCCACTGTGCCCATCAAACGCAGCCACTGTGCCATCAAACGCAGTCACTGTGCCCATTAAACACAGTCACTGTGTCATCAAATGCTGCCCCTGTGCCTTCAAACGCAGCCACTGTGCCATCAAACGCAGCCACTGTGCCCATCAAACACAGTCACTGTGTCATCAAATGCTGCCACTGTGCCTTCAAACGCAGCCACTGTGCTCATCAAACAAAGTCACTGTGCCTTCAAATGCAGCCACTGTGCCATCAAACGCAGCCACTGTGCTCATCAAACGCAGCCACTGTGCCATCAAACGCAGCCACTGTGCCCATTAAACACAGTCACTGTGTCATCAAATGCTGCCCCTGTGCCTTCAAACGCAGCCACTGTGCCATCAAACGCAGCCACTGTGCCCATCAAACACAGCCACTGTGCCATCAAACGCAGCCACTGTGCCCATTAAACACAGTCATTGTGTCATCAAATGCTGCCCCTGTGCCTTCAAACGCAGCCACTGTGCCATCAAACGCAGCCACTGTGCCCATCAAACACAGTCACTGTGTCATCAAATGCTGCCACTGTGCCTTCAAACGCAGCCACTGTGCTCATCAAACAAAGTCACTGTGCCTTTAAATGCAGCCACTGTGCCATCAAGCACAGCCACTGTGCCCATCAAACAAAGTCACTGTGCCTTCAAATGCAGCCACTGTGCCATCAAACGCAGCCACTGTGCTCATCAAACAAAGTCACTGTGCCTTCAAATGCAGCCACTGTGCCATCAAACGCAGCCACTGTGCTCATCAAGCACAGCCACTGTGCCCATCAAACAAAGTCACTGTGCCTTCAAATGCAGCCACTGTGCTCATCAAACAAAGTCACTGTGCCATCAAACGCAGCCACTGTGCCCATCAAACAAAGTCACTGTGCCTTCAAATGCAGCCACTGTGCCATCAAACGCAGCCACTGTGCTCATCAAACAAAGTCACTGTGCCATCAAACGCAGCCACTGTGCCCATCAAACAAAGTCACTGTGCCTTCAAATGCAGCCACTGTGCCATCAAACGCAGCCACTGTGCTCATCAAGCACAGCCACTGTGCCCCATCAAACGCAGCTACTGTACCCATCAATTGCTGCCAATGTGCCCATCAATTGCTGCCAGTGTGCCCATCAATTGCCGCTACTGTGCCCCATCAAATGCTGCCAGTGTGCATCGCCCGGCACTTACCTGTCTCGCAGCGGGTCAGCGGCCGTGTCCTGCATGCTCCTCGATGTCTTCTTCCGTCCACTCTATCAGGCATCCAATCACAGCGCCTGACGTTTCAGCCAATCAGGTGACAGGTAACAGCTCCGAGTACCTGATTGGCTGAGAAGCCCGGTTCAGTGTTAGCAAAGCGAATTCCTTCGCTTTGCTAACACACAGCTGAGTGAACAGCGAACTCACAGCATTGCGCCCGCTATTCACCTTTTTGGGCGCCTATTAGAGCCCACAGCTCTAATCAGGTGCTTCCAAAAAAACACCCCTGCTGCTGTAATTTAGGTGCCCCGCGCCCAAAAATGGGCCGGACACCTGAATAGTGGGTGTGAGCGGTGACCATAGATAGATTCATGCAATGCATGAATCTATCTATGGTGATCGAGCGGTGCCAGGAGAGGGGGGGCGGCGCTCCTGCGCCCTTTATGGACGCACTTCTACTGCTGCATTCACACCTGAGCGTTTTCAGTTCGTAAAATGCTCATCTCAAAATTTCCAAAACGCCCAAAAGCAAAATTCCATTCATTTCAATAGCACCTGTTCACACATGAGCGTTTTTCCACCTGAAGCAAAACGCCTGAAGCTCACAAAAGTACATGAGCTTCTTTTTGGGCAGATTACAAGCGTTTTTGGCCCCATAGACTTCAATAGAAATGCCTGACTTGAGCAGAAAAAACGCTCGTGAAACAAACGAAAAGGCTCGTAAAACGCCTGTAAAAACGCTCAAATAGCATCTCTCCACCCCTAATTTCCTTTCCCTCTCCTCGACTTAGTGCTTCAAATTGGCTAAACCAAAAACACCTGAGGCTGTGAAAACGCTTGGAATACAACTTCAAAAACGCTTTGTAAAAAAGCTGCAAAAAAACACAAAAAAACCCCGCCTGAAAACCACCTGAAAACGATACACTCAGGTGTGAATGCA
Organism: Lithobates clamitans; assembly: GCA_037952925.1. Taxonomy (NCBI): domain Eukaryota; kingdom Metazoa; phylum Chordata; class Amphibia; order Anura; family Ranidae; genus Lithobates; species Lithobates clamitans. The sequence continues at coordinate 3,300,295 of JBBGZY010000842.1, read as the reverse complement.
GCCTTAAGTATGCTGTTTACAGTCACATTTTGAGCGTGTGCTTTTGGACAAATAAAAACAAAGAACATCATAACACATGTTTACTGGAAGAAAGTGAGGAATATCAACATGTTTTCCGCTTTGTTTCCATGTATTGAATTCCATCCTGCTTGTACAACAACATGAAAACATATCCCGCCCCCCTCCTCTATTCAGTTTTAGGAAATTCTGATGTAATATGAATGTTGTAATCACAATATTACTGAAAATGCCAAGTCACGGTCAGCTGCTTTATAGTACAGCCTGATGCAAGCTAAATTTGGCCGGTCACATGAGTCGTTTCTGTCTCCACTGAATCAAGTTCATAGCCGGTGTTATAGAGAAAACTATCCCACCTTATTGTTTGCATTGATTGTACATACAATACAGAAGACAATTCCTACATTCTACAGATTTCTTTAACCACTTGCTTCCCAAACCTATTCTGACACTTTTCATATACATGTAAAAATTGGCATTTTTTTTTTTACTAGTTTTTTTTTTACTACTAGATAGTTACTTAGAACCCCCCACACATGATATATTTTCTGAAAGCAAAGGCCAAGGAGGAAAAAATGTTAATTGTTGCAATTTTTATATGTTAATGAATTGTAGTACACACAAACACAATATAATAACCTATTGTTTAATAAAATATAAAAGATGATGTTATGCCAAGTAAATAGATATCCATCATGTCAGTAACCTCTTGCTTATTGGGCACTTAAACCCCCCTCCTGCCCAGACCAATTTTCAGCTTTCAGCGCTGTCAAATTTTGAATGACAATTGCGCGGCCATGCTACACTGTACTCAAATTAACTTTTTATCTTTTTTTTTTCACACAAATAGAGCTTTCTTTTGTTGGTATTTAATCATCACTTGCGTTTCTTTTTTTTGCTAAACAAACAAAAAAAAGACAGAAATTTTTGTAAAAAAACCCCCAAAAAATATGTTTTATGGTTTGTTATAAAATTTTGCAAACGGGTAATTTTTCTCCTTCATTGATATTCGCTGATGAGGCTGCACTGATGGGCACTGATGAGCTGCACTGATGGACACTGATGGGCTGCAGTTATAGGCACAGATAAGATGGCACTGATGGGCACTAATAAGATGCGGCACTGACAGGCCCTGATGGGTGTCACTGATGGACACTGATAGGTGTCACTGATGGGCACTGATGTACACTGGTAGGTGGCACTGATGGGCACTGGTAGGTGGCACTGATGGGCACTGGTAGGTGGTATTGATAGGCAGCACTGGTGATGAGATTCTGATTGGTGACATTTATAGGTGGCACTGTGGGCACTGATAGGTGACACTGTAGGCAATGATGGGTGGTACTGTGGGCACTGGTAGGTGGCGCTGATGGGCACTGGTAGGCGGCACTGTTGTGCACTGGTAGGTGGCATAGGTGGGCACAGAAGCCTCTGCAGAGGCTCTCCACAATCGGGACTGATGTCCCTGATGTCCACTGACGCAGGCGGTCCGGAAGTGGTTAAAATAGAAATTTTAAAATTCCTATTCAATGGCGACAAACGACGGTATTTAAATATCTCCATAGGTGACACTTTACAGGTTACCAGTTTAGAGTTAAACAGGAGGTCTGGTGCTAGGATTATTGCTCTCACTCTGAAGTTCATGGCGATATCTCACGTGTCTGGTGCAATCTGCGTTTACATATACGCGCTGGACCAACGTACACGTTAGCATTTGTGCGTGAGCAATTTGAATTTTACTATTTAATTTATTTAAATCTATTGTTTACACTGTCTTGTTAATTTTTTAATCAGCTTTATTGCTATCACAAGGGATGAACAACATCCCTTGTGATAGCGCAGGCAGTGACAGGTTCTCTTTACTAAGACATCTGGGGTCTATTAAACCCCAGATCTCTCCTCTACCCTCAAAAGCATCTGATCCAACTGAGATTGGTTTGATTAGATGCTTTCACAAGTGGTAACAACTTGTAAACAATAAACTGAAAGTGACAAAATACTTATCGCTTACGGTTTCATAGACCATAGAGATGATCTGGGAGCTTCCATTCCTCCCTCATTTCTATGGTAAGCTGATGGAAACACCGGCTTCAGTCCCGGGCTCCCTGGTGGAATGGCAGAGTTGGATAAAGTGAGGCATCATAGTGTTTTCTTTTTTTTTTTACAGAACTGCAAGCATAGCCCCAATGCATCTGGTGTGAATGAGCCCTTATGCCGTGTACACAAGGCCGGACTTTTCGACCAAACTTGTCCGACGGAACAAATCCGTCGGACAATTCGACCGTGTGTGGGCTTCATCGGACCTGCAGCGAACCTTTTTTGTTGAAAATGTGTCGGACTTTAGATTTAGAACATGTTTCAAATCTTTCCGACGGACTTGAGTCTGGTCGAAAAATCAGTTCGTCTGTATGCTAGTCCTACGGACGAAAACCGACGCTAGGGCAGCTATTGGCTACTTTCTATGAACTTCCTTATTCTAGTCCCTTCGTACGTCAGCAAGGTCGAATCCGTCGGACTTTGGTGTGATTGTGTGTAGACAAGTCCGATTCGACGGAAGTCCGTCAAAAAGTCAGTCGAAAGTCTGTTGAAAAGTCTGACGTGATTCAGTCTGTCGAAAGTCCGGTCGTGTGTACACACATTAGGGTTCATTCTATTGAAAATATAAAATCAAGTCTTGAAAAATGCATGCTCATTCCTGCTGAATCAGTCAAAATTTGTTCCATTGGTGTCCCTGTTGGCACCACCCGGCTCCAGGAAAATTTGAAGAAGTCAGGTGGAAAATTCTCAACCGAACAGCAGCTGCATCCAATCAGGTGCAGGTTGATTTGGGGTATTCTGACAGCTGTCAGAATACAATAGCCAGAGCTGCAGATTTGTCCTTCTTTGTTGTTGAGAGTGAATTATGGATGGGGAACCTAGTGATTTCTCTCATGCAATCCTACCTTAATGAAAAGCACACAATCACATACTGAATAAAACTGAAGCAGGGAGATCCTTGCACTGCAGGTTCTTAGGTACGGATTCCTCTCCAGCATAGAAACCAGTATGTAGCACAGTAGTGTTACCACCACATCTCACTCCAAATCTTCTGAGGGTAGCAAAATCTATGACACTGATGGCTCAGTGAATGCATTGCTTTTTTAAGAAAGAATTCAAGACAAAAGGTACATTCTTAACTCTTAACACCTGGTGTAATTTTAGGTGGGCTTTAATGCTCAGGAAACGGCGTAGCTTCTCTATAATGTGACTGCAGTGATTGGCTCTCACAATGGTTACATAATTAGAATCCCATCCCGCTGACTCCCGATCACAAACCATGAACCAGAGCTGTAGGTGACAGCTCGGTCTGTGTGTAAGGAGCACACATTGAGCATGCTCTCAGCACACAACCTCAGGCCACCATGGCTGCATATGTGCAGCAGCTGAGCAATAAGGTCCAATTTTTGTTATCACCGCATATATGCGCTACATGGTTATTAGCAAGAGGTTAGGGTAACTGCTATATAGTGCAGATTCAGATTGAATTGGAGCAGCTCACAAGATCTTACACCAGTCCACAAATACTTCAGTCCTTATAAAAATGCGAGAATTACCACTTTGCCATATCAGGCAAAATAGACACAAGATGCTATCACCCATTTTAATAAAAAAAAACTGCAGGGCAAAAAGATAAATATTATATCTTACCTTCAGCTTTTGCCCATGTTGCCTAGATGAGATTGATGTCACATTCCTTCCATGGAGGTCCTAGGAATGCTTAGTAGCCCAGACATCATAACCGGATGCTTCTGCGTCGTTTTGGAGCGTGATCAAATGAGATTTGGGCTACTCGACATTCTCTGGGACTTCACTGGAAGGATGACGACATGGAAGCTGGGGAAAAGGTAAATATATACACTCACCAGCCACTTTATTAGGTACACCTGTTCAATTGCTTGGTAACACAAATTGCTAATCAGCCAATCACATCGCAGCAACTCAATGCATTTAGGCATCTAGATGTGGTGAAGACGACTTGCTGAAGTTCAAACTGAGCATCAGAATGGGGAAGAAAGGGGATTTAAGTGACTTTGAACGTGGCATGGTTGTTGGTGCCAGACGGGCTGGTCTGAGTATTTCAAAAACTGCTGATCTACTGGGATTTTAATGCACAACCATCTCTAGGGTTTACAGAGAATGGTCTGAAAAAGAGAAAATATCCAGTGAGCGGCAGTTGTGTGGAAGAAAATGCCTTGTTGATGTCAGAGGTCAGAGGAGAATGGGTAGACTGGTTTGAGATGATAGAAAGGCAACAGTAACTCAAATAACCACTACAACTAAGGTATGCAGAATACTATCTCTAAATGCACAACACATCAAACCTTGACGTAGATGGGCTACAGCAGCAGGAGACCATACCAAGTGCCACTCCTGTCAGCTAAAGACAATAAACTGAGGCTACAATGCGTACAGGTTCACCAAAATTGGACAATAGAAGAGTGAAAAACATTGCCTGGTTTGATGAGTCTCGATTTCAGCTGCAACATTCAGATGGTAGGATCAGAATTTGGCATAAACAACATGAAACCATGGATCCTACCTACCTTGTATCAACGTTTTAGGCTGGTGGTAGTGGTGTAATAGTGTGTGGAAGGGGGGGGGGGTATTTTCTTGGCACACTTTGGGACCCTTAGTACCAATTGAGTATTGTTTAAACGCCACGGCCTACCTGAGTATTGTTGCTGACCATATCCATCCCTTTATGGCTACAGTGTACCCATCTTCTGATGGCTACTTCCAGCAGGATAATGCACCATGTCACAAAGCTCAAATCATCTCACCACTGATTTCTTGAACATGACAATGAGTTCTCTGTACTCCAATGTCCTCCACAGTCACCAGATCTCAATCCAACAGAGCGCCTTTGGGATGTGGTGGAATGGAAGATTCGCATCATGCATGTGCAGCCGACAAATCTGGAGAAACTACGCGATGTTATCAATAAGGACCAAAATCTCTGAGGAATGTTTCCAACACCTTGTTGAATCTATGCCATGAAGAATTAGGGCAGTTCTGAAGGCAAAAGGGGGTCCAACCCGGTACTAGCAAGGTGTACCTAGTAAAGCGTCCAGTGTATATAATTATATTAACTTTTTTCCCTATAGTTTTTTTTTTTTTTTTTTATTGCAGCATTTTGGCATTGAGGGAGGACAAAGTAAATAAGTGGGCCATGATTTGCTTCATACTGGCAGGAGGTTCAAAAATGAATCTTTTTTATGTTATTTGAAAGGATCATTACTAGTACACATGTATTAACTGCTTCAGCCCCGAAAGATTTTACCCCCTTCCTGACCAGAGCACTTTTTGCGATTCGCCACTGCGTCGCTTTAACTGACAATTGCGCGGTCGTGCGACGTTACACCCAAACAAAATTGATGTCCTTTTTTTCCCACAAATAGAGCTTTCTTTTGGTGGTATTTGATTACCTCTGCAGTTTTTATTTTTTGCGCTATATACAAAAAAAGAGCGACAATTTAGAAAAAAAATGCAATATTTTTTTTTACTTTATGCTATAATAAATATCCCCCAAAAATATAAAAAAAAACATTTTTTTCCCTCAGTTTAGGATGAAATGTAATCTTCTACATATTTTTGGTAAAAAAATTCGCAATAAGCGTATATTGATTGGTTTGCGCAAAAGTTATAGCGTCTACAAAATAGGGGATAGTTTTATGGCATTTTTATTATATATATATATATTTTTTTTTTACTAGTAATGGTGATCTGCGATTTTTATCAGGACTGTGACATTATGGCGGACACATCGGACAATTTTGACACATTTTTGGACCATTGGCATTTATACAGCGATCAGTGCTATAAAAAATGTATTGATTACTGTAAAAATGTCACTGGCAGGGAAGGGGTTAACACTAGGGGGCGATCTAGGGGTTAATTGTGTTCCCTGGGAGGTGATTCTAACTGAAGGAGGGGGGACTGTGTAGGGGAGATGACAGATCGCTGTTCATACTCTTTTTTTTTTATGTTAAAATGAAAAACGGCTGTAGACGAAACGCTGCTAAACGCGAGTTATCACATTTAGCAGCGTTTACAAGCTGTTACAGGCATTTGGCGTTTTAAATGCCTCTGAAAATCCGTCTGAACCCTTTTTATTTTGCTTTCCAAATAAAGCTTCTAAACTCAACTGCCTAGAAACGACTATAAACGGCCCTGTGTACATGTACCTCATGTGCCAGCAGCAGTGTACATGAGGCCTATGTCTGGAATGTAATCAGTGGCACAACTTTTCTTATGGGTAGAAAATATTCAGTATTCGAATTTATTCCATTCTCGGGAAATGAACCTGTTTTGACAAACATAACTTTTCCTGAAGGTCAGGAAGATTTTGTGTTGTGGTGGTGATAGATGTAGTCGATTCAGACACCCTTCCCCCATGGCTTCAATTCTGCCTGACAACTAGGCCACACTCCATCTGCTGTTATGCATAATGAGCTAGAGCATGGTCCTCGGCACATGCCAAGTTTTAGTCCCCTTTTCAGTCTGATTATCCTGTCAGCTTTTCATTGTTCTATCCTAATGGTCTCACAATGGCCCTGCCTGTTGCCTTTGTAACCACAGAGGGGCCAAACGAGGAAAGCCTTAATCTCTGCTTCAAATTAACGCTACTTCTGCGAGTTTGTAATTGCAGCTGTAGACTGTCCGGAATGCTGGCTCTGGTATAAGTGGATGTATAGCACTCCCCAGATATCAGCTGCTGTGATTAACTAAGGCTTGGAGTGTCATGTCATACTATTGCGTTCCTCGTCAGCCAATGAGCAGCTCGCTCTTCTCTTTACTCTGCAGGGTTACCACATGGCCTCGTCTATACGGTCTTTTCAAGCCTTGCCCAATTATGCAGCCAGGATGGCCCAGATCTAGTGACAGATGGGACTGAGTTTGTCTTGGTCTAATGTGCAGCCTCGGGGCACACGCTAATAGCCCTATTCAGTATAGCAGGCACCAAGAAACCAGAATGAGCAAATCTTCTACTAGACAGCATGTAAGGTCGCTGCAAAACTTTTTTTCCATTCTGGAAGAATATACATATTTAAAAAGATTTTTTTTTTTTTTTTTTTAAGTTTTGCTATTGCTATCCAGAGAAAGTAAATGATTTATGAACATATATCCCTGCAATTAATTTTAAACTGTAGCTGTTTATATAAGGACAACTGCAGAAATAATAATAAAAATAATAAATATGCAATACCTTCAAATCTAAAAAATTGTCTGTAGAGTGCAAATTGCATACAACATGCAACCCAAAATGAACATGTTAATATTAATAAGTTTTGCTACTGCTATCCAGAGAAAGTAAATCATTTATGAACATATATCCCTGCAATTAATTTTAAACTGTAGCTGTTTATATAAGGGCAATTGCAGAAATAATAATAAAAATAATAAATATGCACAACCTTCAAATCTAAAAAATTGTAGAGTGCAAATTGCTTACAACATGCAACCCAAAATGAACATGTTATTATTAATATAGTATTTTTTTTTACAAATGGAAATTATTATATAGCAACACAATGCGCAAAAAAAATAAAAAATAATTCTGTAACAAATGTGAAGGATTAATGGATTAAACACAGCGTAGCCTTTTGATAAAATACATAGAGCCTTATCAATATATTCGCCTGCTGAGCTAGTTGTGAACTTTCCAACTTATCTTCATTGTATATGAGCAGTAATAAGCAAGTCAATCAATTGTACCTTCTAGCACAGTGTGTTCTAATGTAAAGTGGAGTAGCTGGCCCTGCTCTTATTCAATGGGTAGTTAGATAACATTGTTTTCCTTTTACATCCTCTACCTCCTGCAGATCTTCTAATCTTGAAAGGACATCCAAGACTCTCTAAACTCACAGCACGTGTTGGTAATGTCCAGTATGGTAATAGACAGAGATACGTATGCCCCCTGGCCTGTAAAGTATAGCAGGCCTGCTTCCTCTTTACAGCAGATCAAGCAGGTGTGGAGTATACAGGACAGGTGTACCGCTCACCATATGTCCTGACTGCACTGTGATGTCTCCGAATTTAATAAAAACACACAAAAAACACTGGTTGAGACAAGTAGAAGCAGGCTGCCTGACGGCTGGCTGGTGTGCTCTTCTATTCATTGGAAAACTCCTAACAAATACGATTATGTACATTGACTCTCTTCAAACAGTATTCACTGGGATCAAATATTCCTCTGTGATAATCCAGTTTTCTTGTTCACCTGCCATATGTGTACCACAGCCTAAAAATGGGAGTGAAATTTAGTTAATATAGTATTGCCGAAGCTGTTATTGTCAAAGTAAAGCAGAGTAGTAAAGTTTACACACACAAATCACCGTGCTGGTGCTCGTGCACGCCATCGTGCGTGGCCAGCGGTGATCGCGACCGCCGGCCACGTGCATCGGGTCCCCCCGCCGTGCAGCGGGCGCGCGCCCCTCCGGCGGCTCTTAAAGGAACCCCGTACCTGTATGGGGTTTCGCGCAGGGGAGCCATTCTACCCCCCGTAAATAGACGTGAGCCGATCAGGAAATGGTTAATGAAGCTTCGCAAATGCCCTGTGTTTTATGCCCTATTTGTTTTAAAGGGCCCCAGTAGAACCCCAGCTAAGTAGTACCCCTACTCAGCACATCCCCAGCTCATTTGTACCCCTGTTCAGTAGATCCCTGGCTTATTAGTAGCCCCGTTCAGCAGATCCCCAGCTTATTAGTACCCTTGTACAGCAGATCCCAGCTTATTAGTACCCTTGTTCAGTAGATCCCCAGCTTATTAGTACCCTTGTTCAGCAGATCCCCAGCTTATTAGTACCCTTGTTCAGCAGATCCCCAGCATATTAGTACATTTGTTCAGCAGATCCCTAGCTTATTAGTACCCCTGTTCAGCACATCCCCAGGGTATTAGTATCCTTGTTTAGCTGATCCCCAGGTTTTTAGTACCATGGTCAGCAGATCCTCTGCTCAGTAGTATACCCAGCTCTGCGGATGCTGCATTCAGTAGTATACCCAGCTATGCTGATCCTCTACTCAATATTAACCCCCAGCTCTGCTGGTCCTCCCACTCAGTAGTTGCCCCCAGCTCTGCTGATCCTCTGGTTTGCTGATCCTTCTCTCTCTCTGTTCCCCGCACACCTCCTGCTTTTATTGATCCCACGCTGCACACCATGTGTGACATTTGCTAGTTTCTCCTGCTCTGGTCCCCCAGGTCTGCTGATCCTCTGCCACTAAGTCTTTTCTCTTCGGTCCCACCTTTTGCTATATCATTCCCAAGTTGCACACCACATGAGCCATCTGTTAGTTGCTCCTCTCCAGTCCGGACCCTGCTCACCTTTCTGCTGCTCCACACTGAACACCAGATGTGAGGTCTGCACCAGACTCTTACAGAATATATACATATGAACTTGTTGGTTTCCCAGTGCATCCTGGAAAATCTCATACCTGCAATACCTCCAAAACAGAGCGAAGCTGACGCTGAATAAAAGCTTCTCGAAAGCTTCAGGTGCTGTGAGCGTTGTCATAGACTTCTATCAAAAGCTTTGTATAAGCTTTGAAGCACCAAGAAAGCCACCGGGAGGGTATACATTTTAAAGCAAAGCAAACAATGTGTGAACAGGACTGCAAGCTAACCATTTTATTTAGTGACAGGGGCTTTCATTGGCATTCAGAGGGCTTTTAAAAAGTGTGTGCAAAGACATTTTGAAGCAAATGTAAACAAGCCCTAATAGACACATACAACACTTTACACAATAATAATAATAATAATAATAATAATAAAAAAAAAATAAAATAAAAAAAAATGAAACTCTTCCATAATTACCATAAAGAACTTCATAAAATTGTAAGTGACTACTTAGCAACCAGCAACTGTTGAGACAATAAACACTTTGCCCAGAAATATGTAATGTAAAATATAACATAATTTAAAGCAGTGGTCTCGAAACTGTGGCCCTTGGGGCAATATTCCGCCCACTGTCAGCAACAGTGTTTCATAGTTCCTGCCACTGACACCGACAATGGGGCACTAGTCCTCTCACTGACACCAATGATGGGACTCAATTCCTCCCATTGATACCAATGATGGAGCAGTATTCCTCCCACTGACACCAATGATAGGGCACTATTTCTCCCACTGACACCAATGATAGGACACTATTCCTCCCACTGACACCAATGATGGAGCATTGTTTACTCCCACTGATGCCAGGGCACTTTCTTCTTCCACTTCCCACAGTCAAGCCACCCTAAAGTTGGAAGAATAGTAAAGTGGACCTTTGTTTAGAAAGTTTGGAGACCCCTGGTATAAATAGTACAATGGTCAGGAGTATGTCATATATAATTCAGCGTACAGTGGTCAAGAGTATGGAATGTAAAACAAAGAGCGCAGGGATCAGGAGTGCATAATGCACAGGGTACAGGGTTCAGAAGTGCATACTGCGCATGGTTTAGTGCATACGCCGAGGGTGCAAGATTCAGGTGTGTGAAACAATAGTATTCAGGGTTCTAGAGTGTGTAATACACAGGGCAAAGGGGTAAAGACTATTTATCACACAGGGTGCAGGTCTCAGGAGTGCATATTATGCAGGACTCAGGGCTTAGGAGTGTGCATTTCGCAGGGTGCTGGGCTCAAATGTTTGTTTCGCAAAGGGCACAGGATTGTGTATCACACAGTGCGCAGGGCTCAGAAGTGCATATCACACTGGGTGCAGTGCTCAGGAGTGCACAGTGTAGGGCCGATGTGGAAGAACAGCTAGTACTCACTAATGGAATGTGCAAAGTATTCCCCAGTTTTCTGTCCTGAGAGTGATCCAGGTCTGGAGGAGAAGTGCATAGTTGCTAGCTAAAGATGAGGACTGCAGGAGAAGCCACTGCTGCAGTACTGATGCAACTACTACCGCCTGCTCTGATGTCAAATGGTGCAGGGAACTTTCTGCGTCTGAGTTGCCCACTGCCACTTGTAAACACAGGAGCTGGCAGAGGAAATCTTCCACTAATAGCTTCTTCTGTGGCTCTGACTAATGACATCATCTAATACAGGGCGGCACAGTGGTGCAGTGAGTAGCACTCTCGCCTAGCAGTAAGAAGGGTCGCTGGTTCGAATCCCAACCACGGCACTACCTGCCTGGAGTTTGCATGTTCTCCCTGTGTCTGCGTGGGTTTCCTCCGGGTACTCCGGTTTCCTCCCACACTCCAAAGACATGCTGGTAGGTTAATTGGATCCTGTTTAAATTGTCCCTAGTATGTATGAATGTGAGTTAGGGACCTTAGATTGTAAGCTCCTTGAGGGTGTAGGGACTGATGTGAATGTACAATGTATATGTAAAGCGCTGCGTAAATTGACGGCGCTATATAAGTACCTGAAATAAATAAAATAAAATACAGAGTGTGGTAGAGGAAACAAGCAGGGGAAAATTTCTCTGCAGGCTTCTGTTTTTACAAGGAGCACAAGGAGCCAAATCAGTTGTGCTGCAGTGCAAAATGCATGCTGAAAGGAGGAGAGAGCAGAAGGGTGGGAAGGAGACAAGTGTTACATTACTATAGTGAAAACTATAGAAAAATCAGGTATCCTCTCCAGCTAGTCATGGCTGTCATGTATGGCAAAATGGTGTAAATTTCAGCATTGGATGCACAAAAATATCCTCTGGCAAGTAAAATAGTTCCTGTATATGTGTTTCATTAATGTATATAGCTGTTTGTCTGAAGTTCAGTTTTAAAGTGAACACACAAAACTTTGTTGCATACCGCAGATTCATCAATAAGAGGTATTCTCTACAAAGTGATGGGATATCCCTTCTTAGACAATTGTCACTGGAACAGGTTTCTCTATTGATAGATTTGCTCTCAGATCTTCTTCAGGTAACAGCTGTTGCAGTGACAGCTCAAAACTCTAGTGTTGTCTTAGTGACAATATTCACTAGGAAAAATAGAGGGCTCACTCTAACCAGTGGGGAAAAATACAGCAATAAAAAAAGTCTACTATCCAAAACTAAAAAAAAAATGTTTTTCCTATGCAGATACTAAATACAGGTAGAAAATGTTTGGTATAGGTTACTCTTGCCCTAGTTTAGAGTACACATCACTGTAAATTGGACAATAATATTTTATTTCAATTAATTATTTTCTTTTGGATGATATTTTGCCCTGAATGTGATGCGTGCCCCATGTGGCCTTATGCACGCCTTAAATTATTGCTATTTTAGGTATATGCCATTTTACATAGAAACAAGAATGTGGCCCCAATCTCTGCAGTACCCTCCATCTCCTTGTCATTATACGTCATTCCATGTCAGGTCACATGCACATCAGTTTCTGTTAAAAATATTTTAGCTACAGCAGCGTGAAGCAATACTAGCATTTAAAATGGTTTAACAAACTCATCTGCCTTATCACTTCTCTCAATTTTAGGGTAGAGCAGTAATAATTAACACCAGAGGGCAAGACTCGAAGAATAGGAACCAAACAGCAGGTGTACCAACCCTAATGGTTAACAACAAAACTGTGTGCAACTTGTTCAGTCAAAAATGGCTGCACACAAGGAGCGGTCCCGGGTTTTCTAGGGAAAAACATCTGGAATCACAGATTTCACCTCAAGTGCCATGTTGCAGCTTCCTAAAGAAACAACTAATTTTGGCTGCTGGTTTTCAGTCAGACAAGCTTTTCAAACAGGATAAGGAAAGGGATGGTAACTCAGGATGACATCCAAAAACTAGTATTTCTTTATTACGTAAACATGTACAGTTCTGTAAAAACAGTGTACGCGTTTCGGACGTAAGTCCTTAGTCATGGCCATGACTAAGGACTAACGTCCGAAACTCTTAGGCTGTTTTTACAGCATTGTACATATTTACATAATAAAGAAATACTATTTTTTGGATGTCATCCTGAGTGCCGACCATCCCTTTCCTTATTCTGGTATGTTGGAGGTGTCGGCAGCCTCCAGGTCTGAGCACCGGGCGGATCTGTTATGTGGGAAGGTTGCATTGCCTATACACCTGTTTTCTCCATTTCAAACAGGAATATTGAGAGAAGTGGAGACTGCTCTTATCACATGGGGTGGATTATGGTTTTAAAACTGCTCTACTGTTTGGGTAACACCACAGAAGTATTAAAACTAAGCTCTAATTAAAATAAAGTACTAACTTTACAGAGCCTTAAACTTCCAAAAATCTTTTTTTTTGAAAATTACATGTGTTATCATATTATTTAGTGTATGCCAACATTGAATGGATTGTGTGTAGACACTTACAATAATGACGTGAGAAAGAGAAAGAATTCTGCCTCGTTCTTTAGCCAAAATAAATGCTAAATGAAGGCAGAGTCAGCTGACGATACCATGATAAGGGATCACAGCTCAAACACCTGATAACACATTTACCTAATGTTCGCTGCTTAAGTGGTTATTTGTAATACTGGAGTAGTAGGTGTTTTGAATATAACTGTAGAATAGGATCTACTACCTTCAGTAGTTGGGCCTGTTTAAGGCTTTTGCTTTGCTTAGACTCTATGGGGGCCTATTCTTAAAGGGGTGCTCTGGCCCAAGCTTATCAAGGTGAAAGCAATAGCTATAATAAAAGATTTCCTAACTTGTTGTGTTGTTATTTCCACTTGAAGAGCATGGCTGGCGGTGTCTGTTGGTACTTTATTAGATAATCACCCAAGCCAACTAAAGATGGCCGAGAAACTGGTATCCATTGTTCATGGGAATACTTCATCGGAAGGATTAGAGCCTCTCTCAGGTTTTTATTACAATCAGTATCCCAATTGGTAGGGTTCTTTATTACATTTGTTTTGGTGGCCATGGTCAACTGGCCCAAGAGTGAAGAAAAATTCAAAGTTTTGAGTTGCACAAAAACATTAATAAAATGGAGATATTCCAATGAGGATATTTGGGAAGATGTCATCTCGCTTCCTATTCTACCTACAAGACAGGAAGTGAATGGAAATCTCCCCATTGGCACATAAACAGCAAAAAAATAACCTGACACAGGTTGTAACCCTTACCTGATATCTAAAACTAAAACATTGTTTTGCATACAAAACACACTTTAAATATAGATTATATAAATGTGTGCAGCTAGAAAACTTTACATAGCTCCTGTTTGTGCACTTGGGCACAATTTCAAATATGCAAATAAAACAAAACTACAGCGGACATTCATTTTTGAACACAAAACATAAAACAGCTCACAATAGAATACATATGTCATGAGATCTATAAATAATATTGAGAAATATTTTCACTGCAGTTGCTGTATGCTATGCTAAGATGTATGCTATGCTGTATGCTAAGAATATTTATAAACTGCTGACACAGCACATTGGGGTGAACCAGTACCATCATTAAAAAAAAAGAAAATAAATGGACAGATATAAGGATATTTTGCCAGTGGGGTGTTTAAATAATTATATGGGGTTGCATATTGTTGCACTGGCTTTACAGCCTATTGCACTTGAAGGGAACACATATCTTAATTACACCTACATGCAGCATTTATCTTGTGAAACAGAAACCACAAACTTGTCGAATTCTGAATCATCGAGCGCCACTTGCTTTAGTTTAAGGTCACATACAAATGTTAAGGGGAAAATCCCAATTAAAGTTTCGACTCCTACGAATTCTTCTTTTTGGTAAAGAGCCATCTGATAAGAAAGATTTAAAGAGCATGTTTACCAGATCTTATCTTAAGTTTGTGGTAGCCATTTGCCGTGCAACAAAAACAAATATAATGAAATTTAGAGTTTATACTTTGTAACTCACTTGCTATGGTTTGCTATGTGTTGAGCAAAAGTTTTATAACTACCTGTGCATTGTCAATGTGATTGGCACCAACACACTTTGGATAACCTATTATTATTGATATGTATATTTTCCTTTCTGTGCATTGCTGATCACTAATTACAGGCATACCCCACTTTTAAGTACACAATGGGGTTTATTTACTAAAGCTGGAAAGTGCAAAATTAGGCTCACTTCTGCATAGAAACCAATGAGCTTCCAGGTTTTATTATCAAAGCTTAATTGAACAAGCTGGGGTTAGAAGCTCATTGGTTTCTATGCAGAAGTGAGCCTAATTTTGCACTTTCCAGCTTTAGTAAATAAACCCCATTGAGTACTTAAAAGTGGGGTATGCCTGTACTGCCTATAACACATTACAGCCTAACGCTGGCCTACAGTATTATGTACCCATTTTGCATTGCAATGTGATGAGCTTGACAAGTCAAAGATGTACTGGACAACAAGTGTCAAATTTGACTGTAATAAAAAGGTGAAGATCATATCTACTATGCACACAGGAAAGCTTCAGCACATGCAGAAATAAGAAACCATCTGGGGGAGATTTACTAAAACTGGTGCACCCAGAATCTGGTGCAGCTGTGCACAGTAACCAATCAGCTACTAAGTTCAACTTGTTCAAAAAAGCTTTGACAATAAAACCTAGAAGCCGATTGGTTACTATGCACAGCTGCACCAGATTCTGTATGCACAAGCTTTAGTAGATCTCCCCGTCAGTGTTCAGCTTTTTTCTATGAATATTGAAGCCCTCCTGTGAATAGGAGAAATGATCTTTGCAACCTCCATACAGTTATATTTGACAGCTGCTATTTTGTGTGCCAAATACAATCCACTGCAATGCAGTATCAGAAGAAGTAGGTTAGGCAACAGATTAAGTTCAAAGGAATATTTGCGTAGGCTAGGCAACAGATACATTGTTCTCTAATACTATTTGCACTTCTTACGCGCACAAATTGTTGCATGATTGCATCAAAATTACTGGCACTGTTTAGCAATATTTGCCCACCCACTTGGGCTGATTGGAATTGGGAATCTTCATTTCAAAAAATATACATTTTTACATCAATTTTTTTAAAGTGTGCATTCAATTTAAATGCACACTTTGACAATTTGTAGATTCTTCTCATATGATTGTAAGCTGCTGTGAAGGTATAATATATATGTAGAGCGCTGTGTAAATTGATGGCGCTATATACCTATCTGAAATAAATAAAATAAATAAAAAATATAATTGGATAATTGACTATTCGCACAATTTTTTCAGTGAAGATTTTTTAAACTCCTTTAGTAAATCAATACTTCTCTTGCCCTTTTAGGTGTATGTTAATTACAGGCATACCCCACTTTTAAAGCGGAAGTAAACCCATCCATAAAACACGTGCCGGAAATGTAACACTCCCATTGGTTGTGCTCTCAACCAAACTCTCAAACCATCCAATGGCTGGTGTGTAAACTGATCACATGTGCAGCACCATGGCAGATGTACATTAAACAGAGGCCAAGATGGCAGCTTCCTTGGCTGAAAACGATAGGGGGGTTTACTTACACTTTAAGTACACAATGTTTTTTTTTTTTTACTAAAGCTGGAAATTGCAAAATCATGCTCACTTCTGCATAGAAACCAATGAGCTTCTAGGTTTTATTACTAAAGCTTAATTGAACAAGCTGGGGTTAGAAGCTCATTGGTTTCTTTGCAGCAGTGAGCCTGATTTTGCACTTTCCAGGTTTAGTAAATAAACCTCACTGCGTACTTAAAAGTGGGGTATGCCTGTACAAGTGTTGGTCAATACAGACTCGGGTATATGCATTCACATGGTCATTCTATGCAATGAATCTTTGTCAATAGAGTCGCATTGGTTAATGTATGATATCTGTGTGACTATAAATAATTGGAATTTCTAGGATTTCTAGTAACCAGCTGCTTAGAGTATAATTTTGCATAGGCACGTGTCTTGTAGAAACTATAGCTAATGCAAGCAACAAAACAAGTTTTTCCTCTTGTTAATGGCTGCGATATATTTTTTCCAAGTACCGTATATACTCGAGTATAAGTCGAATTTTTCAGCACATTTTTTTGTGCTGAAAGTGCCCCCCTCGACTTATACTTGAGTCAAGCACTTTTCTGCAGCAAAAAAATTCATTTTCCGACCTGACTTTGGGGCCCCGTATCTCAGGGCCACTTAGTGCTAGGAACCCAAAATTTGGTGTGCAAACCCAGTGGAAGGGGTACCACAACATATCCAAAGATGAAGTTCCTAGCACTAAGTGGCCCCGAGATACGGGGCCCCAAAATCGGTTCGGAAAATGTCATTCTCTGCTGAAGAAAAGTGCTTGACATTTTCTGAACTGACTTTGGGGCCCCATATCTCAGGGCCACTTGGTGCTAGGAACCCCAAATTTAGTGTGCAAACCCAGTGGAACGGGTACCACAACATATCCAAAGATGAAGTTCCTAGCACTAAGTGGCCCCGAGATACGGGGCCCCAAAATCGGTTCGGAAAATGTCATTCTCTGCTGAAGAAAAGTGCTTGACATTTTCTGAACTGATTTTTGGGGCCCTGTATCTCGGGGCCACTTGGTGCTAGAAACCCCAGCTTTGGAAATTTTATGCTACTAGTTCCACTGGGTTTGCAAACCAGATTTGGGGTTCCTAGCACTAAGTGGCCCCCGAGATACGGGGCCCCAAATTCGGTCAACTGTGTCCATCTGCAGCAATGTCATTTCAGGACCCTTTGGGTTCAGAGACCCCAAATTTTGGCTGCAGCTAGGGGGCATCTAGGAACCCTTAACTACCGAGTTTGAAGTTCAGGGGACCTATGGCTGCAAATGGGCACAGTGATGCTGCAAATGGGCATTGTTGACCCTCTTTTCCACTTACAGTAGCTGTGCATTTCTCACCCTCGTCTTATACTCGGGTCAATAAGTTTTTCCCATTTTTTTTGTAGTAAATTAGGGCCTCGACTTATACTCGGAACGACTTATACTCGAGTATATACGGTAGTACCTTTTTGCTTACAGATGCTTAGAAGTAGCACAATACATGTGTTTTCTTTTTTTCTACCCACACTGTAATTTAGCTGTAGATCATTTCATAGCCACACTACAACAGAATGAGCAGCGATCTAGTCTCTTTGATGTCAAAAAAGCAGTTTTCAATTTAAAATCAAGTTAAGACTCTTGTAGGGAGATTTAATACGGGGTTAAAGAAGGATAGTGGTTTTGCCGACAATGTAGAATTAGGGAGCACGTGCTGTCTACTGTTTCAAAAGACAAGAAAAAAAAAACCAAAAAAAAAAAAAAAAAACATACACACACTTTTCACTTATTTCTCCTTTTTATTATGGCTTTTAGAATGCAGGCAGCAGGCCACAGTCGACAGCTGTGAGTTGCGTGTGTATCAGTAGCAGCTGTCTCTTGCTGGGGTGAAATTAAAAGATTAAGGGGATGTGGGCACGTGCTGGCTTCTGGAGGCCCAGACAATGCTTGATTTAGGCTGGAACTTGTCTGCAAAGGCTGACAAAAGAGGTAGACTCGAGCTTGCATTGGGGTCAAAGGGGACATTTCATTGACAAAGACAAAAGCCATACAAGAGACAAGTGAAAAGGGTGCTCAGTGCAAATCTGAAAGAGCCGGCTCAGCCCCGCAACAGCTGCTCCTGCACATGAAATTTGAAACGGTCCTTTCACAAATACAACAGGCCGCATCAAGGAGGGCCAGAAGAACAGCACGCTTTTGGCTATAATGAATCGTTCGCAAATGAAAAGGCAGCTCTGGGTATTTTAAGCATTTGGACCTGAAATGCAGTAATCACCTAACCATTAGTCAAACTAGGTGATCGGACAGAGAGTGTGCATGGCACAAGCCACATTGGGGGCTGGCCATCCTGTGCTGCTGCTTGTGCAATTTGTTTCAATAAGTGAATATCACAGCCTATGCTTGTCAAAATGATTTGAAACCAAAGACCTGACAGAGTGTAAACTCAGCAAGGGGCTACCATTTTTTTTTGTGGGTATCATATGCAGTTGTGGAGCAAATGCTGCACTGCAGATTTATCTCCCTCACCCAGGCTTAGTCAGTAAGGCATTAAAAGTGTCCACATTGGAGAGCTGAGATAAACCAATTGGATTTCATTTACAGGCGGTCCCCTACTTACAAACATCCGACTTACAAATGACTCCTACTTACAAACGGAGGGAGACAACAGGAAGTGAGAGGAAATCTAACACTAGAAAGGGAAATTCTCTCCTGTAAGAGTTAATATGGGAAAAAGGTGTCTTCACTGATGCTTTATCACCAATCCTTGTTTCACTAACAGCCCAAAATTTTCAATATCCAATTGTCATTGGGACAGAAAGTGAGATTAAATCTTCTGGACAGGGGCACAGACAGCAAAACAAACATTACAGGGGTGATAACCCTTCCTTATGTTATCCAAAAAGCTTAAAAATAGATTTTTTGGCTGGAGCTAAACTTAAAAAATGGACCTGTTCCGACTTACAAACAGATTTAACTTAAGAACAAACCTACAGACCCTATCTTGTTTGTAACCCGGGGACTGCCTGTAATGTGTTTAGAGATTATTTCAGATTATTTGCTATCATTTGCTGTGCTGTGCAGATTATCATTCTATAGGTAAATACAGACATCCACAATGATCTGAAAAGTCATATATTTATAACCTATCCCCAATCTGTGGCAGATGCTGTTAGGTAATCTGATCAATGGGTGTATCATTGTGATTTACTTTTTCAGCCAGTTGTTACTGTTCCTCCAAGATGAGGCTAGAGACTGGTAGGTGTAAATAAACGAAGGATGGCCACACTCCCATACACGATGCAATTAGGTTTCCAAAGTAAAAAAAAAAAAATCAGCACTAGAATGGCACAGACAGAGGGAAGCAGGTAACGCGTTTCACACAACTAGCGTGCTTTGTCAGACCTGTTTTTATGACTTTGGAAATAAACCTAACTGCATCGTGTATGGGAGTGCGGCCATCCTTCGTTTATTTACATATGCTTCTGTTGCAGTGACAGGGCGTGCACCCCATCAACTATTTCTTTTTTACCTGATTACAGTCTTGTCTACCCACCTGGAGCAGCCGTACTCATTGGCTTTCACTAGTACTGGTAAGTGTCTGCGCAGGCAAAAAACATTTACCTCTGTCCACGGTTGCCCTGCATGTTTATGGCATTCTTTCTTTACATAATAGTTGCATTGCAGTTATGTCTTATGGCTGCCATATCATTCAATAGGTACCTTCACTCTTTAAAAGATTAAAAGATGAATAGAGCAAATATCAGTGGGGATATGCAGAGATGCAGATTTTTTTTTACTACAGGTCTAAATTAGATCATTTTTGATTGATTGCTAAATGATCACACTGAATGCACACTGGAAAATGTTTTGGATGATGATTATTGCAGTTTGACGTAGTTGAATCCAATTTTAGAAGAGACCACATAAAACTACAAGCCGAACTGTAAATAAATGCATGGGACTTTGCATAAAAAAAAATAAAAAAATAAACTATAGGACTGTGCAAGGGCTAAAAAGGGGAAGTGGAGGGTGGTAATTATCAAAGGATAACAGATACCGGTAACTCAACCGCATTTGACACAATATGCTAATATAGCAGTAATAAGTGTGAAAAATGCAATAACCCAACTGATAAAAAATAATGTACTTATCTAATTTAAAAAAAACAAACAAAATTCAATTGACTGTTATTTGCAATAATATTCTAACCATGTCACACAACTGTCTAAATAAACCAATTCTAAACAATAAATGGTCTTTATGGTCAAGTGATAATCAAATCCTTCATCCATCATCTCATATTCAGTAAAATTGTTCCTACATCATTACTAATACAAGCCTTGTGTTCACTTGGCTGAATGACTAAACAAGGCTGCATGCCAGGCACGCATTTGAGGTGTATCTTCACCCATAGACATGTATGATTTAAAAGAGATACAGTTTATTGGTGTTATTCACAATAAAACAATGCATAGACAATCTGCCATTGAGGAAAAATTCTCCAGCAATTTTGTTATAAAGGTTGTAGAGGTACCACCCATGCCTCTTGCTTTACTCAAGGCAAATAAAGCATTGTGAGCATGTATTTTTAATGGAAACAGTGCCTCCTGTGGCTAAATTTGTTCAATCAAGTAATAAAATTAAATAAAGAGCCTCTCACATATGGAGCTCTCAGCAGTGTAGCAGTAAAGGTAAAAAGAAGGGTAGCATTTAATACAAGGCCCAAAAGCCATTAGTGACGCACACTTTGGCTGCCATACATTACTGTATACAATTTTCTTATTCAATTTTCCTTTAGATTTACCAAAACTGTATAATATGAGGTCAAACTGAAACACTTTCAATGTGTATGCAATCAGGCAGGCCCTTGCACTACATAGTTGACGGTAAATCTAAAGAAAATTGAATAAGAAAATTGGATAGTGTATGGCCAGCCGTAGGAAAGCTTGTGTTTTCTTCTCTTAAAGATACAGGGCATGCTAGTATGGTACAAAAAACCTATTAGTAACATTCCCATCTATATACCTAAACAGTAGCTAAAAATTTTTTTAGAGGAAAACGGAAACATTAAATACCAGTGTTCTATTGTATTACTTGTCTGTCTGAAAACATTATTTTCCCCCATTAATCTATGATAGCTATGATATCATACATCTATCCCTGAACATTATTACAACGCTGTACAGAAATGTATTTTGAGATATGAATTAAAATGTTTTGCTCTAAAAATGTTACTCTAGGTTTCCAATATTTGGAGATCTGAGTGTGATTTTGCTTTGAGGATTGGTAAATCCAATAAAAGTGAATTTAGGTGCAGAGAGTATAACAGGGATTCACATACAGTATGTGTTAATCCTGCACCCACTTCTTTGTTTAGTGTCTTGCCCTGCACTATGTGCAGATGTAGCAACTCATTGGTGCCACCTAGTGAGAGTTGCAGTTATAAACATTGGGGTCAATTTACTATGTAGGATTTATTCAAGCTGTGTATGGTATTTTTCTCATCAGAATGTTCATTTAAAACTTATAGGTATTTAACTGCTATTTTTTTCATGAAGCAGGAAATTTGTAGCTTTTGTACCTTTGGGGGCTACCATAAGTATGGCTTTCCTATAATGACAGATAGGACTGCAGCATGCACGTGCAACATAAAGCAGCTGTTTTTGGGAGAAAAACCATACCAAGTATTTGTCGCAGTGGGATGCAATCTTTTACTTCTTTAAAGAATAATGCTACTTATGCCACGCACACACGATCGGACTTTCTGACAACAAAACCGTGCAATTTTGTTTGAAGAATGTTGGCTCCAACTTGTCTTGCATACACACGGTCACACACATGTTGGCCAACAATTATGAACGTAGTGACGTACTACACGTACTCGATATCTCCATTACGAACGCTAGTTTTACAAGACCGAGCGCTTCCGGCTCGTCCTTGATTCCGAGCATGCGTGTTTCTACTTTGGACTTTTCTCTGACGGACTTGTGTACACACGATCGGAAAGTCCGACAACACACATTTGTTGGTGGAAAATTTGAGAACATGTTAGCCAACATTTGTTGGCGGAAAGTCCGACAACAATTGTCCGATGGAGCACACACACGGTCGGACTTTCCGCCAACAGCCTGACATCCAAAATTTCCCGTCGGAAAATATCACGTGTACGGGGCTTTACTCTCATCCTTTCACGATATCCCATATACATTTTGTTCTTTTGAAAAAAACTTTTTTTGTGGAGAACAACCTGCACTTTTGCCTTTATCGCCTAGGTGAGAATGACCTCCCCCTGCCAGAAGCCTCCTGGAATATGAGCTTCACACCTCCCTGAAGACTTCTACACCATATTGTACAAGGGCAGCAGCACATCATTAGGGGGCTGGCTGCAAGAACCAGGAAGAAGCAGCAGGCACCCTGATGGCATAAGAAGAGAACATGGCGGCATGGGACCCAGCATGCAGAAAAGAAGTGGCAGATTGTACCAGACAAAGCTGGATTTTCTGGGCACGTGTTTTTTTTTTTTTTTTTTTTTTTTTTTTTTAGGATAACAAGGCAAGAGGGTAAAGAAAAAACATGTACAGGGGGAGCATAGTTCCTCTGTAAAGAAAATTGTATAAAAGTGCAGTTGTCCTTTAAAAGTCTTTATTTTTCATGGACCAGTATAGCCAGAAGCTAGTGGTGTATGAAGGGACACAGCAGTAAAAAGCGGACAGAGCTCCTAACCACTCTACACGCTACACAAAACTTAAAAAGTCGTTTTTGGTAGAGGTGGACTTTAATGTTATGCATGTAAGCCCTATAAAATATTCATACATAACTAAGTGACATCTCATGTAAAGGGGTTTCTTTACTAAAGCTGGAGAGTGCAAAATCAGGCTCACTTCTGCATGGAAGCCAATCAGTTTCCAGGTTATAGTGCAAAAGCTTAAAGTGGTTGTAAAGCAACCTATGCATTAAGGTGAAAAACCTTCTTTGCGGTAGTTTCCTCACCTGAGCCTGATCCCATTCCAGCAATGTGCACTAGCGCAGCGATTTCAGAGGCTGCTGCTCTCCTCACTGGACAGATTAATAGCAGCAGGAGCCATTGGCTCCCGCTGCTGTCAATCACAAACTGTGACACGGGGAGTGGGGCTGAGTCCCGCTGTCTGTGTTAA
This sequence comes from Lithobates clamitans, assembly GCA_037952925.1. Taxonomy (NCBI): domain Eukaryota; kingdom Metazoa; phylum Chordata; class Amphibia; order Anura; family Ranidae; genus Lithobates; species Lithobates clamitans. Next base: position 3,276,764 of record JBBGZY010000842.1, on the reverse strand, counting down.
TAGACACAGCAGCAGGACTTAGGAGTGAGCGCACACGAGTGCCCCCATGAAAAGTGGGTTTCCATGGGCGGGGGCACCAAGAGGAGGGGCCAGGAGTGGTGGCGGGGGACCCCAGAAGAAGAGGATTGGTGACTAGATTGGGGGAAAATTTACAACCACTTTCATTGAACAAGCTGAGGTTAGAAGCGGATTGGTTTCTATGCAGAAGTGAGCCTGATTTTGCACTCTCCAGCTTTAGTAAATAAACCCCAAAGGGACAAAAAAGTTGTGTCTTTACAGGCATGGCTTGATACCTAAAGCAATTTAAAATTGTGACTGGTGTAATAGCATGCAGTGTTGCTTCCATCACCATAAATCGTGAAAGCAGGCCTTTAAACAACCTTTCTTACAGTGCCCTTAATCTTATGGCGAAATTTCTGATGACACTGCCAAGCCCCAGTGACCCATATAACCTAACAGAAATTATATTGTACAATAAACAGCAATAATTGTACAATGCTGCCTTTATTCAACAACAGTAGACATCTGTTATTACCATAAAAAAAAAAAAAAAAAAAGAGGAGAGACAGCCAAGCATACCATTGTTATCTTCATGAAGACATTAAACACTAGGCAGCAGGTACCTGTTTGTGGTCACCTGTGCTGATTGTAGGCCTCATGTCTTGATGTATGTTTATGTAACAGCACTGTTTCTGCTTTAGGACTCAATGCAAATAATAGAAAGTCAGACAGCAAACGGACTGCTGTTTACTATACACACATTCTATACACGATGACAAAACACAAGCACAAAATGCATAAACAGTTCTTGGTCTTTCTTGGTTTCTGCCGGTTCTTAACTAACCCTTGCAGAGGAAACATTCGGATCTTGCTAGATAGAGCTGAACTTAAACGCTTTTTAAATGCTACTTAGAGTACTTGAAGAACTATTTCTGGAATGAACTATACCGTAAACATAAGCAATGACAGACCTATAGAATTTTGTCTGTTTGCCAACATGCAATGTGTGGATTTCTGACAGCATGTGCTAATGTTGCCCACACGCAACAGAGAACACTTGGATATACTGGAACCTTTGTGTTTATGGAGAGGGGCTGGGGGGGGAGGGTGCACACAGACACCCTCTGGAGTTGGATTATCACTGGGGATATGGTAGAAACCAGAATAGGTTTTCTAAACCACTTGATTATTATTTGCCTTGAGAAAGGTCTGATAATAGTGTCCGAAGGGACTCTCAGACATGTAATTTTCACCTGATCTGGCTTGAATTGTCATCCTAAAAGTACAGGTAACTTTAGAGCATGTTATTGTCAGCAGAGATACACAAAGAGGAACTGGTATAGGTAAAAAAAACAACATATTATTATAGGGTAAGTTCACAGTTGTACACTTTTCTTTCTTTTTCTAAATTCCAGCTCCCCTATGCACCAATATAGCATTTATGTACTTTTCTTGCAAAAATATAAAAGCTTTCCATTAAATCTACAGTCACTTACTTTTCTTGTCCTAATCCATGTTTCCAGATGTTTCCATTAGTAATTTCTTCTTCCTGATCAGACTTTAGGTCATGACACAGGAAGGATTTGACCAGCTGACCAAATTAGCACACACCCTGCATCATCCACCCTCCCATTCCCAAGTGCATGTTTTTTTTTTTGGTACATAGGGGAGTTGGAATAAAAAAAAAAAGTTTAAAGCTGCCTTGGTTTAACTGAACACAAAATAGCCTCATCATGGCCTTGGATTTATGTATTTCTACGGTACTGAAGTGCTAAATGATTCTATTCAATAGACTTTAATTGGACCATGCACAAAAATATGGCAGGCTGGAAATGAGTCCAATACAAAACAATAAATTTACATTGGTCCAAGCATTTGCCTGCTTGTAGGTAGGTTGAAAAGTGTGTACAGTTTAGTTAGACAGCAGCCGGGCCAGGCTGGGGAAGGGGTTAAGTGTTTTAGCTTAGTTCCCAGGCTTTTGGTTTTGGCTGGTTCACCTGTGCTATAAAAAGGGGGATCAGCTAGGGCCAGAGGCTGTTGGAGTGGGAACGAGAGCACAGGTACTGTTGGATGCAAGTGTTGCAGACTCTTTGTGGCACTGCTGAAGAAACTGGGATTTGCGGAGGACATCCAAGCCATTGACAATGCCATAATAGACTCTCACCTCATGGAGATATGCCTGGACCACTACATCATTCTAGTTAGGATCAGGTAAAGCATGTTGCTCATATTGAACTTTATGCCACATCATGTTCAGTAAAGTTAAATTAACCATCATGAGTTTGGTCTGAGGGGTGCATGTTGGTTCTGGCGTATTCCAAAGAATCTGGGTTTATAAAACCACATGTGGGGTATAAAGTAACATTATTACAAAAGGGTTGACTTGGCAAAATGAGAAGAGGAGTGTAGTTGTTATGGGTAACCAAGTGCAGGAACGAGCTACAAGCAACCAGTCATTAAGCGTGGTTCCTTGGTAAGATGACAGGTCCTCCGGTAGAAAGGGGGTCAATGTTCTGGCTCCCTCCCTAGTGGTTGGTATCAAATAGCAACTGGATTCAAACCTGCATTATGGCGATCTATGGCTTGGTCACGAGGTACGGGAAGGATGCATGACTGCGCTTATGTGCATAACTGCGCTCATGAGGTCTGCGCTAGGTGCTCGGTAGGACCCCATTTTGTTACTAGGAGTGAGGTAGCAGAGTTATGCTGAACTGGTGAAGTTGGTGCAGGTCCCTCCCAATGCAACATATAGGTTACAGTGTGAAGTAACATGTGACACAAGTCGCTTTCGGAGCAACTCTGCATTTTATTACTACACACAGTGAAAGCAGTTGGGGAACTGCCTTAATGTTAGATTCTTCACATCACTGCTGTCTCCGCCTGATCCCAGGCATTGATGGACGCACTCTGCCCGAGAGGTACCCCCACGTGCACGGCACAGATGACCCTGCCCCACATGTTTCGCAAAATGCTGCCCATTGCATGAAAATGTTGCAGGAAGGAGCAAGCCTTAATATAAAAAAACAAGAACAGGCTGCAGAAGATCCAATTTGACTACTTTACCTACATTAGCAAGTCCATGCAATGCAAACATTCAGCACAAGAATTTCCAGTTTATGGAAGACACTAGAGATAACTTCATACGACACAAATGCAAATTCTGTCACTGTAAACCTACATTTTCCATCTAAGTTGCCTGATATTCAAGTGGTTATTGGCTGGGGGTAAATACCTCCTCCCAAAGTAGTCAGCGATTGGTCAGTCCAAGTGCACATTGAATGGCCATAACAATTTTTCATCCAAGTCAACTCAGTAACACAGTGGAGCATTTCTTGATAAACACCAATTCTAAGCTGATCCTGCAATTCTTACCAGAGGATAAGGAGGTAAAAGGTAGTTTTCAGCTGAGAAAATGATAACCTATACCAATGTCATTGGAGATAGTCGCATTTTATTAGGATGGCCACAAACTGAGCTTTCATGGCTAACAAGGAAAGATTTAGAGGATATGGAGCAATGTTTTTGCCTACTGGTAATAACGTCAATTTTACTGCATGTTCCAGGAAGCAGGATAGCGCTATAAATAAGATATATTAGTTTAAATTATGGTAATGAACTGCTATTTATTTTTATACGTGTTCTATATATAACTAGTAAAGCAAAATATTAAATTAGAATATACAGTATATATATATATATATATATATATATATATATATATATATATATATATATATATATATATATATATATATACACACAGTATATAATGATGGAAAGATAGTCCAAAGCACATTACTACAGAGTATAGTAATTATGCTATAGACTCTAGAGGATGGCAGCTGCTATGCTGAATCTAATTTATCCAAGAGAGGACCTCAGCTTAAACCCTGTTAATTAAGAGCACTATAGCACAATGCAATGAAGCCCAGCCACAATTCACAAGGTGACATTTGTGAATAGTGACACTGTGCCATGGGGACACAAGCCACTCCTCTTGCAATATTACAACTAGGTCAGTCTGGGGATTCCTTTTGTTTGGTCTCCCTTTCATAAGAACAGGTGGAATGCAGCCAGCTGATTCTTCCTGACCTCTGATTTGAGATGTAAAGAGATTGCCTGGTTTAATTAAATAGCTACAATCATTTATTGGAATAAAGTCATTAAATAATTATTGTCATTCGATTGAATGTTTAATCCAACACAAATATGTGTAAATTGATTTCATGATACTTTAGAAAATCCTCTTTAGGCATTACATTTTAATAATTATACAAACATTCTGATGTACAACTGCTCGTTACTAGGTGGTTATTTTAAAATTCTTATGATGTATCAGAGCTCATATTTTTTTTTTTTGATCCTTTATTTAGATTCTGTTGATATTATTATTATAATTATTATTAATAATGGTAAAAACTAAAATTTGGACATATCCTTTAACTTATCTGTCTACAATAAAATTAAATCCTTTCACTTATCTGTCTGCAATAAAATGAAATCTAGTTGCTGATTATACCATCTTTTTAAATATTATTATTATTATTATTACAATAAAAATAATAATTACCATTCAATGGAATGGTGAAAAAGCAAAAAATCATGTGCAATAACGATGTAATCATTATTACTATTACTTAATGATTACATCATTATTGCACATGATTTTTTTGCTTTTTCACCATTCTATTGAATATTAATTATTATTTTTATTGTAACCATTCAGAATTTATTTTATTGTATGCAGATAAATTAAAGGGTTTATCCAGCCAAAATTTTTCTTTCATGGGATAGAGTTTTCTTTTGCCCCCTCTCAGGTGAAATTGTAAAGGTTTTGTTTTTTTTTTGTTTTTTTTTCAGAATCCCGGACAGCAAGAGGTTCTTATCCTTCCCCAATCTATCAAAATAAAAAAAAAGACTGGTCATGCATTTTATTGCTGGATTGTTATTGGTTATTGCAGCTTTTATTTATTGGTTTATAAAATAAGTTTGCAGACCCTATGAAGAAAACTCTAACACATTAATAAAAATATATCTAAAAAAACAAAGATAAAGATGTCAACCTAACATAAAGAGAAGTCTGCAGTTAGTGTGCCTTTCAATTTTAATGGACTACAACTACCTACAAGACCTATGTTCTTCAGATACAGTCATTATGTTATCCAGTTTAAACCATTCCTGACTATATAAACAGCACATTGTTTATTAAAGTGTATCTTAACCCAAAAAAAAAAATTAACATATTTCAGCCTCCTAGTACTTATATAGGGTGGCTGCATTAGTTTAGCCTTTTATGTTTTTTTTTCATTTCATTTTCAGCAGGTGATCCTGCCAGTAACACACTTCCTGTCCTAAAGTGACAACTCTCACTCACTGTACTGTTTCTATGAATAAGCAGCGTTCTTACCCTAAGGGCCGGAGATTGATGAGCTTGAACTTGTGTCAGTGGCATTGGCTTGGCGTAAGTTTGAGATGCATCTGAGATAATTCAGAATGTACTGACAGGTGCCTTCAACCTGCAGTTGACATCCTTCTGACCTGTATTTGACCTGCTCCCAGCATGTTTTGCATTCCCATAGACTTTTTTGGAATTCGAAACCTGTCTAATGCAAAATCAGTCTGACGCAAACCAAAAACCTCGACTCCGGCCCTTGGACAGGAAATGTGTTACTGGCAGGATGACCGGTTGAAAATGAATAGAAAAAAAAACATGGCAAAAAAAAGAAAACTAATGCAGCCTTTCTACGGGGAAGCAGCATTGTCACTGTAGGCCACTTACATCTGATTTGGACAATAGAACTCCCCCTTTCCTCATCTCCATAATATATAATTGTGTAGTTCACAGAGATTAACTGGGCAGATCTCAAAACTGTTCGAGATTTCAATGCAGCACAGGCAGAGAGCGCCGGACCTTATTAACTCTGGATTTCTGGCAATATCTAAAACAGGTATTTTCTGTACTTATTGAAAAGATATACCATACTTTCAATTGTATATTTATTAGACCAAAATAAAACAAATCAGAGAAGTGTACATACATGTTATGGTTTTAAATTAAAAAAAGTCTCTTCTCAAGTGAACATCATAAGCAAAGAAACTGTTAAAAACGGTCATTTTAAGTAAACTGTGGAGTTGATTTGTTAAAACTGGAGAATGCAAAATCTGGTGCAGCTCTGCATAGAAAATCAATCAGCTCTCAGGTTTTTTTGTCAAACTTAATTAAGCAAGCTGAACATAGAGGATGAATAATTACCCTCTTACCGATAGCTCAAAGGATCAATGGTGTCATTGGTAACTTATTTGAGAGGCAGAAATTGCTCGTTTCTTAAGGAACTCTGCTTGAGAAACCCTGAACTAAACAATGTAAATAAATGGTGACCATTGGAAGGACCCCTGGAAGATTTATAATGTGTCCCAGCCTCCGTCACTGCTATTTGGACATCTTTGTATGCTGTAAATGGGAATAATAAAAAAATACATATAACATGAAAAAAATATTAATACAGTATCTTGAATACTTTTATGAAGTGAATTAACCACAATATTTTAGCCTCAATGTAAAGAGACACCTTCTTCCTCTAACTGACATTTCTTTCACTGACCACCAATGTAAGGGACAGCACTTTGAATATTCCTGAATGCTGCACTTCATTACATTACATACTTCAGTCCTCTGAAGTTTATACATTGTGCTGTACTTTATGTATTTCTGGCCACTGTACTTTGTAAGTATATTTAAATAAATACTGTAAATAGCTGGATTTAATGTAAGTATTATATAATTGCTTTCACGTTTGATAGTCAGGAATCCAAGACAATATCAGGATATTTCAATCTCATCCCTTTCATACAAGTAGTGTGAGCTTGACAGCATGCAGTGCTCACATGTGTTACTAATATATACTAATACGTGTTGATAGGCCTTCTTCATCAATACAACCAGCATAATGAAGAAGGCCTATCAACACCTTTACTATTTGAAGGGATAAAAGTGTTCTGGTCTTGGCCAGTAAGAGTGGTAAGAGTTACCACCTTTTCCAATTCTTTGGTCTTTTTTGGCAGGTTCTTCTATGGGTTTGCCCCCCTAATCCTGTGATATAAATATGGGACAAGAGTCCGGTACGAGAGGCTCCCAAAAATGCCCCTTGAGTGAGCTGGCTAGAGTCGGTTTGAGTTTGAGTTACCTCCAACAGCATGTTTCTGACAAAGTCCTAGTGGAGAGCTAAGACTGATAGTCACAAGGGAGTGAGAGGGTGAATAACATCCGTGAGGAGCAGAAGGTTGTCGCTTATTACCATCTGGATGTAGAGTCATCAGAATCTAGGGTTCGCCCTGAAGACATCAGCCCTGGAACAATGCCTTTGTTGGACTTTGTATTACACAAACACTACCTTTGCAGGTATGCCAGAGCAGCACACAGCCTGTAGTTAGAGTAGGGACCTAGGGAAGAATTTTGACTGTGAATGCTTGACTCTGTAATTACCTTTTGCATTTTCCAAGTAAAGTATTTGAAATGGTGTCTTTGCCTGGTCTGAAGTTGCTGAAAGGGATGTAATGCAAGTGACTTGCAAACATAGTCTACCGAGTGGGTCTTAAACACATTTGGGTATGAAGACATTTGTTTGGAGTGGAGCAGTGTAAAGACCAAGTTGTTACCTGGGGTAACAGAAGTTTATCAAGCGACCTGTCAGTAGTGTGTACCAGTTATAGGTAGAATGGCCTCTGGCAGCGAGGGAGATGTTTTCGGCACTCCTCCCAGAGCAATGGGAGCAGATTAGTGCAACAGAGGTCCCCATCCTGTACAGAGGTACAGAAATTCAAGTGTTAAGTCGAGTGCACTTGTCAAGCCCATGCAGGAAGCATGGCGGGGCCCATTTCGCTGCTGAGAATGGTAATCGAAAGTACTTGACAGGTGGCTGTGAACAGGGCTCAGTATGTTCCTCCTAAATGCAAGTTACTTGGAAGGCGTACATTGATGCGGAGAACAGTTCAAGTGCAAGTATACATAGTGTACGTTCATCTCTGAGAGTAGAGGCCCACCTTAAGGTCAAGTATCCCCCCATGGCAGCCTAAGCCTTGTCCCAGGGCATTGGTGAAAATGGCACAAAGTAAAGGTACCCCAAATTTAGTAAAAGTGAACCTATACAGGGTGCCTAGCATAGCCCGGAAGAACCCACCCCGGGGTAGGCCTCCTATGTGAGCTGCAATGTATTACATTTTTAACTTTGGGTTTTATACTGCTTTAAGACTAAAACTGATAAGCAGTGTTAGCGGGAACAAGCCAATATCTATGTGGGAACTAGGATTGTAAAGAGATTAAAAAAGGAGTACCCCAAAATCCAGTCATCCATATCACGTATCACTTAAATTCATTGTTTTCACATTAAAGTAAAATAGCTTAATGTTTTTATAATGGCACCCAAAGGCAAATGACACACATTGCATTATAAAACAACAGATCAATACTAAGCAACTGTAGCATCCACATATTTAACACTTCAACTATTTGCTTCAATGCTGCAAGCCATTTTTTTTAACCTTAAAGAAAAAAATGTATTTCAAATGACGTGAACCCTAGAGATAAAAAGACTAGACGTCAATTAGTAAGATTGTAGCTTCAATGTAATGCTCACCCACAGTGACCTGTTATGTCAATGACTTTTCCATACCGTAGCTGACATTTGAGAAAGAAATAACTTTATTTCACCAGTCAAACATCTGTGACGTTTAATGTTTTTTTTTTTCTCTACTTATATATGCTTAAAGTTCACTTTACATCACTCTGACCACAGGTATTTTGCATAGTAAGACAGTAACGTTTTTTTTCTGCTTCACTAAAATGGTATGTGGGCTTTCCTCAGAGCTACCTCACCTAAACCACTGCTTGTCATGGGTGAAACTGACACTGTATGTCTCATGACTGTGAAACAAGGCAACTCAGGGAGGTTTTCCGAAGATTAAGGCGAGGCACTCCACAGGCCAATCCACCCATAAAACTATTCTTGTGTCAATAAGGATGCAGAAACTGCAAAAACGTGTGCAGGCTAAAAGCTAGGCAAGTTTGGGGAACTTTCATTATGTATGATGCAAATAAAGAGCACACTAAAGTGTGGTCTGTGGCCATCTGGCCGAGGTCAGGTAACCCATATAAAGTGTCGTTTTATGTACTCTATTATATGTGTTGTTCTTTCCTCCTATGTTGACAGTGGTAGTGCTGCATATAGCACCAGCATGATAGATTAAAGTCAATGGGCAAAGCTAAGGTAGAAAGGGACTGGGCATTGCAGTAATTCAGCCGTGGCCAAAAGTTTTGAGAATGACACAAATATTAATTTTCACAAAGTCTGTTGCTTCAGTGTTTTTAGATATTTTGTCAGATGTTACTATGGTATACCAAAATATAATTACAAGCATTTCATAAGTACCAAAGGCTTTTATTGACAATTACATTACGTTTATGCAAAGAGTCAATATTTGCAGTGTTGACCCTTGTTTTTCAAGACCTCTGCAATTCGCTCTGACATGCTGTCAATCAAATTCTTGGCCACATTCTGACTGATGGCAGCCCATTCTTGCATAATCAATGCTTGCAGTTTGTCAGAATTTGTGGGTTTTTTTGTTCACCCGCCTCTTGAGTAGGGATGAGCTTGATGTTCGGGTCGAACATAAGTTCGACTTGAACATCGGGTGTTTGCCCATTCGCCGAAGAGCGTACATTATGGGGTGTTCGCTGCAAATTTGAGCGCCGCGGAATGCCCCATAATGCACTGCGATATCACAGTGCATTGCTGTATGATGAGTGGCCAAAGCATGCACCTGACCTGCATGCTTGGGACAATCACAGCGTGCTCTGCTAAGAGAGGCATAATTGGCCAAAAGCAGGGTGCCTTTGGCCAATCATGGCTCAGGGGGACTAAGTCCACGCCCCACACTATAGGCTGCTTACACGGTGCCTGTGTGTAGTGCTGTTGGTGTGGACAGGGAGATAGCTTGATTTAGATTAAGCAGGCAGATTATTGAGTTAGTGGCAGTGTATTTGAGATATATATATATATACAGTCAGTCTAATATATATATATATATATATATATATATATATATATATATACATATATATATATATATATATATATATATACATATATATATATATACATATATATATATATATATATATACTCTGCATTTAGCATAGCCTATATATTCAGTGTTTACTCTATATTCAGTCAGTGCAGGCGGTATATTAATATATATATACTCTGCATCCAGCGTAGACTATATCTACAGTTCATTCTGTGATGTACTGTTTCTAATACACTTCAGGCTGTGTATTAATATATATATATATATATATATATATATATATATATATATATTCTGCATCCAGCGTAGCCTATATTTAAAGTGCATTCTGTGGTGTACTGTTTCTAACACACTTTGGGCGGTGTATTTTATATATATATATATATATATATATATATATATATATATATATATATATATATATAGACATATACAGTCTGAGTCTCACATATATATATATACACCGTATTTATCGGCGTATAACACGCGCCGGCATATAACACGCACCCCAAGTTTAGGAGGGAATTTTAAGGAAAAAAACTTTTAGGAGGGAAGTTTAAGGAAAAAAAACTTACATTAAAATGCCCATCAATGCAGCGTTATCGTGTCCATCTGCAGCCTTGTTAGTGTCATTGCAGCCTTTTCAGAGTCAGTGCAGCCTTGCCCCAGTGTTCTTTGCAGCCTTGTCAGTGCAGCTTTGCCCCAGTGCAGCCTTGTCAGTGCAGTCTTGTCAGTGCAGCTTTGCCCCAGTGCAGCCTTGTCAGTGCAGCCTTGTCAGTGCAGCCTTGTCAGTGCAGCTTTGCCCCAGTGCAGCCTTGTCAGTGCAGCTTTGCCCCAGTGCAGCCTTGTCAGTGCAGCTTTGCCCCAGTGCAGCCTTGTCAGTGCAGCTTTGCCCCAGTGCAGCCTTGTCAGTGCAGCTTTGCCCCAGTGGTCAGTGCAGCCTTGCCCCAGTGGTCAGTGCAGCCTTGCCCCCAGTGTCCATGCTTGGACAGATCGCCGCCGACATACACATAGCATGTAGTTTTAAATATGGCGCCGCGGAAGTTCGGAGGGACTCAGCGGAGCTGAACGAGTGCCGCCGAGATACACATAGTTGAGTGTACTCGGCTCTTTCTGGCGCCGCTCACAGTCCCGCCCTATGATGCACATAACACAGGTCCAATGGCGGGACTGGGCGTGACTGTGAGCGGCGCCGGAAAGAGCCGAGAACACTCGACTATGTGTATCTCGGCTCCGCCCAGTCACTGTGCTTTCGGCGGCACTCGTTCAGCTCCGCCGAGTCCCTCCGAACTCCGCTGCGCCATATTTAAAACTACACGCAATGTGAATGTCGGCTGCGATCGCAGCGATCACTCCGATAGCTCACAATTAGCGGGGATCGCCGTATAACACGCACCCACCATTTTCCCCTGATTTTAAGGGGAAAAAAGTGCGTGTTATAGGCCGATAAATACGGTATATATATATATATATATATATATATATATATATATATATATATATATATATATATATTCTGCATCCAGCGTAGCCTATATTTAAAGTGCATTCTGTGGTGTACTGTTTCTAACACACTTTGGGCGGTGTATTTTATATATATATATATATATATATATATATATATATATATATATATATATATAGACATATACAGTCTGAGTCTCATATATATATATATATATATATATATATATATATATATATATATATATATATATACACCGTATTTATCGGCGTATAACACGCGCCGGCATATAACACGCACCCCAAGTTTAGGAGGGAATTTTAAAAAAAACTTTTAGGAGGGAAGTTTAAGGAAAAAAAACTTACATTAAAATGCCCATCAATGCAGCGTTATCGTGTCCATCTGCAGCCTTGTTAGTGTCATTGCAGCCTTTTCAGAGTCAGTGCAGCCTTGCCCCAGTGTTCTTTGCAGCCTTGTCAGTGCAGCTTTGCCCCAGTGCAGCCTTGTCAGTGCAGTCTTGTCAGTGCAGCTTTGCCCCAGTGCAGCCTTGTCAGTGCAGCCTTGTCAGTGCAGCCTTGTCAGTACAGCTTTGCCCCAGTGCAGCCTTGTCAGTGCAGCTTTGCCCCAGTGCAGCCTTGTCAGTGCAGCTTTGCCCCAGTGCAGCCTTGTCAGTGCAGCTTTGCCCCAGTGGTCAGTGCAGCCTTGCCCCAGTGGTCAGTGCAGCCTTGCCCCCAGTGTCCATGCTTGGACAGATCGCCGCCGACATACACATAGCATGTAGTTTTAAATATGGCGCCGCGGAAGTTCGGAGGGGCTTAGCGGAGCTGAACGAGTGCCGCCGAGATACACATAGTTGAGTGTACTCGGCTCTTTCTGGCGCCGCTCACAGTCCCGCCCTATGATGCACATAACATAGGTCCAATGGCGGGACTGGGCGTGACTGTGAGCCGCGCCGGAAAGAGCCGAGAACACTCGACTATGTGTATCTCGGCTCCGCCCAGTCACTGTGCTTTCGGCGGCACTCGTTCAGCTCCGCCGAGTCCCTCCGAACTCCGCTGCGCCATATTTAAAACTACAAGCAATGTGAATGTCGGCTGCGATCGCGGCGATCGCTCCGATAGCTCACAATTAACGGGGATGGCCGTATAACACGCACCCACCATTTTCCCTTGATTTTAAGGGGAAAAAAGTGCGTGTTATACGCCGATAAATACGGTATCTATATATATATATATATATATATATATATATATATATATATATATACTCTGCATTCATTGTAGCCTATACTTACAGTGCATTCTGTGGTGTACTGTTTCTAATACACTTCAGGCGGTGTAATATATATATATATATATATATATATAGTCTCAAATATATATATATATATAGTCTCAAATATATATATATATATATATATATATATATACTCTGCATCCAGTGTAGCCTATATCTACAGTGCATTCCGTGGTGTACTATTTCTAATACACTTCAGTCGATGTATACAGTATCTAATACAGTGTGTACAGTGTCTACTACACTTCTGGTGGTGTACACAGTATAAAATACAATGCAGCCATTGTACAGTTTCTAATACAGTGCAGGCAGTGTACACAGTATCTAATACAGTGTGTACAGTTTCTACTACACTTCTGGTGGTGTACACAGTACACAATACAGTGCAGCCGTAGTACAGTTGCTAATACAGTGTAGGCGGTGTACACAGTATCTAATACAGTGTGTAAAGTTTCTACTACACTTCTGGTGGTGTACACAATACACAATACAGTGCAACCGTAGTACAGTTGCTAATACAGTGCAGGCAGTGTACACAGTAGGGTTGTCCCGATACCGATACTAGTATCGGTATCGGCACCGATACCAAGCATTTGCCCAAGTACTTGTACTCGGGCAAATGCTCCCGATGCTTCCGCCGATACCTTGACTGTCAGCGGTGATGGACGTGTGGGGGAGTTACAAGCTTCTCCCCCCGCGGCTTTCAGCTGCTTAGTGACATACAGCGGTGATCGGTGCTTGTAATTCCCCCACACGCGATCACCGCTGACTGTCACCTCCTCCTCCTTAGTCCTCCTCCGTTCCTCTGTCCCCCTCCGCTGTCCTGCTCCATTGCTGTGTCCCCCTCCGTTCCTCTGTCCCCCCCCCCCGCTGTCCTCCTTCTTTGCTCTGTCCCCCTCCGCTGTCCTCCTCCGTTCCTCTGTCCACCTCCTGCTGTCCTCCTTCTTTGCTCTGTCCCCCTCCGCTGTCCCCATGCGTTCCTCTGTCCCCCTCCGCTGTCCCCATGCGTTCCTCTGTCCCCCTCCGCTGTCCCCATGCGTTCCTCTGTCCCCCTCCGCTGTCCCCATGCGTTCCTCTGTCCCCCTCCGCTGTTCCCATCCGTTCCGGCTTTCCGTTGTCCCCCTCTCTCTTCCTCTGTCCCCTCCGTTCTGCTGTCTCTCCGCTGTGTGTATGGAGAGAGTCAGCTGACTCTTTCCATTCACATAACTGAAACATTGTAATCTCCTGTGATTACAATGTGTCAGTTTATGAATGGAGAGAAGCTGTTGTGTTCTCTCCATTCATTCTCAGTGCAGCTGATGCTGCAGAGAAAGGGACTGGGGAATCTATCCTCAGTCTATTTCTCTGTCTCAAGGGGGAGATATCAGAGGTCTGTTAAGACCCCTGATATCTCACCAAAGCCCCCCAAAAGGGCTGATTAAAAAAAAAAAAAAACACACACATAGTGCAATAAAGAATAAAAAAAAAAATTGTAAAAAATAATAAATGTAAATGAAAAAAACCAAAACAAAAACACACACACAGACACCGTTCACTATACCCCCCCCCCACCCCCACCCACCACCCCCCCCCTCAAAAAAAAAAAAAACTGTCACGTGACATTAAAAAAAAGTATCGGTAATCGGTATCGGCGAGTACTTGAAAAAAAGTATCGGTACTTGTACTCGGTCCTAAAAAAGTGGTATCGGGACAACCCTAGTACACAGTATCTAATACAGTGTGTACAGTTTCTACTACACTTCTGGTAGTGTACACAGTATCTAATACAGTGTAGTGTGGTGTTGCAAAACAAAATATACATCATGTCCGGAAGGCCACCAAGGAAAGGCAGACGCTCACAGGCCACTAAAACAGGGCATGCAGCCTCTGTGTCTACAGTTAACAGTGGTAGTAGTGGACATGGTGCATCCTCTGCAGGTGGCCGTGGGGCACGATTGTCCTTTTTTTTATGCTCTTGGCCGTGTTATTGATCCAGAACATGCAGAAGAGTTGGTGGAGTGGATAACAAAGCCGTCCTCATCCTCTGTCACCCAGGCTCAGAGTAGTTTGCCTTCCAACGCAGCTGCCAAAGCGGCCAATTCCACTGGCTCCTTGTCCATAGTCACTCCTTCCGTAGCTCCACCATCATGCACAGAGGAGTCCCCAGAATTATTGGACCACAGTGTCGGGTACACGCTGCTGGAGGATACACAGCGATTGGAATGCTCCGATGTTGGTTCCCAGGTTGAGGAACGGAGTAACGTGAGCCTGGAGAGAGGGGGTGCCCAAGAAGGACAAGAAACTGGCAGTTATGTTCCCCCAGCTGCAGCATACTGCCAAGTTTGCTCCAGTGACGAGCAGGGAGGGGATGATGAGGTCACTGACTGTACTTGGGTGCCTGAGTGAAGAGAGGAGGAGGAAGAGGCACAACTCCAACAAGGCAGGATGTCCTCTAGGGGGCAGCTTAAGGGCAGCCACCCTTTTGCATCACATTGCAGAGCTTGACAGGTACAGGGGGCTGCTGACTCCCCACTGACTTTTAAAAGTTTGTGGTGTGGCCCTTTTTCGACACATGTGCAGCAGATCGCATTGTTGCTGTTTGCAACCTATGTCTGAAGCGGATCAAGAGCAGCCAGAAAAGCAGCCGCTTGGGCACCACATGCTTGACCAGACATATAACGACCTCCCATGCAATCTATTGGCAGCAGCACTTGAAAGGCCCACATCAAAGAAAAAGGCGGACTTCTCCTTGTTCCTCATCTGGGATCTCCAACCCTACTATACCTCCAGTCCTCTTAAAAACCTGCACTGAGAGGAATGAAGGTATAGCAATAGGTGTCCCAAGTACTTACAGCCAATCTGCTAGCAGTACACCACCATCTGATTTTAGCAAATTTCCCTACCCTAGTTGCTGAACCATAAAAAGAAATTCGGTCCCAGCCATCCGCATGCTCAGCGTCTAAATGCTAGCTTGGCCAAATTTCTAGCACTGCAACTGCTGCCTTTTCAGTGTGTTGACTCTGCCCCCTTTCGTGAATTTGTGAAATGTGTGCTGTACCTGAGTGGCAGGTTCCAAAATGCCATTTCTTTTCATGAATGGCCAATCTGGCTCTCTACCAGCATGTGGAAGGCAATGTTTTGGCCTCGTTGGACAGAGCGGCCAGCAGTAAGGTGCATATTACTGACTATTACTGACTCATGGTCCAGCAAATCTGCTGGCAGCTAGGAAGGATGCAGTACAGGGTTCAGTGTTGTTGGAGCCTGTTCCGCCACTACGCCTCCAAAATGCTAGTGGTGATTCTGCCACAGCTCTCTCCTCCACCCTCTCCTCTTCTTCTTCCTTTATGGCCTCTTCTGCAGATTTGTCCTCTAAACCAGCAGTGCTATGTAAGCGTTCAAGGGGTTACGCAAGCAGTCAGGCTAAAAGATGCCATGCGGTGCTTGAGTTGGTCTGCCTAGGGGACAGGAGCCACACTGGGGCAAAAATTCTGTCAGCTCTGCAGGGGCAGACTCAGAAGTGGTTGACGCCATGTCAGCTTCAGCCAGGAATGTTTGTATTTGACAATGGCACCAGCCTTCTCTCTGCCCTCCGACAGGGACACTTGACTCATGTTCCATGTTTGGCACACGACCTGAATTTGGTGGTGCAGCAGTTCTTGTGCAGGTGCCCAGGCTTACAGGATCTCCTGAGGCAGGCCAGAAAAGTCTGTGTTCATTTCCACCGGCCATACAATGCCAGTGCTCGGCTAGCTGACATTCAAAAGGAATGCAACCTGCCCACCAACCGCCTCATTTGTGACATTCCCACCAGGTGGAACTCAACATTGGCAATGTTGCAGTGGCTGTACACATAGTAGAAGGCCATTAATGAGTACCTGTGCGAGTATGGCACCAGGACAGGGTCAGGGGAGCTTGTCTTCTTTTCGCCACACCAGTGGCTACTGATCAAGGATGCATGTACTGTCCTGTCACCATTTGAGGAGGCCACAAGGATGGTGAGCAGCGACAATATATGCATCAGTGACACTGTCCCTCTAGTCTTCCTGTTGGTGCACACGCTTCATGGAATCATGGACAGGGCACTTGAGGCAGAACAGCAGGAGGAAGAGGAGGACTTCCTTACCTCTCAAGGCCCCCTTTATCCAGATAGCATTCCTGTGGGCCCGCCAAACACACAGAAGGAAGAGGAGGAGAAGGAGGAGGAGGATTGTGTCAGCATGGATGTAGAGGATAGCACTCAGCAGCAGTCTTCAAAGGGATGGTTTTCAGACCCCAGAAACCCAAGGAGTTGTACGTGGCTGGGAGGAGGTAGTTACGGGTCATGTGATCCTTGCTGACCCAGAGGACTCATAATCGAATGCCTCTGCAAACTCATGCTGCATGGCCTCCCTGATTCTGCAAAGCCTGCGAAAGGACCCTAGGATTCATGCTATCAAGGAGAGGGATTATTACTGGCTGGCAACTTTTCTTGATCCATGTTACAAGGGTAAGGTTGCAGAACTCATCCTGCCTTCGCAGAGGGAGCAGAGGATGAAACATCTTCAGGAGGCCTTGAAGAAAGATTTGTGCAATGCATTTCCAGACCCTGGGAGGTTACAATTTCCTGGTGCTGGACCTTGCTGAGGCTTCATTCAGTCAGAGGAAGAGCGGTGGAGAAGGTGGCCGGCTGACCGATGACTTTAAAAAATTTTTAGTCCTCAGCGCCAAGGTCCAATCGGTTCAAGCAACCATCGCCAGCGTCTGCATTACATGATGCGGGAATATCTAGGGGCAAGAGCAGACTTGGAGACCTTTCCAAAAGAGCATAAACTGGGTTACTGGGTCTTGAGGATGGACCACTGGCCAGAACTTGCTCAATATGCAATTGAGCTACTGGCCTGTCTTGCATCCAGCGTGCTTTCTGAATATATAAAACAGGAACAATCAGCGCAAACTTAAATGCAAATTTAAATGCAAGCTGAACACTGTAGGAATTCACCAAGCCTATATATCTAAATGCAAAACAATATTAGTGCAGCGCATAAGTAAAAACAGTCCATAATATGTAGAAAAGAAAAGGATCTCTCGTGGTAGGAAGGGGAAAGCCAATTCTTCTGTATAAAATAACGATAATCTCCACCCCAGACACACAGATGTGCTTACCAGATAGGGTGGACCTCTTGTTACAGGAGGTCATAAACGCATATATTCAATAAGAGCTGGATGGAAGCTGCATGGCCAATCTAGATATCCAATGCGATCCCGCAGGACAGCTCTCCAGTGCAGTGGTGAAGAAGGTATATCCACCGGTGTAATTGAAAAAGAGGTGCAGCAATCCCAAAAAAAAGGGGAAAGACTCTAAGTGTATGGTTACAGTGTTGTGGCACCACCACCCAAGGCCCAATTTTTCTGCCCCTGTTTAACAGGGGCAGGTAATTACAGTTTTTTATATAATATTCCACAGCAGGGCCTGTTCCTGCGCCCAACAAGAGTAACTGTGAGGGGTTCACATGCTGTGGCACCACCACCGCCACCGCCAAAGTCCCAATTTTTCTTCCCCTGTTTAACAGGGGCATGTAATTACAATTTTTGATATAGTATTTTACAGCAGGGCCAGTTCCTGCGCCCACCAAGACTAACTGTGAGAGCTTACAGTGTTCTGGTACCACCAACACCTAAGGCCCAATTTTCTGCAGAGTATTTAGGGCAGGTCATATAGTATATTTACTGCTATTCAGTGTATATAGTGCCTGGAGGCCTGGGGGACCCCCACGCCAGTTTAAAAAAAAATTTGGGTGCAGGGTTCCCCTTAATATCCATACCATACCCAAAGGGCAAATGATTTTCATCTATATTGGCGGGTGAGTAGTTTTAAATAACATTTTTTCCTTTAGAAATGTCATTTTGCTGTGGTATTGTTCTAAACACGGGAAAAATGCGCTACTTTACAGGCATACTAAGGACACCCCCCAGGCACGATACTTAAAGGAATATTTCATTTTTATTGTTTCACTTTAAGCATTATTAAAATCCCTGCTCCCGAAAAAGGGCCGTTTTTAAAACTTTTTTTTGCATTGATACATGTCCCCTGGGGCAGGACCCGGGTCCCCAATTTTTATGGCAATAACTTGCATATAAGCCTTTAAAATTAGCACTTCTGTTTTTTTACGTTCGTGTCCCATAGACTTTAACGGTGTTCACGTGTTCGAACAAATTTTTTCCCTGTTCGCATGTTCTGCAGCGAACCGAACCTGGGGGTGTTCAGCTCATCTCTACTCTTGGGGATTGACCACAAGTTCACAATGGGCTTAAGGTCTGGGTAATTTTCTGGCCATGGACCAAAAATGTTGATGTTTTGCTCCCCAAGCCTCTTAGTTATCACTTTTGCCTTATGGCAAGGTGCTCCATCATGTTGGTAGTATGTGGAAAACAGGGGTGGGTGATTGTACCCATTCCACTGCGGTACCTTGTGCTTGAACAGCATGCTTTAGCTGCAAGTAGTAAAATAGCATGTTGGAAGGCAGTGCACACTTAGATTGCAGGTCTGCAAAAGATAGCAGTCTCCCGTTATGAAAGACATGCCTGAGGTGAGTTATTCCCATGGAGCGCCACCTGGGTCCCTGATGGAGTTTGGCCAGTTCCTCATAAGCTTTATTCCCCCAAAGTGGGCTATAAATTGTATACCCCGTTACTTGCTGCAATTGTTTGACCTTAGTCCACACCTTCTGAAGGAGTGTGTAAGTGGGCATTTGTTTGTTGGGTCGTTGAAACAGCTGTGCTTCCAGGCCCTCCAGCAGAGACTCTGCCCTCGTGCCAACTAGCAGGAGTTTGGCTAACGAACCAGCAGGTCTGGGAGCCATGGCACCTATCAGGTGCTGCAGAACCTTTTGCTTGTTTGAATGTGTTGTTTAGTTGCAGTAATTATAATCCCATACACATGACATGAGCCAAAAGTGTACTGGTAGGTATCAAGACAATCATCTAAAATAAAGGAAAAGATAATTACTATGAAGGAAGACTATAATTAAAATAGTTGTAATAGCTTAGCTCAAGTCACATGAAATTACAGTGTGTCTTTTTTAAAACACTTGTATATTAATAGCTTTAAAATGGCTAGAACTATAGTAAATATATTTCACATTTTACATTTCACTCACTAAAATACAGTACCAGGAACCAATGCTGGAGAAGCTGTTATGTACGTAATATCTTCAAGTGATGTAGTTGTGAAGGCTAGTAGTGCACAAAAAAAATTGGATCCTTAAAAATAAAAGCTAAACTATTAAAAATCCAGCCTTTGTAGTATTCTATGTATTCTTTCCTGCAATACACACTCCTCAATGCTCCTAGTTGACCACATTATAATGTATCCAAATCTCACATTCATTGCATTGAGTCAACCAATCCTTCTGTGGCAAAACTCACACTGTTCACCTTCCTCTTAGAAGCACTGTAATTTTCTAGTATGCATGAGCATGCTCCATTTCCATCTGTGCGCTCCTTTTTAAAGGAACACCTTCCTTTTGTCTACAGTACTGGAGTTCCTGCAGTATACAAGACCCTTAGTGACCATGCACCACCACAGTCTTTCATCTCTTCCTTATGTCGCCTTGAACCTCTTCTGTGTGCCTCTCGGTAGCTAGCTGGTGCACAAGGCTAATCGCCACAAACATGCCTTTTATCATTGGGAGTGCATCAGTGGCCAATAAGGAGACTCTTTTTTCTCCCAGTTAACACTAACTGGACACTGCCACGCAGTGAACATGTGCATGTCAGCTAACAGATAAGCAATATGGTGATTGGATTCTGAATGGTGAATGTTCTCATATACTGTATATCTCATATATCCATAATAAGCTTAAAGGAGACCTCTTATGAGAAAATATAGAGATGTTCCTTCTAAAAAGACTAGTTCTCTGGCTTTAAGGATCCTGAAGAAAAGCTCACTTAAAACTTCATATGGGCCGTCAGATCATTGTTTTGTTGTGCACTACATTGTGTACAGTTGTGCTTCAAACTAGTTATTGCTCAAATAGCAATAATTTGCTATTTCATTGCTGCAAATACTGATGACCTGTAGCCTCCCTGGCGGTTTTCCCGAGTGTGGCTCGGGGTTAAAAATCAGGACCATTAGCGGTAACCCCGAGCCACACTCGGGATTACATCGCAGGATCCTGGTATGCCTTTACTTACCTTGTCCCCGGGATCCTGCGATGTCCCCCGCAGTGTCCGTGGGCTCTGTCCTCCCCCCGAAGCCTCTCCTTGCCAGGCTCCGTTCCCTGCGAGCGGCGCGACGCACGGGGCGGAGCCTGGCGGCAAATTCAAAAAAATGTCAAAATTATAACACATACAGTACTGTAATCTTACAGATTACAGTACTGTAATCTTACAGATTACAGTACTGTATGAAATGATTTCACATCCCTTTTGTCCCCAGTGCTTTGTCCAATGCCCTGCATGCAGTTTTATGTTATATATACTGTTCTTTCTGCCTGGAAACTGGAGATTGTCCATAGCAACCAAAAAGTGTCCCTTTTCGTCAAAAGTGGCTTTAGACCATCTAGAAAACAGCGATAGTAAATTAGAACACTTGCAGAATTGAGCGATAGTGAATCATGGGGAAATTTATTTTATTACTATTTATTTTTATTTTTTTTAATTATTTATTTTTATTTATTATATTATAATTTATGTTTTTGTGTTTCAAACTTTATCATACCCGGAATATCTACTAGACTCTTGTTTGGACAGATTTAAGTGTGTTATTGTTAAGAATTACAGGCCTACAATATAAAACGCCAAATTTCCATGCAAAATAATTGTACCGCTTTCAGCACCTAAAATCCGAAATAATCATACCGCCAGGGAGGTTAAGACCATGAACAAATTAGCTGGACTGGAAAAAAATCTGTCCAAACAAAATTTAGGTCAGCCCTATTTGCTTTGGTAACTTTGACAGGAGCAGTAGAGCGTTATTTTGAACTGCACTAAAAGTAAAGTATTGGGGGAAAACCCAGAATGCGTGAAGGCTGTTTTATTAGAGCTGGTGTTATAGAGGCTGAGCAGTCCACATAGGCTCAGACTTGCTCATCGAGAATGAGTGAATCTGCCTGGGCTTGATTCATGGACAGTTTGGAAAATTTTGATCCAAGTTCGAAATTTGTGAAATTTGTGGTGAATCCTACTGAGGTGAAGGAGTTGAATCTTGTTCAATCCTGGCCAAGTGGAGGGCTAACAAGCAAGCTTTTGTCAAACAAAAGGAAATGGAAGCCAGGCACTGCAATGTGTGACGTGTACCAATGGCATAAAAAAAAAAAAAATTATAATTTCCGTGCACAAAAAAGCTGTCCCTAACAATTCCAACACACACCAACAATATGGCTGCTGTGAGGACACCCTTTTGTAGAATAGGGATTGGGTTAATCATTCCTTTAAATTTTGGACTTTTGTAACTCAGCTGACCAGCTACATAGTTTATGCATTGCATTATAGGTTGTTTCTTTTTTCACGTGGCAACCTACAAAGTTTTCGACCATAGGTCTGTGATTTGCATTTCCCGTGAACACATAGTAGTGGTGAACACCAACCTCAGACTCTTATTAAGTGTTCTTGCATAGCAAGACCACTTACTGTTATCTCACATATATATTATTATTCTTATTATAGCCAAATTCACCACCCTAACTCCTCCCACAGTTTTTACACTACATAGACAAGTAATATACCGAAACGTGCGGATTGTTCCCGATTGGTGTGCTATTACTTTGTGGAACGTTTCGCCGAATGGTTCACGAAATATGGTTGTTTTTGCGGCAAAATTAGTCCTATAGGAATGAATGGCGAAATGTTCAATGTCATTTAATTGGTGTGCTATTACCTTGTGGAACTTTGTGAAAAGCTGAAAAATGCCAGTGTGAATCCGGAATCAGTCATTTAATTGGTGTCCTATTACTTTGTGGAATGTTTCACTGAATGGTTCACGAAACATCATTGTTTTTGCAGCGAAATTGGTCTCATAGGAATGAATGGCGAATTGTTCAAAACTAGAGTGGAAGGTGACAAAAGCTGACAACCCCATGATCATACCACCCTAACTCCTCCCACAGCTTTTAAACTACATAGACAGTAATATACCGAAGGTGCAGATTGTTCCCGATTGGTGTGCTATTATTTTGTGGAACGTTTCGCCGAATTTTTCACAAAATATCGTAGTTTTTGCGGAAAATTGGTCCCATAGGAATGAATGGCGAAATGTTCAATGTCATTTAATTGGTGTGCTATTACCTTGTGGAACTTTGTGAAAAGCTGAAAAATACCAGTGTGAATCCAGCCTCAATGTCATTTAATTGGTGTGCTATTACTTTGTGGAACGTTTCGCCGAATGGTTCACGAAATATCGTAGTTTTTGCGGCAAAATTGGTCCCATAGGAATGAATGGCGAATTGTTCAAAACTAGAGTGGGAGGTGACAAAAGCTGACAACCCCATGATCAGCCAAAACATTATGACCACCCCATGATCAGCCAAAACATTATGACCGCCCCATGAAAAAAAAAATTAATTTTGAAAAAAAAAAATCATTTTTGAAAAAAAAAATTAATTTTTGAAAAAAATAAATAAATCATTTTTGGAAAAAAAAAAAATCTTTTTTGAAAAAATAAATAAAAATTATTTTTGAAAAAAAACAAACATTTTTGAAAAAAAATGTATATTTTTGAAAAAAAAAATCATTTAAAAAAAAACAAAAAAAACATTTTTGAAAAAAATAATCATTTAAAAAAAAAATAAAATAAAAAATCATTTAAAAAAAAAAATTATTTAAAAAAAAACATTTTTGAAAAAAAAAAAAATCATTTTTGAAAAAAAAAAATGTGAAAAATAAAATCATTAAAAAAAATCATTTTTGAAAAAATAAAATCATTAAAAAAAATCATTAAAAAAATCATTTTTGAAAAAAAAATTATTTTTGAAAAAAATGTTCAGCTCTTTCAGCTAATGATGGGACTTGAACTGTTTTACTACTACTTATTCTTTTTAAAATATTAAGCTTTTTAACACTTTTCACAGTTACTCCAGCCACTCCACCCAGTTACTCCGCCCACTCCAGTTGTAGAGTCAAGAACACTTTTCACAATTTCCCCAGAAATTGTAGCTTTTCTAGTTACTAATTACTAATTACTAGTTACCAACCCCTTATGGTAAGTACCAGACTTGCCAGATTGCTAATCTAGCTCTTGCAGTCAATGAGTGCTTGATCGATCTATGTTCAGTGTCTAGGCCAGTGATGGTGAACCTTGGCACCCAAGATGTTTTGGAACTACATTTCCCATGATGCTCAAATACACTGCAGAGTGAATGAGTATCATGAGAAATGTAGCTCCAAAACATCTGGGGTGCCAAGGTTCACCATCACTGGTCTAGGCAAACCATATTCTAGCAAAAAATAGGTGGTGTACAGCTAACAATAAAATTATAATTATTTCCCCAGGTAACTATATAATTACACAATATAGTACCTAAACCTCATTCTTCTATTGAGATATTTCCTTAACTGGGTATGAAGCTTTTGCTCTCTGGCACAGTGAACACGAATTCTCATCACAGTGGAATGCTACCTATTGGAAAATTTGATGTGAAGCATACCAGAGGTATTTATCCTTTTAATGTTAGTTAGGGATGGTTCTTTTCATCTCTGAGAACAGGCACACCTGTTTAGTCTCACTTAGTGCAATCACACAACTATTCTTATGCCATATTTGCATATTATGATGTACTCAGTGATTCATGTCAACAAAAAGCCATAGATGACGGAGTGAGATCATCAGGGAAAGGGCTATAAAAACAAAAGATTACTAATTGCCTGAAAAGATCTTCTAAAAAAAGCAAAGCCTATTAATTGCTTGCTAAAGAAAAGTTAGGAAATGTTTAAATATAGCACATGCTGAGCTGTAGTGAATAAAGGATCTAATTTACATTATAGGATAAATAAACTATACTGTAAATTAGATTTAAGTTTATATTACATTAAAAAGCCAGAATGTTTCTCTCTCATTTCTTCATGGTCTGACCTGTATGGGTTGCTTATCTTTTTCCATATAAAAAAATACAGAGAAACTCATGTTTGCTTTACAACCTAATATATGCATATCTAGGTATTAGAATTGATAACTGGCATGAGGCTATCCTGCCTTTATTAAACAATCGCCTGTAATAGCAGAATCAGATGTCAGTTCGGCTGTCTATAGGTTACCACAGTTACCACAGATCTCTTCCATAGATACCTGTATATATATATATATATATATATATTATTAGATTATTCCAGGCCACAAACCTGTCCTATTAGGAAAGCAGAAATTAATCAATGTGCAGTATCACCCGTAATGAATTCAGTGCACTGTACATAACTCTCAATATTTTGAATCAATTTTAAAAAGCACTATTACAAGATGTGGCAGAAGGGATGAATGATCCGTAAACACTAATTAGACGTTGCCCTCTGATTACAGGGAGGGTGCGTAATAAAGGTGCAAATGTGGACAGGAATGTCCTGGGTCTGGGGTGGCTTTACCTCTAATGTGATTCATATGGAAGGAAATCTGCAACCCAGGAGCCTTCAACACGATTGCCATACATGCAGGACTTATTGTGACATATGCTACTATGCACTATATGTTGCAGTAAACCCAGTCTAGTGCAGTGTTGCTGCTAGGCTGTAGTCAGCCTGAGCTTTGTTTGTGTTATTTTGGACTGTTAGGGTTCTCCTAAGCCCAAGGACATTGTTTGCTTCTGCCTGCTACTGTTGGGTAAGAAGATAGAATGTATTGGGTAATGAATATTTATTTTGGTCAATGACGGAGTCAATTGTCAATTGTGTGGGCTAGGGAAGTGCATTTGGAATGACCTTCCAGAAGGGTCCTTTTCTGTCCAGGCTTTGCAAAGTTCAATCCTTTCCACCCAGGCTGAAGCCTGGGGAGTTTGTAGCTCCAGAAAGGTCCAGACTTTGCCTCCCAGGCCCTTTTTCTGTTGGAGAAAGCCAGAGGCAGGCATAATGTCCTGAACTGGCTAGTAGCAAATTCCTGAAAAGTCCTAAAAAGTGTGGCAGAGGTTGAAGACTTGAAGAGTTGCCGTTTGGGCCTACTAAGCTCTACAGTACCCTGTGGCAAAAGATACAGAAAGACATTCACCCATCTGGGTCTAAAGATGCCTAAAGTCTGCTGAGTAGAGGGAACTATTTGCTGCTGTTTTGGGGTAATCTGTAACATCTAAACATCTCTCCCTAAGACAATTGAGGAAATACAATGCAAGGAAAGGATTAAAGGGTGTGAAGTCTGACTCTGTTTGTGGTTTGGTGAATGCCTGGGTGTAGCTACAGGGTAGGTGACCATTACGATAGCTAGGAAGGTCTGTTAGAAATCCAGCAGCTCCAAGGGGGGTTGATGTTATACTAAGAATGTAATTTGTATTGAATACACAATGCAGCACAATCTCGCCTACATTAATAATAAAACATACCCATGAAGCCATGCTCATTTTAATATCCCAAGTTATCACTGTTAAATAGCAATATGTAATTAGTAAGCACGCTTATGTTTAAATAATGATGTTCTATTTAAAGTTTTCCATCATGTGCCAGTCTAATGAACAAGGTGCTGTGTGACTGAGAGCCAGAGTCGTCATTAAGTAATAGTACTTGCCTTGACATGAGCTAATTGGTGTAATGTAAGTATCATTAGCTCACTGATGCAAATGCAAGCTGGCGCTACCTTCAGTTTCATACAACTAAGATGAACCCAACCCGGCAAAAGCCTACAAGGAAATCTCTTTTTGTTCTGGCAAGCTATTTTCTTCACTCATGTTGACTTTTGCATTAGGGAAATGGCTGTAAATCGTGCATGATCAGCTCATATTTAATGGGTCCATAAGTAACCAGTTCAGAAAAACACTTTTATTTCAGCATTATGGAGCATCTGTTCCTTTTACTTACCGTGAACTGATGATAACCTAACCAAAAATTGAACGTCATTTCTCAATCATTATTTCATCGCCCGGCATAGAAGAATCTAAGATGAGCATAAATAATGTTTGTTTTGTTCAGTACGATTTCTTACATAAGTTAGTGAACATTGTTTTACTTTTGGGTAAGAATATGAAACATGTAATTGTAGCAGTAAAGAAAGATGCATTAAAAAAGACCACTAGAATTTTATTTTTTTGTAATTCCTTTTTTTATCCAAAGGTGCATTATACAAATCAAGGTAGGGGTAAAGCAAGATACAATGATGTAAGTATGCTGGTAACAAACAGTAAACATCAGCATCAGGACCACAAATGCAGCTCAACAATTTGGAGCATACATAATGTGACGATGAGTTCCAAGTCGTGCAGATACAAACATAACTTAGAGGGTGCAGTGGTAAACATCTCCGAAGTTCCCAGCCTATATAGAAAAGCCCTAACATAGTAATTCAACCCTGTGGGATACAGAGTGAAGAATACCGGGATCGGGAGAGATCCCCTGTCGGCCAATATAACCCAATAAGGGAGCGAGATCTACCAAACATGATCAGGTACATGAGAACAGCAAGGAAACTGCAAGTAAGTGGTGACCAAACTAAATGTATAAATACAGAAAGGGAGAGCAACAGAAAAGGGAAGGGGGTGGGAAAGAATGGACAGAGAATGGGAAAGGGAAGTACACATTATTATTATTTATTATTATTATACAGGATTTATATAGCGCCAACAGTTTGCGCAGCGCTTTATAACATGGGGCAGACAGTACACTTACAATACAAATCAATACAGGAGGGATCAGAGGGCCCTGCTCGTTAGAGCTTACAATCTAGAAGGGAGGGTCAAGTGGAGATGAAAGGTAATAACTGTGGGGGATGAGCTGATGGGGAAAAAAAAAAAAAAAGTACAGTTGTTAGGTGTGGGTAGGATAGGCTTCTCTGAAGAGAAGTGTTTTCAGGGATCTTCTGAAAGCTAGTAAAGTAGGAGATAAGCGGACAGATTGGGGTAAGGAGTTCCATAGGATTGGAGAGGCTTTGGAAAAGGCCTGGAGGCGAGCATGGGAGGAGGTGACAAGGGAGCAAAGAGACATAGAGAAAAGAGACAAGGACTTAGAGAGACATGAAAAACCAGAAAGATGGATTCTCTCACCTAGGGCCTCGCAACAGTCCTAGAAAAATCAGCCATGTTGCGAGACCTCCTGTAAATAGGCATCCATGAAAACACAATGTTGCCATGGTCTCCAGGTGTCACAAATGGACCCCTCCGTTGTGGAGGGTAGCTCTAAAGTCTTCCATGTCCCTGAGTTTGTTACTTTTAGAGAATCAAAGAGACCTCAAGGGCAGGTGCACAGACCTCCAACACAGGGGAATGCACGCCTTGGCCGCATTTAAAATCTGGATGGTAAGAGAGGTCTTTTTTAATGGGCCGCTGGATGAGGTGTAGCAAGCATGCTGCAGGGTTGCTCACTAGGTCGACATTAGGCAGGGCACCTCCTCTAGAGTTATATTTAAAATTACAATCTTTAACAGAGAAAAAAACAAGGCTACATGAAGACATCTCACTTCCCATTAATTGTCAGTCGGTATAGCCAGGAAAATTAGCTGTTGAAATTACACGTAAAATTTGGTGGTCCTAAAATTCATAAATCACCTAGTTAGTCATAAATCGGACCACCCGTAAAACAGGCCAACAGGGGGTTGAAAGGTAGGCTTATTTTTTAAAGAGAAAAATAGATTTGTATTATACCACTAGATCTAACCACCGATGATGCATTTACTCAGTTTGAATTGCACAGGATTGACTAAAATACTTTAAAGATTTGAGGTCACTTTTCAAAGGCGATTGACAGGTGGTGAGGAGGTGATGTGATGGCTTCTCATTGAATGTTTCAACCCTATCTTTGTTGATTAAACCTGCTGCACCCACTGCATGCAAGCGTTGTCACATTGCACGTGGTTCTGTGGTGTTTACTGTGCTTTCCTATTTGCCTGAGTGGGTCGCACATGGCAGGCTTGCCACCCGTTGATCACAATATATTGAATAGCTTTGCCGCGGACGCGAAGAAAAGCATATAGAAAGTGGCATGTAAACACCCCCGTCTGCAGGCCATTGCAGCATAAGGGGAGGGGGGGGGGGTGGTTGTCAACTGTCAGCAGCTCAACTTTTGGAAGCAACCTGTTCAACTAATAATTTTCTGCCTAGCACCTTTATTCTCTCAAATGAAGGATGTAAGTGAATTTTCAACAATAGCTGAGTTGATTTCTTCAGCCACACATTTGGTGAGGAAATCCTCTCCACTGTGTTATTGTATTCTGACTGCGGGGTTACCCTGCCATCAGAATACACTGATTAGGGCCAACAGGACCGTTCATGAAAAGTGGATTGATAGATCGACTTCGCATGAACGGAAACACCCATACATGTAGCACTGTCCCCTTGGGGGTGCATAGAATTGCATGTTCATCTATGCCAATTTGACCCTGTGAACTCTCCAGCCCTCCTGACGCTCTAGGTTCAGACATGTATGTACCTTTAAATAACACACCGACACAATGCAGATTGATTAGCTCTCTCTGATTTTACTGTTCAAAGGGAGAGTCTTATATCAGGATATTAGTCAGCTAAGTCTTGGGTAAACAGCCAAAAGTCAATTGAAAGGGTCCCCTGAGGAATGTAAATAACAACTTGGAATCACAGATATAAAATAGCAATGCACATAGGAACAGACAATAAATTAATGGATATCTAAGGTAAGCTACTAATTGCTGTCTATACTATCACTGCAAAAAAGGGGAACCCCAGGCTAGCCTATTATACCTCTAATCCTAATGAGAGACTGGGTATTCTAGATTTTAGGGGTGTGTCCCTTGAAATAGCAATAGTATAATAGTGCAAGGCTCATAGAACCAAAATCCTGTAGCCCAGTGATCTGTAGTCAAAGCAAAACAGCTGTGCCTGGCTAGTTGTAATACTTAGAATAATTCCAGGTGTAAGGTGTCTGTATACAGTGTTCTGTGAGATAGGATTATGCAAATCCAGGTGTGAGATGTCTATACACAGTGTTCTGTGAACTATGATAAGGCAGAGATTGTATTGACGGGCAGATGCCCTCACACCAAACTGAAGAACAGCGCAGAGATGCCAGACTGGCTGCTGGAACCGTGAGTCATCTGATCTGGCTGGTTACAGCAACGCTGCGGTGATGCCCCTTGTATAGCAAGAGGCGTTGGACCCCACCTGGGTCAGAGCTGGGATCGCCGTGTTGCCGCGTGGTAGGCCCCAGTCCTCTCGCACAGTAGCGGAGGGGTGTTTACTTGGTGGAACCGGGAAGCAAGAGAGCTTGGGCCTAGTCTGCTGACCCTTTTAAAGCTTCTCCCAGAGTTTTTTCTTTGGAACAGATGGCATGCTGGGATGTGTAGTCCAGGGATAGTTCAGCAGATTTAGGATGTCTGTTCAGGAGACTACAGTCTCCACACTGCTCTCTGCTGGGCTCAGGAAGGGAGAGGGTAATTCTGAAGTGCCAGATAACTGTAGTCCACTGTCGGCTACATATGGATGAAAATGGTTCCTGCTGAACTGGCGAATTTTGATCCATGCATGGCCAGCTTTAGAAACACTTTAAAGTATAGTGACTAGTGGCAACAAAATATTTTGGCCATCTAGCTTAGGAGTGCTGCAAATTTGCATACTAAAAGCCCCCAAAACTTCAGAAAATAATGTTATTTGATTCTGATTAAACATTTGCAGAGTGTTGTAAATTCATCGATAAAATTAGAAGTTTTGGATCTACAGTTTGTAGTGCAAACCTCCATGCTTATTCTTCAGGCATTTGCACTACAACCTATTTAGTTAGTCATTAAACGGTATCACAGTATATCGGTGGTTCTCAACCTCAGGCCTTGGATCAGGTCATGTTTTTAGGATTACCTTCACCTTGCACAGGTGCTTAAATCAAGGTAAATGGTTTGGTATTTAGGCCAGATATTTTATCGAAGGAAATTTTCCAAAACATTGCCTGTTGGGGGTACTTGTGGACTGAGCTTGGGAACTACTGTCCTAGATCTAAACTTATACCTTTGATTCTATTTAAATATTATTTAGAACAGTTTTTCCTTTAGCAAGTCTGCCTCACAACCTGCCACATCAATTTTGGAATCATTCTCCGATTATTAGATGAGTCATGCATGCAGATATGATCTAACAAACAAAATAAATGTCTTATGAAAGTGTTTCCCATAAAAATGCATGCTTGGTCTCAGATCATCCAAGCATAAATGTTTCGTCTATGGATAAAGGAGGGGGAACACTGCCAAATACTTTTAAAGAAATAAAAAATAGTGTTCTGCTAGGAACATCCAGTCTGAAGCTGGCTACGCACTAGTAAAATTTTTGTTAAAAATTTCTGTTTTTTTCAGTTTAATTTTCTAATCGTAAGTTGGGTTGAATCAACACTTGTTTATGACAGCAGCGACAGGAAAATTCAAAGGAGCAAGATTGAAATTTTTTTACGAACCATCGAGAACACACATCGCATGTGGTTTTTGTTCTGTGAAGTCCAATCGTTCCAAAAACAAATGTTAAAACGAAACAAAAATTTAAAGTACGTCAAGCTGTCAAATGTACTACAAATTATAAACAAATACGGTATATACCGCGCTGTCTCAAAAAAAAAAAAAAAAACTAAAACAGCCAGGACAGCAGTGGATAAAGTTGCAAAAATGACAAATTGGGTGAAATGTGCAGCGCTTATGTGATCATATAAACCATAACAAATAATATGAGTACAGAAAACGTGAATAATAAATGATGTGCTCAAAAATACTCCAAACAGTCCTCTATTATGACATGTGATGTCTATAAACAGAGGAACCTGGACGTGTGATGTCCAAAAAAGAAAAAAGTCATTGACAAGCTTCAGTCATGTGTGATGATAATCCTCAACCACATGTGGATATAATATAGTGACAGTCTTTAACTTCAAATATGTATGATGTAATAACAGTTAATAGTAGATCCACCACCAAAGACACCAGAAGCTGCTTACCAGAGGGATTGAACTCAAATAGGTGTACACCTAGTGAGTCAATCAAGCTTTGTGGTATAATATACCAAGGGGATCAGATGCTCTATCCAGATATGACCTCCAGATGGACCTCCAAACAGGTGTAAGGTATGGATGGACTCAGTAGATATAAGCAGTCAGCCCCACCATTAAAAGAAAGAGGAAGGCATATAGTGTAACTCCGTATGGAAATTTTAATTCATAAAAAGCAAAGGAAATACACTCACATGTTTAGCAGTAAAATCAAGCAATTGTATAAAAGAAGACAGTGGTCTCAGCATATCCTTCCGACGCGTTTCGACTTAGAAGTCATCATCTTTGCTTTTTATGTATTAAAATTTCCATACGGAGTTACACTATATGCCTTCCTCTTTCTTTTAATGATGGGGCTGACTGCCTGACTGACTGGTGGATCTACTATTAACTGTTATTACATCATACATATTTAAAGTTAAAGACTGTCACTATATTATATCCACATGTGTTTGAGGATTATCATCACACATGACTGAAGCTTGTCACTGACTTTTTTCTTTTTTGGACATCACACGTCCAAGTTCCTCTGTTTATGGACATCACATGTCATAATAGAGGACTGTTTGGAGAATTTTTGAGCACATCATCTATTATTCACGTTTTCTGTACTCATATTATTTGTTATGGTTTATATGATCACATAAGCGCTGCACATTTTACCCAAATGTACTACAAATTTTCTTATGAATTTTTGTATAATTGTTTGAAAATCTACTAGTATATGAACAGCTTAACCGCTTGCCATTTGCCTTATAGCAGTTTTATTGCTATAGGGCGGCAGCTGTACACCGGATCACGTACAGTATTTATATCCCTCATTTCCGGTTAGCAGTTCGCTTCTGCTGTGATTACACACAGAGGAAGCCGATCAACAAGTGGCTGGTACTCACAGCCCCCGCCGATCGTCAGACAGAGACACAAAACGGCAATCTGCCTATGTAAACAAGGCAGATCGCCGTTCTGGCAGGGGGGAAGAGATGGAGTTTGTGTCCCTGCAAAACTGGTTAGGCACACAGTTAACCCTTTGATCGCCCCCGATAGTAACCACTTCCCAGCCAGTGTCATTAGTACAGTGACAGTGCATATTTTTAGCACTGATCACTGTATTAGTGTCATTGGTTCCCAAAATATGTCAAACGTGTCAGTTAGTGTCCGAATGTCCGCCGCAATATCACAGTCCTGCTATAAATCGCTGATCACTGCCATTACTAGTAAAAAAGAAAGAAAATATAAATACATAAAAATATCTCATAGTTTGTAGACACTATAACTTTTGTGCAAACCAATCAATGTACGCTTATTGGGATTTTTTTACCAAAAATATGTAGCAGAATACACATTGGCTTAAATTTATTAAGAAATTAGATTTTTTCATCTTTTTATTGGATATGTTTCATAGCAGAAAGTAAAAAATATTTTTTTGTTTTTTAATTGTTGGTCTTTTTTTTGTGTATAGTGCAAAAAAAACAAAACGCAAAGGTGATCAAATAGCACCAAAAGAAAGATCTATTTGTGGGAAAAAAAAATCATATACATTTTAATTGGTACAGTTTGCATGCCCGTGCAATTGTCACTTAAAGTAATGCAGTGCCGTATTGCAAAAAATGGCCAGGTCATGAGGGGGGGGGGTAAATCTTCTGGAGATCAAGTGGGTAAAGCTGGCCTAATTATGATCAGTGTATGACCGTCCCTGCACAACAGAAGTCAAATGCAATTTAAAAAAAAAGTTAAAATGATTGGACATTAAATAGCATAGCTTGTAGAAAATACCAAATAACTACCCTCATCTGTGAAAATGTTCATTATGCAAAGTGTCCCACTGTGTTTTGTGCTCTCTGGCTGTTTAAGTAAAGTAAATGGCTGCTTATTGCTATATACCTGCACAACTCAATGTGGTGTATATGAGTTCACCCTGATGAGTGCCAGTTTTATTAATACCCGTACTGTAAACAGCCTAGATTTCCTGAGAAAACAGCTCACTGTTTAAGGAGTGCTTGGCCAGTAGGTGATCTGATCACCAACAATGCTTGGTAAATAGTGTAAAGACAAACTTAAATAAAGCCTCTTCTCTGAACCATGAATCACTAATGAGAACAATCTTTTAATCAGATTCTCAGGAGACACAACCAGAAATGGATAACAGGATTCCCTTCCTAGATGTACACCGAGCAGTTTCTGTTGAACTACAAAGGGATATTATCTCTTTGTCAATGTAATCCTTACATAAAAGCCTTCTCATAGAGCCAAAAATAATGAGATTGGTTGTCTTTGAAACTGTGGTTTCAGGATATTATTGAGGACAATTGTTTTCAGGTGCTGTCGATACTATTCAAAGTTTGGAAAAATTAATTTCAACAGTCCCATTGTTGGTAAAAAAAAAGTGCTTTTACCGAAGTGTATTTAAACTTGAGAACAAAAATGTAATACATTACAGCTTACCAGTCCTTAGATGTGGTGGGTGCATTCGTTTTTGTTTTTCAGCATTTGTTTTCTTGATTTAGCTTGGAGATCCTGCCAGTAACACACGTTTCCTGTCCCTGGGTGGCAACGCTCACTTCTCCACTGAACTACTGTATCTATGGAGCAGCAGTGATATCACCTTAGAGAATGAAGTGTGTTAGGACTGAAGAAGTAAATCGCAGAGGACAAAGGGGCATGCTAAGGAGATAGAAGTGTAAGATAAGACACGTACATTCTTTAAAAGCAAGCTTATAGAATGGAGGGGAGATTACAAAATAGAGTTGCAGTTGATCATATAGCTCTATTACAATCCCCTCTTAAGTCATAGAAAATGACTTACTTTGCTACACTCTTTACGTCTGGAGGAAAAGAGATTTCATCTCCAAATACGGAAAGGCTTCTTTACAGTAAGAGCTGTGAAAATGCGGAATAGACTCCCTCAAAAGCTGGTTCTGGCCAGCTCAGTAGATTGTTTTAACAAAGGTCTGGATTATTTCCTAGATACACATAAGATAACGGAATACTAATATTTATAGGTAAAGTTGATCCAGGGAATATCCGATTGCCTCTCGAGGGATCAGGAAGGAATCTTTTCCCCTGCTGGAGCAAATTGGATCATGCTTTATTGGGGTTTTTTGCCTTCCTCTGGATCAACTGTGGGTATAGGATTTTGTATATATAGGATTGTGTGTGTGTATATATATATGTGTGTGTGTGTTTTTTTACATTCTTTCCCCTCTTGGTTGAACTGGATGGACTTTTTTCGGCTGGACTAACTATGTAACTATGTAAATTGGTAGAGGTGATAATGCCTGAGATTTTATTGCTGCATTGTAAGCTCGCTACAGATAGTTAGGAGCGTATTGAAATTTTGGCAAGATCAACAAGTATTTTTGGCACTTATGGAAAAAATATGACAATGGTATTCTAACAGAATAGGGCCAAATTATCAGACAGAGGATAACTGTAATTTGCAGTTTAAACTGTACAAAGTTAAAAGCAATACTGCAAAAGAGGCTATAGGTCACAAAGAAGATGCATACACTGCAGAATAATAAAAGCTGCATAAACATTCATATGGACGCTTCACAGCAATATCTCTGTGACTCAGTTAGTTTAATATATGGCTGTATATCATAGTTTCTATAAGACTCTATTGCAAGAGAAAATTAAATTGAGATTAACTACTTCAGTAAAGCAATTCAGTACACACCTACAGTACTTGAAATTATCCTCAAACGTATCACCCCTCTCACTGATGTCCAGGATAGCTCTGGTAACACTGGAAAACAGCTGGAGGGATCCAAGGTTCAGAGACAAAGGAGCATTCCATTTGAACTGCAGTATTCTGGTAGTAATCGAGGTATCTGGGGGTTTTGAAGAAGTTGTGTGTTGTAAGGCACCTGCTTGGGTGCCTGCACGCCGGTTCTGAAAGTAGAGACCCTCCCACCTGGCTGCAGATCATTTGCCCTGATGAAGGGAAGCTGAAGATCTCAAACTCCTTGGATGTGCCCTGAAACACAGAGAGTTGGGAAAAAAGGAGTTTAAATAAAAAACAGCACCAGGTGCAGTACCTACAAGGATTAAAGTGTCTTGTGTTAGTGTGGCTGCGCTGTTAGGTTGAAATCTTCAGTCTTTTAATTCCCAGATACCCCTGCAGTGGTGATCGTCCTGTGCTGCGGGGGTTAATATGAGCAGTTTCAGCTGTGACAGGCACTTGTGAAAAATGTTGGCTATGTCCACCCTTTCCACCACTGCATTATCTATTCACGGAAACCATACTATTGGTACCCGCAATGAGAAGCACTCTATGAATGGAGGATGGGTGGATGAATGAAAGGTCTGCCTCCTCCATTCATTGTAAGCATCGTTCCCTGGTGAGGAGTTTTTTTTTCTAAACCTCCAGTTTAAAGGGACCTGTGTCTGCATTTGAGCATGGTGAGTAAATGGGCATTCCCCTGCACATCTAGGGGGGTGATTTACTAAAAATGGAGAGTGGATAATCTGATGCAGCTGTACATGGTAGCCAATCACCTTCTAACTTCAGCTTGTTCAATTAAGTTTTGAAAAAAGTTGATTGCTTTCTAAGCAGAGTTCAACCAGATTTTGTACTCTCCAGTTTTAGTAAATAAGCCCCTAATATCTATACAAGTATCTTAAAATGATATTAACCACTTGCCGCCCGCCATATAGCAGAATGACGGCGGCAAAGTGGTTTCAAAATCCTGACTGGACGTCATATGACGTCCGCAGGATATTGAGCCACTGCGCGCCCCCGGGGGCGCGCATCGCGGCGATCGTTGTGCGGGGTGTCAGTCTGACACCCCGCAGCACCGATCTAGGTAAAGAGTCTCTGACGGAGACTCTTTACTACGTGATCAGCCGTGTCCAATCACGGCTGATCACGATGTAAATAGGAAGAGCCGGTGATCGGCTTTTCCTCACTCGCGTCTGACAGACACGAGTAGAGGAGAGCCGATCGGCTGCTCTCCTGACAGGGGGGGTCTGTGCTGATTGTTTATCAGCACAGCCCCCCCTCGGATCCTACCCAGGACCACCAGGGAAGCCGCCCAGGACCACCAGGGAAGCAATCCACACTGGACCACCAGGTATGCCCCTAGACCACCAGGGAAATGCCACTGTGTGCCCAGGAAGCTGCCAATCACCTACCACTGCCAGTGCCATCAGGGATGCCCATCAGTGCCTCATAACAGTGTCGCGTATCAGTGCCCATCAGTGCCACATATCAGTGCCCATCAGTGCCCTGCAGTGCCACATATCAGTGCCCATCAGTGCCCATCAGCGCCACCCTATCAGTGCCCAGCAGTGCCGCCTTTCATTGCCCATAAGTGTCCCTATCAGTGCCCATCAATGCCAACCAGTGCCACCCAGTGCCACCCATCAGTGCCCATCAGTGCCGCCTATCAGTGCCCATCAGTGCTGCATATAAGTGCCACCCATCAGTGCGGCCTACCAGTGCCCATCAGTGCCGCATATCAGTGCCCATCGGCAGTGCCCGTCAGTGCCCGCTCATTGGTGCCACCTCATCGGTGCCGCCGTTTCAGTGCCTGTCAGTGCCGCCTTATCAGTGCCCATCAGTGAAAGAGAAAACTTACTTATTTACAATTTTTTTTTAACAGAAACAAAAGCAAAACTTTTATTTTTTCAAAATTTTCGGTCTTTATTTGTTTAGCAAAAAATAAAAACCGCAGAGGTGATCAAATACCACCAAAAGAAAGCTCTATTTGTGGGAACAAAATGATAAAAATTTAGTTTGAGTACAGTGTAGCATGACCGCGCAATTGTCATTCAAACTGCGACAGCTCTGAAAGCTGAAAATTGGTCTGGGCAGGAAGGTGTCTAAGTGCCCTGTATTGAAGTGGTTAAAGTCAAAATAAAAATACAAAAATTAATAAACATGTTATACTTACCTGCTCTGTGCAGTGGTTTTGCACAGAGCAGCCCTGATCCTCCTCTTCTCGGGTTCCCCAGCCAGCGCTCCTGACCGCTCCAGTGCCCCCAGAGCAAGCAGCTTGCAATGGGGGCACCCAAGCAGGCATGCTCCTGAGCCACTGCTCTGTGTGTCCATTCACACATGGAGTGTGGCTCAGCCCTCCCTCCTCTGTCTCCTCATTGGCTCACAGGCTGTGATTTACAGCAGCAGGAGCCATTGTCTCAGCCAACGAGAAGAGAGAGTCAAGGGAGGGCCGATGCTCTTGTGCACATCGCTGGATCGAGTGGAAGCTCAGGTAAGTATTACGGGGAGAGCTGCTGCTCACAGAAGGTTTTTTACCTGCATAGAAAGTATGAAGGTAAAAAACCTTCAGCCTTTAGTACCAATTTAAAGCGGTTGTAAACCACTAAAGAATAAAAAAAAAACCTGTAAGACAACGACATAATGTGCTAGTATTCATCGCATACTAGCACATTATGAAATACTTACCTTAGAACGAAGCCCTTCCAGTGGCGCCCACTCACAACTGAGACGGCTGACATCTTCCCCTGATGTTTCTTCTGGGTTCGTGGGCTCCAGCGCTGTGAGCAGCGATGACGTCACTCCAGCACATGCGCACGGGAGCCACCGTTTTCGGCACGGGCTCTGGCACAGTAAGCCGGACCTTCAGAGCACATGCGCCGATGATGTCATTGGCTGTATGCACTCTGAACATCTCCTAAACTGTGCTTAGGAGATATTCACAGTACCTACAGGTTAGCCTTATTATAGGCATGCCTGTAGGTACAAGTGGTGTAACAGAGTTTACTACCACTTTAAAGTTCTGAGTTGGTGATGATCTGCTTGCTGTCTTATCTTCTGTTCCTTTAACTCATTTATCTGTAAATTTCAGAATAGGCCCTATGTACAGGTGCTCCTTTCTAGTTCTTCCATATCACAAAGTTTGGGATTATTACATATAATTTGGGGTTTCTTCTACAAGGTGAAACAATGTTGTTACTTGGATACAGGAATTGTTCCGTGGCATTTTTACATTTCTTGACTGTGCCCTTGAACTTTGTGTAAATGTTAAACCAGAGTGTCATTCAATCCTACATTACACTGTTCTCTTGTGTGTACTCTGCTCTTGGATGCCCACTAAGTAAACAGTCTCACCTGCTTGGCAAACAGAATTCTACTTGGCAGCTGCAGTACAGAAATACACATTCACAGGTATTGTAGTGGGAACCCCGATACTGTAAGCTGATACCTCGGTAGGTAAGCCCAAACCAAGTTTGCCAAGTTTCACAGAATGACAAAAAGGGTACCCACAGACATTCCATGCCTACCTTCTGATACACATTACTGCAAAACGATTGGTAGATAATTCAGCAGTGTATGATGTTTTTGCAATTACAACACCAGTTTGGTTTTCCTGTCAGCGCAGAGATACTTGATACAGCTTATTTCTCATGCTGTGGTTCTATAATATGTGGATATATTATTATTATTATTATACAGGATTTATATAGTGCCAACAGTATGCGCAGCGCTTTACAACATGAATATATATATATATATATATGTAGCACTAACTCACGATGGAGCTGCTGGTTTAAAGCGGGCTGTTGCCGTCACCTTTGTTACCTCAATTTCACCAGAACCGGGTCTAGCGTCCCGTTGAGTTTAATACCAGACACTGTAGACACCAGACACTTGAGTATCTTTTCCAATGCTTTAATAAAGCGTAACTGAAGGAAGTAGCAGGAAAGGGGTAGAAGAAGAGTTGCAGGGAAGTTCAAATACCTTTTCTTGATGCAGAATTATGAGTTGGAATCTTGTAGATGAATATACTCTCCTTTTAGAGTTGAATCTTTGCCCGCCCGGATAGGTTTCTCTCACTAACCAAGCAACCGGCACGCAGCACGTACAAAAGTCTCTGCCACAGACTTGAATGGAATAGAAACCCGTACGATCCTCTGCCACAGGATGTAATGGTTTACGATGGACAGCAAACACAGCACTAGAACCTTTAAGCCGACCCGGCAGTACTATGCGGTTAGGTGAATTTTAGGATGCGTCCTCCAACTGAGTCACCAGGCCCCTCTGCAGACCAGCACTCTGCATGATCCTTCCATGACGGGTCCTCCCATGGGATCTTCTCAGTTGTCCAGCTTCTTCCCGTAGGACAGACAGCCCAGGACCACTCCCTCGCCGCTGTGGTAGGCCCCAGACAGGCTTCTGGGCCCACCCACACGCTGCAGCAAAGTGGTCCTCCCAGTCGGTGGTCGGAGGACCACGTGGTAATACTCCTAACACATACCTGTCGGCCAGGAGGGCCAGCAGGTGGAACGAAAGACCCTAAAACATAGCGTCTGTCCCATATATACCCTTTCTCAGAATGCAACTCAGAGGACCACCTCCACCGAGTTATCTCCGGGACAGAAGAGCACCCATACGCTTCAGCTCGTTGCCTTTCCAACACCGACCCATGGTGAAAACGACACCCACAGGCACAGTGTGAAACTACATGCAACACAGCCAAACTGGAACAGAGGCTAAATCTGACTATGTATAAAACAGATAACCAACTAAATTTACCTATAAGCGGTAGATGAAAATCTACCAGCACTACATATATATATATATATATATATATATATATATATATATATATATATGCACTATATTACCAAAAGTATTGGGACACCTGCCTTTACAAACACACATCAGCTTTAATGGCATCCCAGTCTTAGTCCGTAGGGTTCAATATTGAGTTGGACCACCCTTTGCAGCTATAACAGCTTCAACTCTTCTGGGAAGGCTGTCCACAAGGTTTAGGAGTGTGTCTATGGGAATGTTTGACCATTCTTCCAGAAGCACATTTGTGAGGTCAGGCACTGATAATGTGGTAATAGTAATGTGGCACTGATGTCCACTGATAAGATGGCACTAATGGGCCCTGATGGGCAGCACTG
The DNA here is from genome assembly GCA_037952925.1 of Lithobates clamitans. Classification (NCBI taxonomy): domain Eukaryota; kingdom Metazoa; phylum Chordata; class Amphibia; order Anura; family Ranidae; genus Lithobates; species Lithobates clamitans. The sequence continues at coordinate 3,235,978 of JBBGZY010000842.1, read as the reverse complement.
ATGGGCACTGATAGGCGTTACTGATAGGTACCACTGATAGATGGCACTGATGGGCACTGATGGGCAGTGGTAGGTGACACTGAAAGGGCACTGGTGACACTGATGGCCAACACTGTTGATGAGGCACTGATTGGTGACACTGATAGGTGGCACTGTGGGCACTGATAGGTGGCACTGTTAGCACTGATGGGTGGCACTGTGGGCACTGGTAGGTGACGCTGGTGGGCACTTGTAGGCGGCACTGTTGTTCACTGGCAGGTGGCACAGGTGGGCACAGATGAGCTGGCGGGAGCTCTTCTTGATTGGGACCGATATCCCTCTGAGAGCCTCCGGTGTACGTCTTTTTTTTTTCTCCTCACGCTATCAGCGCAAGGAGAAAAAATAGCCGATTACCGGCTCTGTTTACTTCACATGTTCAGCTGTCATTGGTTGACAGGGGTCGGGATCGACCCCTTACTCCGATCTGTGATCAGCTAAATCTCATAGACTTGCTGATCACAGGGCGTGCCGCGTGCGCGCCCTGCAGGGGGCATGTAGGCCGCTCGGGCATGGGAGGATGTCTATTGACGTACTCCCGGCAAAGTAGGTCAGCACTGCAGCCGTCATTAGGCTATAGCGCAGATCTGAAGAAGTAAAAAAATGCTCTGCACTCGCAGTGCATTGGTGTAAAGAGTTCCATAGGATTAAAAGAGATATACATTTTTCATGCAATTTTGTATCGCTTTTTAAACACCAAAAGCGCATCAAAACCTGATCAGTATGAAAGGGCCCTTAGAGAGAGCGTGAGAGAGAAAGCTGATGAATGAACGAGTACAGGAGTACATGAAAAACTTCAGTGAGAAAGCTCTGACGTATTCTGCCATAGAGCAGCAAAGGAATGCGAGAGTCTTGGAGTAGTTCTAGTAATCGGCCACACACTTCAAAGCTCTTGGGAAATTGGTGACATAGTAAAAAAATAAAAAAAACATTACCTAGACTAAAGATGTCAAACGTTCATTATTACAAGATGAGTCATGTGCTTGGTATGGGCGGGAACCAGAGATCAGTAAGTAGGGTTTTTCTTCATGAGAATTCAGCCAACCTAGATGAAAGAGACCTTTGATTTGTGCTTACTGATATAAGGCAGTGATCTCACACTAGTAGTAGCATTGAAGCTTTGTCAGGGATGACTACAACCATATATGGATGGACACCAGAACGTCTTATCATGGGAACAAAGTATTGGAAGCACTTCACAAAATCACTCATTCTCAGTAGTAAAGCTTTATGTAGCTTGATAAATATTTACTCACTGAATCAGACATTTTTTTTATTATGCACATATTAAATATTTCTTTCAGATATGCATATGTTGGTAGTTAGGAATGATGCCTTCCAGTGCTAGGGTCTGTCTTCACGGACTTCGGGGTTGATTTACTAAAGGTACTTTGCAAAGTGTAGTTGCGCTCTGCAAGACCAGTTGCTCCAGACCTTAGTAAATCAGCAGAAGCTCTGACTTCCGTCATCCAATCATGTGCAAGCAAAAATGCTGTTTTTTTCCCCCCTTGCATGTGATTGGGTATTCTTTGCAAAGTGAAGCTTTACCTCATTTACTACCCTGTTTCCCCGAAAATAAGATCTAGCGTGATTGTCAGTGATGGCTGCAATATAAGCCCTACCCCCCAAATAAGCCCTACCCTGTTTCCTCCAAAATAAGCCCTACCCTGAAAAAAAGACCTACAAGGACTTTAACTAGGGCTTATTTGGGGGGTAGGGCCCTATATTGCAGCCATCACCGACAATCACGCTAGGTCTTATTTTCAGGGAAACAGGGTATGCTTTGAAGCAACTGCACTTTGCAAAGTGCACAGTATATTTGACTTTAGTAAATCAACGCCAATGACTCCATCCTCCTGATCCTCTTAAAAACACAAGCTTCTGGTTATGTGACCAGCACTGACAGGAGCCTAGAGCAGCATTTGACCTCAGAAAAAGTGAATTATCTGAGCTGAGTTTACACTACACCTCAAATACCCCCGGTTGCAGGAAAGAAATTTGCATCGTGTATGGCCTGCCTTACTAAAACTGGAGCACTGGTGCAGCTGTGTAAGGCAGCCAATCAGCTTCTAACTTCAGCTTGTTCAATTAAGCTTTAACAATAAAACCTGGAAGCTGATTGGTTTCTATGCAGAGCTGCACCAGACAGTTTTAGTAAATCCCCCCCCCCCCCCGTTCATCTTAGGACTGTATACGCAGAAATACAAATCCTTTGGCAGATAAAATAGCTCTCATACACTGTGTATTTGGCGGTTTGCCTGGAGTTTAGCTTTAACAGCGTATGCTCACGTTTTACATTCTTCCATTATCTGTTTTAAATCATGAAATTCAAATTAATAAACATAAAATATATTACTTCTAAATATAGAATTGCTAAATTAAAGTTTACTGGCTTGAATTTGAAAAAAGTCAAGCACTACCCGCTGTCCTGTGTGTTTACTCAGAAGTGGGTACATGCTGCTAATGCAAGTCAAATTGGGTGGAAAAAATGTGAAAACACATTTAAAGTTAGTGGGCGCTGGCATAAACCTTGAAAAAGGAACCAATAGTAGTCATGGCAGGAATACTAATTATAGAACTATGGGATCAAAAATGTTTTAACCTCCTCGTGACCAGGGGCATTTTGCCTCTTAACCAGAAATACTCCAGTCAGAAGGCTTTAAACCAGTGGTCATCAACCCTGTCCTCAGGGCCCACTAACAGGTTTGCAAGATAACTGACATACATCACAGGTGATATCATTTGCTTCTCAGTGATTGCAGTATTCTAGTCTGCGTCTACCCAAGGTAATATATAAAACCTGCCTGTTAGTGGGTCCTGAGGACAGGAGTTGATGACCACTGCCTTAAAGTAATTGTAAAGGTAAAAATGTTTTCCAAAAAAATAACAAACATATCATACTTACCTCCATTGTGCAGCTCGTTTTGCACAGAGTGGCCCCGATCTTCGTCTTCTGGGGTTCATTCGGCGGCTCTCGCGGCTCCTCCCCACATCAGATAACCCCCTCGGAGAAGCACTTCCCCCCTGAGGGGGTTACCTTGCGGGCACGCTCACGAGTCCAGCATTTGGCGTCCATAGAGGCCAAATGCAGGACTCGGCCCCGCCCCCCCTTGCTCGGGCCATTGGATTTGGTTGACAATGGCTGCACTGCTATCAATCTATTCAATGGTTTGTAGCAAGAGATATACAAATAAACCGCCCCTGAATCTCTCTTACTCCACTGCACCAAAGAAAAGTGCAAAGCTATATAAAAGATGTGTAAATGAATACAAAATGTGTGTACATACACAGTGTACAGTATCAATCTATCCAACCAACAGCCGAGAACCAGCGTCAAGTTTGAGTTGTCAGGTGAGAAAAACGGGGGGGCTGGGGGGAGAATTGTTTTGACATCATTGCTTTATCAGTTGATCGCTATCAAATAACAGTGATTACCTTTTGGGAAAAAGTAGAGACATTTATAAACTAAAGCTTAGTACACATTTGCCGAATGTCGGGTGGCATCGGCTTGTGTGTACGGCAACCTGTCCGAGAAGCTGTCCGTCAGGCTGGCTTCTGTCAAGGGGCATGATCAAAAAAGGTCTGCCGATCAGCATCCAATCAGCGCACTCAGCCAATGGCATGTTCTGGCGGAGGTCCGCCCCCTGTCAGAACAATAGCACAGCAGGGGAGATTTCTGCACTAATATTGCATAGTTAGTGCAGCGGCTCCTTCTGAGCTGTCAGTTTTTTTTGTTCAGCCCTTGGATTGCACGAAAAAAAAACTAGTAGTGTGTACCAGACTTAAGGCAGGCAATACGCATAGCAATTTTTTTTCCTGCAAGACAGACAGTGTTGACAGGGGAATCCCCCCAGCCAAGTCATTGTATTCTCCTGGCAGGGGGGTGAGGGAAGCCCTCCCTCCTGGGAGAAGACAGTGATTATTGGTAGCGGCTATAACAGCCACTAGCGATAATCGCATGCAAAATCCGGCAGCCTGGTTGTAACCAAGTTGATCGATCAACTTTCGTACATTCAGCCTGTCTATACATGGTTCAAACCATCTATGGCCAGCCTAAGTTGCACCCTGCAGGCTCAATGAAAGAAAAAACAAATTATTCCAACTACGCTACACTACACAGCGCGGATGGACGAATCTTGCCGCTATTGTATTTTCACAGCCAACACCACCAGCTTTCATAATACCAAAACAAAGCTTAAGATACTTTATAATTAAGTGCATTTGTTCTTTAAACACTATTTAGTATGCCTTAAGGAGAACTGGTCACTTTAAGGCATGAGGGCAAACTTTTCCCAGCGTGCAATGGCACCTTTAAGAATTGAGACTATTGACAATTGACTTATGACAAATCCCTTTTAAATACTGTATGTGTTAATATCATAGCTGTCATCAGAATATAGTTTTTTTTCCTACAGCAAACATGCTTTTGATTTTATATTAACAGTATCTCACAAAAGTGAGTACACCCCTCACATTTTTGTAAATATTTTATTCTATCTTTTCATGTGACAACACTGAAGAAATGACACTTTGCTACAATGTAAAGTAGTGAGTGTACAGCTTGTATAACAGTGTAAATTTGCTGTCCCCTCAAAATAACTCAACACACAGCCATTAATGTCTAAACTGCTGGCAACAAAAGTGAGTACACCCCTGAGTGAAAATGTCCAAATTGGGCCAAATTAGCCATTTTTCCTCCCCGGTGTCATGTGACTCGTTAGTGTTACAAGGTCTCAGGTGCAAATGGGGAGCAGGTGTGTTAAATTTGGTGTTATCGCTCTCACTCTCTCATACCGGTCACTGGAAGTTCAACATGGCACCTCATGGCAAAGAACTCTCTGAGGATCTGAAAAAAAGAATTGTTGCTCTACATAAAGATGGCCTAAGCTATAAGAAGATTGCCAAGACCCTGAAACTGAGCTGCGGAATGGTGGCCAAAACCATTCAGCGATTTAACAGGACAGGTTCCACTTAGAACAGGCCTCGCCATGGCCAACCAAAGAAGTTGAGTGCACATGCTCAGTGTCATATCCAGAGGTTGTCTTTGGGAAATAGATGTATGAGTGCTGCCGGAATTGCTGCAGAGGTTAAAGGGGTGGGGGGTCAGCCTGTCAGTCCTCAGACCATACACCGCTCACTGCATCAAATTGGTCTGCATGGCTGTCGTCCCAGAAGGAAGCCTCTTCTAAAGATGATGCACAAGAAAGCCGGCAAACAGTTTGCTGAAGACAAGCAGACTAAGGACATGGATTACTGGAACCATGTCCTGTGGTCTGATAAGACCAAGATAAACTTATTTGCTTCAGATGGTGTCAAGCGTGTGTGGTGGCAACCAGGTGAGTAGTACAAAGACAAGTGTGTCTTGCCTGCAGTCAAGCATGGTGGTGGAAGTGTCATGGTCTGGGGCTGCATGAGTGCTGCCGGCACTGGGGAGCTACAGTTCATTGGGGGAACCATGAATGCTAACATATACTGTGACATAGTGAAGCAGAGCATGATGCCCTCCCTTCGGAGACTGGGCTGCAGGGCAGTATTCCAACATGATAACGACCCCAAAAACGCCTCCAAGTTGACCACTGCCTTGCTAAAGAAGCTGAGGGTAAAGGTGATGGACTGGCCAAGCATGTCTCCAGACCTAAACCCTATTGAGCATCTGTGGGGCATCCTCAAACGGAAGGTGAAGGAGCGCAAGGTCTCTAACATCCACCAGCTCCGTGATGTCGTCATGGAGGAGTGGAAGAGGACCCCAGTGGCAACCTGTGAAGCTCTGGTGAACTCCATGCCCAAGAGGGTTAAAGGGGTTGTAAACCCCCGTGTTTTTTCACCTTAATGCATCCTATGCATTAAGGTGAAAAAACTTCTGACAGTGACCGGCCCCCCAGCTCCCCGTCTTACTCACCTGAGCCCTTCGTTCCCTCGGCGGAGACGCGCTGGTCCTCTCTGCCCGGGGTTTTTGGCTCTTGATTGGATAGCTTGATAGCAGCGCAGCCATTGGCTCCCGTTGCTGTAAACACACAGATCCATGTCCTGTCAGGGGAGAGGAGACAGATCATGTGTTCCTAGTATATAGGAACACTGATCGGTCTCCTCCCCTAGTCAGTCCCATCCCCCCACAGTTAGGAAACAATCTAACCCCTTGATCGCCCCCTAGTGTAACCCCTTCTCTGCCAGCGACATTTACACAGTAAATTAATAGCACTGATCTTTGTATAAATGTCAATGGTTTCAAAAAAGTGTCAAAAGTGTCCAATCTGTCCGCCGCAATGTCGCAGTCACGATAAAAGAAAATAATAATAATAAAAATGCCATAAATCAATAACCTATTTTGGAGACGCTATAACTTTTGCGCAAACCAATCAATATATGCTTATTGCGTTTTTTTTTTTACCAAAAGTATGTAGAAGAATACATATCGGCCTAAACTGAGGAAAAAATGTGGGTTTTTTTTAATAAATTTGGGATATTTATTATAGCAAAAAGTAAAAATGTTGTTTTTTTCAAAACTGTTGTTCTTTTTTTGTTTATAATGCAAAAAATAAAAACCACAGAGGTGATCAAATACCATCAAAAGAAATCTCTATTTGTGTGGATAAAATTATTAAAATTTTATTTGGGTACAGTGTTGGTACAGTGTTGCATGACCGCGCAATTGTCATTCAAAATGTTACAGCGCTGAAAGCTGAGAATTGGCCTGGGCAGGAAGGGGGTGAAAGTGCCCTTTATTGAAGTGGTTAAGGCAGTGCTGGAAAATAATCGTGGCCACACAAAATTATGATGCTTTGGGCCCAATTTGGATATTTTCACTTAGGGGTGTACTTACTTTTGTTGCCAGCGGTTAATACATGAATGGCTGTGTTGAGTTATTTTGAGGGGACAGCAAATTTACACTGTTATACAAGCTGAACACTCACTACTGTACATTGTAGCAAAGTGTCATTTTCACAGGAAAAGATATTTTTCTATTTTTTTTTTATATTTAAAAAGGGGAGGGGTGTACTCACTTTTGTGAGATACTGTATATACTGACAACATGACATACAGTACTTTACAGAGTGCACAGAACTATTTACACTAATCAGATATCCTCAGTATTATTATTGGTATCATTTATATCCACTTGAATACCAAGCCTCTTCCGACACTTTTTGTTTACCTGTAAAAATCTGTACTTTTACTTTACTTACTTAGAATCCCTAAACATTATATATTTTGTTTAAAGAAGAGCCCCTAAAGAATATAATTGTGGTAGTTGCATTTTTTTTTATTACAGTATTTGTGCAGCAGTTTTCCAAATGCAATTTTTTGGGGGAAAAAACACACTTTTTTGAATTTTAATGCACAAAAACACAATATAATACCCAATTGTTTTGTAGTATAAAAGATAACATTAAGCCAAGTAAAAAGATACTAAACATGTCACACTTTTAAATTGCGCACACCCACACACGCCCAGTGGCGATAAACTATGTACATTTTTTTATCCATAGTCAATGCTTTAAAAGTCTTTACAGGTTACCATTTTAGATTTACACAGGAGCTCTGGTGCTAGAATTACTATCCTTGACCTGACGTTCTCAGTGATACCTCACATGTGTGGTGAGCCTCTGAGTGCGAGCACTGGGGGATGGGGGTGCTTTCATTTTTTTTAATCATTTTATTTGCTATAAGTAAACAAAGTGCAGCATTTTTGCAGCAATTTGCTAACAATGCTATAAAGTGCATAAGTCAATATAAACAATATATATTTAAATATTATCAAGAATATTTAAATATTCAATGCAGGCATCATCCCGGTATAACCACTCAAAATCCAGCGACGTACCGGTACATCACTGGTCATCAAGTGGATACAGTTACATTGTTCATTAGATTGAAGAAAAGACAAATTTCGATCAAGCTCAATCAATAGGAAGAAAAAAAAAGTGATTTAAAAAAAAATGATTACACGGATCCTTTATCATCAACTAATTCTTGGGACTTTTTCTTTATGAATTCTCTTTAAGGACTTTTTTCTTGATTATATTTGAAAATATTGTTTATATTAACTTATGCACTTTATAGCACTTTTTGCACTTTAATGTATGAATTTGCACATTGAGCCACACTTTGTTTACTTATGTTTCATGTGCCTGGTATCTGTGTATAGTGTACAACTGCTTGTTTTTGATTCTGAGCACGGATATACACTTTTTGTTTACTTTATTTGCTATCACAGGGAATATAAATATCCCCTGTGATAGCAATAGATAGTGACAGGTACTCGTTACTGAGAGATCTGGGGTCTATTAGACCCCATATTTCTCCTCTGCCCTTTAAAGCTTTGGATCATACTAATCATTATGATCCAATGCTTTTTTTAAACCACTAAGGGTTTGTTTACATCCAACGAAAGTGATGAAATGCTCATTGCTCCTGGTTTCCTAGATCATAGAGCTGATCAGAGCTGTTCTCCAATCAGCTCTATGGTCAGCTGGTGGAACCGCCAGCTGCACACTCAAGTCTACTGGTGGCACGGGAGAATCCGAGAGAGCCGTTCACTTTCGCTGCTTGTAAAAGCAATCCAACTGCTAATTAGTAGCTCAGACTGCTTTTACAAGAAAGCCAAAAAAAACAATACTAGGATGATGCCTGTAGCTGCAGGCATCATCCCGGTATGACCACTCAAAATCCAGCGACGTACCGGTACGTCACTGGTCATCAAGTGGATACAGTTACATTGTTCATTAGTTTGAAGAAAAGGCAAATTTCGATCAAGCTCAACCAATAGGAAAAAATAAAAAGTGATTAAAAAAAAAAACAGCATCCATAGAATTTTATCAGCCCATTCAGAGCAGAGCATTGCGACATGCACGTTAATGCATGTCATACTGCAAATTAACATACAGTTGTACTAATAGGTTTACATACCCTGGCAGAATTCATGATTTCTTGGCCATTTTTCAGAGAATATGAATGATAACACAAAAACTTTTCTTTCACTCATGGTTAGTGTTTGGCTGAAGCCATTTATTATAAACCAACTGTGTTACTCTTTTTTAAATCATAATCACAACAGAAATGACTCAAATGACCCTGATCAAAAGTTTACATACCCCAGTTCTTAATACCGTGTATTGCCCCCTTTGACATCAAAGATAGCTTGAAGTCTTTTGTGGTATTTGTGGATGAGGCTCTTAATCTTCTCAGATGGTTAAGCTGACCATTCCTCTTGGCAAAAAGCCTCCAGTTCCTGTAAATTATTAGGCTGTTTTGCATTTACTGCCCATTTGAGATCTCCCCAGAGTGGCTCAATGATATTGAGGTCAAGAGACTGAGATGGCCACTCCAGAACCTTCACTTTATTCTGCTGTAGCCAATGACAGGTCGACTTGGCCTTGTTTTTTGGATCATTGTCATGTAGGAATGTCCAAGTACGTCCCATGCGCAGCTTCCTGGCTGATAAATGCAAATGTTCCTCCAGTATTTTTTGATAACATACTGCATTCATCTTGCCATCAATTTTGACCAAATTTCCTGTGCCTTTGTAGCTCACACATCCCCAAAACATCAGCGATCCACCTCCGTGTTTCACAGTAGGAATGGTGTACCTTTCATCATAGGCCTTGTTGACTCCTCTCCAAATTTAGCGTTTATGGTTGTGGCCAAAAAGCTAAATTTTGGTCTCATCACTCCAAATGACTTTGTGCCAGAAGGCTTGAGGCTTGTCTCTGTGCTGTTTGGCGTATTGTAAGCAGGATGCTTTGTGTCATTTGCGTAGTAATGGCTTTTCTCTGGCAACGCGACCATGCAGCCCATCTTTCTTCAAGTGCCTCCTTACTGTGCATCTTGAAACAGCCACACCACATGTTTTCAGAGGGTCCTGTATTTCACCCAGTGGTGGAATTTTCAGGGTGGCAGCAGCACTTGCGACTGGGCCCTGCCGTTATGCTGCTGTGGGGGGCCCCAAGACCCGGCATCTCCCCTGCACCTCTGGCTGTCAGTTTTAGTATGCAGCGGGGGGAGGTGGGAGGCAGCGATCGGCAGCTGTATGGTTCCCGCGAGCCGCGGGATCTCCCTGGGGCTTGTATTTCTCTCTCCGAATGTATACAGTGTAAAGGGGAGGGGCCTCTGACCCAGGCATGTATCGGCTTCACTGTTCAGTGTGTCGCTCTGCTTCTACACTCTTGCCGATACATGCCCGGGTCAGAGGCCCCTCCCCTCTCCACTGTATACATTCGGAGAGAGAACTACAAGCCCCAAGGAGATCCCATGGACACAATAGAGCTGCCGATCGCCGCCTCCCACCTCCCCCCAGGTGGGGGGTACAGAGATGTGCTGGGGGTTGGAGGTGCACAGACAGTGGAGACCAGCCAGGTACAGGGGAACCTCTGGAGGGGGGGCTGTCTGGGGACCCTGAAGTAAGGGGGGACCTCTGGGGACCCTGATGTAAGGAGGGGCTCTCTGGGGACCCTGAAGTAAGGGGGGGCTCTCTGGGGACCCTTATGTAAGAAGGGGCTCTCTGGGGACACCGATGTAAGGGAGGGGCTCTCTGAGGACACCGATGTAAGGGAGGGGCTCCATGGGGACTCTGATGTAAAGGGGAGGCTCTCTGGGGACCCTGATGTAAGGGGGCTCTCGGGTGACTCTGATGTAAAGAGGAGGCTCTCTGGGGACCCTGATGTAAGGGGGGCTCTCTGGGGACTCTGATGAAAAGGGGAGGCTCTCTGGGGACCCTGATGTAAGAAGGAGCTCTCTGGGGACACTGATGTAAGGAGGGGCTCTCTGGGGACCCTGATGTAAGGGGGGGGCTCTCTGGGGACCCTGATGTATGGAGAGGCCCTCTGGGGACACTGATGTAAGGGAGGGGATCTCTGGGGACTCTGATGTAAGGGGGGGCTCTCTGGGGACTCTGATGTAAGAAGGGGCTCTCTGGGGACACTGATGTAAGGAGGGGCTCTCTGGGGACCCTGATGTAAGGGGGGGCTCTCTGGGGACCCTGATGTAAGGAGGGGATCTCTGGGGACCCTGATGTAAGGAGGGGATCTCTGGGGACCCTGATGTATGGAGAGGCTCTCTGGGGACACTGATGTAAGGTAGGGGCTCTCTGGGGACTCTGATGTAAGGGGGGGGCTCTCTGGGGACTCTGATGTAAAGGGGAGGCTCTCTGGCGACCCTGATGTAAGGAAGGGGCTCACTGGGGACTCTGATGTAAGGGAGAGGCTCTCTGGGAACTCTGATATAAGGCAGGGGCTCTCTGGGGACCATGATGTAAGGAAGGGCTCTCTGGGGACACTGATGTAAGGGGAGGCTCTCTGGGGACCCTGATGTAAGGAAGGGGCCCTCTGGGGACCCTAATGTAGAGAGGGGCTTTCTGTGGATCCTGCTGTAAGGAGGGGCTCTCTGGGGACACTGATGTAAGTGAGGGGGGCTCTCTGGGGACTCTGATGTAAGGAAGGGGCTCTCTGGGGACCCTGATGTAATGGGAGGCTCTCTGGGGACCCTGATGTAAGGAGGGGCTCTCTGGGGACACTAATGTAAGGAAGGGGCTCTCTGGGGACACTGATGTAAGAAAGAGGCTCCCTGGAGACCCTGATGTGAGGAGGGGCTCTCTGGGGACCCTGATGTAAGGAGGGGGGCTCTCTGGTGACACTGATGTTAAGGGGAGGCTCTCTGGGGAACCTGATGTAAGGAGGGGTTCTCTGGAAACCCTGATGTAAGGAAGAGCTCTCTGAGGAACCCTGATGTGAGGAAGGGGCTCTCTGGGGACACTGATGTAAGGGGGATCTCCTAGGTGGATGCAGCATCGCTCCTGGGGGCTCTCTGGGGACCCTGATGTAAGGAAGGGGCTCTCTGGGGACACTGATGTAAGAGGGGGTCTCTCCTAGGTGGATGCAGCCTCTTCCTTGCTCACTGCAGCTCTGGGCTGTGGAGGGGGAGCGACCAGCTCAGGCTCTCAGCAGCTCTCTAAAAGGCTGACCTGGGTGCTGGTCCAGACATGTGTGCAGATTCCGACCATATGGTCGCGAGCTTGGACCGCTTGGATGCACTCCTGTGATCCACGAGCTTTGGCTGTACTTCTTTAATGCCTGCATGCTGCAGTACCTTGCCTTGCAGTTATCTGCATAGTAACATGAGCGCTAGAGCAATGCAATGGTGAGCAACTGGCCTACGTCCACAGTTAAAGGAGAAGTCCAGCCTGAGCTCGTTTGGCTGGGCTTCTTCTATGGGTCACAGGAGTGCAATTCGTTTGGCACTCTTGTGGTCCGTTTTCAGCAGAGAGCGAGCTAAAGTCTACTCTCTAGTAACGTCATGGATATCAGTCCAGGCACCGCGTCATCACATCTCATCTTATCACATGCCTGACGAAGGAGTCCTGTGTGACTCCGAAACGTTGCACTCTCCTTGCGTTGTGATCATGCAATAAATAATCAGTTTTTACGCTACTTTGTGTCTATCCATGGTGTGCTGGCAAATATCTACTTTGTGACTTGAACTAGTATCCAGCTGGTTGTTGCTGCAGCACACAAACTTTGAGAGCTTATCCAGGAGCATGTGTGATGGGAATATGAAGTATCACGACAATAAAGTTTTTATCCGCCAAGTGCCTGGACAGATACCTGTCTCAATCTCTCAGCGAGCCGCTAAAAGCCTGAAACGACCGCTCCGCCCCCTCCACAGCTCAGCGCTCCAGTGGGGGAGCAGAGAGGAGAGATGCTGATTGACAGTCAGCAGCTCTCTGCTCGGGGAGTTGAGAGAACTGAGCCATCATCGATGTTCGATCGCTCGGTTCTCAGTGTAGAGATGCTGGGGGACAGATGCAGCATCGGACCACTGCTGCATCCACCTAGGTAAGTATGATTCTGGAAAAAACAAAAAACTAAACATACTTCTCTTTTAATTCAGAGGAAGAGAAAAAATCACTTAAAGGACAAAGTCAATATGGTATTATTAATGCTAGAATATTATTATGGACTACTTAGTCTATAAATTTGCTGCATGATTATACAAGGGACATAAGACAAAATACAAAGCAATACATAATTCCTACTCTAACCCCATCCATGCTCATTCTCTTCTTTAGTTGCATAAGTCCATAACATTGCACTACCCATGTATTAGTTACAAGTATGTGCGTAGATTGTTCAAACAAAAGCCTTTTTTTATCCATTTGTCAAACAACATCCTCGTAAAACGTGCATCATGGAAAAAAGGCTTGTGTTGCTGAAAGCTACAATAGAGATATGCTGAATAAATCAAGCATGCATCTCAGTCTAGTAGACAATGCAAACTTCTTTTGGGTGTTCACTAGTTATAGAAGTGTACAGCTTTTATCATCTCTTTGCTTTAGGAATTTGCAAAGTGCTTGCATTATATTGTCGTATACCAGAGGAAGTGAAACAATGTGCAACCTCTGGTCGGGCGAAAATGAAAGCCCAGTAACTTTTGTTTCTTGCAAAAAGTAAAGTGAGACTGACCTGACCTTTCTTTTAATAAGAATTCTGCGTAGAGAAAAAAGTGAAGTCTTTACTAACCTTTTCACAGTATTTTGTGCTTTTTACAAGTGATATGCTAGACACCCCCATGTGGGTTTCCCCTCCATGGTTGGGCAATCCTGTACCACTCATACCATAAACCCTGGTGTGAAATGTTTCCATTTACAAGCATGTGAAATGTTTCAGTTTACAGTACAGTCATTTTTTAATTACTGGAATAGGTAATATTTAAAGCCAAAAATGTATTATATTGCAGCTCATTAATTATTGGAAGTGTGGTGGCTGCATTCGTTTTCTTTTCTTTGCCTTTCTTTGGCTTTTTTCCCCTCTGTTTTCAGTAACACACCTCCTGTATTGAAATGGAAAAAATTTTAAAAATTGCGCCAAACTCCTGGAAGGATAGCATGAAGCAGCCAACACAACAACCTGACTGTTGTAAGTATGTGAAAGTGAAAAAAGTGTGGCGCTAAAGGAATAAGTGACAGTGGTTATTAGGGGTGAAAGTACATAACCCTAAGGTGCGTATCTAAATGATGATACTATGCAATGTGTAGAAGGACGATCAAGTCGCTTCATATAACGCTATAAAACCACAAAATATGAAAAAAATAAATATAACTTGAGTAAACACGTGTATAAACACATATAAATAGTGAAAAAAACGTGTATAAATAAATATATCAGTTTTTGGGGCAGAGTGACCCAACCCAAAGCAGCGATTTCCAAAATTGTATCACAATAAATAATTAGAAAATAGCAACAATATACTAAACTAAAAAATGGCCTGCTCCTTTAAACAAGGCCTACATGCAAAAAAACGTAAAAGGAAATGAGTCCATAAAAAATTAAGTCCGAACAGTGTGAAAATTAGATGACCATCATTGAGCAATGGGGTGATTAAATGTCCATCATTATACATTAGAGTGGTCCCTGGTGGTTCCCCGGCAGCCTGGGTAAACACAATCCACATACACACTCGATGGAGACCATTAGGGGAGTTCTTGCATATAAACAAATTCCTATCTTGGTATGGAAACTTTTACCAAAACAAATGTGAGTATCAAATGCCCTTACCAGACGAGGTGGACTCACAGGCCCTTGGCGGTGAGTCAGACAAGCGCGTACCGTCAAGCGGTGAAGTATGGTAGACCATATGTGGATCCAAGACATAATCTCCTCAGAAGTCACCGGATGGCGTATCTCTGGAAGCAGATATCTTCAGGGTTTGGCCTCAAACATCAGTTTGGAGGGATAGTTTCCTCAGCGACCACCCATATGAATGGGCGAAGGTAAAAAAGAAAGAAAAAACTTCCACATGGTGTAAATCCTTATTAAAAATATAGTAGCATTTTATTGGCAACAAAAGAGATGTAAACCAAACGAGTGTACAGATATGGACAGTAAAAACTCGGCTCACACAGGTACACAAAATGGAGAAAATTATAAAAAATTAGTAAAAAATTAGCGCAGTAGGTGATGGGGTAAAAAACACAGAGACCCGACGCGTTTCGTCCTCAAGGACTTCTGCTGGGGTAGAAGCACAGGAGGCACAGCAGAGAGCGGCAGCGGGTGGAGTGTTAAATGTTTTAGCAGGTTTAAATACAATAGGAATTCAAAGAAAAACTCCAGATAATACTTTAGAATCAGCTACATCAAACTTTTTTCTTTCTTTTGGGATAAAAGTTTTACATGAATAAATAAAAACTGATCATTTTAATCACCCCTGCCAGTGTTAAGTGGTTTGTCTCATCCACGTAAACTGATACATTCTGCTGGAGATCTTGTGCTTCTGAAAAACAACAGACTTAGTGGCTGGTTCACCAGATAAAAATAGAGGAAAGAAAACCTAAAAAAAAAGAATGCAGCCATCACAAATAAGAATTGGTAAGCTGCAAAATAATAAATGTTTGCTTTTGGGTTTAATACCAATTTAATCTCTCCTGTCTCAGATTTAAAAAAAAGATATTTTTTTATATATTTTTAAGTGAACCTGTACTTTGCCCATAGCATAGTATGGGGTCCACTTCTTAGTAGAGAAAATTAGAGAAAATTAGATGCCAGTGGTCACCAATATTTTAGCCCCCCCCCCCCCCCCCATTGCCAGACTCTCCAAGAGTACTTCTGGGTTTGTGTAACATGCAACGTTTGAACCTGACCTCTGCAACAACAATGGATTATGGTGTCAGCTACCTGATGCTGTTCCTACCACTGTTTTTTTTTTTTAATAATTAAGTGACTGTTAAAGATTCTTTGCATTGCCTGCATAACAGATCACTAACTATTCTATTCTGAGTTTATTCTCCCTTGCAGTGGCGGCTGGTGGCAAACAGTGCACCCACATACAGCCCTCTGTCCTCTGTCTTTTTGGTGGGTTTTGCTCTGGGTTTCGCCCACTTGTCCTGTTGCATAGAAATTGGTACGGTATATCTGTCCGGAGCGTTATTGTCCCCCAGAGACAGTGGCGGCCAGTGCTAAAAATTTTTTGGGGGAGCGCAAACAAACTAAAAAATTCTGAAAAAAACGCCATCAATTGCAGCCTCACTGTACCATCAATCGCAGCCACTGTGCCATCAAACGCAACCACTGTGCTCATAAATTGCCGCCACTGTGCCATCAAACGCAGCCACTGTGCCCATCAAACACAGCCACTGTGCCCATCAAATGCAGCCACTGTGCCCATCAATTGCTGCCATTATACCATCAAACGCAGCCACTGTGCCATCAAATGCAGCCACTGTGCCCATCAATTGCCGCCACTGTACCTTCAAACACAGCCACTGTGCCATCAAACGCAGCCACTGTGCCCATCAATTGCCGCCACTGTGCCATCAAATGCTACCACTGTGCCCATCAAACGCAGCCACTGTGCCCATCAAATGCAGCCACTGTGCCATATCAAATGCTCCCATTGTGCCATCAAATGCTGCCACTGTGCCATCAAATGCTGCCACTGTGCCCCATCAAATACAGCTACTGTGCCCATCTTATGCAGCCACTGTGCCTATCTTATGTAGCCACTGTGCCCCATCAAATGCAGCCACTGTGCAGCATCGAATGCAGCCACTGTACCCATCATATGCAGCCTCACTGTGCCCCATCATATGCAGCCTCACTGTGCCCCATCAAATGCAGCCTCACTGTGCCCCATCATATGCACCCTCACTGTGCCCCATCAAATGCAGCCTCACTGTGCCCCATCATATGCAGCCTCACTGTGCCCCATCATATGCAGCCTCACTGTGCCCCATCATATGCAACCTCACTGTGCCCCATCATATACTTACCTTACAGGCTGCTCCGCTCGGGCCATGCGTTCCACGGAGCTGTCTGTGTACTTCTGGTTCACCACTAGCATATGGAAACCTGTAGTGACTAGTTAACTAGAAGAACAAAGCTCCTGCCCGTAGGAATGCGCTGCAAAGCAGGTCAAAAGCCTGAAAATTAAGCGCCTTGTCTGCAATCTCGTGCTTGCATTGACGTGGTGTTTCCCATAGTGCACTGTGTCCGGCGCCCGAACACAGTGCACTTAAAGAACATTTTTCTCAAATTTTTTTTTTTAAAGGGGCCTTTTTAAAAAAAAAAATGTTATATTTTCTTATTTTTTGTGACTGTTAGGAGGGGGGGCGGCACCCATGCGCCCCCTATGGGCAGGCCCCCACTGCCCAGAGATAGTTGGGGAAGAAAGAATCTTGGATAGTTCAATAGAGTGCCAGCGCATCCATGGGTTGCCAGACCCCATACTGGATGGAGATGGATGATGAGACCCATAGGAGCAGGAGAATGTTGCTCACTATGGCCCACATGTAGAGACTGTTAACTTGGGGTTCGTCCTGAAGATACCAGTACTGGAGAGTACTCGAAGAGCCTCTGAAGGACTATGATTACTGGACTACACTTTTGCAAGTATGCTGGGGCAGCACACAAGCCTTTAGTTATAGTTAGGAAATTAGGAAAGTATCATGTATTTTCTGTTAGACTGTGCATTGTCTATTTTTGCACCTTTTCTAATTAAAGTATTAAACTGTTGTCCTTGCCCGGTCTGAAGGTACCAAAGAGGTGTATAGCAAGAAACTCGCACACACCTAGTTTATCAAATGGGTCTTAAAACATTGCGGTATGAAGGTATTCATGTGAAATGAAGTAATGTAAAGACATAAGTAGTTGCCAAGAGTGATGGAAGCGTAACAAGCAGCGCGTCAGTTGTGTGTACCTGGTATAGGTGGAATGGCCTCTAGCAGTGAAGGAGATGTTGTCGGCACTCCTTCCACCAGCAGTCTGTCTCCCATAGCAACAGGAGTGGATTGAACAGCAGTGGTTCCCCATCCTGTACAAAGGTATGGAAGTTCAAAAGTTAAGTTGAGTACACATGTGGAGCTTGAGCAGAGTGCATGGCAGGGCCTACTCTGTTATTCTGGAGTAGTAGTGGAAAACGCTGGACAGGTTGATGTGGACATTGGCTCAGCATGTCCCTACTAAATGCAGATTACAGAGTAGTTGTACATTGACACAATGGGAACGGAAAGTTAAAGCGGAGCTCCACACAAAATGGGAAGCTCCACTTATTTGCCTCCTCCCCCCCCTCTGCTGCCACATTCGGCACCTTTCGGGGTGGGGGAGAGCGGGTACCTGGTTACGACAGGTATCTGCTCCTACTTCCTGGTGACTTAGCTTCGGCAAAGTCATCCAGAAGTTCGGCCCCCCTCCTTATTCTTCCACCACCGGGCCATTCACAAAGCACAGTGCGCAGTAGGGAACCAACTGTGAAGCCTCAAGGGTTCAATGACGGTTTTCATTACCCAAAATGGCGGTGGCAGCACCCGAAACAATTGAAAAATCAACTCGGGTGAAGACACCGCTGGATTAGTTGTCAGGTAAGTGTCCTAATATTAAAAGTCAGCCAC
Organism: Lithobates clamitans; assembly: GCA_037952925.1. Taxonomy (NCBI): domain Eukaryota; kingdom Metazoa; phylum Chordata; class Amphibia; order Anura; family Ranidae; genus Lithobates; species Lithobates clamitans. Next base: position 3,217,569 of record JBBGZY010000842.1, on the reverse strand, counting down.
TACAGTATTTGTAGCGGCTGATATTTAATATTTTCTGACAGAGGGCCTTGAGCTCCTCTTTAACTGGAGAATAGTTAAAGTGTCAGTGTACATGGTGTACGTTCATTTCTAAGAGTGGAGGCCTGCTTTAAGGTTGAGTATTCCCCCACAGCACTCTCAGCCTTGTCCCAGGGCACTGATGAAAACAGTATAGAAGTAATGTCTGTGTTAAGTGGTTTGTCTCATCCATGTAAACCAGGGATCTTCAAACTACTCTTAGCTTGTAAGCTCTAAGGGGCAGGGCCCTCTGATTCCTACTGTATTAAAGTGTATTGCATTTGTACTGTCTACCCTCAAGTTGTAAAGCGCTACATAAACTGTTGGCGCTATATAAATCCTGTATAATAATAATAATATTTAATAATATGACCCTCCAGCTGTTGCAGAACTACACGTCCCATGAGGCATTGTAAAATTCACAGACAAGACTAGGCATGATGGGAATTGTAGTTCCTGAAAAACTGGAGGGCCATAGTTTGAAGACCCCTGATATAAACGGATACATTCTGCTGGAGAGTTTGAGATTGTGAATAACAACAGACTTACTGGCTGGATCACTAGGTGATACTAGAAGAAAGCCTACAAAAGGAAACTAACACAGCCATCACATCCAAGAATTGGTAAGCTGAAATATAATAAATGTTTGCTTTTGGGTTTAATACTACTTTAAGTTTTGCAAGGAAAGGTGGTGCAAGCTTGTTATTAAAGAAAGCTTATTAGAGAAAGAGTAGTTTTGTACAAAATGTAATGATCATCATCATGACAATAAATAAATGCATAAATTGAATAAAATATATAAGGTAAATATTAAATAAAACGTTTTGCATTAATTTTATGTGCCAGCAGGTGAAAAATATTAGACTGTAGCAAATGACAGATATTTCCATGAGCTATTCGGATTTACTGTATGTTCCATTCCATTTGTGTGTAAAACACTGGTAGATATCACAGTTAGTTTACTACGAATTTCCTGTCTGATCTTACATCAAGGACGGTAAAAGACTCACTGCAGACACGTATATCATACACAGGAAGCTGTGAGAGGAAGTATTCTAAACCACTGATCCTCTTGATTCTGCAGTACAGGGAGCTTGAAGCCTGCTAATAATGGAATATTCCACCATACGTACTCTGTTTTGTTTGTTTAAATATGCTTTTATCTATTAATAACATATTTTTTTCCTCTTTGCCGAATTTCCCTCTGCATACTGAGCTGATAAGTTGCATTGTTTTTTCCTCTCTATCCCATCAGTCAAGGACTGTGGGGTAGATTTACTAAAATTCGAGCACTCTGAATATGGTGCAGTTGTGCATGGTAGCCAATCAGCTTCTAACTTCAGCTTGTTCAGTTAAAGGGGTTGTATACCCCACTTTCACATTTTTACCTACAGGTAGGCCTATAATAAGGCTTACCTGTAGGCAAAATGAATATCTCCTAAACCAGTACAGTTTAGGAGATATTCACCTTGCATGCAGCCACTGACGTCAGCGGCGCATGTACTCTGAAGGTCCGACAGATGCTCCCAGAAAATCAGAGCTCCTTGCTGGAAAGAGGACTCCCACGTGCATGAAGGGAGTGCCATTCACAGCGCTGGAGCTGCGAACCCGGAAAAAACGCAGAGGGAACATGTCAGCCCCCTCAGTGGTGACTGGGATTTGATGCCGGCGCTTTGTTCTAAGGTAAGTATTTCATAATGAGCTAGTATGCGGTATTATGCCTTTGCCTTACAGTTTTTTTTTTTTGTTTTTTTTTGCGGGCATACAACCGCTTTAAGCTTTGACAATTTTGCATGCTCCAGTTTTAGTAAATCAACCCCTGTGGCGGCAAGCAGGACAATTATGAGGTTACATGACTGGAAATAATAATTACAGTGGAGTTATGGTCAAACTATAAAATCACATATCTTATATAAGCTGCCCATGCCACTAAGGCTAGCCATACACTGAGCAAATTTTTTTTTCTGCAACCACGGGTTGCAGGAAAGAAATTTGCTAGATTCCCCCATCAAACCAGACAGTGTTGATGCGGGAATCCCTCCTGCCGGGCCACTGTCTTCTCCAGGCAGAGGGCAGGGGAAGCCGTCCCCGCCGGGAGAAGACAGTGATTATTACTAGGGTTTTCCCGATACCAATACTAGTATCGGTATCGGCACGATACCAAGCATTTGCCCAAATGCTCCCGATACGTCACCCGATACCTGGACAGTCAGCGGTGATCGGTGATTGGGGGAGTTACAAGCTTCTCCCCCCCCTTTCAGCTGCTTTAGTGAAATCTATACAGCGGTGATCTGTGCTTGTATCTCCCCACACACGATCACCGCTGACTGTCACCGCATCCTCCTCCATGCCCCTTCCGTTCTGCTGTCACACTCCTTTCTTTCTCTGTGTCCCCCTCCGTTCTGCTGTCCCCCTCTTTTTTCCTCCGTGTCCTCCTCCGTTCTGCTGCTGTCCCCCTTCTTTCTGTTGTCCCCCTCCTTTCTTCCTCCGTGTCCCCCTCCGTTCTGCTGCTGTCCCCCTTCTTTCTGTTGTCCCTCTCCTTTCTTCCTCCATGTCCTCCTCCATTCTGCTGCTGTCCCCCTTCTTAAAAATTGTAAAGAAATTGTAAAAAAAAACCCCAAAAAAACACTGTCACGTGACATTAAAAAAAAGTATCGGTAATCAGTATCGGTGAGTACTTGAAAAAAAGTATCGGTACTTGTACTCGGTCTTAAAAAAGTGGTATCGGGACAACCCTAATTATTACTAGCGGCTATAGTAGCCGCTTGCAATAATCGTAAGCAAATCCATCAGGCTGGTTGTACCCAAGTTGATTGTTCGATTTGAACCCTGTATGGCCAGCCTGGGACTGGGCTCTCTGTTTATCTGAGTACACATTTTGTAAATAACTGTTGATAGAACCTGTGCTGCTGTTGCAGCTGCATAAATGCTGGCACCATTGATAGTCATACTTGGTGTACCCATAGACTTTTTGATTGATACTATATTATTCTATCTGCTGTAGCTTAGGGAATGTATGTAAAACCCGGTCTCACCCTCCAACCACCTCCAGCATTGCCTGGCAGGATTCAGGACAAATCCAACATTGCAGCTACATTTACCAATAAATATAAGGTTGATTACAATTCTTTTAATACTTTTGACACACTTTCTTGCCTTAAAACGCTATTTTAGCACTCTTAAAGGAAAAAAAAAGTGAGGCCTTAGATGAACTTTAACGTGACTAACCATCATTATTATTATATTTATCACGTATTTATAAAATGGGAACATGTTATGCAGTTCCATACAATATATAATAAAATGGGTGTGATTTACAGACTCCAGAGAAAAACAAGTACAGAAACATAACACAGAAGTACCCTGCTTGCAACAGATTAGGTATGTGCACATACAAAGTAAGTAGCAAATTGCGACTCCCCTGGAAAATATTGCATTCAGAATTCACCTCTCTCCTCTTGGAATGGGATAAATCAGTATTTAATTCACTTATTGATTACAGATGTCAGCTGTTCTGGGGCTTCAGTTCTCTACCCAGCAGAGTCTATGTTTAACTATTTTGGATCCCCAAAATTGACTGTGGGGTCCCTCTGGTCCCCCTATCTATAGGCTGCTCACTCAAGCAGATAGACATTAGCACTTAGTTTGGGCCTTTTTTTAGTGGTGTATTGGGTTGCACAGCTTTCAATAGGAAATGGGAGCCTAGGTGGTTAGACCGTATGCTACTATTCATGTATCTTGCAACACCCAAACTCAGTAAAAATCTAAACACCTGTGTTCTGTGGATGTCTCAAAGTGCCCTGAACATCTCTGTGATGGGACAGTAGAACGCCCTTTGAGGCTATACCTGACTAAATTAAATGGTAGCTCAAGCTCAATAATGAAGACTTGGGCTTTATTTTTCAACTTTTGTGCTAAATATAATTTTTTTCCTATAGTACCATGGTCACTATACCCATGTGGTCGAAAAATGAAAATCAATGAACCAATCTTGTGTTTTTTTGCAAGTATAAAATATAAATTAGTCTAAACAGGTAAAAAGGAGAAATATATGGTGTAAAGTGTTGTCTTCTTGACCACAACTATCACCTGCATTTCTGGCTAAATGAGCAAAAATTCCCACAGATACACTCCAAAATCTTAAGTAAAGTCTTCCTAGAAATGTGGAAGTCTATATTGATGCCAGTGGTTTTAGAATGAGGTATCCATCAAGCTTATAACCGTGTGATGCTCAGGTGTCTACAAACATTTGACCATATAGTGTAAGGGTCTGCCTAAAAATGACAAATCGATATGTGATCCCAAGGTCCGAGCATAATAATGCCCATGAAAAACAAGAAAAAAACAGAAAAGCGCCTCTGAGTGCAAGGTTTAATGTTACAGTAATTTGTTATCCAACACTTGCATAAAAGTAAGGAATGACAGGCTCATGAAAGGTGAGATCTCCCAGGTTGGTCTCCAACGTCTCTAGCGTGTCCTGTGTGAGCGGAATGTCCAGCTGCGGTAACCGCAATGACCCTGGAGGAAGCCGGCTGATCCTCTCAATGGCTGGAGGAGATGGAAGTATTCGGCTCTGTGAGCGAGCCAGTGAGTGTGTGACATCACCGGGGTTTGGGAGAAACACAACGTGTTTCAGAGCATGCGCGAGACTTACACAGAGCATGCACGCTCCTTTCTCATGTGTCAAACTTGAGACGTCACACGCTCACTGGAGACCAACCCGGGAGATCTCACCTTCCTGTCATCCCTAATGCCCTGTACACACAACCGGTTTTCCTGTCGGAATAAACTCTGAAGGTTTTTCCGACGGAGTTCTGACGGAATTCCGCTCAAGCTGTCTTGCATACACACGGTCACACCAAATTCCATTCGTCCAGAACGCGGTGACGTACAACACGTAGGACGGGACTAGAAAGCGGAAGTTCAATAGCCAGTAGCCAATAGCTTCCGTCTCGTACTTGCTTCAGAGCATGCGTAGTTTTTGGTACGTCGGAACAGCATACAGACGAGCGGTTTTCCCGATAGGAATTGGTTCCGTCGGAAAAATTTAGAACATGTTCTCTTTCTAGGTCCGTCAGAATTTTCGCTGTGTAAAGTCCGATGAAAAGCTCCCATCAGACTTTTTCTGTCAGACATTCCGCTCGTGTGTACATGGCATTTCTTTTATGTAAGTGTTGGATAACATATTACTGAAACATTAAACCTTGCACTCAGAGGTGCTTTTCTGTTTTTTTCTTGTGTTGTCTACCAGAGCTGGTTTCGCTCACGTGAAAAGTTCCCTTAGTGCTGGTCCTATCCCCGAGATGTCATAACATCCACTTTTAAGGAAATATTGTTTCAATGTACCTGGACATTTTTTAAAAAAATCTCTACTTGGACTTGTCCTATATTTACCTATTGCTCCTATTTTAGTTGTGCTTTCCCACCTGTATCCTGAGCGCTAGCATTTGTATATTTTATATTGATGTAAAAAAGGAGACCCAAATTGGGTAAAAGCTGCGCTTAGATTAATAAAAGGAAAAAGAAAAAAGCTGCCAGCACCCTGAAAAAATCCTGTATCTGACTTCCAAAAGTATAATAAACAATAAAGTGCAGCGCTAATATGTGAAAAAATACAATTGAGTTCCACCAAGTGACATATAAAACAATTAGTGACAAAACATATTGCAAATACAAGTACAAAGCAAAACTAAAATCACAAGTGTATGTGAAAAAATCCAAAAGTTCTTGGTAAGTCCACAAATAAATATAAAGAACACCCGTCCAAGAGAGGTAGTGATGAAAGGTGCCTAGATATGATCCACCAAAACGTGTATGAGTAGAGTCTGCTTACCAGACGGCGATGACTGCTATGATGGCAGTCTCGCCCAGCATAGGGATTATGGTCTCCCAAAACCCAAGGTGCAATGCGGGATCGGTGGTTCTAATACTCCATTCAGTCCCTTTTTAGTGAATCCTGAGGTCCAAAAGGCTGCTGCACAGGCTTTCTGTTATACAGGTCCAGATCTTGAGTGTCAGGATGGCTTCAGCTACGCCTAGCTGAGGCTGGAACTGGTATGAGATTTTAGCTGCTCCTACTCTCATCCACTGGCTCTCTCCTGTCCTTCCTTCTGCCCAGGAGCAAAGCCCCCCAGCACAGGGATCCCCTCCAGGCAACAGGACCCTGGACTCTGCTCTCTCACTGCCAGGCTCCTGAAAATTTATGGCCTATTTCCCCACCTTCAAGGCCCAGAAGGTGGGGAAATAGGCCATAAATTTTCAGGAGCCTGGCAGTGAGAGAGCAGAGTCCAGGGTCCTGTTGCCTGGAGGGGATTCCTGTGCTGGGGGGCTTTGCTCCTGGGCAGAAGGAAGGACAGGAGAGAGCCAGTGGATGAGAGTAGGAGCAGCTAAAATCTCATACCAGTTCCAGCCTCAGCTAGGCGTAGCTGAAGCCATCCTGACACTCAAGATCTGGACCTGTATAACAGAAAGCCTGTGCAGCAGCCTTTTGGACCTCAGGATTCACTAAAAAGGGACTGAATGGAGTATTAGAACCACCGATCCCGCATTGCACCTTGGGTTTTGGGAGACCATAATCCCTATGCTGGGCGAGACTGCCATCATAGCAGTCATCGCCGTCTGGTAAGCAGACTCTACTCATACACGTTTTGGTGGATCATATCTAGGCACCTTTCATCACTACCTCTCTTGGACGGGTGTTCTTTATATTTATTTGTGGACTTACCAAGAACTTTTGGATTTTTTCACATACACTTGTGATTTTAGTTTTGCTTTGTACTTGTATTTGCAATATGTTTTGTCACTAATTGTTTTATATGTCACTTGGTGGAACTCAATTGTATTTTTTCACATATTAGCGCTGCACTTTATTGTTTATTATTTTATATTGATGTCCATGGTTTTGGAATGAGATATCCATCAAGCTCATAACAGCGTGTTGGTCAGGTGTCTACAAACATTTGGCCATATAGTGTAAGGGTCTGCTTTAATATAATTTATTGATTGATACAGTAATCCCAAGGTTTGAGCAAAGGGTTTATGTAAAGAGAAGTGCTGAATGTTTCTTATTAAGCAGCTTAAATAAATGTGTTCTGTGCAAAAATTCACAGGACCTTATATTCCTCTTCTACATATTTCTCATTAAATGCTGACATTACTTTCTAAAGGTGTGTGAGGTTTTTTAAACTGAAAAGTCAAATTATCACCTCCTCTAAATCTCTGACTCTGCCTAATTAGCGTACCTTTGCCCAGGGAAGTTCTTCCTTTAGCTGCTAAGAGAATTCTGAGAATTCTGCAGAGTGTAAGCTTATCACATTGCCTATACAGCGTTCCAAGAAAAGGTGGGGGGGGGGGGGGGGCGGGGGGGGGGTGGACAAAAGATGTCTTTACAAGCTTATTAGTGATATGTTCCTTTTGTGAAGTGCCAATGCTGGTAAACATGGTACACTTCCCATTGGCACATATGCCTTTTAGTACTGGAAAAAGCATTAGATCACTGATACAAAATAATGAGCAATACCATTTATAGGAAAATAACTTGAGAGTCCATTGTGAATGACTCTTGACAGTTTACGAAGATAAGGTTTAGAGCTCTTAATTACAAAGTCCAAGAGATTTCTGAGTATTGTTTATACCCGTTCAACTTCAGGACATTGCAGCGTTCCCTCAGTTGTTATGGTTTTTTTCTGTGAAGTAACTGTTTGTCTATTTTGCTATATTGACCTGAAAAACTTGCATCATTCAAAAAGAAACTTAAGTAAGCAATTTAAGGTGTCAATTTTTTTAATTTTTTGATTAACATTTTTTACCAAACTGTTGATTATGATAATGCATTGTGATTGTCCACTTATCAGATTTACTACTAAAAGTCTGTTCTTCTGACTCGGAGCCAGGAATTAATTAGTGCTGCCCTTTCCTCTTTGCCCCCACTCCTGTATTGAAAAAAGGTAGGGAATAGATACACAAAGTACATTTTTCTAACTCGTCTCACCATCTCCTGTAATTGGAGCATGCCAAGAAAGATGGTGTTCTCCACAGCCCACACATAGTGCTGACAAGTCGACAAAGGAGATATTTTCTTTTAATATTCATCCCCATTAGGGGAGTCAATATATTTGCTTGCACCTTGGTGAAAAAAGACCTCTTTACTGATATTTACGTCACTCCGACTGAGACTCCAGAGAATAATGGTTAGCGAATTCCAACTGATATTGTCAGCTTGCCATAGAATGATTCAGTTTAACAGTGATGGTTATGGCATCTAAACGTTACAAATTTAAAGTGACTTTGTCACTTGTAGGTGTCTGCACGTATTTGAGGAAGCTTTTATTGCATGTCTACATCTTAAAGCTGTGCCATTCTGACCAAACAAAACTCTGGATTTTCTTGGTAGTGACAGAGCTTGTCTTGTCCCTTCCCGCCTCCTAAACATTCTTACTGGCCAGTGAGGCAACCCATCTTAGCCATGAGAAATATGTGTTAGTGTGGGTGGGTGTGGCAGTAATATCACACACTCAGCCCAGATGCAAATAATGGAACTTGTATTATAGTCAACAGCATGTAGCGGAGCAGATCTCAGCCAAGCTGACTGCATCTGTATTGAGGGGTGGAATGCAGCCTGGCTGGTCCGGGCCCAAGTGGGAAGGTTTCCAAGAAGAGTGGCGGGTTCCTAAGTTTTCCCTACTAGTCTGGAACCTTTTCCTACCGCTATTACTGTTGCTGCCAGGTGGGTGGCCTGTTCCTACACTACCCACATGCTAAATGAGCACCAAATCCAGGAGCCAGGGTAGGGTGCCCACGTGTCCCGGATTGCCCGGGACATTCCCGCAATCGGCAGGTCTGTCCCGGGTCCCGGGCACCTTCATTCCGGGACAATACAGTGTCCCAGAATGGAATTGACAGAGCGAGCAAACCCCGCTATAGCGCTGGTGCTAGCTCTTTCTCCAGCTCCACCTGATACTCTGCTCACTGGTTGCTATAGCCGCCTGGCGGCTAGCAACCAGTGACCTCACAGGGCGACCCTGCCGAGCATGCAAAGCGGAGGAGAAGTTAACTTTCTCCTCCTCCGTGCCGAACGCTCTCCACAATGCCCGTCGAGGCTGACAGCGGGGGCAGCCCCAAAGACACGAATCAGCTGTTACCACCTCCGCAGCTCTGCTGGATGTCTCCCTGCCCTGTACCGCAGAGCAGACCGAAGCCGCCTCCCCCTCCTCGGCTACAAGTACATGGAGAGGGAAGAGGGACACCGCTATACATTCCTGGCGCTGATCTGAGGTCTGTTCTAAACTTATATTATGTTTATGTAGATAGACAGAAGAGGGACAGTGATCAGGAAAAGGGAAAAAAGTGCCCCACCCAGCACGTTTCTGACATCCACCTTTCCACTAGCACAAGTGTAAGAGGGGGTCTGTACTGTGGGGGGTTCTCTACTTAGTGGGGGGTCTGTACTGTACTACTGTGAGGGGGTCTGTACTGAGGGGGGGAAGTCTGTACTGAGGTGGGGAATATATACTTGATGGAGGGGGTCTTTACTGAGGGAGGGGGTCTATAGTTAGTGGGGGGGTCCATACTGAGGGAGGGGGCCTATAGTTAGTGGAGGAGGGTCCGTACTGAGGGAGGGGGCCTATACTTAGTGGAGAAGGGGGTCCGTACTAAGGGAGGGGGCCTATAATTAGTGGAGGGGGGTCCATACTGAGGGAGGGGGTCTATAGTTAGTGGAGGGGGATCCGTACTGAGGCATAGGGTCTATAGTTAGTGGGGGGGTCTGTACTGAGGCAGGGGGGTCTATACTTAGTGGAGAGTGGGGTCCGTACTGAGGGAGGGGGTCTATAGTTAGTGGGGGGCCCGTACAGAGGGAGGGGGCCTATACTTAGTGGAGAGGGGGGTCCGTACTGAGGGAGGGGGTCTGTACTGAAGGAGGGGGCCTATTGTTAGTGGGGGGGTCCATACTGAGGGAGGGGGCTTATACTTAGTGGAGAGGGGGCCAGACTGAGGGAGGGGGTCTACAGTTAGTAGAGGGGGGGTTTTACTGAGGGAGGGGGGTCTATACTGAAGGAAGGGGGTATGTACTTAGTGGAGAGGGGGTTCGTACTGAGGGAGGGGGTCTATAGTTAGTGGGGGGTCCATACTGAGGGAGGGGGTCTATAGTTAGTGGGGGGTCCGTACTAAGGGAGGTGGCCTATACTTAGTGGAGAGGGGGGTCCGTACTGAGGGAGGGGGCCTATAATTAGTGGAGGGGGGTCCATATTGAGGGAGGGGGTCTATAGTTAGTGGAGGGGGGTCCGTACTGAGGGAGGGGGTCTATAGTTAGTGGAGGGGTCTGTACTGAGGGAGGGGGCCTATACTCAGTGGAGAGGGGGGTCCGTACTGAGGGAGGGGGCCTATAGTTAGTGGGGGGGTTCTGTACTGAGGGAGGGGGCCTATACTTAGTGGAGAGGGGGCCAGACTGAGGGAGGGGGTCTACAGTTAGTAGAGGAGGGTCAGTACTGAGGGAGGGGGGTCTATACTGAGGGAAGGGGGTCTGTACTAAGGGAGGGGAGTGTATTATTACAATGTAACAATAGAAATACATTTCAAGCATGGTATTGGGATGATATAAGTGCTAAAACCAGCCATTCACCCGACAAATCACTCGCCGCCAAAATCCCACCAACCCCGAAACTACATTCAACACAACCCCCCCCCCCCGGTCCTTGGCAAAATTGTGCCTGAATGGCAGTTTGGAAATGTGGTCACCCTAAGCCAGGGTCTTAAGTAGACTCTATAAAAGAACAAAAAGGGGCGCCTCTAAGTGAAATATGTTTTAAAAGGATAGTTTAATGATAATATAATCAGCCAAGTGCCTACTCACATGACAGTTGTGAGAAACAAGCATGGGTTAATCTCAATATGGTGTGTGCAGTCACTCTGTTGTTCAGGGATGCATCCTCAGTGTGGTCCCAGTGTGCTGAGATGATCCTGGATGGAATGAGGGGATCCAGAGAGTGTTGCCAGCTGAACTGGGTTATGCTGAGCAGGGGCAAGCGTGTCTTGCGGTCTGCGATGGACCCTGCCGGTCTGTGTATAACTTGGTGGCGGCATGCATGGCAGCCTGGAACGCCCTCGTTGCAGTCTGGAACCGGAAGTGACGTCGGGGCGTGTCAGATGACGCGTTTCAAAGCTTCCACTCAGATCTAATTGGTCGTAGGGGCTGTCAGTCTTATATAGGCTCCCGGGACAGAGCACAGCAAAAATGTAATGCTAAATGCTTTTGGATGAGAGTCACTAGGTAACCAGCAGACACTAGATTACTGTCAGCCGAGTTATACACAGACCAGCAGGGTCCATTGCAGACCACAAGACACGCTCGCCCCTGCTCAGCATAACCCAGCTCGGCTGACAACACTCTCTGGATCCCCTCATTCCATCCAGGATCATCTCAGCACACTGGGACCACACTCAAGATGCATCCCCGTACAACAGAGTGACTGCACACCACATACTGAGATTAACCCATACTTGTTTCTCACAACTGTCATGTGAGTAGCCACTTGGCTGATTATATTATCATTAAACTATCCTTTTAAAACATATTGCACTTAGAGGCGCCCCTTTTTGTTCTTTTACTTGTCTTCCAGAGTCTGCTTTACTCCTAAGGGAGCTGCCATCTGTGCTATTGTTTTATCGTTTTATGGACATTTTGCTTTGTTTTATGACGGAACTTTGTTCTTATTAAGCTGATTTACTTTATTATAGATTACATTATATCTTGCAGATAGCCCTTTGTTTTCCTCTATGTAATGTTATTAGCCCCATAATGCAGTGCTTGTACCCGTCTTTGCGCCATTCCTTTCTTTTTATTTTCTTAAGTAGACTCTGCCTGATCCAAGATGGCCACCATGGTCACATGGGCTGTCAGCATCCAACCGAATCTCTGCCCCAGTGACCTAGGAAACCATAGAGGAACCAAGTTCCTCCTGACTTCCTCTCCCTCTGCACTGCTGCAGTGGTTGAGCACCACCTACAGTGGAGAAAACAGACTGTGCCTGCCTACATAGGTAAACACCGTCATTACTGTGTGAAGAATGTTGCTCGTTTCAAGCAGCATTTAGGCATAGAAGAGAAATTGAAGGCTGCTAGGGGTTGTACATGTAGGCATGTCTAGACTCATGCACTTTACACCTGCTAGCAGACTCTGATGCCTAAAATTCTAAACTCATTTAAACATGACAAAAGCACAAACCATGTTATACAGCTGCCATGTGATTTTTTGGTTTGGATAAAGTAGGGGAGGGTTAGAACCTATGTTGGGTTTCTATTGCTGCCTGTGTCCCCTTTGGGGGATTTCCACTCACTTCAGAAATGTGAATGTGAAGTTAGATTTTAGTAGACCAAGGGGAGGTCAGAATCCCTGACGGATTCCTATTGCAGCCTGTGCTTTCCTCTGGTTTCAAAGGAATAAAATGTCAACAGAAATCATCCTAGAGCCAAAACTAAAAGAAAAACCTGGCAAAAGATCTAATGCTTCATGACTTTAATGAAAATGAAAACATTTTGGCAGGAAATTGGCTTCAATTCACTTGATAATGGGTAACAACTACAACGATTTTACTTAAAGTACACCTGGGCTGTCCCCATGTAGACCAAAGCAATTGATTTGTTTCAATGACCCCCTTAGACCGAAGCATACGTTCACTATTCTTTTGCCTTCCCTGCTGCTCCTATCAGTCACTGGGAGTGAAGAAAACAGCTGGTACTTTTGGGTACGAACGAGCAGGTAACTTTCTCCTCATAATGTTGTTTGGTGATTGGCCCAATGCTGTCACAGCAGGGTGGCGGTGGCAGTGGGGAGGGGTGGGGGCGGGGGGTAATGTTATGACTGGAGCAACTCAGAGCTCACACAGTGATGTCTTTATTTGCTCCAATGGTTGAATGGCGGGGCAATAAAATGAAGACAAGGTAAGTAAGTGCAGCTGGGTATTAAAGCAAGCCTGAAGCTTTGCCCTTCTAGACAAACCACAGGTCTACTTACCCAAATATATTAAGGGGCTTTTGCTACATCTTGACAATTACAAGGACAATGGGTGTCATCAGAAGTAAGAAGGCAGTCTCAGGCTGATTTTCCTAAAGTTTACACTTCTAGGAATACACAGAACGGAATGGTAAAATCTATGCCTGAAATGCATAGGGTGGCACTGACCCAATGTCCCAGACACTTAAGTTACTTTTTTTAGCAACTTAACTCCAGGAGGTAGTGGACTATTAAAACTTTATGCATTGGCCATAACCCAATCTCTTTTAAACCACCAGGCAGGCCTGTCTTTAACGCAGGGCAAAAGGGGCCCTGGGCCCTGTCATTGTCGGGGGGCCCACCAAAGCAGCTGCCCCTTGACTCCACGCTGCCCGCAAATTGGGGTCCCATGATAACACCGCAGAGCGCAGAAATACAGTACATCGCTGTATTCCCTGGCCAGCCCCCACCCCATGCAGCCTGTATGCTCGGAGTTGAGATCAGAGTAGGAGCGCTGAGAGCCCCGCAACCAGACCACTTCGAGCCCTGCCCCCAGACCTTTGCGAATCCCGCCCCCAGACCTTTGCGAGCCCTGCCTTCGGACCCCTGAGGGCCACGCACCTTGACGTCTGAGGGCCCCGCACCTGGACCCCTGAAGGCCCCGCACCTGGACCCCTGAAGGCCCAGCACCTGGAACCCTGAAGGCCTGTCTCTGGTTATCTCCTGCACTTGAAACGCAGTCTCTGGTTATCTCCTGCACTTGAAACGCAGTCTCTGGTTATCTCCTGTATTAGATTTGCAGTCTCCAGTCATCTCCTGTATTAGATCCGCATTCTCTTGTTATCTCCTGCACTAGATCGGCATTCCCTGGTTATCTCCTGCACTAGATCCACAGTCTCTGGTCATCTCCTGCACTAGATTTACAGACTCTGGTTATCTCCTGCACTAGATTTGCAGTCTCTAAACATCTCCTGCACTAGATCTGCATTCTCTTGTTATCTCCTGCACTAGATCTGCATTCTCTTGTTATCTCCTGCACTAGATCTGCATTCTCTGGTTATCTCCTGCACTAGATCCGCAGTCTCTGGTTATCTACTGCACTAGATTTGCAGTCTCTGGTTATCTCCTGTATTAGATTTGCAGTCTCTGGTTATCTCCTGTACTAGATTTGCAGTCTCTGGTTATCTCCTGTATTAGATTTACAGTCTCTAGTTATCTCCTGTACTAGATCCGTAGTCTCTGGTTATCTCCTGTATTAGATTTGCAGTCTCTGTTTATCTCCTGTGCGAGATTTGCAGTCTCTGGTTATCTCCTGTATTAGATTTACAGTCTCTGGTTATCTCCTGTACTAGATTTGCAGTCTCTGGTTATCTCCTGTACTGGATTTCAAGTCTCTGGTTAGCTCCTGTACTATATTTGCAGTCCCTGGCTATCTCCTGTACTAGATTTGCAGTCTCTGGCTATCTCCTGTACTAGATCCGCAGTCTCTGGTTATCTCCTGCACCAGATCCCCATTCCCTGGTTATCTCCTGCACTAGATCCGCAGTCTCTGGTTATCTCCTGCACTAGATTTGCAGTCTCTGGTTAACTCCTGTATTAGATTTGCAGTCACTGGTTATCTCCTGTACTAGATTTGCAGTCTCTGGTTATCTCCTGTATAAGATTTGCAGTCTCTGGTTATCTCCTGTACTAGATCCGCAGTCTCTGGTTATCTCCTGTACTAGATTTTCAGTCTGTGGTTATCTCCTGTATAAGATTTGCAGTCTCTGGTTATCTCCTGTACTAGATCCGCAGTCTCTAGTTATCTCCTGTACTGGATTTCAAGTCTCTGGTTATCTCCTGTACTAGATTTGCAGTCTCTGGCTAATTCCTGTACTAGATTTGCAGTCTCTGGCTATCTCCTGTGCTAAATTTGCAGTCTCTGGTTATCTCCTGTACTAGATTTGCAGTCTCTGGCTAATTCCTGTACTAGATTTGCAGTCTCTGGCTATCTCCTGTACTAAATTTGCAGTCTCTGGTTATCTCCTGTACTAAATTTGCAGTCTCTGGCTATCTCCTGTACTAGATTTGCAGTCTCTGGTTATCTCCTGTACTAAATTTGCAGTCTCTGGTTATCTCCTGTACTAAATTTGCAGTCTCTGGTTATCTCCTGTAGTACGTCTCTCGGTGAGCAGTAATGATGTGCAGTAACCTCTAGCAATGAATGCGGAAGCAGAAATTATTTGTTGTAATCTTTAACAACCAATCAATGATCGGTAATAATATGCTGTATCCTCTGGCAACCAATTGCAATTGCTGCCTGATCTGCTGCAGTAAACTGATTTTGACTCTTACTGCTATTTGTTATATGTCTAAGAGCAGTTGGGGGGCCCAAGAAAATGTTTGCCCAGGGCCCAATCAATATTAAAGACGGCCTGCCACCAGGACGCATTTCACACTGCTGATCTTAGAGGTCTTTAGTAGGAAGACATCACATCTGCCACAGATGTCAAGCACTTCCCTGAAATGGTTCTGTGTACAATATATAGTCCAGTAGAAGGTACTTTCAAACTCACCTGCCTGCTTGGCACTTTAAAATCATCCCACTTAATCTCTTCTTCAACGGCAGTTCCAAACAGTTTGGGGTTGATTAAATCAAACTGGAGAGTGCAAAATCTGGTGCAGCTGTGCATGGCAACCAATCAGTTTCTAACTTCAGCTTGTTTAATTGAGCTTTGACAAAAAAAACAAGGAAGCTGATTGGTTTGTGTGCAGAGCCACACCAGATTTTGCACTCTCCAGTTTTAGTAAATCAACCCCTTTAAGTCTGGAGCCTTGGGAAAAGTAATGCTGCACACTCTAATCATTCGTTACACACCAGTGTTGGTCATGTGTCCCATGGCCAACCTGCATAGAGGTATCTAGCTTTACTTGCCTCTAACTAATGCGTAAAAAAAAACTTCATTCCAACCTTTCATATGCTCCTTTCATTAACGACTCAGCCAGTCTGCACAGAATGACCAATGCCTAATCTTGCACCCAGTCCACAGGCACATAATTTCGGGTTTTGACACCTTGCCTGTTTTCCTCACCATATGGAACCATCACACCCAATGTCATAAACAACAACACAGCAACGCTTCCAACATCCACTTGTGACCAAATCCCACATCTGAAAACATGGGTACCAATTGCTGACAGATTCTTGCATAATTGAAAAGCGGATGCAGACTCCAGTTCTTCTTCCAGACTTCATTAATGAAAAGATTGTTCAGCAATCAGATCATTCCACTGCATTGATATCTATATCCAACTGAAGAGTTCAAATTGGTATCATTAATATATGAAGATAAAGAACAGACTACACAGCACATAGAAATCTTTGCACATGAGGACATACTATAACAACTAAAAAATATAAAGCTGAAAGGACATTCCAAATCCATCCTGGTTATTATCATGCCTATCTCATTTGTTACCTGTGTGACAGACACTCTCTTGGGTCATGGCACTTTGCTGTGCTGCTGTTTTGCAGTTTTCAAACACGTGCTCAACCAGTGAATTTGGAACAGAATGTTTTATAGTCATTTGTATGACACATTTAATTCAAGCTGTGAGCACCTAATAAAGTTCAGGATTGTTTACATAGCTGGCTATGATGCATTACAGTAATAACTGTAATAATAAATGTAAGTAATAAAGTCAGTAGAACCATTAGAAATCCCAGATCATCTGGATTGCTACGCCCTTTAGTGATTATCAATTACTTGTCTTTAGGCAGTGCTAAGTCAGAGTTATTTTTGCCATCAAGAAATTATATCATCCCAACATACAGTACATTTACTTAACTGCAAGCTTTCTCTAACAATAAACATCTTTAACTTGCCCTCTTTTGGTATGTTAAATATACTAAAGTTTGGTTATTTCTTTTTGATAAGAGCAAAAACCCCTCAAAATGTAAATAGAAAAAATGGTGTATATTGCGCTGACACACAAAAGTATGTCCAGCAGCCAGCACAACGCTAGAACAAGTGTAAACAAAGATAATGTGAAAATAAAAATCTGTGCAATGCTTAAAAATGTGAACTGATACAAATTCATGTGTATAGAATCCAATGTATAGTGTGAAATGACCACGATAATAAAAATAAATAAATAAAACAGTGGAAAGTGATGTGATCACACTAAAAATATAAGTCCATATGCTATCCTATAGAGGTTAATAAACCATGAATAGAACAGTCCGTGAATAGACAGTGAAAAAAGACTCTGTAGCGGGAAACGGTATTCCACGTGCCGTCAGTGTTGAAATGGAAGCACCCCAATGAAACCACCACCAGTTGTGTGAATGCTTACCGGAGTGTAGGGACTCAAATCGGCGTATGCTCAATGAGTTAGCAGGGCTTGTGATGTAAACACCAGTGTATGGGACCTCTACATCTGTACTCCAGATTAGGGTTGAACATGGTCTATTTATTCAGGGGATAACTTAGAGAAGCAGTCCTCAGAAGCGGCCAACATATCAGACCAAGTCCTCTCATGTATTCAAAATGATATAACCAAAAAAGAAAATACTCCCCATAGTGTGAACCCGTAAAAACATAGAAAAATTATTAAAATTGGGAACACTCACATTTGGTAAGTAGATCAATCGCTTGAAATATATAGTTTAGGTTACGCAATGACAAAGACGAGCCCTACTGATGTCATTGCGTCACCTAAACGATATATTTCAAGGGCTTGAACTTCTCCGAGTTATCCCCTGAATAAATGGACCATCTTCAATCCTGGACAACTGGTCGCAGTCAGGAGGGCTGGTGAGTGAGGCACAGTCAGGAGGACTGGGGAGACATGGACTGGGAGCTTGCAGTCTGAGATGGGTACAGAACCAGAAGTGTGGACTGTGGTGGAAGGGGCAGCTGAGAGTGGCAGCTGCAGCCAGAAGGGCTGGCAGGGCCTGAAGAGGGCTAACTGGGATCAGTAGCCGCAGATAGGACAGCTAGCACAAGGACTTTTTCTATTTTCTTTTCCACACTATAGGGGCCCGTGGTCCCTGCCTGCAAAAAGTATTTGCTGAGGCCTGGCCGAGCCAGTGTCAAGCCTACTCATACAAATGTGCTAGCTGGTCCTGGAAACTAAGTGAGGTGGCAGAGAGTAACAGTGTGCAGCAATAGATGTGCTGGAGGAGTTAGGAGAGGTAACTTCAAGCAAGAGTGTGCAGGAGGAAGTTGAAGGATTATGTACATAGTTTGTCCCAAACCAATTGCTATTCTTTACTGGGCATTCCGTATTCTCCATCCCCATATACGTTATATACCTCAATAAAATAAAAACAACAAAGTTCAGGGACTGTTTCATGACTCAGAGTGCCTAAAGTGAATGCAGGGCTGGCAGGGTGACAGACAATCCAAAATTTCAGCAGACCCTATGAGGGTACTGCTACAGCTGCATGTGAAGTTACAGAACAATGTAGCCCTTTAACCACTTGCCTACACTGACAGTCACCTCTCTCTGCTCAGGGAACCCTGAGAACCGAGCGATCAGGGGTGTTTGATCGCTCGGTTTTCAGTGTTAGAGGTGCCGGGGGGACAGATGCAACATCGGACCAATGCTGCATCCACCTAGGTACATATGATTATTAAATAAAAAGAAGACCTACACTTCTATTTTAAATCAAAGGTCCCTGACCAGTTTGTTTACAAACAGTGAGTAGAAATAAGGACAAGCAACCTGGCCCATATGGACCAGTTTATTTAGCAGTTTGCCTAACTGCAAACAGGCTGGGCTCATTGTTTCCATAAAATATTTTTTTTTTGTAAAGTAAAGCTCCAGGAAAAAAAAAAGGATTTTTAAATACAGCTTAGCTGTAAAATCCTTTTCTTGAAGTACGGGACACAGAGCAGCATAATAATGACTAATTGGGTTATACGCTACCTTTAGGTGATTGGACACTGGCAACCAATAGTAAGACGGTTCCTCCCATATAACCCCTCCAATACAGGAAGTACCTCAGTTTTGTAGCAAGCAATGACGATCCCAGAAAAGAGGTGAGGGACCTCTGTGTCCCGTGATGTACTTCAAGAAAAGGATTTTACAGGTAAGCTGTATTTAAAAATCCATTTTTCTTTATCGTACATCACGGGACAAAGAGCAGCATAATAATGACTAATTGGGATGTCCTAAAGCAATGCACCTGAGGGGGGGGGGACACCATATCCCTAAGCCCAGCGGGCCAGAGACTTATAAAGCTGCCTGCAACACGCTGTGGCCAAAAATAGTCTCCTTCTGAGATCTAACATCCACCTGGTAAAACCTGGTGAACGTATGAACTGAAGACCAAACGGCTGCTTTGAAAACCTGAGCCATAGACACCTGTTGGCGTACTGCCCATGATGCACTAACCCCTCTAGTGGAGTGTGCCTTTAAATCCGAAGGTGGAACCTTGCGCCTTAATCCATACGCCTGGATAATAGTCTGGCGAATCCACCTGGATATAGTTGAACTTGTTGCCGGCTGTCCTCCTTTAGGACCTTCCGGCAGGACAAAAAGGCAGTCAGTTTTCCGAATAGAAGCCGACATCTTTAAATAAACTTTGATCGCCCTCACCACATCAAGCGAGTGAAGTGACCTTTCCTCCCTAGTTTTAGGGTTTGGAAAAAAAGGAAGGTAGAATGATGTCCTGATTCAAATGAAATTTGGAAACTACTTTAGGTAAAAAATCCGGACGAGGACGCATGACCACTCTGTTCTGATGAAGAATCAAAAAAGGTTCTTTGCAATAAAGGGATAATTCTGACACCCTCCTAGCCAAAGTTATAGCCACCAAAAAGACCAATTTCCTGTTTAATAGGACAAACAGGATATGCCCAATAGGTTCAAACGGTTGACACTGTAAAGCCGACAGGACCAAATTTAGATCCCAGGGACATAAAGGCGGCTTAACTGGCGGCCTTAGGTGCGTTAATCCCTTAACAAAGGTACGTACCAAAGAATGGGAGAATGGGATGCAATTGGTCTTTGGAAAAAAAACGACAAAGCCGAAATCTGTCCTTTAATTGTCCCTAAAGCCAGCTTCAAGTCTACTCCTGCTTGAAGAAAGACCAGAACTCTTCCAATCGTATACCTACGAGGGTTCCATTTCCTTTCCTCACACCAAGAAATGTATGACTTCCAGACTCTATAATAGATAGCTCTAGAAACTGACTTTCTAGCATTTATCAGAGTAGACAAAACTGAACCCATGACACCACGGTCCTTCAATATTCTGGTCTTAATAGCCATGCCATCAAATTTAGCAACTGTAAAGAAGGATGGAATATGGGTCCTTGAGACAACAGGTCTGGACGGCACGGAAGGACCAATGGGTCCCCCACTGCCAATTTTACAATCTCCGAGTACCAGGATCTCCGAGGCCACGCTGGGGCCAGTAGGATCACTGGCTTTCGTTCTTCCTGTATTCTGCGTAGTAAGTGCGGCAGAATTTGGATCGGAGGGAAAGCATATATCATAGAATACTGATCCCAAGGAACTACTAACGCGTCTATCCCAACAGCAAGCGGATCCTTGGTCCTGGATACAAACCTGTCCAGTTTGGCATTGAATCTGGATGCCAGCAGATCCACATCTGGGGTCCCCCAGTGTTGACAGATCTGTAGAAAAACTTTGGGATGCAGGGACCATTCCCCTGGCAACAATTTCTGGCGACTTAAGAAGTCTGCCTGCCAATTGTCCACCCCCGGTATAAATACTGCCGAGAGAAATGGCACATGCTTTTCTGCCCAAGTCAATATGTAGTTTACCTCTCTTTGGGCTGCCCGACTCCTGGTACCTCCCTCGTGGTTGATATATGCCACCACCGTGGAGTTGACGGACTGGACTCGAACAGGGAGATCCCGTAACCTGGACGTCCAGAAACGCAGAGCCAGACGAGCTGTCCGAATCTCCAATAGATTGATGGGCAAAGTCCTTTCTGCCTGGGACCATATTCCCTGGACAGACGCCTCCTCCAGGTCTGCTCCCCAACCCAGGCGACTGGCATCTGTAGTTACTACCCTTCAGACTGCTGGTGGAAAAGATTTCCCTTTTCTCAAATTGCTGGTTTTTAACCACCAAGAGAGACTCCATTGTACCTGTGGGGATAGAACCATAGGATGATCTAAGGTTCGAGCAGACCTGTCCCAGGCTCCCAGAATGCTGCTCTGGAACAACCTGGAGTGGAACTGTGCATATGGAATTGCATTGAAGGATGACACCATTTTGCCCAGCAAACTCATGCACAGCCGAATAGAAGGTCTTGGTTCTTTTTTCACCTTCTGGACGAGTTCCACTATGGAAGCGACTTTTAAGGGGGGTAAAAACACCCTTTCTTGGGCGGTGTCCAAGACCAGACCCAGATACACCAAGGTCTGGGTTGGGCAAAGGGATGACTTGTTCACATTTAGAATCCAACCCAGGCAAAATCCGCACTGTTTTTGGACACGTTTTGGATCAGGATGGTGCAAGAGCAATCCCTCAAGAGAAGATCGTCCAGATAACCTACCACAGAGATCTTCTGGGACCTTAGGAATGCCAATACTGGGGCCAGAATCTTTGTGAAAACCCTGGGGGTCGTGGCTAGACCGAATGGCAGTGCCAAAAAGTGAAAATGACGGCCCTCTACTGCGAAACGCAGAAACCTTTGATGTGGACCGAATATCGGTACATGAAGGTATGCGTCCTTGATATCTATGGACGCCAAATAATCTTCCTTTCTCAGAGATTTTATTACTGAACGAACCGACTCCATACGGAAGGATCAGACGTTTACAAAAAGGTTGGGAGCCTTGAGATCCAAAATGGGCCTTAGTTCCCCATTTGGTTTTGGCACAGTAAAAAGGTTTGAGTAAAACCCCCTGAATCTTTCTTCGTGCGGAACCTTGACGATTACCCCCTGCTTCAGCAGATGCTGCAAGGCAAGGAATAGGCATTTCTTTCTCTCTGGATCTGACGGGACCCTTGAGTACAGAAAACGGCTTGGAGGGATCTCCCGGAACTCTATTCTGTAACCCCGTGTTATAGTGGAAATAACCCATCTGTCTTGGACCAGATCTTCCCATGCATCCAGAAACAGCCGAAGCCTGCCCCCCACCCGTGAGAGCGGGGGCGTCCCTTCATAAGGTTGACTTGGAGTTGGACTTGGCTGGCTTTTGTTTCCAGGGCTTCCTCTGACCCTGAGGTTTTTTAAACCCTGACGGCTGAGGCCGTCGATACCGCTTGGGGGAAGAAGCACTAGGACCTGGAGCATTGGGAATCTTATAAGAGGGTTGCTTACCTCTCCTCTTAGTAGGGAGGAGAGCACTTTTTCCTCCAGAGATCTTTTGGATATATTTATCCAGATCTTCACCAAACAAGCGTTCTCCATGAAATGGAAAGGCTGCAAGTAGCCTCGTGCATGGCGTCTCAGCAGACCAGTTCTTTAGCCACAGAACCCTGCGCATATGTACGGACAGTAACGTAAAACGAGACATCTGTTGAATTGAGTCTTTCAATGCGTCCACTGCAAAACATAAGGCACGAGGAAGCTCCGACAATTCCTCGGAAGGTTCCTCCTGACAAGGCAGGTTTTTTATTAACCTTTTAACACGGTCCTTTAGGGATTGGCAAATCCCAATGGCTGCAACTGCTGGTTGAACTGCTGCACCAGCCACCGCAAAGGAGGCTTTAAACAAGGACTCTAGCTTTTTATCAGCCAGATCCTTAAATACCTGGGCATTATCCACTGGACAGGTTAAATTCTTATTCACTGAAGAAATGGCGGCATCCACCAAGGGTGTACCCCATCTCTTCCTGAACTTTTCCTCCATTGGATATAAAATAGAAAATCTTTTTGGAGGCAAGAATATCCTGTCAGGATGATCCCAGTCTGCGTAGATCACCTGCTCCAATAATGGATGCAAGGGAAATGCCTGGGAACCTTGCTGAGGTTGCAAAGATCTCAAAGTAGAGCAGGAGAGTCCAGACTCCTGAACCGGAGGTAACTTAAACCCAACTTGTACCATCTCAGTCAGAGATTGGATAAACAATTTCTGGGAATGGGAGGCTGAAATTGGTTTTTCCGAACCTGAGTCCTCAGCTGAGGATACATCAGCCTCTCCCTCTTCCCGGTCTTTCATGGCCACCTCTTCCAAATCCTCTGCCCACTCTGGATCCAAATCACCTGGACCCATTTAGCTATAAGAGTCCTGGTGCTCTAGTGATTCTCCAATTGGCCCAGGCTCAGGAGAGGGAGATCTATTACGTTTCTTTCCTCCCTGTGTTACAGCAGCAATCTTTCTTGCCTTCAAGGCCTGTTAATGCCGATGCCAAATCATCCTTAGTAACATAAGCCGAGGCAGGAATATTGGTGGTGGCCACGATGCCTGACAAATGCAATGGCTCAGCCAGGCCAGATGCCGCAGGTCTTTCAGGGGAGACTGAGGCTGCATCAGCATGGGGCTGGTCTCCTGTTTTCAAGGAAGGTCCTCTTACCCCTGTGCTTGCCCTGCTCCCTGTACCATGTTTTCTGGAAGACATTGCTTACATACATGGAAAAAAGTACTCCCCACAAGCTGAGACCAGTGTAAAACCTATTGCAACTGTGTCCAAAAACCTCCAGACTCACATGCCCAAGTATTGCTCTGCACATACCAGGAGCACCTGCTCCTTATAAAGCCTGCATTGGACTGATCGCATATGCACGCCGCACGGCGCCTTCGCCGTGCCCAGACGCACGCCGCGCACCCACGATGCGCACCCCTACGGCGCGCACACACACTACGGTGGCGCGCACGCGCGCCATAAAAGCCACCATCCCAAGCAGCAGGGCCTGTTTATCAGGCCAATCTTCCCCCATCACGGCGGGTAGCGCCTCTGAGGACCTTCAAGGACTGGGTCCCCCATTTTTTTGGGGCCACACCCTTGGACCTGTAAAGCACCCTTCTGGTTTACCTTGGGCAAGTTATGACCAGGAATACCAATTTAACAAGGGTCCAGTTCCATATAGGACACATTACAAGCAAAACCTCGCTCTTGAAACGGAGGCTCGGGTACAATCCACTTTAGCTTTCTTATGCCATCCGAATGGATCCGATTATAAGATCCTCACTGGGACAATATTTGAAGAATTTGAAGAGCTTCAACAGCCATAACCATCACCTTCAAGACACTGGCGAAAAAACTGAGGTACTTTCTGTATAGGAGGGGTTATATGGGAGGAACCATCTTACTATTGGTTGCCAGTGTCCAATCACCTAAAGGTAGCGTATAACCCAATTAGTTATTATTATGCTGCTCTGTGTCCCGTGATGTACGATAAAGAAATCAATTTTTTAATAGAGTACAGTTAGAAACTCTGCCAGTGTAACTGTTTAAACGATTTCTCCAAATGCACACAACAGGAAATGAGAAGAAATCTCCCCAAACTGAAGGGGAAATCCCAGATGTCACAAAAACAAGATTTCCCCACTTGGAGCTTTCCTCCCATTCTTCTGCTGATAGCTATAATAGGTTAGCATGCCCCTCACTTGCTGTCCTGGTGAGAGTGCATCTTTCCTATTTGCTCATCTCTAGTGGTCACCCATACTCTTTTTATAAACCACTGAGCCAGAACAAGTGTAGCACTACTCCTGTAGGAGCCGCTGGCGACTTGGCCAGGTTTTTCCTCATTGGATAGTCCTGCAGCCAGGCACACAATCACAGCCATACTTTCCTCCAATGACCAGTCTAGGAATGTTGTTTTTTTTATTTTTATTTTTGGAGAACTTGGATAGGGATGAATTGTGTGAGATACTCCAAAACATAAACTATATACAATTTGAGCACAGTGAATACCCTTTTCTTGAAAAAGCAGTAGTAGAACTCCTTGCTTGTATCAAACAGTGGACTCAGCTTTGAGGTAGAAACCGTTAAATGCTAACTCCTTTCTTTAGAGCCACAAGAGCAGAGTCCAGTTACAGAGAATTAGGTGGACTAAGCTCTTCAGAACACTAGCCGGTGTCCCCTTTAACAGACCCACAGCTGACACACCAGAGGGGAGTCAGCAGCCCAAAAGCCTCTAAGATCTCTCAGAACTGTCTGTACCCACATAAAGCCCAAGGACAGCTGGTTTCCCCCTTCCAACTTCCAAGCGACACCTTTCTCCAGTGATACCAGATCAGATCTGCAGCAGAAAGCCCCTCTGTCAGCTCTCTGGGGTCCCAGCATCCAGGCTCTCAGGTTGCCCACCTGAGGCCTTACAGAAAGCAAGCAGATGGCAGCATTGCCCTGCAGAGGCAGCAAGCCAACCAGGCTGAACTGATCCTCTCCAAAGAGAGAAGACCCCAAGCTCAATGTGCTCAGAGAATTTATACATTTATCCAGCATGCCTTCAGAGCCCAGCTTTCTGGGATTGGCCAGGGCTGTATAAATATTCATGCTGCCATCTTTAAATCTCCACACCTATGATCCAGAAAGTTCTCGCAGCTTTTCTGGAAAGCAGAGGAAATAAATAGACTAGCAGAAGCTGAGAACACTGAGCAGACCACACTAGTCAATGGAAGCTGCACTGAACAAGTGCGCAACTAAATGTATCTAACACACCAATTGCAGCCACACTGAATACAGTGTAACAAGCTTGAAGTGATACTAAAGTCTGTTTTTTTTACCAGTCAAAAATAACAAACATGTTATACTTACCTGCTCTATGCAATGAGTCTGCACAGAGCAGCCCAGATCCTCCTTTTTCAGGTCCCTCTTCAGTGCTTCTGTCCCCTCCCTCCAGTTGAGCGCCCCCACTGCAAACAGCTTGCTATGGGGGCACCCAAGCAGCTCCCTGTGTCCATTCAGGCATGGAGCCACGGCCCGGCCCCCCCTCTTTCTCTCCTCATTGGTCGACTGACTTTGATTGACAGCAGTGGGAGCCAATGGTCCCACGCTGATGTCTCAGCCAAAGACAAGGGGAGTCCTGGGCAGTCGAGACACTCCTACAACATCGCTGAAACTAGATGGGGCTCAGGTAAGTATTAGGGGGGCTGCTCCACACTGATGTTTTTTTATCTTAATGCATAGAATGCTTAAAGATAAAAAACCTTCTGCCATTACAACCACTTTAAAGTGGTTGTAAACCTCAGACATGAAACAAAGCATATCCCTTTATAGTGGTTGTTTGTCTCAATTAAGAACACTAAGGGTAACTTCTGTCTGCTGCTTCATTCCTCTACTATTAGCATTAATAACTTCTGACAAGTTTTCCTGACACCAAGAAAATAATGGTGACAGGGTAGGGACCTTTAGCTGATTTACAGCCTCAGCTCTGTTCCTGTGTGCTGTGTGAAGGAGAGTGTGTCTCTTTCCTCCAATCAGCTCTTACAGCTCTCCTCACTGAGTTCTGCAGAGTGTGTAACTTCAGCTCTCCACTTCCTTTTTTCTGAACTCTCAGAAAAGCTTTAGAAACCTTTCACATTGAGGTGCTTTACAGGTGCTATAGCGCTAAAAATCGTGCCTGCAAAGCGCCTGTAAATCGCCTCTCCTTTCACTCCAATGTGAAAGCCGAGTGCTTTCACACTGGAGCGGTGCGCTGGCAGGACGCTAAAAAAAGTCCTGCAAGCAGCATCTTTGAGGCCCTGTAGGAGTGGTGTATAAACCGCTCCCACAGCGCCCCTGCCCATTGAAATCAGTGGGCAGCGCTGCCGAAGCACCAGAAAATTGCCGCTGCAGAGGCGCTTTGCGGGCACTTTTAACCCTTTTTCGCCCATTAGCGCGGGTTAAAAGCTCCCCGCTAGTGGCCGAAAAGCTCTGCAAAAACGACAGTGTGAAAGTGCCCTTAAAATTCAGCACTTTAAACGGATGTAGAGAAGGAAGGGCTGCAGATAGACAGATACAACTTATGTAGGAGGATTCGTTTCATCACTGTGTATCACGTGAGGACAGTTGCTTTACTGGGTAAATGTAAAAGTTTGTAGCAGCAGCTCCCATATTTGAGCATGTCTTCAAAATTTGACATTCTATTTTTTGTGAACTTACTGAAAGTCATTAAGAAAAATGGCTAATGCCCTGTACCCACGGGTGGACTTTTCGGCATCAAAGGTCTGAGGGTCTTTCCGACGGACTTTCAAAGGCCTTTTGACGGACTTACGACGGACTTTCAACAGACTTTCGAACGAACAGACTTTCCTACACACGATCACCAAAGTCCGACGGACTCATACGTGATGACGTACGACAGGACTAAAATAAGGAATTTGATAGCCAGTAGCCAATAGCAGCCCTAGCGCCAGTTTTCGTCCGTCGGACTAGCATACAGACGAGCAGATTTTTTGACCAGACTCGAGTCCGTCGGAAAGATTTGAACATGTTCCAAATCTAAAGTCCGTCTGATTTTGGACCAAAAAAGTCAGCTGCAGGTCCGATGAAGCCCACACACGGTCGGATTGTCCGACGGATTCGTCCAGTCGGACCTGTCCGGCCGAAAAGTCCGCCCGTGTGTACACGGCATTACAGTTTTCATTTTAGGAAGTAACTGGAAATGAAAAAATAAACATGCACTGATTTTGCCCCCTTTATTATCCATCAGTTTCAGAATTAAAATGCTGAGTTCAGTACTTCGGCCACCAGCTGACAATCCACGTGCTGCTAACCTAGGTCTTTTTAAGTAGAAATGAATGTTAGCGCCATCAGTTTCATGATTTCTCTTGGACTCAAAATGAAAGGCTGACATAACTGTTTACTGTTATGGTGAAAATATCAGGTGGTCTAGTTCCTTTAATATAATTTGTAATCACTTCTTAAGAAATAAATATTCCTCAAGACGGACATTTGTGAGTTTTGGCTAGCATTTAAAAGACCTAAGATCCCCTCAATGTTGTTTTTGCTTGACAGTGTGCAAAAGTAAAAAACCACATCCTCTTCTTTCAGCTGTCCCAACTCTGACCGTCTGTAGGTAATAATCCAAAGGGGAAACAATTTCGCCAGGTTTCTGTGAAAATACATTTCCACTTCTAGTTTTAATATTTCTTTTTTTGGCCAATCTTAAGCCTTTATTTCATCTGACTCTCTAATTTAGCAGTGTAAACAGGATCTGAGCATTTTTGACACACAGTGCAAAAACAATGAGGGAAGTCATCAGATTTTGTGATTTCGACCGAGGTTAAAAATTCCCACAGGACTTTTTTATTTTTAACATGACCCTTCTTACTATTGGCGGTCCAGTTACTTCATTTTTGTACTCATTTAAAGTAGAACTAAACTGCATCTTAGCACCACAAACCAAAACACATACTAATAGATATGGGGTACTTTTCTTAAGAAATTAATTATTAGCATTAAAGATGCAATAAAAAAAACAAACAAAACAAAAAAGAAAACTTTCCCTTGCAAAATAATAGCTTAATGTGCTAGTATGCATCGCATGCTTGCACTTTATGAAATACTTGCCTTGGAACGAAGCCCTCTAGTGGTGCGCTGTCACTGCTGAGAGGGCTTCCATCTTCCCCCAGTCTTCCTTCCTGGTTCGCAGACTCAGCTGTGTGAGTGGCCGGAGCCGCGGTGAAGTCATTCCGACGCATGCATGTGGGAGCCCTCGGTTATGGCATGGTATTCCGGACCTCCAGAGCGCATCTAGTGTGAATATTCCCTAACCGGTGCCTGTTTAGGAGATATTCATATTACCTACAGTGAGAGAAAAAATTAAATGGATCGCCTATTGATTTTGTACGTTTGCCTACTGACAAAGAAATGACCAGTCTATAATTTTAATGATAGGTTTATTTTTACCAGTGAGAGACAGAATACCAATAAAAACATCTCGAAAAAGAAAAAGAAATTAAAGAAAAGTTATAAATTCTATTGCATTTTAATGAGTGAAATAAGTATTTGATCCCTTCACAAAAAACATGACTTAGTACTTGGTGGCAAAACCCTTGTTGGCAATCACAGAGGTCAGACGTTTCTTGTTGTTGGCCACCAGGTATGCACACATCTCAGGAGGGATTTTGTACCACTCCTCTTTGCAGATCCTCTCCAAGTCATTAAGGTTTCAAAGCTGATGTTTGGTAACTTGAACCTTCAGCACCCTCCACATATTATCTATGGGATTTACAGGACCATAATGTGCTTCTTCTTGAGCTATTCATTTGTTGTCTTGGCCGTGTGTTTTGGGTCATGCTGGAAGACCCATCCATGACCCATTTTCAATGCCCTGACTCAGGGAAGGAGGTTTTCACCCAAAATTTGAGGGTACATAGCCCCGTCCATCGTCCCTTTGATGAGGCAAAGTTGTCCTATCCCCTTAGCAGAAAACCCTCCCAAGGAATGTTTCCACCTCCATGTTTGACAGTGGGGATGGTGTTGTTGGGGTCATAGGCAGCATTCCTCTTCCAAACAAGGCAAGTTGAGTTGATGCCAAAGAGCTTGATTTTAGTCTCATCTGACCACAACACTTTCACCCAGTTCTTCTCTGAATCATTCAGATGTTCATTAGCAAACTTCAGAGGGGCCTGTACATGTGCTTTCTTGAGCAGGGGGACCTTTCGGGCGCTGCAGGATTTCAGTCCTTCACGGCGTAGTGTGTTACCAATTGTTTTCTTGGTGACTATGGTCTCAGCTGCCTTGAGATCATTGACAAGATTCTCCTCTCTGGGCTGATTCCTCGCAGTTCTCATGATCATTGAAATTCCACGAGGTGAGATCTTGCATGGAGCCCCAGGCCGAGGGCGATTGACAGTTATTTTGTATTTCTTCCATTTGCGAATAATCGTACCAACTGTTGTCGCCCTTTCACCAAGCTGCTTGGAGATGGTCTTGTAGCCAATTCCAGCCTTGTCTGGGTCTACAATCTTGTCCCTGACATCCTTGGACAGCTCTTTGGTCTTGGCCATGGTGGAGAGATTGGAATCTGATTGATTGCTTCTGTGGACAGGTGTCTTTTATGCAAGTAACAAGCTGAGATTAGGAGCACTCCCTTTAAGAGAGCTCGTTACCCGTATAGAAGATACCTGGAAGTCAGAAATCTTGCTGATTGATAGGGGATCAAATACTTACTGTATTTCACTAATTAAAATGCAAATCAATTTATAACTTTTTTGAAATGCGGTTTTCTGGATATTTTTCTTGTTATTCTGTCTCTCACTGTCAAAACAAACCTTCCATTAAAATTATAGACTGATCATTTCTTTGTCAGTGGGCAAACATACAAAATCAGCAGGCGATCAAATACTTTTTTCCCCTCGCTATACAGGTAAGCATAGGCATGCACAGGGGGTGTGCCAGTTGGGCCTGGTCACACCTTAACCACTCTGTTCCGATTCCTCCTACTGCCCAGGATTCCCCCCATGTTGCGCTCTCCCACCACAGTGCTGATGGTTTCCCTCCTCTCCCCCCGGCTTCTGTTGGGGATGTTTCAGGATGGAGAGTGGGGGAAGGGACTAATCAATATGTCATTTATCTGCCCCTTCCTTTTCTAAATGAATACAGTGAACATACTCACTCGCTGTGTTCATTCATAGCTGAAGCATAGTAAACATGTGTAAACTGTGTTTATTAATGCTTTGGTTTGTGAATGAACAGGAAGCCACTCAGTACAGAGCGCTTCCCATTCATTCACTGTCCAGTGAAGCTAAGACTGCAAAGAAAGGCATGTGTGTTTGAGCTTTGGGGGGGGGGGGGGACACCCTAATGCAATAGGCTGCGCACACCTATGCAGGTAAACATTATTATAGGCTTACCTGTAGATAAAAATTACACAGCGGGTTTTACTACCACTTTAAGAAAAAAAAAATGTACAAACCTAAAGGAAAGAAGTCTAACGACACACAGTCAGACTTTCCGATGGCAAATGTGCGATCGGAGCTTGTTCTGACCGTGTGTAGACTCCATTGGACTTTTTCCATCGGAATTTCCAACAACAAAATCCGTTCTCGTAAATTCCGATCGTGTGTAGACAACTCAGACACACAAAGTGTCACGCATGCTCAGAATAAATTACTAGACGGAAGCGCTCGGTCTGGTAAAACTAGCGTTCGTAATGGAGATAGCACATTTGTCACGCTGCAATTTTTAAAATAGTTTAATGCAGCGCATTTTCTTCTTCTTTAGAATGCTAGAATAATTAAGTTGTTTTGCTGCTCATATTCACACAGAGTTCTGACAAACTGATTTCTTTATTATTTCTAGTGATCTCCTGAATAATATTATTTTTTTTTTTCGTCAGATCTCCATAATATTGTTTCAAATTTTTGTTTATATATATATATATATATATATATATATATATATATATATATATATATATATATATATAGTTACATAGTTACATAGTAGGTGAGGTTAAAAAAAGACACAAGTCCATCAAGTCCAACCTATGTGTGTGATTATGTGTCAGTATTACATTATATATCCCTGTATGTTGCGGTCATTCAGGTGCTTATCTAATAGTTTCTTGAAGCTATCAATGCTCCCCACTGAGACCACCGCCTGTGGAAGGGAATTCCACATCCTTGCCGCTCTTACAGTAAAAAACCCTCTACGTAGCTTAAGGTTAAACCTCTTTTCTTCTAATTTTAATGAGTGGCCACGAGTCTTGTTAAACTCTCTTCTGCGAAAAAGTTTTATTTCTATTGTAGGGTCACCAGTATGGTATTTGTATATTGAAATCATATCTCCTCTCAAGCGTCTCTTCTCCAGAGAGAATAAGTTCAATGCTCGCAACCTTTCCTCATAACTAAGATCCTCAGGACCCTTTATTAGCTTTGTTGCCCTTCTTTGTACTCGCTCCATTTCCAGTACATCCTTCCTGAGGACTGGTGCCCAAAACTGGACAGCATACTCCAGGTGCGGCCGGACCAGAGTCTTGTAGAGTGGGAGAATTATCGTTTTATCTCTGGAGTTGATTCCCTTTTTAATGCATGCTAATATTCTGTTTGCTTTGTTAGCAGCAGCTTGGCATTGCATGCCATTGCTGAGCCTATCATCTACTAAGACCCCCAGGTCCTTTTCCATCCTAGATTCTCCCAGAGGTTCTCCCCCCAGTGTATAGATTGCATTCATATTTTTGCCACCCAAATGTATTATTTTACATTTTTAGAAGGTTAATAGATTGGTTTGGCAAGAACGATTCTTCATGAATCCATGCTGATTACTGCTAATGATACCGTTCTTATTACTAAAATCTTGTATATAGTCCCTTATCATCCCCTCCAAGAGTTTACAAACTATTAATGTTAGGCTAACTGGTCTGTAATTCCCAGGGATGTATTTTGGGCCCTTTTTAAATATAGGTGCTACATTGGCCTTTCTCCAATCAGCTGGTACCATTCCAGTCAGTAGACTGTCTGTAAAAATTAGGAACAATGGTCTGGCAATCACTTGACTGAGTTCCCTAAGTACCCTCGGATGCAAGCCATCTGGTCCAAGTCTAATTTTAATTCTGTCCTCTGTTAACCATGGAGGTGTGTTGTGTCATGAGGATAAACACTGCAGTTTTGGTTACTGAAGCCCCCCGATTCACTCGTGAAGACTGAGGAGAAGAATAAATTCAATACCTTCGCCATCTCCCCATCCTTTGTAACCAGATGTCCTTCCTCATTCTTTATGGGGCCAATATGGTCTGTCCTCCCTTTTTTACTGTTTACATACTTAAAGAATATCTTGGGATTTTTTTTGCTCTCCTCCGCTATGTGTCTTTCATGTTCGATCTTAGCCGTCCTAATTGCACCCTTACATTTCTTGTTGCATTCTTTATAAAGTCTGAATGCTGAGGATGATCCCTTAACCTTGTATTTTTTGAAGGCCTTCTCCTTTGCTTTTATATGCATTTTTACATTGGAGTTAAGCCATCCAGGACTTTTGTTCGCTCTTTTAAATTTATTACCCAATGGGATACATTGGCTAATGCCCTTATTTAATATGCTCTTAAAGCAAACCCATCTCTCCTCCATATTCTTTGTTCCTAATATTTTATCCCAATTTATGCCTTTTAGCAAGGTTTGTAGTTTAGGGAAGTTGGCTCTTTTGAAATTCAGTGTCTTTGTATTCCTTTTAGGTTTCCTATTTGTGTGATTTATACTGAAAATAATTGACCTGTGATCGCTGTTACCTAAATTGCCCCTTATTTCCACACCTGTGATCAGGTCTGTTTTGTTAATCAGTAGATCCAGTCATGTTTTATTTCTAGTTGGTGCGTCTGCCATCTGACCCATAAAATTGTCCTGCAAGACATTAAGGAACTGGCGAGCCTTAAAAGAATGCGCGGTTCCCTCTGCCCAGTCTATGTCTGGATAATTAAAATCCCCCATTATGATAACACTTCCCATCCTTGCTGCTAATCCAAATTGTGATGATATACCTGGCTCAAGCTGGGCTCCTCCACTTCTTCCTGGCTGGAAGGCCCAGGGTGGGTGTCAGAAGCCTCAGCTGGGGTGGAAGGAAGCGTGGAAGGTAGGGTTGAGAGGGATTCCCTGATTCCCTGATTTCAGTCTGGTCTGCCAGAAAATGAAGTCTCTTATAGTACGACAGCCTGGGGACATAAATGTCATCTGCTGCTGCTCCTGATCTCATTTCAGGACCTTAGTACGCTCACAATTATATGTGCTCCTCAGGCCACCAATTTTTTTTTTAAATAGTTAAATAGGGGATGTCTGCCGTGGGGACCTGCAGCTTCACCAACTCCAGCAGTTTCTCCATCGCTGCCTGCCTCTTTATTTTGTTATTATAATGCGGGTGTTTCACCTGCCACAGACAGGGCAGCTCCCTGTATTTATCAATGAATATTGGGAGGAAACTGTGGTCTTTGAACCCATCCATTTTCTCTGCAACACACAACACAAGACAAATCCTAATGTCAGGCGAAATTCTCCTAATCTTGACCCAATATAGTCCTTAATCTATAAGCAGTATAGGCCATTGACGCACCAACTTAAAATTGTACCTTTGTTATAACGATCCTCGCTTCCGCTACTCTGTCCTCCGCTCACAGATCGTACGTACGACGCACGCGTGTTACGCTTTATATACACTACACATGTGTGAAACTCCACCCGCCCCTGGCGTTCTTTCTAGTATATTCCCCGCCCCTTCTCATTTGGCGCAGTGGGTAGAGAACATGGCAGAGACACAGCAGGTGCATGCAGAGGAGAGCAGCAACGGCGAAAGCCCGGAGCCACAAACGTCCCGATCCTGGAGGAGATTTAAGGCCTTAAATATGTCCTTTGTAGTGATGCTGGAGATGGTGGACATCTTGAAGAGGGGCGACTATGATGGGAAGTATGGACCTTACCTAAACCTAAATGTGAGAAAGGCCAAGATCATGACTAAAGTTGTGAAGAGTCTGCACAGGAATTTTGGGGTACGATGATCCAAGGATCAACTGAGGTAACGATGGTCAGACCTGAAATTGAGGGAGCAGGATCAGTACAGAAAGATCAAGAGAGTTCTTCAAAAAAGTAAGTAGTTGTCGTGTGTTCCTAATAATATTTTTACTTGCATGCTGCTCCATGTGCTTTTCTTTACTGTTGTACAGTTTAAAATGCCAACTTTTATGTTCATAGGCACAGTAATCGGTCGTAGGAAACATCATTCGTTCGTCCACTTATAAGATGTTTTGGGCAGATGCAGGTTAACTACATTTGTTCAGACCTATTTGTATTAAATGACGTTTGTTGTCTAGATGGGTTTGTAACTAGAATGAAATGGAAACTTGATTCAGTGTAAGGAGAGGACACTCAGCAGCTGTTTACACATCTGGACGCAGGAGCACTAGTGTGGGACACCAGAACACCCTTTTTAGGGTGTCCCACACAGGTGCTCCAGTGGATACTAGGGGTGTCTCCATGTGTGAAACTTTAACAAAAAAGGTAAGTATTCCAGCTTTAGAAAGGAAATAAACATTTCTTCAGCTTGGAACTCTGCCAAAACAGACAATTGTACGACACTTCCAAGCAATGTTTCATATTCCTATTTCTGCCATCAAATATCTGTGCTTGAATTTGATTTGATTTGATTTGAAATGGGATTTGTACTGCGCCAAATGCACTAGGAGTGCGTCTAGGTGCACAGAGACCCTAAAATCAAGTTGAGATTACCAATAGTAGGTTAAGAAAGGAGCCTCGGGTGCCCAATATGAAAGAGCTAAAATAAAACAATGGGGGAGGACAAAGAGCATACAAAATCCATGTTTTTGGCACGATTCCTATTCCTCATCAAATTATCCGTAGGCCTGGATAAAGAGGAAGGTTTTTAAACCCTTCTTAAAACTCAGGAGGGAGGGTAAGGACCTTAGAGACAATGGAAGGGAGTTTCACAGCTCATTGCCCTTTGTAACCAGGCGTCTGTTACCAGTAAATTTTAGTCTGCTGATTATCGGTTCTATGAGCAGTAAGTTGGCCGATCGGAGTGCACTTCCAAGCAATGTTTCATATTCCTATTTCTGCCATCAAATATATGTGTGCTAAGTATACCTTTTTTTTATTCACATAGGGGAGAAAAGACTCGGGACATCTGAGGACACCAGGAACCCCCCACCTCCTAAAGAAGGGGAAATCCCAAAACCACAAGCAGAGGATGTGGAGGAAGGAGAGGTTTATGAAGTGGGCGAAATAGTCATCACAACAGGTGAGTGTCTGAGATCACAGCTTCAGGTAATAGATGGATGCCTGCATATTTATAATACATAGTGTGTTTTTTTTATTTTAGGTGATGCGGATGTTGTGGAAGAAGAATCTCATTTCACAAGTGAAAGTGCCCAGATCCTCATTGGGGAGATAATGGGGTGCAATCGTGATCTAGAAAATATAAAGGAAAACATCAATGATGTTCAACAAAAAATGAAGAACATCATTGATGTATTAGGCAGAATATAAAACACACATAAAACACACAAAATGGTACAATTTTTTGTGTATTTTTGCTTTTAAAAACAAGTTTTAAAGTATTTTAAAAGCCAAATTTTGAAGATGCACATGGTGTGTCAGCATGTGCTATCTGCCATCACAGGATATCAATGTACACGTTTTGTGGGTGCAACCCCTTCCTCGCAACTCAAGTAGGTGAGAGGAAGGGGTTGCACCCCCCAAAACACATCCATTGATCCCCCATGATGGGAGCTAGCACATGTTGACATTAGACATGGGATCAGGAGGGAAATCCCCAGTTTGAATCACAATTTGTGTGCATCTTCAAATTTTGACTTTTACAGGGGTGACATCACCCCATCTGATGAAGGCAATATCAACACAGTTTGGACATACTAATGTCTGATATTGCCTTCATCATTCTTTATCAAAGTTGAACTTTGTAAGTTCCTGAGTTGTGTATTGTTTTATTGTTTGAAACATGCCTGTTTAACCAAAAAAAGGATATTTCGAATGTGAAAAATATATATATATATATATATATATATATATATATATATATATATATATATATATATATATACACCAAAGATGTTAGTTTGTTCAAAAACCCTTTTCTAAATGCACATGTGACTGTGCTTTGAGTAAAATGTTTTCTACTTAACAATGTGTGGCTTCTTCTTTCAATGCTCAATAGCAATTTTTGTAGTAAGTTGGTGTTTACAGTGACAATGGGGGTTATTTACTAAAGGCAAATCAACTTTGCACTACAAGTGCAGTTTCAGTGCAGTTTCAAGTGCACTTTTGCAGTGCACTTGGAGTGCAAAGTGGAAATTCCTTAGTAAATAACACCCACATTGCTTTATAATTTGCCACAATTACGCCATTTTTGTGACTCCACACATTTCAGTCATGGTGCTGAAAATGATGAATATTTTTATCAGTAATGCATTACATACATTAACAACAAAAACGAGGTGTGTGTGTAGCAGACCCACAACATAATAGATCGCTGAAGAAGAGATTGTCACCTCATGTAAAATTACGTTTGCAATATTGAACAAAAAAGGAAAAAAGAAAAGCCCATTGTATAACCTAGGAGCCAGCTAAAAGAAACAAAAGCAGTAAATCAAAGTAAATATTATTTCCGTTTAAATAAAAAAAATATTTTTCACATGTTTGTTAAACATTTTGTGGCATATCAATGGCCCCCCTACCCGCAAAGTACTCTAGATACTTTTCACGAACTTCACGGGCGCTTTGGGGGGGAGGGGGGGGGCAGGCCAGGACAGCCAGCTTCAAGAGCCGTCAGGGTTGTTGTATCTGGTAATAAACTGGCCTCAGTCTCAACTGAGGCCACGTAGTTCGATGCATTTTTTCTTAAAAAGTTATGCAATATGCAGCATGCCATAAAGATATGATTGATTTTATATTCCGCCAGCTTCTCCAGGGATCCCATGGGTATGGCACATAAATACTATCTCTAAACTGCACCAATGTAATTATGTAAAAATTGCCATACTTGGAATTCAGCTATAAATAGTAGGTTTGATTCTTGCGTATCTCAGAAAAAAAAGTTACTCTGTTTTCACAGTTCCGATTCTGGAGAAAAAAGCATAACCTATTTTCTTCAGAATTCAGGACAAGCAACTGCATGTGATTTGTTTTTGTTGTCTGAGTTCTACTTTTTTGTCCCACTTAAAATATCTTCTGTGCTTCAGTGCAAGGATGTGAAAGGTGATGAGACTACAGCAAAGAGTTATATCAGAGTAAATTAGGGAGCTTCAAGAAAACATGACATTCTTCTTTTCTTACGTGTGTCAGTTACTGAAGACAGAGTTATGTGGGATACTTTCTTTGGCCCACCTGTTGAGTTGAAGGATGCGTGTGATACTTAGTGTACTTAGTGCCAAGTTTGGATGCTCTGTGTGTTAGCACATAGTAATCCTAGGAAGCCCATAAATAAGCCCATAAATCAGGTTAAATGAAAAAAAAAACTTGTCTAATTTTACCCATCCAGCCACTCTATGTGGATAGGGGAATCCTCCCCATTGAGCTATTGTATTCTGACAGCAGGGAGACCTCCCCACCATTAGAATACACTGATCAATGTTGCCGTCTATAGCCAACGGGGCTCATCAAGCTGGGAAACTCCAACAGGGCAGCAATCGGTAGATCAACTTTGTACAACCTACCTGCCCATATATGGATCAAAATTTGGCCAGACCCTGCTGAACCGGACAAATTTCGATCCATTTATGGTTGGCTTTACTGGGAAGATAAATGCTGCAATTTTATCTTAGTTAGGCATAAAAACAATAAGATCACCCTAACATATTGCACATTGAGATGATTGAATGGGCTCTATATAATATAACTGATTTGAAAATAGTTTACATGTATTACGCTGCAAGCTGATGTTCTCTATGAAACCATAGGACGTGTCATTACAGTAAACAAACATTTCAGCTGTCAGACAAAAGTAACACAGCTAGACATTGAGTACATAGTGCATTGAGTTTTTGCATACCATTATATATCATTATAACAATATAGATGTATGATTTTCTCAGTTGTATATTAGTTGTTGGCGATTGTGTTTCCAAGCAGTTAGGACCAATATAATGCTGCAGGTGACAAAAGTCTGTATAATTCAGTGTGATATTTCAATTTTGGGTGGCTGCTGGCAATTGAACCTCATGTTGGTTTCCTGTATGCCTCGATGACTCATGTGGAATAACATCAGTGCCAACAATCTCTCTAATGCATGATCCATATAGTAACATAAATGATAACCTGGAGAGTCCAGCAGGTAGAGAATGGCTCTGGATAGAGCATTACATTGATGCTTGCATATGCAGCCCAATCAAGTCTTCTGATAACTTATGTTTATAGATCTGTAGCAAGGTCCCAGGCCCCCTTTGGTCTAATGAGAACCTCCAGGGCCAGGGATAGCTGACATCCTTCTGTATGTGGTGGGTTGTGAGGCATGGTGGGTGCAGAGTAATTAAGTTATTGGGTGCCAGACACTTCTCTTAACAATCTTTTTTTGGGGGAAAGAGGGTTAGGACCAGGACACCCTTGAGTAGTCGCAAGTTCAATTAGCAGACTCAGAGACTTCAATAGAGGACAGCCGTGCAGGGAAAGGCATCCAGCGAGAAGAAACATCTGCACGTGCAGGAATGCTGTATCCTATGGTAACAGTCTTTAACAGTTCCTAACACAAAGCGTAACAGTTCTTTCACCTTCACTACAACTTCTCCTTGTAGTTCTTCAGCCCACGGAGCTCCTGCTCTCTCTCTAGACCCACTGGTTAACTGTCACTGAATCCCTTGAGCTCCTTCAATCTTCATGGTGGTATCTTCCTCAATTGTCACCCCTGCCTCTCTGCTGGGTCCCTAGCTTGGCACTCTAGATACTTCTCAAGCTTCACCCCACTGGCCTGCTCAGTCCCTGGCTTGACACACAAGGCTGCTCTGCAAGCGTCACCTCCGCAGTTTGGGTCCCTGACTTGATCACCGCCTGAAGTTTCCAGATTCTCCACTGGGCCTGTTCGGTGAGAATACTGCTCCGATACTTGCTTCAGTTACTTAATGTGGTCCCTGGTAATAAGGCGATTGGTCCCTTAGTGGCAACAGCTTCCCTTCTACCTCCGACCACTGACAGGTTCTCCGGCCAGCAGAACCATCACTTCTGGTTGGACTGCAAGCCACAATCCCAACCCTATGCTGCTCTCTTGCTTCTGCATAGGCCCTCACACAGCCTAGCAGCCAGACGCCCCCGGGAGAGGCCCAATCTCCGGCCTAGCAGCCCGGGGCACGCAACACACGTCCACCCAGACAGCGGTCCAGGTTGCACAGAACATAGATCACCTGACTCCACCAAAATATATAGGTTCTCTCAGCAGGCCAAGGGATTCAAGAAAACCCCTGCCCATTGGCTGAGATACCCCACATACCCATAACCTGACCTTGGGTTGCCCTTCTCATATCTAGTACCACCAAGTACCCGGCCACCTAGTGGTAGAAGAGAAAAGTGCAACAAGGCCAAACTTAGGGAGAAATCATAAGATCTCTAACAATCAACCAGGATAACTACTCTTGGCAAGTAAATTTGTGAGGAGCATCTCTGCCTAAACTCCAGGGTGCTACAGATACTATAGACATTTTTAAGATTGCCATAGATATAGAATAATGATTGTTCAACCTAAAAGGAGGCCACACTTTTTTAATGGAAAGAGATCATTCTTGAAACATCACAGATAGAAGTAATTACAGCTGACTCTTATATACAAATTGGATAAAAACAGGCCTTAGGCCTAACTTCCTGTCAGGCCAATTTTTCCCATTTTTTCCTGGCACATGTTCTCTTTAACCCATTATCTCCCAATTTCAAATTAAATAATAGAGTATATTTTAGAAAACAAAAATACTTAACATGTACAGTGCTTGAACAAGTCAACACGCTACCTTGTATTAGGGCAGCTTAGAGATCTAAGGATATTAGAAGAATCAACCAATATCGTAACAGACTGAATGGCTGAAAAGGACACCTAAACATTTTTTTTCTACATTTATATACCAGGGTCATCTGAAATGATCGAAAGATTAAATCTGGCCATTAATGGATCAAAATGAAGCCAGTTCAACGGGAATCAGGTGAATTTCGATCATTGTGTGGCCATGCCTGTTCGAAAGAAGTTGAAGTTGGACAACTTGAAAGCTTCGGGTGCAACAATTTTTCGGTGGGGGGTTTCCTCCATCCACATTGTTTTTTACGTAAAAGGAGGAATTTGTATGTTTTGTTTTTTTTTGCTTTTTTGTTTAGCCTACTGACTGAACAAAAAAACTGTTGCAAAACAGACTTTCTGGCAGTGGCAGGATTACCAAGTGAAAATAAAAGAAAGAAAGTCTAAAAAAGAAAACGAATGCAGCCATCACATCTGAGAATTGGTAAGCTGCATTATAATAAATGTTTGCTTTTGGATTTAATACCACTTTAATGATAATTTTGTGATTTTATAAAGTGCAGAGAATGCAGTAGTACTGTTCAATGTTTTGTTTATCGCATCAATACTAGGCAACAGTAATAGGCTTTGGTTCAGCGTAGAACAAATTAATGCACTGTGACCGAGGATCGTCTAATCGTACATGGTGTAAAAACTATTGTAGCAAGGAACCATTTGTACAGCCAGTGCCATCCTGCTAAAAGAATCAGGGCTTGGCAAGTTTTATCAGATTCTCCATTGTCTACTGTCTAACATTTAAGCCTGGTACACACTATCAGTTTTTTTTTAATTCAGCGGGCTGAACGAAAAAAAAAACTGAGGAGCTCGGGAGGAGTTTGTTGTATTAATTATTCAATGTTATTCCAGCAATCTCCCCGGCTGAGCTATTGTGTTCTGACAAGGGGACTGCCCCCCACCAGAACACAGGTCAGTGATCGCAACTATTGGCTGATAAGATGGCAATTGGCATATGTTTTTCTGGCATGTCCCTTCGACAGAAGCTGGACGTTCAGTCTGCTTTTGTTGTACAGGCTGCCATAAACTCGGGCCAAATGCTGGTCGATTTCTGTTTAGGGCATCTCCTGTGCACAGCCCTCTTCAGATCACCCCACAGATCAGATTCAGGTCTGGGCTCTGGCTGGGCCATTTCAAAACTATAATCTTCCTCTGGTGAAGCCATTCCTTTGTTGATTTGGATGTATGCTTTGGGTCATTGTCATGCTGAAAGATGAAGTTCCTCTTCATATTCAGCTTTCTAGCAGAAGCCTGAAGGTTTTGTGCCAATATTGACTGGTATTTGGCACTGGTCAAAATTCCTTCTACCTTGACTAAGATCCCTGTTCCAGCTGAATAAAAACAGCCCCAAAGCATGATGCTGCCACCACCATGCTTCAAATGTGGGTATGGTGTTCTTTTGGAGATGTACAGTGTTGTTCTTGCGCCAAACACACTTTTGGAATTATGGTCACAAAGTTCAACCTTGTTTTATCAGACCATAACACATTTTACCACATGCTTTTGGGAGACTTTGGATGTGTTTTTGCAAAATGTAGCCAGGCTTGGATGTTTTTCTTGGTAAGAAAAGGCTTCCGTCTTGCCATTCTAGCCCATAACCAAGACATATGAAGAATACGGGAGATCGTTGTCACATGTACCACTTAGCCAGTACTTGCCAAATATTCCTGCAGCTCCTTTAATTTTGCTGTAGGCCTCTTGGCAGCCTCCCTGATCAGTTTTCTTCTCTTCTTTTCATCAGTTTTGGAGGGGCGTCCAGTTCTTTGTAATGTCACTGTTGTGCCATATTTTCTCCACTTGATGATGATTGTCTTCACTGTGTTCCATGGTATATCTAATGCCTTGGAAATTCTTTGTACCCTTCTCCTGATTGATACATTTTAACAATGAGATCCCTCTGATGATTTGCAAGCTCTCTGGGGACATGGC
Source organism: Lithobates clamitans (assembly GCA_037952925.1). Lineage (NCBI taxonomy): Eukaryota > Metazoa > Chordata > Amphibia > Anura > Ranidae > Lithobates > Lithobates clamitans. Next base: position 3,175,280 of record JBBGZY010000842.1, on the reverse strand, counting down.
TTTTGCTGTAGGATGTGACTAAGAAAATGTCAGGAAAGACCTACTAGAACAGCTGAACTGTATTTGGGGTTAATCAGAGGCACTTTAAATGATGGAAGGTGTTTACTGACACCTATTTAACATGAGTTTGAATGTGATTGCTGAATTCTGAACACAGCTACATCCTCAGTCACACACCTATGCACTATGCAACCAGAGTATTTTAGTTTTTTTATTTTCACCCCCCCCCCCCCCCCCCCCGAAAAAAAAGATTTCAGTTTGTTTTTCAATTGCGTTGTGCAGTTTATAGATTATGAACGGTCCTTGAGACCACACAGGGGACATCACCACGTAATGAACACCAATGCTGGTTGGGACAGTATAGATACAGTTTGCATAGAATCTAGCCCAGTTAAGCTTTCCTTAACCACTTTCCGCCCAGCCTATAGCAGAATGACAGCCGGGCGGTGGTTCAGTTATCCTGACTGGGCGTCATATGAGGTTCAGCAGGATAACAGCCGCCGCGCGTGTGGGGGCACGCATCGCGGCGATCGGCGGTGTGGTGTGTCAGTCTGACACACCGCTACACCGATCTTGGTAAAGAGCCTTTGACGGAGGCTCTTTACCACATGATCAGCTGTGTCCAATCACGGCTGATCACAAAGTAAACAGGAAGAGCCGTTGATCGGCTTTCCCTCACTCGCGTCTGACAGATGCGAGTAGAGGAGAGCCGATCGGCAGCTCTCCTGACAGGGTGAATCTGTGCTGATTGTTTATCAGCGCAGCCCCCCTCGGATGCCCACACTGGAACACAAGGGACACCACCAGGACCACCACAACAGATGGATCACCAGGGATGCCACCCTAGACCGGCAGGGATGCCAGTAAGTGCCCAAACAATGCCAATCAGTGCCCACACATGCCAGTCAGTGCCAGTCAGTCAGTGCCTGCCAGATGTCTCCTCATCAGTAAAGCCCACCCATGCCACCCATCAGTGCCACCCATAAGTACCCATCAGTGCCGCCTATCAGTGCCCGTCAATGCCGCCTGTCAGTGCCCACCAGTGCCCATCAGTGCCACCTATCAACACCCATCAGTGCTGCATACCAGTGCCACCTATCAGTGCCCATCAGTGCCGCCTATCAGTGCCCATCAGTGCCACCTTTAAGTGCCCATCCGTGCCACCACATCAGTGCCAACTCATTGGTGCCACCTCATCAGTGCCCATCAGTACCACCTTATCAGTGCCCATTAATGCAGCCTCATCAGTGCCCGTCAGTGAAGGAGAAAACTATTTAATTACAAAATTTTATAACAGAAACAAAGAAAAACTTTTTTTTTTTCAAAATTTTTGGCATTTTTTTATTTGTTACGCAAAAAATAAAAATGCCAGCAGTGATCAAATACCACCAAAAAAAAGCTTTATTTGTGGGAACAAAATGATAAAAAATTTGTTTGGGTACAGTGTAACATGACCGCACAATTGTCATTCAAAGTGCGACAGCGCTGAAAACTGAAAATTGGCTTGGGCAGGATGGGACAAAAGTGCCTGGTATTGAAGTGGTTAAATAAAACTGCTTCATTTCAATCAATTTTGCTTTCCTGCTGTCAGACGCAGCCATAATACCTATGACACCATAATGCAGCTATGAGCAGTAGCATTACCATCCACAGTACCACCTGTCACTGTGTATTGTACTGCCAATTACCACTCACAGTATCAGCCAGAAACGACACTAGTCCCAAGGATTTATGGGACATATAGTTTCTCAAAATGATGTTTGCTGTACACCCGACAGATCGTCCTAGCATTCTGGACTTGCAGTAAGCTAGAGAGCTATATGATATTATAGCTAAATAGGCAAATATTAAAATAATTAATAGTGTGATTATAGTAGACGTGGTGAGAATAAACAAACTTGGAGGAGGTGACTTAATCCTAGAGCTGCGCTTTAATTTCCCTAGCGTACAGTTGAGCATTTAACGTAAAGGCAAGTTTGCTGTATTCCTGAACCCTTACTTTGCAAAGAACAAACACTTTGCTAGGTAAATAACCTCTTTAGTAAATCTTCTTGTGTTATGCAGCTTAGGAATCAAAACATAATGTTACATTGATTGGTTCATTACAATCAGTGGTGTATTTAGGTTTTGTGCTGCCCTAGGCCTGACTAAACGCATGCACCCCCCTAATTTAAATACGACCCACCCCATCCTGCCGAGTCCCCACTCCTTCCTGTTAAAGACCCACCCTATCATCTGTAAACCACACCCCTTCCTCTTTAGGCTTATTTGGCACCTTTCAGGGGGGAACGGGTACCTGTTTCTAACAGGTACCCTTCCCCACTTCCGGGGGACTGCGCTGTCCCCTCTGAAGTTTGCCCCCCTCCTCCTTCCTCCACTGAGAGCTATATGATATTATAGCTAAATAGGCAAATATTAAAATAATTAATAGTGTGATTATAGTAGACGTGGTGAGAATAAACAAACTTGGAGGAGGTGACTTAATCCTAGAGCTGCGCTTTAATTTCCCTAGCGTACAGTTGAGCATTTAACGTAAAGGCAAGTTTGCTGTATTCCTGAACCCTTACTTTGCAAAGAACAAACACTTTGCTAGGTAAATAACCTCTTTAGTAAATCTTCTTGTGTTATGCAGCTTAGGAATCAAAACATAATGTTACATTGATTGGTTCATTACAATCAGTGGTGTATTTAGGTTTTGTGCTGCCCTAGGCCTGACTAAACGCATGCACCCCCCTAATTTAAATACGACCCACCCCATCCTGCCGAGTCCCCACTCCTTCCTGTTAAAGACCCACCCTATCATCTGTAAACCACACCCCTTCCTCTTTAGGCTTATTTGGCACCTTTCAGGGGGGAACGGGTACCTGTTTCTAACAGGTACCCTTCCCCACTTCCGGGGGACTGCGCTGTCCCCTCTGAAGTTTGCCCCCCTCCTCCTTCCTCCACTGGGCCAATCAGAAAGTGCAATCATGCACTTCGCACATGTGCAGTAGGGAACCGGTCGGTTTCCCTTACCATGAATGATAGTGGCAAAACCCGAGAGCCAATCTGAAAATCGGCTGAGGTGTCGACATCGCTGGATCCCTGGACAGGTAAGTGTCCTAATATTAAACGTAAGCAGCTACAGTATTTGTAGCTGCTGAGTTTTAGTGCTATCACGGGGGGGGGGGGGGGTCTCACTGTGCCCATGAATTGCAGCCTTACTGTGCCCCATCAAACGCAGCCACTGTGCCATCAAATGCAGCCACTGTGCCATCAAATGCAGCCATTGTGCCCCATCAAACGCAGCCACTGTGCCCATCAAACACAGCCACTGTGCCCATCAATTGCAGCCACTGTGCCCTCAAACGCAGCCACTGTACTCATCAAATGCTGCCACTGTGCTATCAAACGCAGCCACTGTGCCATCAAACGCAGCCACTGTGCCCATCAATTGCAGCGACTGTGCACATCAATTGCAGCCACTGTGCCCATCAATTGCAGCCACTGTGCCCATCAATTGCAGCCACTGTGCCCCATCAAACGCAGCCACTGAACCCATCAAATGCAGCCACTGTGCCCCATCAAACGCAGCCACTGTACCCATCAAACGCAACCACTGTGCCCATCAAACGCATCCACTGTGCCATCAAACGTAGCCACTGTGCCCATCAATTGCAGCCACTGTGCCCATCAATTGTAGCCACTGTGCCCATCAAATGCAGCCACTGTACCCATCAAATGCATCCACTGTGCCATCAAACGTAGCCATTGTGCCATCAAACGCAGCCATTGTGCCATTAAACGCAGCCACTGTGCCCATCAATTGCAGTCACTGTGCCCATCAAATGCTGCCACTGTGCCCATCAAACGTAGCCACTGTGCCCATCAAATGCTAACACTGTGCCCATCAAATGCTAACACTGTGCCCATCAAATGCTGCCACTGCCAGTGCCAATAACACTGATATAATGTATTCAATCATTGTACCTGCTGTCCTGGGGGTTTCCCTTGTGCTCCTCTCTCTCCTCCTCCTGACGTCACAGCCAGATCCCGCCCCAGGGCCGAGGAGAAGATTCACTGCAGGAAAGCAGTGCAGGGGAGGGTAGGCGGAGCTTAAGGCTCCACTTGTCACCTGCTGCTTATGGGGGCATGAGTGACACACACCGCCCCCCTGCATGAGAAAAACCCCCCACCCATCTTGCCGATTCCCGGCTCCCGCTGCCGCCTCCCGCACAAATGCAGCCCACGGCGGCCGGCTTTCTGTAGCGGCGCCGCGGTGTATGGGCGTGCTTGGCAGAGAGTGGGGGGGGGGCGTGCGATACACGCCCCCACCCTCTGCCAAGCACGCCCATACACCGCGGCGCCACTACAGAAAGTAGGGTTGCATGTGTGCGGGAGGCGGCAGCAGGAGCCGGGAATCGGAAAGACGGGTAGGGGGGCTTCTTCTCATGCGGGGGGGCCGCCCCCCGCAAAGTGCCGCCCTAGGCCTAGGCCTTGATGGCCTAGGCCAAAACACAGCCCTGATTACAATACCACACTTCACATAGCACTGGTGTAGGCAGGTGACCAGCGCAGCAGCTGCTCCACCCAAGGAACAGTGATTGATCATTACTTTTTAGTTAGCTGACAGTAGGAAACAATGCAATCACATGGCTGTTGTTTACTACTAGCGTTAGGGGAAGCCTAGCAATCGAGTAATGTGTCCTCTGCCTTAAGAGTCCTGGGGCCATCTTGGTAGAGCTTGTGTCTAACTGGACACAGAGTTCTCAAGATTTTGACAGCTATCTTGGACACACGGGTAATATATATCCTTCTGCATCACGGGAGTGTGCCCCCAGTGTGGGAAGTAACAGGTAGGGTCATAGACCCAAACAAAGATTACCAGCACACTTACCAGCCAGCCTGCAAAACAATCAAATTGACAGTCTAACAGTTTGCGTTAAAAAACAAAGGGTTTTGTTTGCACATGCCCACGCCAAGTTACCTCTGTATGCACTGCGGTCCTAACTGTAAATTTCCAGAGCCTCCATAGTAGGAGCACATATAAGAAAAGATAGATTAAGGGCAGGTATGCCTAGAGGGTGCCCACCGCTCCTTAAATGTACACGGACGCACTTGACGTCCAGCAAGAGCACAATGGCAGTGAAGGCATCCAATGCATCTCCACTTGTGGGAGGCAGATAGGCCAAATGGTAGGAACATATTCCTGGCAAGAGGGGACAGCTTAGGAATTTCAGCAGAAACCACCAGAATGAAGTCAGTATTGGCAGAGATGTCTCAGACCAGTAGACCAGCCATCTAGACTAATGCTAGTGTAGTACTCAATGGCTGGATGCCTGGGAAGAAACTACTATGGACATCTCACATGCAGATACAGACACACAAGCACACCTCAAGCTAACTCCTGTATGTAAGCCCTCCTTTTCTAATCTGTATAAATGCAAGGGCAAATTTGTGGGGAAGTGAACTGCAGAAGAATTCAGACTTGTTGTACCTATTGATTAGGCTTCATGCACACTGTATTCTTTAGACATTTTTTTCTCCCACAAGAGTTTAACAGCAGCAAAAATGCAGTAAAAATCTATGTTTTTTGCATGCACGTTCATGTGCAGCCACGTGCATTTGTGCATGTTCCTGCGTCTGGCGTTAATACATTCTTTTGACCTGAATTCTGGCTATTAGAATGCATTAGGCTCTTTTGATCACTTTTTATGCTCAAAAATCCTCCCCTGAACGCACAAGTGATGGGTTTTATTTTCTGCCTCTAAAGGCCCCTGCCTCTAAACTCCTATGTGTGCATAGATACATAGGTTAACACAGAGGGGCCAGGGTCGGCCCTACCATGGGTCCCAGTGGGCCCAGTGGACCCAGGCAGCACTTTGAGAGGGGCAGCAAACTGAACCACAACCACCTCTCCTTCTCTTCTATTTTCCCCGCAAATTGACAACCATTTTTTTCTCCAGCAGTTTTGTTTGTCATGATGACAACTGCCCCCTGGCCGCTTCGACTGCCCCTATACTACCCTTGCCCACCCCTATACTGCCCTAGCCTATCTATATACTATCCTAGTCTGTGTATATACTACAGCAGCCTGCCCCTATACTGCCTTAACATGTCCATATACTACCCTGGCCTGTCCATATACTAACCTAGCCTGTCCATATACTACACTAGCCTGTCTATATACTACATTATCCTGTCCACATACTATACTAGCCTGTCTATATACTACACTAGCCTGTCTATATACTATCCTGGCCTGTCCATATACTAACCTAGCCTGTCCATATACTACACTAGCTTGTCATAATACTATCCTAGACTGTCCATATACTACCCTAGCCTGTCTATATACTACCCTAGCTTGTCTATATACTAACCTAGCCTGCCCATATACTACCCTAGCCTGTCCATATACTACACTAGCCTGTCTATATACTACACTAGCCTGTCTATATACTATCCTAGCCTGTCCATATACTAACCTAGCCTGTCCATATACTACACTACTATCCTAGCCTGTCCATATACTACCCTAGCCTGTATATATACTACCCTAGCCTGTCCATATACTAATCTAGCCTGTCCATATACTAATCTAGCCTGTCCATATACTACACTAGCTTGTCTATATACTATCCTAGCCTGTCTATATACTAACCTAGCCTGTCCATTTACTACACTAGCTTGTCTATATACTATCCTAGCCTGTCCATATACTACCCTAGGCTGTCTATATACTACCCTAGCCTGTCTAATTACTACCCTAGCCTGCCCATATACTGCCCTAGCCCGCCCCATGGAATTTAAAAAGATAGTATGTCATATAAGGTAGACAAGGTGATGCATGTAAATCTGACTTCCTGATAAATGTAATTTTAGTTTTAATTATCATGATTTTAAATAATAGATGTGGGGGCATTTTGGTGGGCATGATTTTTTTTTTTGGGGGGGGTCGGGGTCGTGGGGGGCAGCATTTTATTCTTGGACCCAGGCAGCACAATGCCTTGGGCCCGCCCTGAGAGGGACGTTTAGAGGCAAGAAAAAAAGCTTAAAGACTTGGAAAAGCAGTCTGAATGAGGCATTATAGAAAAAGTCTACTTGTTCCTTTGTAACCTCTGCCACACAGTAAGCACCCTCCACACTGGGATGAATTGTATGAAAACTGGAATACTTTTATGTCTAGAGATATAAATTCCCATTACAGCTTTAGACATGCTATATTTGTAGCATATTTTCAATGTAACTCTAGCCTTTGATTAGAGGAAAGCATTTCCGCTCCAAGAAAATCTTACGACAGTCTGTTGATTTAAAGAACCACTTACAATGCAATAACGTGACTTGCAGGCTAGAGATAAAAATATACTATGCGTGTTCTTTTTTTAGCTCGCATCCTGGCTAAATATAGACTTCTGTTACTATTCTGCATCAATGGACAAAATAAATAGATAAAAAAAAGTATCAGGGTCTTTGTGAGTTAACAGCTTTAGAAGATCAAACATCTGTGTCCTTACTCTTTGACGTGCTGACTCTTTTCAAATTTTCATGTTTTCAAAAACAAGAGCAATGCTCATGTTTTTTTCTTCTTCTTTTTACTAGCTGGCACTTCTTCACAAATCTCTCACCCACATGAGAGGCAGATTAGACTTGTGGTTGCTCTATAAAGATTTTTTGGGGCTGTTTTTGTTTAGATGCCTGTGTTTGTTCTTTTAAAGTCTGCGGATTGTTTTTTTACCCCCGCAGTATGCAGGTGTTTAGGAAAAGTGCATAGAAGGGCCAGCACTTTCATGTTTCTGTGTGTTTCTGATGAAAGGGGAATTAGGGATCCTGTCCTGACAGTAACTATTTCTTTTTAATAAAAGGAAAGAGTTCAAAAGATGGAAAGAAGACATGAAAGTATGTTTGTTGTTACCCCAGGTGTCCACATCGTATAAACTTATAAGGCTTGCCTATTTTTGTCATATATAAACATTTCCAGTAGATATAACTCAGTATTTATAGGTGCAGGTGTATCGAGCACTATGACATGCACACATAGTACTGTACCCCAGTAATCTGATCGTATAAAGCAAGGACACACAACTCAGGACCAATAGAAAGAAAGCATGTTCTGCAGGACTGAAAGGCAGTGTTGGTAAAATGACTTGGTCTAACATTATAACTGTAATAATGTCATAGATTGTGTTTTAATTAAAGTAGAAGTTAATAAAATGTCAGTTACTACTCCAACATATCCCAGAATGCCAGCATGGTTAAGCCTATAGTAACAATGCTGTAGCTTCAGTACAAGAGTTCTTGCTTCCATAGGGACATTCATAGCACGGTGCCAATGTGCTGCTGCTTCAGTGCTAGTATCACCACTTTCAAAGGGGAAGTCATCGCACAGTGCAGCTCCTTCAGTGTTAGGCTATGTACACACAATAGGATTTTCCGACAACAAAACCATGGATTTTTTTCTGAAGGATGTTGGCTTAAACTTGTCTTGCATACACACGGTCACACAAATGTTGTTGGAAATTCCGAACGTCAAGAACGCGGTGACGTACAACACATACGACGAGTCAAGAAAAATGAAGTTCAATAGCCGGTGCAGTTCTTCTGCTTGATTCCTAGCAGGCGTGGACTTTTGTGCGTCTGAATTGTGTACACACGCTCGGAATTTCCGACAACAAGTCTTGTTGTCGGAAAATTTGAGAACCTGCTCTCAAACATTTGTTGGTGGAAATTCCAACAACAAATGTTCTATGGAGCATACACACGGTCGGACTTTCCGGCAACAAGCTCACATCCAACATTTGTTGTCGGAAAATCCTATCGTGTGTACGGCCCCACCGCTTCCATAGGGCAAGTCATCACACAGTGCACTCCTTCAGTGTTAGTGTCACCGCTTTCATAGGGTAAGTCATCACATAGTGCTGCTGCTTCAGTGTTAGTGTCACCTCTTCCATAGGGCAAGTCATCACACAGTGCTGCTGTTTCAGTGTTAGTGTCACCTCTTCCATAGGGCAAGTCATCACACAGTGCTGCTGCTTCAGTGTTAGTGTCACCTCTTCCATAGGGCAAGTCATTGCACAGTGCAGCTGCTTCAGTGCTAGTGTCACCGCTTCTATAGGGCAAGTCATTGCAGAGTGCTGCTTCAGCGCTGATGTAGCACCCTGATGTTTAGGCAATGTTGCTAGTAAATTTATTTGCCAAGTGATAGTTGCCTTGGCCAATTGATAGGAGGTCACCTTAATTCTGGAATTGCTGCACTTCTCTCTTCTGTCACTATATGGCCAGGTATCTGGTGGCATTAGATAAGAAAAGGGCATTGCAATGGCAGATTAGGAATGAATGGGGTGTTTCAGCCAATGGGCAGGGATTTTCTTGGGTACCTTGGCCTGCTGGGCCTGCTGGGAGAGCCTATTTATTTGGGTGGAGTCAGGTGATTGGGGTTCTGTGCCACCTGAACGGCTGCTTGGGTGGACGTGGGACGTGTTGCCCCGTGCTACCAGGCCAAAGCCTGATGCATATCCCGGGGACATCTGGCTGCTAGGCTGTCTGAGGGCCTATCCAGAAGCAAGGGAGCAGCGTAGGGTTGGGACTGCAGTCCAACCAGAAGTAACGGTTTTGCCGGCCGGAGAACCTGTCGTGGTTGGAGGTAGAGGGGAAGCTGTCGCCACTAAGGGACCATCCACCTTATTACCAGGGACCACTTTGAATAGCTGAAGCAAGTACCAGAGCAGTATTCTCACCAACCGGGGACGATGAGGAATTGGGAAACTTCAGCAAATGTCAAGCCAGGGACCAGCCAGTGGAGGTGACGCTTGCAGAGCATTATTGTGTGCCAAGCCAGGGACCAAGCAGGCCAGTGGGTTGACGCTTGAAAAGTATCTGTGAGTGCCAAACTAGGGACCCAGCAGGGACACGGGTGTGACGCTTGGGGACGATACTGAGTAAGAAGATTTGAAGAGCTCAGGGGATCCAGTGGAAGTGGATCAGCAAGTCAAAGTGATGGACTGGGAGCTCAGTTGAGTGAAAATCTACAATAGGAGATTGTAGAAGAAGTGAAGGAGTTCATTACAACCTTTATTGGAAACTGTTTCAAGATTGCTGCCATAGGAGACAGTGGTCCTACTCATGCAGATGTGGTGTCCGGCTAGATGCCTTTCCCTGCATGGCTGTCTGCCTATAGAAATCTCGGAGTCTGCCAATGAACATTGCATCTACTTAAGGGCGTCCAGGCCCCAACCCTCTCTCCCCCAGTTCTGTTTAAGAGACAATACATTTCTTTGTATTTAAGAAGTGTCTGGCGCCCATCAATCCACTTTGCATTACACCCACCATGCCTTGTAACCCACTCTACATGGAAGGATGTCAGCTGTCCCTAACCCTGGAGGTCACCATTAGGCCTCAAGGGCCCTGGGACTTGGCACCACTAGTGCCACCTCTTCCATAGGGCAAGTCATCACACAGGGCTGCTGCTTAAGTGCTAGTGTCATTGCTTTCACAGGACATTCATAGCACAGTACTAGTGTTGCTGCAGCTTCATTGCTAGTGTCATTGCTTCTACAGAGCTAGTCATAGCACAGTGCTGCAGCTTTAGTGCTGGTGTCACTGGTTCCACAGTGCTATTCCTACTTCCGTGCTAGTGCCACTTCTTTCACAGAGCCAATCATAGCACAGTTCTCGTGTCACTTTTTTCACAGGGCCATTGCTTTTTCCTAACATAATGCTGCTCTTGCAGTGGCAGTCTGTATCACTAGTAACATTGTAAATAACTAGATGAAATAGTCACTAAGGTTACACCTGTAAGTAGTAGCTGGAGGGGAAATCATATATATTAACCCCTCAACAGCCCAACAATGATAACCGTCACTCCGATTAGATAACACTAATGCCCTGTACACATGGTCGAACATTGATCAGACATTCTGACAACAAAATGGAAAATGTGTGATGGAGTCTACACACGGTCAGAAATTCCGACAACAAGGTCCTATCACACATTTTCCATCGGAAAATCCGACCGTGTGTACAGGGCATTAGAGGTGTGTTCCTCTGAATTGAATAGTAGCATATAGAAAAAAGGGGAGGAGTTCCCAAACAAATTCATCAACGAGAGACAGCCGGTATTTAGTCAAAGTTGGTTGAATGTTTATTAAGCAATTCCACACAGACACTAGAAAAGTTGTATTTAAATAACCTCCACCACATTCAATTTAAAATTTGACAACGTTGTCAGAAGACACAGGTAGCCACCACAGACACTCATACCACACATATTCTCTATTAGCCACTAAATCCACATTGTTATATGCTGAGTCTGTGATTAATTGGATCACAGAGCCAACAGGGCTGGCATCTGGAATTCCATATAATGCTCCACACGGGAGAATAACAACTTCACAGATAACTTCAGTAGTAATCTAAATAGCAGTCCATATAAGACATGTTCCCCTGATTGGAGGGAATAAACCCAGATGGTTCCGGTGGGTGAAAGGGGAAATAGGAGCGGGTGGATAGGACAGATCCAGAGATAGTGAGGCCCGAAGCGAAAGAAAAAAAGAGACAAATAGAGAAGGGTTAGGCATGACAGTGTGAAAAGGAGGAGGCGACATAGGGTTAAAAAGCAGGGAAGTTTTACAAGGAAGGGGAGGAAAGAATTAGTGTAAAAGATCACAGTGTTGGGGGGGAGTTGTTTATTTAAGGGGGAGGCGGGGCTCCTGGGCAGCAGTGGTTGGGGCAGAAGAGTAGGAAGCAGTTTCCGACCCACCCTCCCTGTTTGTTTATGTCTGTTTGCTTGTTTTCTTTATTTACAGGAGCAGTGCGAGCAGGTTCCGTCATAGCAGCTGAGCGGTGGCGGTGTTTTGGTCTTTGATGGTGTAAGAAAAACATACGAGATGGAAGTGTTGGGGACTCATCGGTAGTATGTGCCCCTCTGGTGTATTCCAGTTAGAAGGGTTTCCGACGGACTTTCGACGGACTTTTGATGGACTTTCAACGGACTTTCGAACGAACGGACTTGCCTACACACGATCACACCAAAGACCAACGGATTTGTACGTGATGACGTACGACCGGACTAAAATAAGGAAGTTGATAGCCAGTAGCCAATAGCTGCCCTAGCCTCGGTTTTCATCCGTCGGACTAGCATACAGACATGCGGATTTTTCTACCGGACTCGAATCCGTTGAGAAAATTTGAAACGTGTTTCAAATCTAAAGTCCATCTGATTTTCGCCCGAAAAAGTCCGCTGCAGGTCCGATGAAGCCCACACACGGTCGGATTGTCCGACGGATTCGTCCCGTCGGACCAGTCCGGTCGAAAAGTCCGCCAGTGTGTACACGGCATTAGTCTAAAAGACAGGAAATTCCAAAAAGCCAAGTGACATGAAATCAGTGGGGCACAATATTTTCAGCAAAATTCAGTGTTTCATCAATAAACATTTTTCAAGTATTAACCATTATTTAATATCTGAAGATCTCTTTTTTCTGTTAGTAGTTGTGTGCTGGTATCCTGACCCTGAAGGAAATCAGTTGTACACCGTTACAGCGCTCCCGTGCACTCAGCCTTACCTTTGTTCCAGCAGCTCTCACCTCAGGTAACCTTGCACGCCATATCAACAACGTTTAATCCTGTGGTTGTGTCTGAGAAGAGTGTGCATAATCAGCAACTCTGTGTTTGTGATTATGTACAACATTCATTAAAAATAAGAAAACACTCATTGCAAAAAACGTGTTGTGCGAGCTACAGGTTTATCATGTCTACTTACTCAAATAAACGTAGTCGTAAATAAAACAAACACATGAACCGCATTTTTCTTTTTTTGCCAAAATCCTTGCGGAATAAACAGATGACTGAGAGACTGATAGCATTTAGAGGCGAACTAAAGGAAATATTGTCTATCTTGCACAATACATCATTTTTTGCATCAAACTAAACCTTGCTTTGCAGCAGGAATCTTGCATGTCTTGTAATACTGCAATTTGTGTAAAACATCCCCACTTTCTATTATGCTTACATGTGTTAACAGAGCGTTTGAAATAAAATGCTATTGAGTGATGCTACAACTCAGCACAGAGAAACAGTAGAGCAAACAGTTGAGATCATTTTTAATGTATGTGTGTATATATACAGTTGTGCTCATAAGTTTACATACCCTGGCAGAATTTATGATTTCTTGGCCATTTTTCAGAGAATATGAATGATAACACAAAAACTATTCTTTCACTCATAGTTAGTGTTTGGCTGAAGCCATTTATTATCAATCAACTGTGTTTACTCTTTTTAAATCATAATAACAACAGAAACTACCCAAATGACCCTGATCAAAAGTTTACATACCCCAGTTCCTAATACCGAGTATTGCCCCCTTTAACATCAATGACAGCTTGAAGTTTTTGGTGGTATTTGTGGATGAGGCTCTTTATCTTCTCAGATGGTAAAGCTTCCCATTCTTCTTGGCAAAAAGCCTTCAGTTCCTGTAAATTCTTGGACTGTCTTGCATGAACTGCATTTTTGAGATCTCCCCAGAGTGGCTCAATGATATTGAGGTCAAGAGACTGAGATGGCCACTCCAGAACCTTCACTTTATTCTGCTGTAGCCAATGACAGGTCGACTTGGCCCTGTGCTTTGGATCATTGTCATGTTGGAATGTCCAAGTACGTCCTATTCGCAGCTTCCTGGCTGATGAGTGCAAATGTTCTTCCAGTATTTTTTGATAACATACTGCATTCATCTTGCCATCAATTTTCACCAAATTTCCTGTGCCTTTGTAGCTCACACATCCCCAAAACATCAGCGATCCACCTCCGTGTTTCACAGTAGGAATGGTGTACCTTTCATCATAGGCCTTGTTGACTCTTATGCAAATGCAGTGTTTATGGTTGTGGCCAAAAAGCTCAATTTTGGTCTCATCACTCCAAATGACTTTGTGCCAAAAGGTTTGAGGCTTGTCTCTGTGTTGTTTGGTATATTGTAAGCGGGATACTTTGTGGCATTTGTGTAGTAATGGCTTTCTCTTGGCGACTCGACCATGCAGCCCATCTTTCTTCAAGTGCCTCCTTATTGTACATCTTGAAACAGCCACACCACATGTTTTCAGAGAGTCCTTTATTTCACCTGAAGTTATTTGTGGGATTTTCTTTGCATCCCGAACAACAGTTTGAACACTGCTGATCGGCATTCTCGATTCCTTGGATATCTTTCTATATCCCTTTCCTGTTTTATACAGTTTAACTACCTTTTCCCTTTTGTTTTCAGAACTGCTTTAATTCTTCGTGGCATAGATTCAACCAGCTGTTGAAACATTCCTCAGAGATTTTGGTCCATATTGACATGATAGCATCATGTAGTTGCTGCAGATTTGTTGGCTGCACATCCATGATGCAAATCTTCTATTCCACCAAATCCCAAAGGTGCTCTATTGGATTGAGATCTGGTGACACTAAAGACCATTGGAGTACTGTGAACTCATTATCATGTTCAAGAAACCAGTTCTAGATGATTTGAGCTTTGTGACATGGTGCATTATCCTGCTGGAAGTAGCCATCAGAAGATGAGTACACTGTAGTCATAAAGAGATGGACTTGGTCAGCAACAATACTCAGGTAGACCGTGGTATTCAAACAATACTCAATTGGTACTAAGGGACCCAAAGTGTGCCAAGAAAATATCCACCACACCATTACACCACCACCAGCAGCCTGAACCATTGATAGAAGGCAAGATGGATGCATGCTTTCATGTTGTTTATGCCAAATTCTGACCCTACTATCTGAATGCTGCAGCTGAAATCAAGACTCATTAGACCAGGCAACGTTTTTCCAGTCTTCTATTGTCCCATTTTGGTGAACCTGTGAGAATTGTAGCCTCAGTTTCCTGTTCTTAGCTGACAGGAGTATGGTCTTCTGCTGCTGTAGCCCATCTGCTTCAAGGTTTGATGTGTTGTGGATTCAGAGATCCAGCATTCCACACCTTCCCGTGTGGAACTTCCAGCTGTTGGGCTTCATCAGCCAGTAGGTTGGTGGCTCTATTCACCTTGTAAGACTTAATAACATTACAAGTAACATAGAGGTGACGTTTTTGGCAATGAACTGTATGCAACTTTTCCTCTCTAAAGTAGAAAGAACTCCTAAAAAATGCCGTTATTCTACACGGCAGGCCTGTCAATAATGAAATATTGAAACAGTAGTTTTAGAATTAAATGATACGTTGAGGAGTCAATACTGAATTTGACTGCTAACAAACCACAACGTTTTTCAGCTTGGTTTTACTAGTGAGTATTAAACATGGCTTCTTTTGCAGCACATGTTCAATTAACATGCTGCTATTTGTTTCGTTCCAGATTTCATATAAAAAAAACATCCATTCTCTGTAGAACCTTCTACACATGTTCTAATCTGTCACACGGCCAAGTCAGACATACTGTTTAGTGCCTCCCTGCCAGCTATCTGGGTGTCCTGCTATACACTTGACCACATTTACCACCCGCTTAGAGTAAACTATACTACTTGCAAGGCAGTCTTTTAAGTTTTATCAAGCTGCTTCTGTAATAGACGCTTAAAAAATTATTATTATTAAAATCGTATGTCAGAGAAAATTATTTCCTGCAACATACATTATCCTTGTGTGGGAGAAGGCGTGTGTCCTTAAATGACATTCCTAAAAATATGATTGATATTTTTCGGCTGTGAGAAATTCCCTTATCAAATAGCAAACATACCGATGCCTACATTTTTGGCAACTGTATCCATTATATAGGACATTCAGGCCCTTGGGAAACCTGGACCTCTGGACTTTACCATCTGAAATCTCATGTATTTTGCCTGCTAGATATTTCTAAATATTGTTTTGGCTGTTGTAAATGCAAATGATATACATATGCACGTTTGTCTATTGTGGACTTTTTGATAAGTTGACTCCTTAACTGATTATTTTAAGGAATGCCCATGGTTCTTTGTTATGATTCAGTGATGCAAGGGAGGAATTTCTACAATGCAAGCTGCAAGGGGTAACTTCTACAGTGAAGAAGAAGCCCTGTCCACCATTTGGATGGCATGGGGTTGTGGATGATGGTGATATTGGTAGTGGCTAGTGGACAGCACCCATACTTTGCATGCCTGAAGCACATGAAGAATATTCAGAAGTTCAGATCCAATGACAATAGAGAAGACTATGATAGCAATTTTTTTTTTTTTTGCATAAACATTTTATTGAGAAGATACAAACTTAGCATATACATCCATGGCTCAGCGAGCCTGTCTTATCAATACGTATGCGATTACAGTTCAATTAGATAGAGGCACTCTGAACCCAGATTAAACAATTTTAGATTATGAGCAGAGAGTCAAAGGTGATTATGATGTCTAGTTGTATATATCTTCAAAGGGAAGTTTAAGTGGAGAAAACTGAGTTAATGTAGAGAGAGAGGGGTACATGAGGAAAAGACGAAAAGGGAAAGAGAGAAAGAAAAGAAAAACAGAAGATATATATAATAAATAAAAGGGGGGAAGGGGGGGGGGGGGGGAGAGAAGGGGAAGGGAGGGGGGGGAGGCACTGAGGCGAAGAGCAAAACATTTTTTTACCTGTAATAGTATTAATTTAATATACCTGTTGGAATGTGGGTGCAGACAACAATAAGTGCATTTGTAGCCATACAGAGAGTATGAGCCAAATGGTGAGGAGGTGATGCCATTGTGAGGTTAGGCCAAAAAGAAGGAGAATGGATCTACCGCTTGTGAGCCCTAGCCCCTAGAGGTCTTAATGTTGAAGTTAACATAAATGTTTTTTATGAAATAGTTTTTTAGCAATTAAGTTTTTTTATACAATTTATGATAACAGAGCTATAGAATTTTTACCAGTTTATTAATTTGTAAAAGTAATGATATTAAGGCATGTTTATACTGGGACCTTATGGGAATAAAAAAGATTGAGAAATGGTTTATATGTAGCCTGTAGGACGGGAAGGACCAATGGATAGTGCCTTAAAATGAAGGGAAAGAGGTTGGCTCCCCTCCCTGAAGATGAAGGTGGTCCAACCTTCAAAACACATTACTACATGGTGGGAGAGGTTCTGATTCATCAAAGCCTGTTATTGGATGCTGGCCTTCAACACATGGGACTAGGGGAAGTCTGACACTTTGAATGTGCTGAAACTAGCTGTTTTTATTATACATGGAGAGACATTTTCCACCAGAAACCCCCTCTCCTAATCTGGGACCTCCTGGCACCCCGTCACCTAGTTCAGTATCTGCCTTTGCCCCCCCCCCCCATCCATGGGCCTTTGACACACCAGCCACAATTTCCTAGTCAAGGGCCTTTTCTGCATCCCCCTCTCCCCTCAGTCCAGGGCTTCCTCTGCACTTCCCTCCTTGTGCAAGGCCTCCTCTACAGCCCCCCCCCCTCCAAGTTCAGAGCCTCCTCTGCACCCTGCCCTCCGAAACCAGGTCCTCTGCCACACCAACACCATATTTAAAGTCCAGGGCCTCCGCTACACCCCCCAGTCAGGGGCCTGCAGGGTACTCCCCTCCTAGTGCAGGGCCTCCTCTGCATCACACAGTCCAGGGCCTTCACTGCACACCCCCCCAGTCCAGGGACTCCTGTGTACTCCCCTCCTAGTCCAGGGCCTCCTCTGCACCTCCTAGTTAAAGGTCTCCTCTGCACTCCCTTGCTAGTCCATGGCCTTCACTGCACCTCCCAGTCCAGGGCCTTTTCTCCTAATCCAGGGTCTCTGCCACACCAACCCTTTTCTAGTCCAGGGCCTCCTCTGCACCACCCCACCACTCCAGAGCCTCCTCTGCACCTCTCCAGTCCAGGGCCTCCACTACACCCCCCCATCAGCCCAGGGCCTCCTCTGCACCACCTCCCCCAGCCCAGTGCCTCCTTCGCACCCCCAAGTCCAGGGTCTCCTTTGCCCCCCCAGGTCAGGACCTCCTCTGCGCCCCCTTAGTCCAGGGCCTCCTCTGCACCCCCCAGCCTAGTGTCCCCTCTGCATCCCCCATCAGCACAAGCCCCCCGCTGCACCCCTCAGTCCAGGGCCTCATTTGAGCCCCCTGCCCCAGTCCAGGGCCTCCTCCTCACCCCCCCCGCCCAGGGCCTCCACTGCTCTCTGGAGGCAGTCCAGGGCCTTCTGCACCCAAATCCCTCTCCTTGTCTTAATAAATGCCTTCCGGTTGCATGAAGGCTCTCCAAGGCTGAAGCGTCGCTCTGGAATGCCTTTCTATAGCGCTGGTGGGCGGGAGGAGCAGAATGATTCAGCGCCTGTGCAGTCTCCCTCCTATTTGGTTCTCAGGTATTTGGCAAACTATGTACACTTGATCGGGCGGCAGTGACACCCTTAGAGCAGCGTTTTTCAGTGCGGGTGAGGGTGGCAGAACCCCTGGCGGCGCTCTCCTAGATGTGTCACCCGGGGCATGTGCCCCCCATGTTCTCCACGAGTTTCGGCCCTGATCGGAGATGATGGCTTGCTGCAATGATATACAGTGATATCAAAGCAGCCAAAAATTGTACATGACCACTGCCATAGCAGTACAATTTCATCACCCTGCACTTGCTCTTGTGACAGTATATGATTTTTTTTTTTACATACTGTCACCAGAGCAGTGCAATGTCACTATGAAGACATTATGATGTTGTGGCTATTGATCAGCGACACTGGCATATAGTGTCATCAGTGCAGCAGCCAATGTCTCTGATCAATAAACAGAGCAGTACAATGTCACTATAGTGACTCAGTACTTCTCTGGGTGGGGGGGAAGGGGGGGTGGACATCTGCTCTGATGTGCTTACTACAATCCCAGTGACTGTGGAAAATACATCCGACCGCTGTAAGAGGAAATCATTCAAAGGCAGCTTTTGTTTACAAGTGTGGTCCCTGTGATTGGTCACAGCTATCACATTGTACAGGGCATTTTCACTGGCCCTGTACTCCAATCTGTAATCCGCTACAGACACAGTGATCACAAAGTGTGGTGCTGCGCTCTAGAAGCCGCACATGGCAACCAACATATATATATATACAGTATATGCTCTCCTGCATCGACAAAGCTCCTGCTTATGTACATGGACCAGATGGGAGGAGCTCAATATATCCTTTATTTTTTTTAATTCAGGCTGTGTAAGTAACTGTATTTGACATGGCATCAGCCTTTTTTAGTCCCTATACAGAAGAGTAAAGACTGGGGGAGGGAGATGGCAAATGGAGCCAATCAGTTGAGCTACAGTGCTAGGAGCATGCTGATAGGATGAGAGAACAGAGTGACAAAGAGATGAGATCATTCTGCTTCTACTTTTAGGCCACTTTCACACTGAGGCGCTTTACAGGTGTTTTTGTGCTAAAAATAGCGCCTGTACAGCGCCTGTACAACTGTCTCTTCTGCAGCCCCCGTGTGAAAGCCGAGTTATTCCACACTGGAGTGGTGCGTTTGCAGTACAGGAAAAAAAGTCCTGCAAGCAGCATCTTATATATATATGTATATATGTATGGTGCAACATGCACTAATAAAAAAGTAAAAGTACCATCAAAGGTCCTTTTACAAACATGCTAATGCTAATGCTTTGGGTAAATCAGCTCGGAAAAATGCATTCTTGAAACCCAACTTATGAAAAACAGCATAAACATGAACGTAGACAGTGAACATATCTCAGGAATTAAAAGAATGTGAATGAGATCAAGCATTCTTTCTTTTCCAGTTAATGTTAAAAAAAATTGTATTACTGGCACCCACACACTTTCAGGCCAGACCTGCATATTTGGAAAGTCCAAAGAGGAATGCTGGATAGTAGCCAATACCATGGAATTTACATCAGCCGGCTTCACAGCCTGCTTCTTGATACACCCTGCCTTTTCCAACAGCATATTTACCATGCTGAGTTTATTGGAACTGCCAAGACGTTTCAAAGTGGAGCTTAGGAAGTCATGTACGATCACCGCTCACTGATGAACTTTCCTAAGTTAAATTTGTTTTTATATATGCGTATGAGATAAATGCAGCCAAACAGCTCACTTTATATGGACATGCAGATAGCTTACAAAATCCAGACAGTACACTTGGTAGTTTATGCAGATAGCGCCTTGTATGTTACAAACCACTATATTCTTAAAGAGGAACTGCAGTCTGCTCACATAATTTGTAATAAAAACATATTTGCCATTCTGAAATGTCCCTCCAACCACTTTGCATAATATTTTATATATACTGTGATTCTGTACTTGCCAAATATGCTGCAGAAATCTCCCTCCATTGAGTCTGGCTGCAACCATTTTAACTGTGGGCAGCTGAAGCTGCTGTCTGTTCATTTCCTGGATTTACACAGACACACAGAGGCATAACTCCATCTCTGCAGCTCTCATTGGCCCTCTTATTACTCGGCCCCCCTCCCTCCCTTCCTGGCAAACTCTCACAAGAATGAGAGAGATGGGCATGATGTCATAAGCCTAGGCTAATGACCAGACAAGAAACAGGAAGTGGGCTGTATAAGGCATTTACTGACAGAAAAAAATGTTTTACTATCCAAAGTTAAAACAACAAGGGCAGAAGATTTAATAGATGGAATGATAAAAAAATTACTGAAGTTTCGCTTTAACTAGCTCAAAATTTTCTGCTAGGAACTATCTGCAGGGCACATTTCTTTCAGATTCTGTTTGAGATCCCACCACTAGACCATTGCGACCCTACTGATGATATTGTGACTGCCAGGGACCAGTAACATTGCTCAGGCCATTCATAAAGAAGCTGGGCCAGATCTTAACAAGAGAGCCTGCTCCAAGGATTACAGTCCTGTCCAGATAATCCCTCACATACATTGCTGGCGATATTGTGCAGTGCTTTCCTGTCCCGGTATTTTTAACAGATGCCTTACTCAAACTCTATCACCTTGTTTTAAAGACATCTTCAAAAGTAATTTTTTATTTAGTTTTGGATAGAGTAGAGAGGAATTAGAACTCCTGTTTTTTTTTTTTTTTTTGCTGCCTCTGCCCCCGTTAGGGAGATCCACCCTCTCTATTTGTCCTGTTTACCATTATTATTGAAAGTGAAAGTAAAAGAACATATAACATTTTGGGTTGTCCCCAGAAAAGTAAAAGAATTGACATTTTGTAGCGGGGACACTAATTCTGGTGACCTGGGGGTTATGGGACAGGAAGTGAATTTCCCTAATGGGAAACAGATAGCAAATAAAAAAACTTAACAGGGGTTATAACCCTCACTTACCCTATCTAGAATTAAAAAGTTCTGCTTTAAATAGTTTCTCCACTTTTGTTGGGAAAAAAATTACGGTATCTCCTCTGGGTAATCAATGTACAATGTCCTACCTGTTTCTGCTCTGGAGAAATAGCTCTTTGTTGTTTGTCAATTTGCTTGTGCAAAGTGAATTGGAATGGGAGTGACTTTTTCTTAAATAATCAGCTGATACATTTGCAGTGTTCTAATGAGGAAAGTTGCAGGGTCTACATTCCTTTGGAAGTAATAAACCCTTTGGGAATATCTCACCACAAATGAAAGTTTTGTTGTAGAGGATGCCTAAAATTTGACTTGTATCTGGGAAAATCAATGAGCCAATCACACAAACAGGAAATTACCTTTCTGGGGAAGTTCTGCACACCCTCAGTGAACAAAAAATTCAGAAATTCTGATCTGAAAGTCAGTGGCTTAAAAGTATTGAAGTCACTGGATCATTATGGAAGCCAGTTAATCCACATTTTTTAAAGGAAACAAGGGGAGCTCCTGTATTTCTCTCACCGCAGACAACCTATGTACATCAACGGACTAATGCCCCGTACACACGGTCGGACTTTGTTCAGACATTTCGACAACAAAATCCTAGGATTTTTTCCGACGGATGTTGGCTCAAACTTGTCTTGCATACACACGGTCACACAAAGTTGTCGGAAAATCCGATCGTTCTGAACGTGGTGACGTAAAACACGTACGTCGGGACTATAAACGGGGCAGTGGCCAATAACTTTCATCTCTTTATTTATTCTGAGCATGCGTGGCACTTTGTCCGTCGGATTTGTGTACACACAATCGGAATTTCCGACAACGGATTTTGTTGTCGGAAAATTTTATATCCTGCTCTCAAACTTTGTGTGTCGGAAAATCCGATGGAAAATGTGTGATGGAGCCCACACACGGTCGGAAATTTCCGACAACAAGATCCTATCACACATTTTCCGTCGGAAAATCCGACCGTGTGTATGGGGCATTAGAGTTAAAGTGATTGTAAAGTCTCAAGGTTTTTCACCTTAATGCATTCTATGCATTAGGGTGAAAAACCTTCTTCTTTGCTCCAGCTGCCCCCCCAGAGTCCCCTTTTTCCTACCTGAGCCAGATCTGATCCAGCGATGTGCACAACCCCAGCGGTTCCAGCCGCCCGCACAGGTGCCCCCATAGAAAGCAGCTTTCCGTAGGGGCACTCGATGAAGGGGAGGAGCCAGGAGCACTGGCGGGGCAACCCAGAAGAGGAGGATCAGGGCTGCTCTGTGCAAAACCCTTGCACAGAGCAGGTAAGTGTAACATGGTTGTTTGTTTGTTTTTTAAACAAACCTTTACAACCACTTTAAGTATGTCCTGCCTTTCATACATTCTCAGTTAAGGTGCCGATACCCTGTTCAGTTGTTGCAAGTAAAACAGATGTGAGCACTGGGGGCATCAGGCCAGGTGGGTATTCCTTAGGGGGCAACAACAACTCTCTGTAACATTCCAATCTTCAAAGGTGATAGAAAGTGATGGCAGAAAAAAGACAAGGTGGTCCATTGAGTCTGTCTGATTTTTTATTTTTTTTGAGCAATGTATAATTTTTTTTTCATATCTATGTTTGCCCCAGGCATGTCTGAATCCACCTAATGTTGATTCCCTCACTAACTGAAGGTGTCTACATCCTACAGAAAAATACAACAGAAGAACCAAGAAAAAAATTACCTGGGACTTTACCAGCCATCCAGTTGTGGATATCCTTTACATTACTGAACAATTTTGATTCTTTGGAAACACTTGCTGCAGAACAAGTGCTCATTAATGTATGAATAAGTCCCATCCTATCTTTTTTTATGAAGAACATGGAACAAAGCTTCTACATATACCAAATACACCCATTGGCTACATTGAACAGGGTTCAATGGCACTTCAAAAGGATCAAGGTTAGGCAGTAGCTTCATTTCCTGTTGTCCTTGGTGACATACCTACAAATCAATAACCAGCCTTTAGTTGTGAAGGGTTCTTTGAATGATCTTGGCTCTGTCTATACCAGTCACTTTTTTCAGGAATTATTCAAATTACACAGTTCCTGGAATGCAAAGCACTTAACAAGAATCCAACCTTTTATGGAAAAAACACTACTTTGTAATTTCATATTTAATTAAACATATTCAGTATGAATTATATATTTACATGCACATGTGCTTCTAGTTAATTGTGTGGTGCAATGTTTTCCTCACATTCACCTTGGTGTAAAAGACTGTGAGTTCACAAGGAAACACTGGTAAGGTGTACTGTATGGCAATAAATGCACATGTAGCAGTTCCAACCTGGTATTTCTGCATTTGCCAAAATTAATTGCATTTCTGTGAGCCATTGTGGTTTGTTGTGAGCGTATGTGGGCTAATCAGTCTAGATCAGTCCTCAACATAATTCAATAAACAAATCAGCTCAGTGTATATGCGTTTTGCAGCTGGTCATCATTCTTGCACAATAGGTGTTACTGGTGTCTACTGTACACCTAAGCACTATTTCTTCATTGGGTCTCATAAATATTGGCCATGTGGCTTTAAGTGGCCAAGTGTGTTTTATGTGGATGAGCTATATGCCAAGTCTACCACTGGGCTTTTAAGCATATTTATAGCTGAAGTTTTTTTTTTTTTTTTTTCTTGCTGCAGTCCCATAGCTTGCTTTTAATGAAGTATGCCCCATGACTGATCGTTCTCGTAGAAACCTTTTTTCCAGTAATGACCAGTCTTCTTCAGAGCACTGAACTTTTGGTGCTGTGGGAGTTATTAGCTTTGGGTCTATCACTGAAGTACAGTGAAGAAGATTTCTACAGGAAGCATCAACCTGCAGGATGTGGGACATACTTCATCATAGGTAAGTTATGTGACTGCTAAAAAGGGAGAACACCAGAAGCGCCACCTAAGTGCAGTATTAAAAGCAGGGCTTTAATGGCAAGGTATACATACGCACTTACAAGAAGCAAGAAGGACATAAGCTCATCTGCATCGGTGGTCACGTATCCGGAAAAGTTACCAGTGCGTGGCTGTGTTGATTGTTGGCCTGCAACATGTCCTGTGGCCACCAGGAAAGAGACCGGAAACCAGCATGGAACCATGGAAGTGACGTCACGGACTGCAGGATCACATCCGGGGGAGCTGTCACAGGGAGAAA
Source organism: Lithobates clamitans (assembly GCA_037952925.1). Taxonomy (NCBI): domain Eukaryota; kingdom Metazoa; phylum Chordata; class Amphibia; order Anura; family Ranidae; genus Lithobates; species Lithobates clamitans. The sequence continues at coordinate 3,150,938 of JBBGZY010000842.1, read as the reverse complement.
GGATGGGCTAGCAGGCTACGCACTCGGAGCATCAGCTCCTTCTATTGGCAACGGAGACGTGATGTATTTCTGAACATCAGCTCTTATACGCTTTAAGTGTACCTCATTGCAACCATATGCATGCATGTTTCTTTCTATGATTAAACTGTGGAGTGAATATCTTTGTTGTATTATGCTTGATGTTAGACATACTTTGTTATCTGTACCTGTTGTATAACTTATTGTTAAAGCAGTTTGGCTATACGGTGTGCTTACTCTATTTAAAAAAGACTTTGCTTGCATCTGAACAAATGATCATTCCATTACATTACAACAGACATCAAGCACTTACAGTGGTTAAAAAGTCTTCTTCCTCTTCACATTCTTTTTCTGAACAAAATAGAAATTAATAGTGAATATTCTCCTTTGTTCATTATGACTTCTTACTTTTTACCAGCATCATCAGAGAAAGAAAGGAACATCGCTCACCAACCCAGTGCATGGAATATGTGAATAAATAAGGCCTCAGCCAGTACTGCTCCAGCCATGCCCTCTGACATGTTTCGCCCCGCACACTGGCGCTTGATCACAGAGATTCCTTTTTAACAGTTTTCATCCTACCTCTGTACTACCTGGGCTCCTGTTCCTGTGCAGCCATGTTGAAAAATGTACTTCATACTGTGCATGCGCAAGATAAAACATGACTTCATGTTGCCATTGCAGCGCTTACCCCTGCAGGAACCACTTGGTATGGTGGGTCCTTTTCTCTGCTACAACTCTTTAAACTGATCGGTCCAAAAAGTGCTAAATGTAAACTCCTTTGGGAGAAAGTGGATGACCGCTATGAACACTTGAAACAGTCTCTGATCATGCCAGTGATGTTAAAAACAAAAAGAGTTTATTAAAACAATATTCTGAAGTGATAAAAGTCAATGGATACAGAGCTCAGATGGAATTACCAATCAGTATAAACAACATTGTATAAGTCCCTTCACAAGCGGTGGGCTATGGTCCAGCCATGTGGGACGGTGCTGCGGTGATCAGGCTGAGCTTTTCGTTGGCAATGAGCAGGATCTGATGTGAGGGGATGGGTGTCAGGCTGGGTGGATGGGGAACTCGGGAGAACTCTGGTCCAAGACGAGGCTTGATGCGTGGAGGTACAGATGGAACGCAAGCCAGGGGAGAGAGTGCAGAGATGATTGCTGTCATACTGACAACGCGATTTGGGACGTGGCCACCTGTCTGAGGAGAGCTCTGCATCAATTGACTTTTATCACTTCAGAATATTGTTTTACTAAACTCCTTTTTGTTTTTTTCATTGGCATCATCAGAGACTGTTTTAAGTGTTCATTGTGGTTACCCCCTTTCTCCCAAAGGAGTTTCCATTTAGCGCTTTTTGTTGTGGCTGTTTTTTTGAGTGTTGTCTTTGTTCCATTTCCAGCACTGCTCCTGGTGCGGAAGCTCCACACAGCTGCTTTATGGTCTCCCATATGGCTCCATACACTGTCATTAAGGGTCCCCTAGTGCCAGACTTGTTGTGGTTATATTGCTAAGTAAGGCATGCTCTCTATTGTATTAACTGTGTACAGCAAGGGGTTTAACTTTGTAGTTCCGCTCACCACTCCTGACATGCGACATGTCTAGTCACATATGCTTGGTGGTCAGTTGTGCCAGGAGTCTCGGTTCTCAGGATCCAGTCCTCCAGATCAGGTCCTCATGATAAGGTCCTTCCCTGACTGCAGGCACACACAACAACGGGACCCTCCAGCATTGGGTCTCAGCACAGCAGAATAACTTTCAGTGTCCCAGTTCTTTGGTCACTGGAGTGGGCACAGACACCCCAGTGATAGGCATGCACTCTTTGGTCCCCACATTGCATGAAACTCAGGCATGGCCCTTACAGATCAGCTTTCCCCTGCAAAAGACTCAGATCTCCTCAGAATTGCCTGGGAAATGTTTTGTCTCTCCTCCTCTATTGTGTAGGGAATACTGGGTAGTGAAATCCACAGCTCCATCAGCCTCCCTTCACCTGCAAAGTTTCACTTTAAGAACTACATTTCCCAGAATCCATGGCAGCCGCTGCACAGCAAGTCCTCTTACCACTGATTGTCTCAGATCCTTTGCTGCCAGGAGGCAGGAGCGGGTGTGGGATTTCACACAGCCCACTCTGCTCACACAGCAGGAAGTGAAGGGTGAGAAGAACACAGCCCACTCTGCTCACACAGCGGGGAAGTGAAGGTGAGAAGAACACAGCCATCCCTGCTCACACAGCGGGGAAGTGAAGGGTTAAGAGAACACAGCCTGCTCTGCACAAACAGCAAGGAAGTGAAGGGTGAGAAGTACACAGGTGCTCTGCTCACACAGTGGGGAAGTGAAGAGTGAGAAGAACACAGCCTGCTCTGCACACACAGCAGGGAAGTGAAGGATGAGGAGAACACAGCCCGCTCTGCATGCACAGCAGGGAAGTGAAGGGTGAGAAGAACTCAGCCATCCGTGCTCACACAGCGGGGAAGTGAAGGGTGAGAAGAACACAGCCCGCTCTGCACACACAGCAGGGAAGTGAAGGGTGAGGAGAACACAGCCCACTCTGCACGCACAGCGGGGAAGTAAAGGGTGAGAAGAACACAGCCCACTCTGCTCACACAGCGGGGAAGTGAAGGGTGAAAAGAACACAGCCATCCCTATTCACACAGCGGGGAAGTGAAGGGTTAAGAGAACACAGCCTGCTCTGCACACACAGCAAGGAGGTGAAGGGTGAGAAGTACACAGCTGCTCTGCTCACACAGTGGGGAAGTGAAGGGTGAGAAGAACACAGCCTGCTCTGCACACACAGCAAGGAAGTGAAGGGTGAGGAGAACACAGCCTGTTCTGCATGCACAGCAGGGAAGTGAAGGGTGAGAAGAACTCAGCCATCCGTGCTCACACAGCGGGTAGGTGAAGGGTGAGAAGAACACAGCCCGCTCTGCACACACAGCAGGGAAGTGAAGGGTGAAGAGAACACAGCCTGCTCTGCACGCACAGCGGGGAAGTAAAGGGTGAGAAGAACACAGCCCACTCTGCTCACACAGCGGGGAAGTGAAGGGTGAAAAGAACACAGCCATCCCTATTCACACAGCGGGGAAGTGAAGGGTGAGAAGAACACAGCCCGCTCTGTCCACACAGCAGGGAAGTGAAGGGTGAGGAGAACACAGCCTGCTCTGCACACACAGCAGGGAAATGAAGGTTAAGAAGAACACAGCCCGCTATGCTCACAAGTGGGGAAGTGAAGGGTGAGGAAAACACAGCCTGCTGCGCACACACAGCGGGGAAGTGAAGGGTGAGGAGAACACAGCCCACTCTGCATGAACAGCGGGGAAGTGAAGGGTGATAAGAACACCGCCCACTCTGCTCACACAGTGGGGAAGTGAAGGGTAAGAACACAGCCTGATCTGCACACACAGCAGGGAAGTGAAGGGTGAGGAGAACACAGCCCGCTCTGCACACACAGCAGGGAAGTGAAGGGTGAGGAGAACACAGCCTGCTCTGCACACACAGCAGGGAAGTGAAGGGTGAGGAGAACACAGCCCGCTCTGCACACACAGCAGGGAAGTGAAGGGTGAGGAGAACACAGCCCGCTCTGCACACACAGCAGGGAAGTGAAGGGTGAGGAGAACACAGCCCACTCTGCACACACAGCGGGGAAGTGAAGGGTGAGAAGAACACAGCCCACTCTGCACACACAGCAGGGAAGTGAAGGGTGAGGAGAACACAGCCCACTCTGCACACACAGCGGGGAAGTGAAGGGTGAGAAGAACACAGCCCACTCTCCTCACACAGCAGGGAAGTGAAGGTTGATAAGAACACAACCTGCTCTGCACACACAGCAGGGAAGTGAAGGGTGAGAAGAACACAGCCCGCTATGCTCACACAGCAGGGAAGTGAGGGGTGAGAAGAACACACCCTGCTCTGCACACACAGCAGGGAAGTGAAGACTGAGGAGAACACAGCCTGCTCTGCACACACAGCAGGGAAGTGAAGGGTGAGGAGAACACAGCCTGCTCTGCACACACAGCAGGGAAGTGAAGGGTGAGGAGAACACAGCCTGCTCTGCACACACAGCAGGGAAGTGAAGGGTGAGGAGAACACAGCCTGCTCTGCACACACAGCAGGGAAGTGAAGGGTGAGGAGAACACAGCCTGCTCTGCACACACAGCAGGGAACTGAAGGGTGAGGAGAACACAGCCCACTTTGCACACACAGCAGGGAAGTGAAGGGTGAGAAGAACACAGCCTGCTCTGCACACACAGCAGGGAAGTGAAGGGTGGGGAGAACACAGCCTGCTCTGCACACACAGCAGGGAAGTGAAGGGTGAGGAGAACACAGCCTGCTCTGCACACACAGTAGGGAAGTGAACGGTGAGGAGAACACAGCCCACTCTGCGCACACAGAAGGGAAGTGAAGGGTGAGGAGAACACAGCCTGCTCTGCACACACAGCAGGGAAGTGAAGGGTGAGAAGAACACAGCCTGCTCTGCACACACAGCAGGGAAGTGAAGGGTGAGGAGAACACAGCCTGCTCTGCACACACAGCAGGGAAGTGAAGGGTGAGGAGAACACAGCCCACTCTGCACACACAGCAGGGAAGTGGAGGGTGAGAAGAACACAGCCTGCTCTGCACACACAGCAGGGAAGTGAACGGTGAGGAGAACACAGCCTGCTCTGCACACACAGCAGGGAAGTGAAGGGTGAGAAGAACACAGCCTGCTCTGCACACACAGCAGGGAAGTGAAGGGTGAGGAGAACACAGCCCAGTCTGCTCACACAGTGGGGAAGTGAGGGTGAGAGCTGGCTGCTGCATAACACAAGAAGTCCCAGCTCTGTCACTGCTCAGTGCTCACAGTGGGGGTGAGGATGGAAGAAGTAATAGAGATCTAATACAGACAAAAACAAATACCAAAGACAATAAAAAAGGACACATTCTGTATAATTGGGAAGGGATGGAAACTCCGACAATGTTTTTATTGTTGTTTGTGCCTTCTGCCCCAGCTCCCAATGAGGTTAAAGACATTTTTACAGACGTTTTTATTGTTTTTCCATGTACAAGAAAGGAAACACAGTGTAGTAGCACAAATCACATATGTAAATTGAGTAATAAACAATACTTTACAGTCTAGAAGAACAGTTTGAGTGAAACATACTCATATGGTATCAAAGACGAAAAGAACATAAGATTTAGCTGTGGCTTTGTACAGGGGTGATTGGCTTATTCACCTTCTGGATGAGTAGCCAAGGCTTCCAGGCCTTAGTGTATTTTGCATAATTGCTATTTTGCAGGACGGCATACAGTTCATATTCTTTTACTAGATTTAGTTGGAGCTTAACATCTGAAATATTAGGGATTAATGAGCTTCTCCATTTGTGCATAATGAGCAGACTAGCGGCAAATAGTAAATGCATTACCAGGAATCTGAGTTTGTGTGGATAGGATTCTATTCCTATGTTAAGGATGGCCAATGAAGGGGAGAGTTTGGTTAGAATTCCAGAGATTTCTAAAAATAAAGGAAAATATTTTTTTCCAGAAGGGGTAAATGTGGGGGCATTCCCAAAGTATATGGATTAGAGAGCCTTTGGAGGAACATCCCCTTCAGCATTGATCATCATCTAATATTGCAAATGTACACATTTGAACGGGAGTAAGGTACCATTTATGATGCCATTTTTGAGACAGTTCCCAGTAGTTGATACAGTTGGAAGCTTTGTAGTTGTAAAGAATGGCATTCTGCCACTGGAGATCAGAAAATGAGGTTTTTAAATATCTTTCCCACCTAAGTGCTGGTGAATTAACAAAGGCCTTTTTGTCGTGTAAGAGGTTATATATAAGGGAGATCCCTTTTAGTTAAGGGGAGTTGGATGTCCAAAAGGCCCACGCTTTATTAAGCACTTGAACATTCGGACGTGCTGCACTTTTTAAATGGTCCTGCCATCCTCTGGGACACACATGGGCCTCAGAAGGCAGCGGGGGGAAGGAGGAGGGGTCGGACATGATGTAGATCGCTGTGCGGCGAACTTACCAGGAAGTGGGAGCAGGTACATGTCAAAACCAGGTACCCCTCCCAAAAAAGTGCCAGTGAAGAGGGGGGGATGCAAACAAGTGAAGCTTCCCCTTTTGGGTGGAACTCCACTGTAAGGTAAAAAATGTTTAGGCTTTACAACCACTTTAACACTTGACCAAGAATTCTGGAAATTTAAAGCGGAGTTCCAGGCTTTTTTTCGTTTATTAAAAGTCAGCAGCTACAAAAAGTGTAGCTACTGACTTTTAATAAACAGATACTCACCTGTCCAACGGTTTAGCGATGCGGCCACCTGGAGCCTCGCTCCTCTCCCCCTCCTCTCTGCAGCGCCTCCATTGAAACTGTGGGCACCCGGCCATGACAGCTTACGGCTTCAGGGTCGGGCATGCACTGTGCATGCGCGAGTTGCGCTGCGCTCTCCGAGTGGACTGACAATCTTCTAGGACCTGTGATGTGTACCATAAGATTGCCAAGAAAGAGGGGTTGCCTAGGGGGAGAGTAGGAGTCGCCCAGGCGGCCCGTAGTCGGAAGCAGGAAGTGGGACAGGAAGTCGCACTCAAAACTAGGCACCCACCCCCCCAACCCCCCAAAAAATTACATGCCAAATGTGGCATGTAAGGGGGCAAGGAGTGCTTAAAGCGGAAGTTCCACTTTTGGGTGGAACTCCGCTTTAAAGTGGTATTAAACCCAAAACCAAAAATCTGACTTTTTTCCTTAATTTTAACCTGGTAATCCTACCAGTAGCATTTTTCCTGTCTTAGGCCTCGTTCACACCTATGCATTTTTTAGTGCATTTTCAGTTTTGCAGAAACACGCTACAGTCCATTTCCTATGGGTCATATTCACATCTGTGCATTTTATGGAAAGGGCCAGGCACTTTTTTCTAGTTTTTGGTTCCATAGACTTCAATGGATCAAAAACGTGTTTTGAAAAGCGCAAAATGCACCCGGAATATGCAAAATGAAACCGGGCCTTAGGCTGCTTTGACACTGAGCAGTTTTTGAAGCTCTTTTGCAAAAGTTAAAGAAAAGTTTAAGAAAAATGCATCCTTTCTATGTATGTCTTTACACTGGTTCGTTGCGCTTCTGTTGCGGTGTAAAAAATCCTGCTTGCCGCATTTTTGGTGCATATTTGGTCATTTGAAAAAATGCACCAAAACGCACCTCCCTATTGAAATGCATTGGGAACGCAGCAAAAACACAATAAAAACGCACCCATGTTGCATTTTTTTATGCAGTTGTTGAGTCACATGTCCTGTTAAAAAAAAATACATTGCAAACACTGTAAAATCTCAGCAAAATCACAGTAAAAACTCATATGTGTTTTTACCATGTTTTTGCAACAAGTCAGTGTGAAAGTAGCCATAGGGTGACTCCACTTTGGATGGAGGAGCACTGGAGCCACCCTTGGACAGCAGAATTGTCATTCTGGGAAAAGGGCAGTGTTATGCTCGTACACACGATCGGAAATTCCGCCAGCAAAAGTCCGATGTGAGCTTTTGGTCAGAAATTACGACCGTGTGTATGCTCTATCGGACTTTTTCTGGCGGCATTTTTGCTGGCGGAATTTCCGCTAGCAAAAGATTGAGAGCAGGTTTTTTATTTTTCAAACCGAAAAAGTTCCTATCGAAAATTCCCATCGTCTGTAGCAATTCCGACGCGCAAAATTCCTACGCAAGCTCGGAAACAATTCGACGCATGCTCGGAAGCAATGAACTTCATTTTCTCGGCTCATCGTAGTGTTGTACGTCACCGCGTTCTTGACGGTCGAAAGTTCAGAGAACTTTTGTGTGACCGTGTGTATGCAAGCCAAGCTTGAGCAGAATTCCGTCGAAAAAACCATCCAAGTTTTTTCTGACGGAAATTTTGATCGTGTGTACGCAGCATTACATGCAATAGCAGATTTAGGATTGAACTAAAATTAAAGCCAAACTTCATGTAACACCTTTTACCAGTTCTAGCAACAGTTTTTTAAAAAAAAATATGTTACATAAATGAGTTACAACTGACAAATGTAATTGCCTGTGTCAATGTTAAAGTGGTTTTAAACTCAAAAGCAAACAATAATTATATTGCAGTTTACTAATTCTTATATTAGATGGCTGCATTCATTTTCTTTTTTTTTTTTTAGGCTTCCTTTCCTTTATTTTCACCTTGTCATCTAACCAGTAATTCTGTTACTTTTTAAGAGATCATGCTGTTCTGCAGATGTAGCAGTTACATGGTTGAGACAAACTTTTTACTACCAACAAAAGTGTTTGCAATGATCAGCTTTTATTTGTTTATTTAAATCTTTTATCCCAAAAGGATCAAAAATGTTTGCTGTAACTGTCTATAAAGTGTTAGCTGGAGTTCAGCTTCAATTTCTTAGTTTATCTAAATCTACTAGTACATCTAACAATACTCCCCCCCTCCATTGATAAATAGTGCTGCTGTCCAAAGGTACCCCTATGCTCCTCCTTCGTCCTCTAATACAGGAGGTGTATTACTGGTTAGATGGCCAGTTGAAAACAGAGGGAAAAAAAAAAAAACGAATGCAGCCACCACATCTAATGATTGGTATTCTACAATATATTACATTTTTGGTTTTGGGTTTAATACTGCTTTGGTCAACACTAACCCTGACAATTTTGCTGGACAGCTTGGTCTGTTACATAACAGCCTAAAAATATATGCAGGCACCCCATCTAAGAATTGGTAAGATACAATACATTATTATTATTATTATTATTATTATTATTATTATTATTTAGGATCCGCATTCTTTGTTTCTCTCTAAATTAAATAAAACAAAGTTATTCTATATTGGGTTAAGTGGTGTATACTGTACTACTGAATGAAGAACACATTTAAAGTGGAGTTCCACCCAAAAGTGGAACTTCCACTCATTAGATTCCTCCCCCCCTCCGGTGACACAGTTGGCACCTTTCAGGGGGGAGGGGGGTACAGATACCTGTATATTACAGGTATCTGTACCCACTTCCGGCATAGACACCCGCAGAATCTGCGGGTATTTACGCCACTTCCTGCTCCCTCCCCGCTGCCTGCTGGGAAACACACGGGTCCCAGAGGCAGCAGGGACCATCCGGATTGCGCTGCGCGACTCGCGCATGCGCAGTAGGGAACCGGGAAGTGAAGCCGTACGGCTTCGCTTCCTGATTCCCTTACCGAAGATGGAGGCGGCAGCACCCGAGGACGGAGAGACGCTTCGGCCTCGGGTGCCGACATCGCGGGCGCCCTGGACAGGTAAGTGTCCGTGTTTTAAAAGTCAGCAGCTGCAGTATTTGTAGCTGCTGACTTTTAAAAATTTTTTTTTAGGTGGCGCTCCGCTTTAAGCATGCTTTCCAAAGTTATTTTTAAAAGTTTCTTAGTTTATGCCTACACTGAATGCCATGAGTATTTGACAAACACTGCTAGAGAGTCCAAAAATAATCAAAAAGCACGAACAGAAAGTATGTTTCCAAATATGAGATTCACTCTGTAATTGTGTGCCCACCCAACACCATCTGCAGTACTAACATTTATCATCCAAAATAGCAGCTTCAGAAGACAAACAGGGAGACAGGCGTGCTTCTCCATGGTAGAATCACACTGTTGTAGGTGGATCAGATATTTGTATGGATGCGCTGAAATGGATGGATTTCCTACAGCAAAATCTTGGCATTCTATGTTAATCAGTGAAGCCGAGGCATTCAACTAATCTGTTGAAGCTTAAAAAAACACAGTAGCAAGATGTACAAGTGATTTAACTTTGCTCTTGTTGCACTAATGGTATACTAATATACATTTACTAAACTTTTATTGCAAAGGTTGGGCCCTTGTTAAAGAGAAACTGCAGTCTGCTCACATCGTTTGTAATAAAAACCTCTTTGCCATTCTGAAGCTTCCCTCCAACCACTTTGCATATTATTTTATATACACAGTGATTCTGTACTTGTCAAATATGCTGCAGAAATCTCCCTCCACTGAGTCTGGCTGCATCCATTTTATCTGAAGCTGCTGCCTGTTCACTTCCTGGATTTACACAGACACACCTCCAGCTCTGCAGCTCTCATTGGCCCTCTTATGACACATCCCCCCTCCTGTCCTGGTAAACTCTCACGAGTGTGAGAGAGAGCTGTGCATGATGTCATAAGCCTAGGCTAATGACCTGACAAGAAACAGGAAGTGGTCTGTATAAGGTATTTACTGGCAGATAGGGGCGTTGCTAGGTCTACAAAAGATTTGGGGCTAGAGCCCATAGCAGCGTAGTAAAGAAAGTCATACGCTTGGGCAGGAATACACATGTATATAAAGTAATATATGTGTGTGTGTGTATATATCCCCAGAGAGCCCCCCACTTACATCAGGGTCCCCAGAGAGCCTCCCCTTACATCAGGGTCCCCAGAGAGCCTCCCCTTACATCAGGGTCCCCAGAGAGCCTCCCCTTACATCAGGGTCCCCAGAGAGCCCCTCCTTACATCAGGGTCCCCAGAGAGTCTCCTCCTTGCATCAGGGTCCCCAGAGAGCCCCCCATTTACATTAGGGTCCCCATAGAGCCTCCCTATTAAATCAGGGTCCCCAGAGAGCCTCCCCTTGCATCAGGGTCCCCAGAGAGCACCCCACTTACATCAGGGTCCCCAGACAGCCTCCCCTCCTCTTGGGGACCCCTGCAGAGATGCAGGGCTATGGGTCCTAGACACCCCCTAGCGACGCCACTGCTGGCAGAAAAAAAATGTTTTACTATTCAAAGTTAAAACAACAAGGGAAGAAGATTTAATAGATGGAAAGATGAAAGCAATACTAAAGAGCCACTTTAAGACCACTGCTTACTGCAATGTGTTTCACCTTTAGTTTAGCAGCCACCACATGGTAACACATTATGTGGTTCAGTAGTTGGGGAATGCTAGGCATTTAAGTGCCAGATTATCTGGTCTTAACGAAAGTTGATACCAAACAGGTAGACATTGCTTGGGAAATTAGACAAAACATGGTCGTAGACAAGCCAAGGTCACAGCTAGATATGCAGGGTTGAACCAAAAGAGCAGGCAGAGATTCCATTCACACTTGTGCGACTTTAAAAATTGTGTGATTTCCATTGCAACTTTACCCTGCAACTGGATGCGACCAATGTGATAGTTTTGTTTGTGCTCTACAAAGTCATTAGACTTGTGCAGAATGGAAAAATTTGTTTAGTTTTGTTTGGTTTCTTTATTCTCTAACGAATTCCAAATTTTCAGAACAACTTGAATTTGAATCGGTTGAAAATTGTTAATATCTGTGTGAAGAATAGCTGGTTGTTAAGGAGCAGGCTGGGAAGCCGGCCCCCGCGTCCCTAACAACCGATGACTCATCAGCTGTCTGTGGGTTTCCCCACTGGCAGCTGAATATAAACAAAAGAATGCCGGCCATAAAAAAACAAAAACAAAAAAAAAACAGCGTGGGGTCCCCCCATCCATACCTGCCCCAAAGCACCCCCCCATGTTGAGGGCATGTGTGACCTGGTATGGTTCAGGAGGGTAGCGGGGCTCGTTTGCCCTCCCCCTTTCCTGACCTGCCAGGCTCCATGCTCAGATAAGGGTCTGGTATAGATTTTGGGGGGGTCCTCCGCAGTTTTTAAAAAAAATTTAGGTGTGTGTTTCCCCCTCCCATAAAATCCATACCAGACCCAAAGTGCCCGGTGTGGATAGGGGGGACCCCACGCTGTTTTTTAAATTGCTGGCAATTCTTTTCACAAGTCACACCCAAGTCACTTCTATATCATGCAGGTGTGACTTTCATGCGACTTTTGAGGGTTTACATTGAGGTCTTTGGCCCTCAAGTCACATGAAAGTTAGACCAAAGTAGTGCAGGAACTATTTTAAAGTTGCTGCGACTTGAAGTTGCACAGATATGAACGATTATCATTGGGAAACATGGGGTGCAACTTGTCATGTGATTTTGGGGTCCAAAGGCTCACAAGTTTGAATGGACTCTTATAGTTATGAGTTAAGTCAGTACTCTGGTGAAGTCCACAGGTTTGTTGGAAGGAAGCAGATATACAATGGTTCGGGGCAGGAAGGGAGCATGGCCAAGGCAGAAGAATGGAGAGAAATAGGCACAGTGGAGCCAGACAGGCAAGGTGGTAGACCTAGGAAAACTTATAATAGTAGGATTAACAACAGTAATTTGAAAGCTACAGTAAGCAAGCAGTGTTGGTGTTGGTGTCCTCTTAAAGGACTATAAACTAATTAAGAGGCACATTAAGGAAAAATGGAGACTAAAATTAAGAGGCGCATTAAGGAAAAATGGAGACTAAAATTAAGAGGCGCATTAAAGTGGATGTAAACCCAAAGTCATCCTTTCTAAACGACTGCGATAGGGGTTATCTATAAGGATATACATGCCTCCTGCATGTATCTTTACCTGTCAAATGTCTCCCCTCTGTCTGTTATGAGACCCGAAAAACTGCATATTCTGTGGGTGGGTCTGTTGTCTGGAGCTCGGTGGGTGGAGTCGTGATGCCAGTAGACTCCCCGCCCACCTCTACACTCCCCGCCCACCTCTACACTCCCCTTGTCAATATGCATTTTCTCCTGTGTATTTCTAACACTGAACTTCTGCTATGATCACTAACATCCAGTGAGAAGACAGGAAAGTAATCACATGACTTCAGCATGCCAAATCATGGTGAGGTGTGGAACAGCCAATCCTTGCAGAGCTGCTGAAGAAAGGAGTGGGGGAGGGAATTAAAAAATAATGCATGTCTTAGGTTAGTGCACGAGATATGTAAATCACCTGTCACTCACAGCAAGGGGGAGGATTTGACAGTTTGTCAAGATTTCACTTAACAATAAAAGAGGATTGCTCAGAGCTGGATTAACTCTTTGTCTCTTTGTGGCAAGACTGGGCTCAAATGATAGGAAATATTATACTTTATATTATGACATCAAAAAAAAAAAATTTCGGGTTTACATCCACTTTAAAAAACGGAAAAGGAAAAACGGAGACGAAAAAAATAAATATTTTGGCTTGAGTACACAACTGCTATATAAACATATGTTGCCTAATGCACATTAATGCATGCCAAGAGCTTTGCAATTATTTTTAATGGGGCCAATTCACACCTGAGCACTGCATAGCCTTGCATTGTCCACAACAGTACAGGATCATTTTTAGTACTATTTTGGCCCCATTCATTTAAATGGCATTGCAAGAAAATGCAGATAACGTGCATTGTAGCACTATAGCATACAAGTACCACACATTATATTCAACTCTGGTGTGAAGTAAATGAAAGACAGGCTTCAGCTCAAATCTCTGCCCATTGGTCATGCCGCTCTGATATGTTTCACTCACATTGGGCTTAATTATAGAGGTCCTATACAATTGGAGTGGCGCTGATCTGTTATGGTATTTATGCGTTGTAGCACGATTTGCACATGACAACCAGTCCCCTACCCCTAGCACCGTAAACTTCAACCTGGGAGAAGCAGACCACAGCATTATTTATGTGGAGCAACTAGAAAGAGCAGGCAATTCCAGGTGATCTATGACCCCAGTAACCCCCCCCCCCCTCAAGAAGTACTGTGGCAAGAGCAATAGGGCCTGGGAGGATGTCTGCAGTGTTTGTTGGACCACCCACCAGTATCTTGTACCTCTTTGGACATACAAGTGATGGGTGTACAGTGCATCTAATGTTTATTGGGTTCTGTAACCTGTTTTGCTCTTTGGCTTAATACACCCTTTAGGTCAGGGATCTCAAACTGGCGGCCCTCCAGCTGTTGTGAAACTACAAGTCCCATGAGGCATTGCAAGGCTGACTGCAAGCATGACTCCCACAGGCAGAAGCATGATGGGACTTGTAGTTTTTCAACAGCTGGAGGGCCACCAGTTTGAGACCCCTGGTTTAGGTCCACGCATCAAGGCAGGTTTAAGTGAATGTTAGCAACTTACCACCCTACCTAGTAGTTTAGGTTCCACACCTGATTCATGTCAATAAGGGCATAATTAAGGTGTCTATTTTGTAAGCATGAATTCCCAATTACTAGTTTGGAGAATTCTTCATCCGAGAGTGACAATGTTATTTGGCATTGTACTGCCCGAAACACTTGGAGAGAACTGATCATTCTGGCTCAGATATGTTGGTATCAAAGTCTCCAAGAGATACAAATAACCTAAACATGTGAACCAGCTTGCCAGAAACTGCCCATGACTGAAGTAGACTGAAAAAGTTTTGTGATTTAGTCTTTAAAGTTAAGATTAATTTGTGTAGCATCATACAATTATTTGATAATTTTGTTTAAATTTCTGTTTGTTTTCAAAATTTTAGAGTGGCACTATAGTGTGACAAATTCTAGGTATTAGTAACCTAATGGCCACTGTATGTACCCTTCTGTACTTTTCTGTAACTTTGCATACCCTTCTTGCACCTGGAGAAATTTCTTTACCTTACATTTATATATATATAACAGTAAGCTCTTTATTGCCAAGCTACAGCTATACCTGTAGGGATGTCAGAAAATATCAGCACTCACAATTACACTAGCTGTCAGCACTGTTTATTAACAAGTAAATGGGGATGTGCAATATGATTTCAAAAGTTTGAGAACTCATTAGGTTTTGGTTTAGATGGTAATTAACAGTGCCCACCTTTATAGGGAATAAAAGTCAGCTCTAAATTGAGAAGCAGATAAATATCATGAATGGATAATCCTGACATCTCTGACGCAATTTGTAGGCATGAGCTTAAGCAACAGAACAATTAGTGCACATATGTCAAGCAAGGCAATTGCATTTACTAGTGGTTGGGGAATTTGGTTCTTAGGTTCTATGGTGGTTTGATTCTTGGGTTGGAAAGTGTGCATGATGGACGTCAGTTCTCTTTTTCATAATATTTCCAACATCTAGACTTTATATCTTTTTATGAGCTTGTTGGACATTCCCTTCCAAAACCATGGACATGGATTTACAGAAGGAATTACAGTGGCGGTGCATCAGTAAGGGCGCACGGGTGCCGCCCCCTCTCTCCAGCCACCCCCTTTATGACCAATGGATAGATTCATGCATCATCCATGGCCATCGCTGCTACCACCTATTCAGGCGCCAAGCCCCTTTTTGGGCACTGGGTGCCTGAATTACAGCGGCAGGGGGTGTTTTTGAAGTTCCTGATTAGAGCCATAGGCCCCGCTGAGACCACCGCCTGTGGAAGGGAATTCCATATGCTTTCCGCTCTTACAGTAAAGAACCCTCTACGTAGTTTAAGGTTAAACCTCTTTTCTTCTAATTTTAATGTCTTGTTAAACTCCCTATTGTGGGGTCACCAGTACAGTATTTGTAAATTGAAATCATATCCCCTCTCAAGCATCTCTTCTCTAGAGAGAATAGGTTCAGTGCTAGCAACCTTTCCTCATAACTAAAATCCTCCAGACCTTTTATTAGCTTTGTTGCCCTTCTTTGAACTTGCTCCATTTCCTGTACATCCTTCCTTTGGATTGGTGCCCAGAACTGGACAGCATACTCTAGGTGCGGCCGGTCCAGAGTTTTGTAGAGCGGAAGAATTATCATTTTATCTCTGGAGTTGGTCCCCTTTTTAATGCATGCCAATATTCTGTTTGCTTTGCCATTCTGCTGTCAGCTGACAAGACCGAGGGCCCCGCAATGGTTTTAGCTTTTTTGGACATAGAAATAGACACAGTGGTGATGGTTTTTCAGCTGCCCAGTGACAAGTTGGCCAGGCTCCTCTCCCTGGTCCGCTTGGCAAAAGGGGCCAAAAAACTGCAGTTAAAACAGCTTCAGTCCTTGCTGGGTGATTTGGTCTTTGCTTGTAGAGTCATCCACATGGGGAAGGCTTTTTGTAGACGCTTGGCGTAGGCTATGAAGGGGGTGGTTGCCTCCCACCATTATGTCCGTATCACCAAACCCATGCGGGATGACTTGGGGATATGGCTATCCTTTCCCCAGTTCTTCAATGGCCAGTCGTGTTGGCTGCTGGAGGAGGTACCGAACTCACAGCTGGAGCTATACATTAATGCGTCAGGTTCCTGTGGTTTCGGTGCCTTCTTCCAAGGGGAGTGGTCTGCCGAGTGTTGGCCGGCTTCATGGGCCCGCATGGATTTGTTGCGCAACCTCACCCTGCTGGAGCTCTTTCCGATCATTGTCGCCATTGAGTTGTGGGGCGAGCGGTTGCGCAATCACCAGGTGGTTTTCTGGTCCGATAACATGAGCGTGGTGCAGGTGGTTAATCAACAGTCTGCTAGATCCCCTCTGGTGGTATTGTTACTGCGTTTTTTGGTTCTAAAATGCCTGCAGTTTAACATGTTTTAGAGCTAGGCATGTTCCTGGGACTGCTAACGATATCGCTAATGCTCTCTCTCGTTTACAACTCCATCGATTTTGCTCCCTGGCTCCGTGGCTTCCCTTGAAGGCCTTCCCTGTCCGGCCTACTTGTGGAACCTCATTTCCGATGTTTGCTAGACCTCCTCTGGGCCTCACTGTCCTCGCATACGTGGGCGTCGTACTGTCGAGTGTGGGACAAATGGGTCCAAGTGTCGGGCGGTGAGTTTTTAATCTCGTGACATCACAGACACATAGCTTCGTTTTCTTACCTCATTTATTTACTTCAGAAAGGTTCTTTGGGATTCCTCGTCTATGTCTGCATTGTCCTTTTGGTTTCAGCTACTTGGATGGGAGGACATCACGAAAGCGTTCCCTGTCCGACGGGTCCTGCGGGGTTGGAGATGTGCTACCCAATTCCTGGCACCTGGTTTCCCTTCATATCCTTTCCGGTATCCTTTCCCTGTTGCCGTCCATGTGCTCCTCTACGTTCGAAACCCTACTTTTTCAAGTGGCCTTCTCTTGGGCATTCTTTGGTGATTTTCGCATCGGCAAATTGGTATCCAAATCCATGTCCTTGGCAGGCAGCGTCCTGTTGGAGGATGTGACCTTTTTGGAGCTCTGCGTGTCAGTTGTGTTACGTACATCAAAAACGGCAGCTTTGGCAAGGGCAGAGGGGTTGTTATGTACCTTTGTGGGGGCCCCTTTTGCCCTGTTTCGCTGGCCACCCCCTTCGTGTCCGCACACCCCCTGTCCCTCACCTTCTTTGTCCATGCTGATTCCTCCTCCTTGAGCAGGTTCCAATTTTTGTGGGTTTTCGGTTGTTGTCTTGAGAAACTGGGCTTACCTTCACGTAATTTTGCGACCCACTCTTTTTGCATCGGTGCTGCTACCGCTGCTTCTGGTATGGGTTTCTCTGATATGGAACTCCAGCGTCTGGGTAGGTGGGAATCGTCTCGTTTTTCTTTGTATGTCTGCCCACACCTGTTGTTTTAATTTTCAGGTTGTTACCTGGCACTAATCTGGATTGTAGGAGATTCCTTCATTTACTGGGCCGTTCGTCGGTCGGAAGTTCCGAGCTACGGGAAGAATTTGTGTTTCACCTATGATCTCGCAAGGATCCGTTGGCTTGGGATCCGTGGGCTAAGTCAGGTCCTTCCGGAGTGTTTGCACCTTCGTGCTCATGTTTCTGGCCCCATCATCTTGAATCTTCACGCTGGAAGGAATGACGTGGGTTATACACGTTCAGTGGACTTAATCTCCGCTATCAAGCGCTACATCACTCATTGTTATGCAGTCTATACTAACTTGGTTCTCATATGGTCTGAAATAGTGCCTCTCTGACGGGCGGGTGGCGGTTTCTTGACCTTGCCAGCATGAAAGTTGCTGTAATGGGCTATGCCCTTGATGGTAATTTGAAGTAGGCTGTCTGTCCAGCACTTATGGTAAGGATATGCCTCCCCCCTCCCTTTTGGAATTGTGTACTCACAGTACAACTGTGATAAGCACTGGTTTAACCTCCCTGGCGGTATGATTATTTCAGATTTTAGGTGCTGAAAGCGGTACCATTATTTTGCACAGAAATTTGGCGTTTTATATTGTAGGCCTGTAATTCTTAGGAATAATTCACTTAAATCTGTCCAAACCAGAGTCTAGTAGACATCCCGGGTATGATAAAGTTTGAAACTCTAAATTATAATATAATAAATAACTATAAATAATTATAACAAATAATAATATAATAATAATAAAAATTATTCAATAATGTAATCAAATCAAAAACAATGAAATTTGCTCAGTTGCAGAATTGTCACTTTCGTTACTTTTAGTGTTTGATGACAGATTTTCCCACAAATCACTATCACTCAATTCTGCAAGTGATTCTAATTTATTATCGCTGTTTTCTAGCTGGTCTAAAGCCACTTTTGATGTAAAGGGACAGTTTTGGTTGCTATGGACAATCTCCAGTTTCCAGGCAGAAAGAACAGTTTTTATAATATAAAACTGCATGCAGGACACTGGGCAGACCACTAGGGACAAAGGGGATGTGTAATTATTTGATACAGTATACTGTATCTATACTGTGTGTTTCACTTTTTGAATTTGCCGCCGAACTCCGTCCCCGTGCGTCGCAACGCTCGCAGGGAACGGAGCTCGGCACTGTGAATCGAGCGAGACATGGCGGCTCGCCGATCACAGCGGAGAGACATCGCAGGATCCAGGAGACAAGGTAAGTAAACTCTTCCTGGATCCTGCGATGCGATCCCGAGTCTGGCTCGGGGATACCGCTTTTGGTATTGAAAATCCACCCCGAGCCAGACTCGGGAATACCGCTAGGGGGGTTAAAGTGTTCACATGTTATGTGTTGGAATTTAAATAAAGCTGTGGCTTTGCCCTTTCCAACCTAATGGTTGTAAGTGTGTTTATTTAATTGGGGTGAGGGGGCAAGGGTGAAGGTTCTATCCATTTACGTTACATTTGATTTGTACCTAGGCCCATTGCACCTCAGCAGTCAAGAAGGCCTCTTGAGCCCCTATAGGGAAAGAGAGCCTTGACTGATGGGGGCATGGCAAGGTGCCGGACAAGGTAGTTGTGTGGTCACCAAGGATGGGTGGAACTATGGGGGATTGGCTGGGCCTGAGCTCAGAAAGTATTGCCCCAGGGAATTTTGGGGTCTTTTGAGGAACGAGACTGGAAGAGCTGCCCACCCTCCTGCCCCTTTTTTCCTATGGTATGTCACAATTTGCTGTGGTTTCTTAACCTTGCCAGCATAAAAGTTGCTGTAATGGGCTATTCCCTTGATAGAAATTGGAAGTAGGCTGTCTGTCCAGCACTTATGGTAAGGACAGGCCTCCCCCCTTTTGGAATTGTGTGCTCACAGTACAACTGTGACTGGCACTGGTTTAAAGTGTTCACATGTTATGTGTTGGAATTTTAATAAAGCTGTAGCCTTGCCCTTTTGGTTGTGTGTTTATTTAAATGGGGTGAGGGGGCAAGGGTGAGGGTTTTATCCATTTATGTTACATTTAACTTGTAGCTAGGCCCATTGCGCCTCAGCAGTCATGAGTTAGGTAAGCCAGGTCAGCATTGTCAAAATCTTTTTTAGCACCAATTGTTAACAAGGCTATTTGTTTATTAGGATTATTTTGCGAATATTCAAGCGCGGCCAGTAGGGATGAGCTTCGAGTTCGAGTCGAACTCATGTTCGACTCGAACATTGGCTGTTCGCAAGTTCGCCGAACAGCGAACAATTTGGGGTGTTCGCGGCAAATTCGAATGCCGCGGAACACCCTTTAAAAGTCTATGGGAGAAATCAAAAGTGCTAATTTTATAGGCTAATATGCAAGTTATTGTCATAAAAAGTGTTTGGGGACCTGGGTCCTGCCCCAGGGGACATGGATCAATGCAAAAAAAAGTTTTAAAAACGGCCGTTTTTTCAGGAGCAGTGATTTTAATAATGCTTAAAGTCAAACAATAAAAGTGTAATATCCCTTTAAATTTCGTACCTGGGGGGTGTCTATAGTATGCCTGTAAAGGGGCGCATGTTTCCTGTGTTTAGAACAGTCTGACAGCAAAATGACATTTTGAAGGAAAAAACTCATTTAAAACTACCCGCGGCTATTGCTTTGCCGACAATACACATAGAAGTTCATTGATAAAAACGGCATAGGAATTCCCCAAAGGGGAACCCCGAACCAAAATTAAAAAAAAAAAATGATGTGGGAGTCCCCCTAAATTCCATACCAGGCCCTTCAGGTCTGATATGGATATTAAGGGGAACCCCGGCCAAAATTTTAAAAAAAAAATGACGTGGGGTTCCCCCTAAATTCCATACCAGACCCTTCAGGTCTGGTATGGATTTTAAGGGGAACCCCGCGCCAAAAAAAACCAAAAAACGACGTGAGGTCCCCCCAAAAATCCATACCAGACCCTTATCCGAGCACGCAACCTGGCAGGCCACAGGAAAAGAGGGGGGGACGAGAGTGCGCCCCCCCCTCCTGAACCGTACCAGGCCACATGCCCTCAACATTGGGAGGGTGCTTTGGGGTAGCCCCCCAAAACACCTTGTCCCCATGTTGATGAGGACAAGGGCCTCATCCCCACAACCCTGGCCGGTGGTTGTGGGGGTCTGCGGGCGGGGGGCTTATCGGAATCTGGAAGCCCCCTTTAACAAGGGGACCCCCAGATCCCGGCCCCCCCCGTGTGAAATGGTAAGGGGGTACTTACCCCTACCATTTCACTAAAAAACTGTCAAAAATGTTAAAAATGACAAGAGACAGTTTTTGACAATTCCTTTATTTAAATGCTTCTTCTTTCTTCCTTCATCTTCTGGTTCTTCTGGTTCTTCTGGCTCTTCTGGTTCTTCCTCCGGCGTTCTCGTCCAGCATCTCCTCCG
The DNA here is from genome assembly GCA_037952925.1 of Lithobates clamitans. Classification (NCBI taxonomy): domain Eukaryota; kingdom Metazoa; phylum Chordata; class Amphibia; order Anura; family Ranidae; genus Lithobates; species Lithobates clamitans. Next base: position 3,130,222 of record JBBGZY010000842.1, on the reverse strand, counting down.
CGACGTCTTCTATCTTCTTCTCCTCGGGCCGCTCCGCACCCATGGCATGGGGGGGAGGCTCCCGCTCTTCTCTTCTTCTTTTCTTCTCTTCTTCTCTTCTTCTCTTCTTCATTTTCTTCTCCGGGCCGCTCCGCAACCCATGCTGGCATGGAGGGAGGCTACCGCTGTGTGACGGCGCTCCTCGTCTGACAGTTCTTAAATAACGGGGGGCGGGGCCACCCGGTGACCCCGCCCCCCTCTGACGCATGGGACATGACGGGACTTCCCTGTGGCATTCCCCGTGATGTCACAGGGAAAACCCGTCAAGTCATCGTGCGTCAGAGGGGGGCGGGTCACCAGGTGGCGCCGCCCCCCGTTATTTAGGAACTGTCAGACGAGGAGCGCCGTCACACAGCGGGAGCCTCCCTCCATGCCAGCATGGATTGCGGAGCGGCCCGGAGAAGAAAATGAAGAAGAGAAGAAGAGCGGGAGCCTCCCCCCCATGCCATGGGTGCGGAGCGGCCCGAGGAGAAGAAGATAGAAGACGCCGCAGAGGAGATGCTGGACGAGAACGCCGGAGGAAGAACCAGAAGAGCCAGAAGAACCAGAAGATGAAGGAAGATAGAAGAAAGAAGAAGCATTTAAATAAAGGAATTGTCAAAAACTGTCTCTTGTCATTTTTAACATTTTTGACAGTTTTTTAGTGAAATGGTAGGGGTAAGTACCCCCTTACCATTTTACACAGGGGGGGCTGGGATCTGGGGGTCCCCTTGTTAAAGGGGGCTTCCAGATTCCGATAAGCCCCCCGTCCGCAGACCCCCACAACCACCGGCCAGGGTTGTGGGGATGAGGCCCTTGTCCTCATCAACATGGGGACAAGGTGTTTTGGGGGGCTACCCCAAAGCACCCTCCCAATGTTGAAGGCATGTGGCCTGGTACGGTTCAGGAGGGGGGGGCGCACTCTCGTCCCCCCCTCTTTTCCTGCGGCCTGCCAGGTTGCGTGCTCGGATAAGGGTCTGGTATGGATTTTTGGGGGGACCCCATGCCTTTTTTTTGTGGCGCGGGGTTCCCCTTAAAATCTATACCAGACCTGAAGGGCCTGGTATGGAATTTAGGGGGACTCCCACATAATTTTTTTTTTTTAATTTTGGTTCGGGGTTCCCCTTTGGGGAATTCCTATGCCGTTTTTATCAATGAACTTCTATGTGTATTGTCGGCAATGCAATAGCCGCGGGTAGTTTTAAATGAGTTTTTTCCTTCAAAATGTCATTTTGCTGTCAGACTGTTCTAAACACAGGAAACATGCGCCCCTTTACAGGCATACTATAGACACCCCCCAGGTACGAAATTTAAAGGGATATTACACTTTTATTGTTTGACTTTAATCATTATTAAAATCACTGCTCCTGAAAAAACGGCCGTTTTTAAAACTTTTTTTTGCATTGATCCATGTCCCCTGGGGCAGGACCCGGGTCCCCAAACACTTTTTATGACAATAACTTGCATATTAGCCTTTAAAATTAGCACTTTTGATTATTCATGTTCGTGTCCCATAGACTTTAACGGTGTTCGCGTGTTCGAACGAACTTTTTTCCTGTTCGCATGTTCTGATGCGAACCGAACAGGGGGGTGTTCGGCTCATCCCTAGCGGCCAGCACTTTGTGTATATTCAGTACCGCCGAGCGACCTTTGATAAACCCAGCCTGGGCCGGACATAAAGGGGTTGATTTACTAAAGGCAAATAGACTGTGCACTTTGCAAAATGCAGTTCCTCTCTGCAAGAGCAGTTGCTCCAGAGCTTATTAAATGAGCAGAAGCTATGATGATTTCCATCATCCAATCATGTGCAAGCAAAAATGCTGTTTCTATTTTTATTTTCTATGCACGTGTTTGGGTATTTTTTGCTAAGTGAAGCTTTACCTCATTTACTAAACTCTGGAGCAATTGCACTTACAGAGCACAACTGCACTTTGCAAAGTGCACAGCCTATTTCCCCTTTAGTAAATCAGCCCCAAAATGTCTTTTGGGGCTGATTAATGCTGTAGCATTAATAGAAAATTCAAACCTTTTATAGCTCCTATGTCCCTTTGTAACAAGATTGTCGCACCAACTCACAGACCACCATGTTTTGTAAATTGGCTGTTATAGGAAATTTTGTACATTTAATATTATAATAAATACATTCATAGGGATACTAGCGCAGGTGACAGGTTGGTGTCTTTGTGGGGGCTGCATATTATTTTTTAATAGAAAAATATATTTAAAAATTGAGACAGCAAGCAGTATTGAATTCTGGTGCATCTGCAAAATAAAACCTAGCAAACGGGATTATGGGAGCAGATAAGAAGAATCACCAGGATGGATTTTTCATTATGTGCTCACCTCTGTGCTCAACCATACTGAAGATAACTGTAAAGATTATGTTGGAACACAAAACAGGAGTTAACACATAAGTCCTGTCTTTTTTTTGCAGCTTTTGTGATGAGTCTTATGTGAGCAGCAGAAATCTAATATGCTGTCTAGTGAAAGTTTATGCCTCACACACATCGAGCATGTGACAGCAATGCTGTTATGTAAACGTGAGCATGGCTATGCGTACAGCCCGCTAAGCAAGCTCCCCGCTATCAGTCTTTCATCACAGGCCTCTGGTTAACTAATTAGCAAAGTGCATACTGCATAACTGCCACATTTATACTGAATGGATTTCTGGGCTGCAAAGTTGGTAAAAGACACAACACCAGTGGATACGTGCAATTGGTTACAGAATGAGTATTATGACACTTTTAGTTGTCACATGGAATTGCTGTATCTGAATAATTAATTTGCTTTGGGCAGGAGTAAAACTGAATTTACAGATCCCAAAGAATTTTTGGGCCCTTCAAGCCCCATTTGGGTTAAATGTAGTCACCAATTTGGACAAATAATTGCTAAAGGACTGTAGATGTTCAGCACTGACCACAAGCTGTTTTTGCTAGAAGGTGAACCATGAAGGTGATCACTCTGTTGCCTATTCATATATAAAGCACTGACATGCATGAAGTATCTGAAGTTCTATTTCCTAGCTGGGTGGAAGACTACACAATATTCATATGCACTTTTTTTATATTTACTGTCTAATGTCTATGGGGCTGATTTGCTAAAACGATAACGTGCAGAAACTCGCACAGCTCTGCATAGAAACCAATCAGCTTCTAACTTCAGCTTATTTAATTAAGCTTTGCCAAAAAAAAAACCCTGGAAGCTGATTGGTTTCTATGCAGAACTGCACCAGATTTTACACCCTACAATTTTAGTAAATAAACCCCTATAGGTGGCTTGACTGTGTGTGAAACAAGGTAGGAAAGGCACAGAAAAAAACAAGGCAGCCATAGGCGTGCCCACAGGGTGTGCCGGGTGTGCCTGGGCACACCCTAATCCCCCAAGCAGTGTTTAGCCCCATGCCATCTGTATCCGATGTGCAATGTGTACCCTGCACTGCCTGTGAGTCAGTATACCATTGTGCCGATGTTGGGGCTTGAAAGATCCGCTCAGTGTGACACTGTCCTGTATGGTAACTGCATGCAGAGAGAGAGAGGAGCTGTCAGATTTCATGTATGATGTCGGGGTGGGTGGGACCAGCAGGTATCTGAACACCAGCCAATGGGATGGGTCTGCTACGTGTATGTAGCTCCGCCCCCTTTCTCAAGCTGCTTAATTATTGGCTGTTCAATAGCTGCTCGGTCCTGCTAGGATATTACACAGGCACAGCGAGCAGAGTGAAGCCGCCTCCCCCTCTAATGTTTATGTGTACACAGGGGGAGGGGACCTGCTGTGCCTGTGCCACGCTGATCTGAGGTACTGAATGGGATGGGGGGATCTGTCTGTGCTGAAGGGGAGGGTCCATCTGTGCTGAGGGGGGGTCTGTGCTGAAGAAGGGGGTCCATCTGTGCTGAAGGGGGGGATCTGTGCTGAGGGGGGTTCTGTGCTGAAGAGGGGGGTCCATCTGTGCTGAAGGGGGGGATCTGTGCTGAGGGGGGTTCTGTGCTGAAGAGGGGGGTCCATCTGTGCTGAAGGGGGGGATCTGTGCTGAGGGGGGGTCTGTGCTGAAGAAGGGGGTCCATCTGTGCTGAAGGGGGGGATCTGTGCTGAGGGGGGTTCTGTGCTGAAGAGGGGGGTCCATCTGTGCTGAAGGGTGGTCTGTGTTGAATGAGGGGTCTGTGCTGAAGGAGGGGTCTGTGCTGAGGGGGGCTGTGTAATCAAAAGGGGGTCCATTGGTGCAGGGTCCTGTGTAATGTAAAGGGGTCCAGTGATACAGGGTCCTGTGTAATGTAAAGGGGTCCAGTGATACAGGTTCCTGTGTAATGTAAAGGGGTCCAGTGATACAGGTTCCTGTGTAATGTAAAGGGGTCCAGTGATACAGGGTCCTGTGTAATGTAAAGGGGTCCAGTGATACAGGGTCCTGTGTAATGTAAAGGGGTCCAGTGATACAGGGTCCTGTGTAATGTAAAGGGGTCCAGTGATACAGGGTCCTGTGTAATGTAAAGGGGTCCAGTGATACAGGGTCCTGTGTAATGTAAAGGGGTCCAGTGATACAGGGTCCTGTGTAATGTAAAGGGGTCCAGTGATACAGGATCCTGTGTAATGTAAAGGGGTCCAGTGATACAGGATCCTGTGTAATGTAAAGGGGTCCAGTGATACAGGATCCTGTGTAATGTAAAGGGGTGCAGTGATACAGGGTCCTGTGTAATGTAAAGGGGTGCAGTGGTGCAGGGTGCTGTGTGATGTAAAGGGGTCCAGAGGTGCAGTTGTGGAGAGGGGGTACGCAGTAGTGACAAAGAGTTATTGAAGGATGCAGAGGTATGCAGGGGCACAGTGGGGTGTTTTTACATTTTAACGTGGGGTGTTGGGTGCCAGATATAGGATCCGTCCGGGTGCCAAATGCTTTAGGTACGCCCCTGGAAACCCCCCTCTCTCCTCTGTCAGTGCTTCCAACCAATGCCACCTGTCTGTGCCAATCAGTGCCCCCTGTCAGTGCCAGTGCCGCCTGTCAGTTTGTCAGTGTCAATTAGTGCTTCCAATCAGTGCCACCTGTCAGTGCCAATCAGTGCCAGCGCCGCCTGTCAGTGCCAATTAGTGCTTCCAATCAGTGCCACCTGTCAGTGCCAGTGCCGCCTGTCAGTGCCAATTAGTGCTTCCAGTCAGTGCAACCTGTTAGTGCTAATGAGTGCAAAGTGCTTTCAATCAGTGTCACCTGTCAGTGCCAATGAGTGCCACCTATCAGTGCTTCCAATCAGTGCCACCTGTCAGTGCCAATCAATGCCAGTGCTACCTGTCAGTGGCAATTGGTGCTTCCAATTAGTGCCACCTGTCATTGCCAATCAGTGCTTCCAATCAGTGCCACCTGTCCGTGCCAGTGTTTCCAATCAGTGCCATCTGGCAGTGCCAATCAGTACTTCCAATCAGTGTTACCTGTCAGTGCCAATCAGTGCCAGTGCTGCCTGTCAGTGCCAATGCCGCCTGTCAGTGCCAATCAGTGCTTCCAATCAGTGCCACCTGTCAGTGCCAGTCAGTTCCACACCAGTACAAATGAGTGCCACCTGTCAGTGCCAATCAGTGCTGTTAATCAGTGCTGCCAATCAGTACTGTTAATCAGTGCCCATCAGTGCACTGAGTGCAGGGATCGGGGTGATGAACTCACCCGCCAGGCACATTGTCCAAGGGGGTGCCGGCCTAGTGGGGCACAACTGAAATCTGTTGTTTATTAATGCCACATCCCGATTTTAGTATAATAGGTAATCACCACACCACTATTTACAATAAACTACTGGAGGTAAAATAAAAAAGTGTAATTGAAAGGCCACTAAGCACTTTTATGTGTTCCCACACCACACAAAAAAAAAAAAAGTGCTAACTCACTGATCAATAACTTAACAATAATGGTGGAATCCTCTAATGTATATGGAAATCTCAATAAACTTCAATATTATCACAATACTGATCTCTGTGATATGCACCTCACATAATACACATCAAGCTGAAAATAAGACATACTGTATAAAAATAAGCTTAGCAGGGATGGTGGAAACCCCTCCTATAGATATTTACCATACAGATTAATCTCAAGTGAAACAACCTTTTAGTTGGTTTAGTTACTATTATAATGTGAATTTTTGCACTTGAGGGTAATTTTCCTCCATCCAGGTCTTAATGGACATTGCTTTGTGCACTGGTGCGCAGTCATTATGGAACAGGAAGGGGCCCTCCCCAAACTGTTCCCACAAAGTTGTTAGCATGAAATTGTCCAAAATGTCTTGGTATACTGACACCTTAATGCCCTGTACACACGGTCGGACATTGATCGGACATTCCAACAACAAAATCCTAGGATTTTTTCCGACTAATGTTGGCTCAAACTTGTCTTGCATACACGTGGTCACACAAAGTTGTCGGAAAATCCGATCGTTCTGAACGCGGTGAAGTAAAACACGTACGTTGGGACTATAAACGGGGCAGTAGCCAATAGCTTTCATCTCTTTATTTATTCTGAGCATGCGTGGCACTTTGTGCGTCGGATTTGTGTACACACGATCGTAATTTCCGACAACGGATTTTGTTGTCGGAAAATTTTATAGCCTGCTCTCAAACTTTGTGTGTCGGAAAATCCGATGGAAAATGTGTGATGGAGCCCACACACGGTCGGAATTTCCGACAACAAGGTCCTATCACACATTTTCCATTTGAAAATCCGACCGTGTGTACGGGGCATAAGAGTTCCCTTCACTGGAACTAAGGGGCCAAGCCCAACCCCTGAAATACAACCCCCACACCATAATCTCCCCTCCCCCCCACACCATAATCTCCCCTCCCCCCCACACCATAATTCCCCCTCCACCAAATGATTTGGACCAGTGCACAAAGCAAGGTCCATAAAGACATGGATGAGCGAGTTTGGGGTGGAGGAACTTGACTGTCCTGCCCAGAGTCCTGACCTCAACCTGATAGAATACCTTTGGAATGAATTAGAGCGGAGACGGTGAGCCAGGCCTTCTCATTCAACATCCGTGCCTGACCTTACAAATGCACTTCTGGAAGAATGATCAAACATTCCCATAGACACACTCCTAAACCTTGTGGACAGCCTTCCCAGAAGAGTTGAAGCTGTTATAGCTGCAAAGGGTGGGCCAACTCAATATTGAACCCTACGGACTAAGACTGGGATGCCATTAAAGTTCCTGTGTGTGTAAAGGCAGGTGTCCCAATACTTTTGTCTGTTTGAGCTTTGGGGTGCACACCCTAATGCAATAGGCTGCGCACGCCTGTGAAGGCAGCATTGAGGAGCCAGCAAGACATCACCACAATGTTAAAATTGTACATAGCATTTGGAGGAAACCGATGCATATACCCTGTTTCCCTGAAAATAAGACCTAGCGTGATTGTCGGTGATGGCTGCAATATAAGCCCTACCCCCCAAATAAGCCCTACCCTCTTTCCCTGAAAATAAGCCCTACCCTGAAAATAAGGCCTACAAGGACTTTAACTGGGGCTTATTTTGGGGGTAGGGCTTATATTGCAGCCATCACCGACAATCACACTAGGTCTTATTTTCGGGGAAACAGGGTATTTTGCTGAACCAGATCTAATCTTGTGGTTTGATTTGCTCATTTCTAAAGTTCACCAGACATTACAATGTGACTGTACAATCTTCTTTAGATCTACAAAGAGCTATATATTATAAAGCTGACCATACATGTCTCAGGTTATTGATCAGCCAGCTATCTGATCAAAAAAACTGAATGGATCCCCCCATCAACACAATCGAGGTGGATAGAAAAGTCCTGTGCTCTTGTATTGACTCTGCTGTCAGAATGCACTGATCAGCACCGCCGTTGATTGGCTGCAGCATTTATTGACATTTTTTTTCTAATAAGACCATTTGTGAGAAGTCAACCATTAGATCAACTTCAAACGAACGTGAAAGGCCATAGATGGATCAAAATCAAGCAGGTCCCCGATAAACTGGCCAAAGTTCATTAAATCTATGGCCAGCTTTAGAGTCTGGCTGATTGGATTTGGAATGATTGTGTAGTTTAGATCCCCATATTGCAATATTTTGTCTTACTATTGCCCAAAGATTTTAAAGTCAGGTTGTAAAATATATGGAGACATTAATGGTAATCATTTACACCCCCTTCATATTATCCCATGTTGATATTTTGCATATTAACATGCATTGCAATAAAGCAACCCATTCATTTAGAATGACTTTCACAACAGAGCACACCACAACACATATCAGGTGCATTGTGGTACTCTGCAATGTAGTCCGCCATCATCTACTGCAATGCTGTTCATTTAGAACGCCATGCACTAACGTAACAAATGGTGAAAAGCTCATTCTACCATAGTGTGAAGCTAGCCCTTATGGTTTTATATGAATAATAGACCTTTTTTATGCATAATCCAAACACATTAGACTGCTAAGCAAACACGATTTTCTTTATGTGGGTGATGAGTACTAAGAATTGGACAACAAAAAATGTACTTAATAAATATGAAAGAACATTTTGTTTCGATAAGCTAAAAATATAAACCTGATATTTATATCTGCAGCATTCAGTACTTTTTAGGGTTTTGGCTAAATGTTGAGAAATATCAGTGGTGTTAGGTCCAATTATTATAAAACAGATATAAAGATACAGACAATTTTATGAAGAAGCTATGTTTTGTTGCCATAAACATATCAGAAGCATTTTCAGCTTCCTTCGAAAAAGTCAAGTTACCTGGTTTTCATCTAGTTCCAGTGATTATTTTGAAGCCGTGATCTCTGGGTTTTGGAAGCTAAGTGTAATACATGGTAATTGGATTTATCTCAATGACAGCCATCCTGAACAGTACTGGGATAGGGTCCTCTGGTACCCAAGGTGAGGATGTCAAATTGGCCTCAACCCCCACACAGAACTTAGATGGAAGGAGCTTACTGCTAGCCCCTGTCCACCAGTTCTAGGGTGGCCAAATTTTGGTCCATGGAAAACCAAGATGAATAGGGAAAATTGTTGTGACATAGGTAAAGAATTGTGATCTATTCATAATGAGCATGCTATAACATCATTAAAGTGATACTAAAGTCTTATTTATTTTCATTTAAATATAACAAACATGGTATACTTACCTGCTCTGTGCAGTGGTTTTGCACAGAGCAGCCCAGAATCTTCTCTTCCCTCGCCGCCGCTCCTGGCCTCTCCATCCTGCCAAGTGCCCCCACAGCAAGCAACTTGCTATGCGGGCACCTGAGCCAAGCCGCTGCTCTGTGTGTCCATTCAGACATGGAGCCGTGGTTTCGCCCTGTCCCCTCTCTCTCCTCATTGGCTCACTGACTTTGATTGACAGCAGTGGGAGCTAATGGCACCCCGCTGCTGTCTCAGCCAATGAGGAGGGAGAGTCCCGGGCAGCCGAGACTCTCGTGCAACATTTCTGGATAGAGATGAGGTTGAGGTAACTGATATAGAAAAAAGAAAATGACTCCTGCACACAAGTGGTCAACCAGATATATGGAAAAAATGACACAGGCCTTGCTGCCCTCAAGGATGGGGAATCCTAGCAAACAAAGACATAAAAAGAGAGAGGGGCGCACCGGCCATGTGCATTATCTTTTGTAAAACATTTATTGAATAAAATAATAAAAGAAATTACTCACAAGCAGTTGTACAATCAGGTGCCATAAAACTCGAGCAGCAACAAGCAGCAAGTAGTTATAGTGATGAGCGAAGCTTTCCAAAGGTCTTAGAGGAACATACAGGCATCACTACTAGCTAACGCGTTTCGAAGGGCACGCCCCTTCTTCATCAGAGCTCAGCAGTGAACCCTCCTTCAGTGGTCCCTGTATATATAGTGTATGTGCCAAAAAAGCACAGCCAATGGAGTAGGGAGGGCACATGGGGCCCCTCCCCCTCAGTGGATGCCTCCCTCATAGGCTTCTCACTTGTGCAAGTGGATAGATGATAATTAATTGATATAGTGAAATAAAGGAATAAATAGATATAGATGAATATATAATATAATAAAATAATAAAAATGATATAAAATATAGATATAAATAGTGTTAATAGAAATATAAAATCTAAATGAGTATCCCTGTGATTGAATACTACCTAAAAGCTACAGCCAAGGCTAACCGTAGGTGTACATAACACACAGTGACAAGGGCAAGATGTAATAGATCACAAAGAGATGCAGAGTGGCACAGGCTAAGGAAAACTTGTTGGCAGGGAGAGGAGCAATATACTTAGCAGGCTAGCGTATGTGAATGGACACTGTACCTTCAGTGTCCGATCCTGATCTCTGTGTGAGCCGCTCTGTATATACGAGCGGCTCGCCGATCGTTTCCGCATGTTGTGCCTGTGCTGGAACGCACACAGAGTAGTCTAACATTAGTGATGCGCACCTTACACTAATGTTAGACTTCTCTGTGCACACATATGCATATATATATGTTATGTGTGTATATATACATGTGTGTTTATATGTGTATATATATGTGTACTATTGACAATGGTTTCAATGCTATATGACATATAGTATTACAATATAATTGTGTATACATAATTTACTATTTATCTACTTGTTCCTACTTCCCCTCAGGTGCACATTCAGCACCATGCAGGAGAATGAAATATACATAATATTTCTTGCTGTGCGGTGGCCCCTTTTACTTCATGTGCTACTTCTATGATTCGTCTACAACTTGTGTGTCGCACTCCTGGCATTGTGGCTGGTGCAGCTGCAGTCAGCGGGGCAGACCCATGGTCGGGCCGGCGTCAGATAGATTCTGCGCCTGTGCCGGCCATGTCCCCTCGAGGGTCTGCCTCCAGTAACATGGGAGGCGACAGCAGACGCAGAGGAAGTGACGCGCACCGCCTCTTCCTCCTGTCTGGAACGCAAACGCACTGGCGTGCGTTCCAGCACAGGCACAACATGCGGAAACGATCGGCGAGCCGCTTGTATATACAGAGCGGCTCACACAGAGATCAGGATCGGACACTGAAGGTACAGTGTCCATTCACATACGCTAGCCTGCTAAGTATATGGCTCCTCTCCCTGCCAACAAGTTTTCCTTAGCCTGTGCCACTCTGCATCTCTTTGTGATCTATTACATCTTGCCCTTGTCACTGTGTGTTATGTACACCTACGGTTAGCCTTGGCTGTGGCTTCAATCACAGTGATACTCATTTAGATTTTAGATTTTTATTAACACTATTTATATCTCTATTTTATATCATTTTTATTATTTTATTATATTATATATTCATCTATATCTATTTATTCCTTTATTTCACTATATCAATTAATTATCATCTATCCACTTGCACAAGTGAGAAGCCTATGAGGGAGGCATCCACTGAGGGGGAGGGGCCCCATGTGCCCTCCCTACTCCATTGGCTGTGCTTTTTTGGCACATACACTATATATACAGGGACCACTGAAGCAGGATTCACTGCTGAGCTCTGATGAAGAAGGGGCGTGCCCTTTGAAACGCGTTAGCTAGTAGTGATGCCTGTATGTTCCTCTAAGACCTTTGGAAAGCTTCGCTCATCACTATAACTACTTGCTGTTTGTTGCTGCTCGAGTTTTATTGCACCTGATTGTACAACTGCTTGTGAGTAATTTCTTTTATTATTTTATTCAATAAATGTTTTACAAAAGATAATGCACATGGCCGGTGCGCCCCTCTCTCTTTTTATGAGGTTGAGGTAAGTATGAGGGGGGCTGAGGGGGGGTTGCTGCACACAGAAGTTTTTTTTTAATCTTAGAATGCATTAAGATAAGAAACCTTCTGACTTTAGAACCACTTTAACATTATCGTAAACAAAATTTGTTCTTCGCACTGGGTAGTTAAGTATTTTAAAGCTCATCAAATCTATAGATGTTATTCTGTGATTTTTATTTATATACACAGTATTTTCCACTGAAAAAATATAAAGCATTCACTGAATGGCAACAGTGGCAAACAATCAACCTCCTATGATTACTAAGCAGAAGGGCGGCCGCTCAGTACTAGACCTGGATAACCTCTAATATCACTGTAGTTGGAGGGATCAGTTATGTATGAGATATGCACAAGCTTGACAAATGTAACTATGCAATAAAAATCATACTTAAACCTCAACTTTAAAATTGTTCTACAGGCTGAAGGTTTTTTTACCTTCATGCATTCTCTGCATGGGAGTAAAAAGAACTTTCCATATGCAACCCCCCCCCCCCCTGCAGCCCCCCTCAAAATACTTACCTGAGCCTGATTGCAATCCAGCAATGTGTATGAAAGCAACTGCTCTCCCGGGTCTCTGCCTGCTCATTGGCTGAGAGACAGCAGGGGGAGCCATTGGCTCCCACTGCTTTCAATCACAGCCAATGAGGAAGGAGCGGGGGGTGGGGTTGAGCCTTGTTCTGTGTGTCTTATTGACATACAAAGCGGAGCTCGGGAGCAAGCACGCACAAGTACCCCCATAGCAAGCGGCTTCCTATCAGGGCACTTGGGGAATAGAAGGAGCCTGTGCAAAACCATTTAAAAAAAAAATTACCTTTACTATCACTTTGAGTGTAAATTAGGGTCAGCTACTTACACAATAAGTAATTCTGCAAAGTTGTTAATGTGTCTGTTACTTACCCTCCCTTAGCTGCATTTTTTTTTTTTTATCATAAGAACTGTTGCTGGTCACTGAGCCATGGTTGATCAATAAATATTTACAACAAAGCTTACTCATAACCACATAAAAAATAATCCGTTTTTTTTTTTTACTCAGTATTACCCCAGAGACTTCTGCTACATCATGGATCTTTACATCTTGCAGACATTACTAACCCATTAAGCCATGTTCACTGCTGACCAGACAGGGAGACCTCCCAAACTTGTACACTGGTAAATTCCACTCGGAAGGAGCATCAGCTGCATTTTTATCCACAGAGATCACAGGATCCTGGGGGCATTGCAGATTCCTTGAAAGATGAACTAACCTATTAAAAAAGGAAAACAGCCAGACATGTATCTGCAAGGATGATGCACGTATTTAGCTGTGATGTACTGTATGTATGCAATTTATATATTTTCATTAAAATGTATATATTTTTTCATTAAGATGATAATATGGCAACCAATTTACTGGTAATAATTACAGTAGTAGTTGTAATTACAAGATCAGTAGATTTAATTGTTTGCATACTTTGCTAACAGAGGCATTATAACCATAGAAGAGATGCAAATACAAATGTTTTAACTTAGTCATGTGCGCTGGAATGCATCAATCATACACAAAAGGCTTGGAGCAGACCCCAAAGCATGCCGCTTTCAGCATTTTTCTTAGAAGCTTCTCTGTAGTTATTTGCTATAACCCCTATAACTACGTTTCATCTAATCCTGTAGGGAGAACCAGGAGCTCCCGTATAAAGAATTACAGATGTCCCATTTGTCCCAGTAACTTTATCTCATATTTTTGGGGAAGAGACTGAAGACATGACTGACGCTCATAAAGGAACTGCCAGTGCTATGCATAAGGAATTAGTACCTGCCCAGATAACTGATTTTGTACAGCAAGAACAGTTGGGATGGAAGAGGGCGCATTAGCAACAGTTGCAGACAACTGTCTGCTCTGTGCCTGCTAGAAGGAAAAGATAAAGGCTTTGTCAGCCACATGCTGTGGCTGTATAGCATGTCTATTCTGAGATACAGAAGGCAGATGAGCCCTACCTTTAGATGGTGCGGCCTGATAATTACTTTGTGCTGCAAGAGGAGCTTTCTCCCTACTATTTATTATTATTATTACAGGTACTTATATAGCATCACCATTTGCATATGTATTGTACATTTACATCAGGCCCTAACCCTCAAGGCGCTTACAATCTAAGGTCCTTAACTCACATTCATACGTACACTTACTAGGGTCACTTTAGACAGGAGCCAATTAACCTACCTACTTTGGAGTGTGGGAATAAACCCACGCAGGCACAGGGAGAGAATGCAAACTCCATGCAGGTAGTGTTGTGCTTGGGATTTGAACCAACGATCATAGTGCTGTTAGGCAGAAGTGCTAACTACTTAGCCACTGTGCTGACTGCATGTAGAACCTCTGCCTCTCCCTTTGGGCCTGCTTGGCATTTTGAATGTGATATCTTATTGGGTTGTGCTTTTTTATTTAAAATATAAATATAATGGTTTTGATTTTATCCCATATGTATTTATGTTTATAAACATTTTTATCAGATTCTTAACTGTACAAAGAAACAATATTAGGTAGCAGTTTATAATACTAGCACAAAAAAAGCAGCATGGTGGTAGCCCTTTTCCTTTTAGGTTTCTCCTAGTTGAAACCCTGTAGAGAACCATGCATAACAGTTCCTTGACCTATTCAGCTGTGTGTCTAAATTGAGCTTCAACTATTCCGTTCGGTAATGCCGTGTACACACGTCCGGTTTTGCCATCGGAATAAACTCCGAAGGTTTCTACGACGGAACTCCAACGGAATTCCATTCAAGCGGTCTTGCCTACACACGGTCAATCCAAAGTCCGACCAAAGTCTGACCTTCCAGAACATGGTGACGTACAGCACGTACGATGGGACTAGAAAAAGGAAGTTGAATAGCCAGTAGCCAATAGCTTCCGTCTCGTACTTGCTTCAGAGCATGCGTTGTTTTTGGTCCGTCGGAACAGCATACAGACGAGCGGTTTTCCCAATAGGAATTGGTTCCATCAGAAATATTTAGAACATGTTCTATTTCTAGGTCCGTCAGAATTTTCGAAAAAGAAAGTGTGATGAGGCCTCCACACGATCGGAATAGACAATGAAAAGCTTCCGTTGGACTTTTTCTTTCTTTCTTTCTGCTCGTGTGTACGTGGCTTTAAGAGGTTTTTTTCAGTAAAATAGTTAAAGTTAGCTTGGTAAGCATTTGAAACATTCTAGAGCAGTGGTTTCCAAACTGCCATGCAGGGGTTAGATGCAGCCCATTGCTTGCCTTTATCCAGCCCTTGGGGCACTATTCCTCCCACTGACACCAACAATAGGGCATCATTTCTGTTACTGACATCAACAACAGGGCACTATTCCTTCCACTGACACCAATGATGGGGCACTATTCCTCCTACTAACACCAACAATGGGGCACTATTCCTCCCCCTAATGCCAAAGATGCACTGTTTACTCCCACTGACATCAGGACTACTCTCAATAGCCACAGTCTGGCCCCCCTAAAGTCTGAAGGGCAGCCAACTGGTCCTTTTTTATGAAGTTTGGAGACCCCTGTTCTAGAGCATCTTCTGCTGGTTTCAAATAATAAATGTGCATTGTAAAAAAGTCCAAAAAAGGAACAATCTGGACACTCTCTAAGCTCGCCATACAGTGACCTAAAATTTGTCCGGTTTGTGATTTGTCACTTGTGTGGATGGAGGAATCTTTTAGGCTGGCCATACATTATATAATTTTCTTGTACAATTTTCCTTTAGATTTACCAAGACCATATGAGGTCAAACCTAAACACTTTAAAATTGTATAAAATGAGTCAGCCCTTGCTCTACATAGTTGAAGGTAAATCTAAAGGATATTGAATAGGAAAATTGTATAATGGATGGGCAACTTAAGTTGTTTAAACAAAAAAAAAATGAAGTGTACGGCTGGCTTTAGGCCTTTGCATGTGAATGCCAGAGATCCCAACCAACCAGATTTGTAGCGGTCAATTTCTTCTCAGGGAATTGTTGTTCTTTGACGCAGGCTTACATTACAAAAAATACATTTTCATAGGTATCCTAAAATGAATACAATTAAACTTTAAGACCCATAACAACATACAGCTAACATGTGCTGTTATCATTTGTTTAAAATTTACCATAAAAAGTAGAAAAAAAGTAGTGCATCTAGAGATGCACTTTGTATTTTTTTCACCATAGACACAGTAAACTTCAGTATACTGACTGATAGTGGATAGTAGTTCATCTGACTGTTGTAGAAGAGTGATTGACAGATCTGTTATGATTCACGCATGCAGTGACTCAAAGACTTGAAGCCCGGGGCCCAAGAGCTGAGGCCAGACAGGAAAGTCAGATGAATAGACAGGAAAGTAAAAGGAATATCCCCGTAAAAACAATGTTGCCTTAACTCCATATTTAGTCTGGAGACCTATTCTGGCTCTTGACCTTTTTACACAATAGCACCAGTGATGTTTCCAGCAAGTTATTTCTAACCTGTGGGATATTACAAGTCTCTGTCTAGTTAGCAGACAGCATAGTGTTGTCTACTAGGACAAATCGCTCACAGGCAGTAGTCATCACAGGGTCACTAGCCGAGTTTTCCACAGTCCTGAAAGGGAAATTATTGTGGTTTTGTAGGGCTATGCTGACTCAAACAAGGTCTCCCTTTTGATATGTGGGAAAAGACTCATTGAAATTATAGTTAAAAATAGTCATAAACACACCATGACTAAAACTGGACGATTGTATCTTGGTAACAAAAGAGAATTTCAGATCTAAATATCCTTTTATTAGAAGCATAAATACATGAAGTCATAGGCTCATGTCACACTAGCCATGATTTGTTGACAACTCACCAGTTGCGAAGTAGCGAAAACCAACTCACCTAATCTTATTATATCACTACCCTGCCGGCTAAATCAGTTAGATGTTGCTCCATTGCTGCAACCCCATTGCACAAGATTCTCCTTGTTTTTAGCCAGTGAAGCTTTGACATCCATTAGATAGAAGTTGCACCCCTGGCAGATTTTGCAAACACCTTGCCGCTTTCCAATTTACAAGTGTAGTAGTAAGAACTCTTGCCTGGCAATTCTGGGTTCCGTTACATATTATCCTAGTCTTTTCATGGGCGGTCTGGTTTCTTCCCTCAATCCACAACATAAAGGTTGGTTGACCACCTCTAAAGTAAACTTGTAATAAACTGAGCAATTCAAACTGACCTCATAAAAAAAGAAAACCAAACATAAACAGAGGTTACAATTTGAAAAAAACTGCCCATCCACATGAGAGGTATATATAGGCCCATGTTATATGCAAATCCTACATTTTCCTTTAATAGTTAAGCATAGCCTCTTCCTTCTTTCTTCATAGCAGTCAAGTATGCAGTTTTTTACATTAAAGAACCAATAGAGAGGCACAGGAGGTAGGAAGAGGTGGTGCCAAGTTTGACTTTCAGAGGAAAGTCAATCTATGCTTATACTTTCAGCTGCCTATATCTCTGGATCTACTAATTCTTTACCAAAGCTTAGTGAATTAACTGAGGAGGAATTGATTACAGTGGCACAGGCTGCAGCCAGGGGACAGAGAGCCCATGCACCAGCCCCTCTACAAGTCTCTGCTCCTGGACACAGGGAACATCATGGTGTCCTGCCACAATAACTAATCATTTCCCTTTTCAGTTTTTGTTGAAGATAACTTCTGTTTTGGGATACTAATCAATAAGCTACTTCGGGGACAGTGATGTGAATAGTTTTTATTCTTCATAATGAATGAATTAAACTCAAACACAGAATTAAATTAGTTTCAGAGAGTGTATTTTCTGAAAATGATCCAAAAAATTGAACAATTAAAATATTGCTGTCCATGACAGGTTAGGAGTATTGTAAATAGTACATTAATGGCAAAATGTTCAAATTGAATTGCTTTTAGTTACAGGGAATCTGTACCCATTCAAGGCAAGTGACATGTTCTTGTGTAAGTTGAACCCTCCCCACCCACGGATACTCACCTTCAACATACTACCATGCCGCTACATTTGATCTCTTTGTAATTACTGATCCTTCCGCGTATGGAGGAGTATGTGACTTCATCCCAGAATACACTGCTGTGGCCCAAACACTATCACATAAGAAGGAAGAGGAAGAAGTTAAACCTGGGTAATAGGGTTCAGGAAAGGGCCAGTAAGTGGAAAGTTTTTTTTACAAGAGTGTTTGTCAAATTGCCCTTAATAGACAAAGCTGGGTTGATTTACTAAAACCGTAGAATGCAAAATCTGGAACCAATCAACTTCCATTTTTTTTTGTCAAATCTTAATTGAACAAGCCAACGTTAGAAGCGGATTGGCTACCATGCACAGCTGCACCAGATTTTGCACTCTCCAGTTTTAGTAAGTCAACCCCAGTGAGTCTTTTTACCCACTTTTAGGAAAAATGTAGGTGAAGTATAATGTGGAGTATGCTGCTGGAGAATGGATGTGTAAAGTCAAGTAAGTAGGTTTAGTTATGTACTATAGGAACTTTACTGAATTACATAATACAAATAACAATTGTGTAAAGTAATGCAAAGAAACCAGTTATGTAAACCTATCCTATTTAGCAATGGAATCCCCTTATAAAGTACATAGAGCCATTCCCATGAGTGCTTTTATCCATACACAATTATTTACTAGCAGCACTTTTTTTTAGTTGAGAGACAGTTAACCTCCCAATATGTTTTGTGTGTGTGTGTCTGGGGGGGGGGGGGGGACCTTGAATATAAACTGCCTGCAGATGTTGTCCCTAATAAAAGCTGAAAGTATTGCACAATCTTACTGAGTGCATTTTCTTTGCTTTTTTATTAGGTAAGAAATTCTAAGAAATTTGCAGCTTCTCAGCCAGAAATCATCTTTATTAACTATGAGGCCTAAGATGCTGAATTTGTTTTGCATATTAATGATATTGGCACAAAGGTATTAAATACTTGAGTTATTCTTTAAATATCTATTTGTATGACTACTTACATTCAGATATTATCATTGATGAATTAGTGATATATAGATCTTTTAAGGCCTAGTAGCTCCTGTGGGCTGAGGTGAAAAATCCCTGGCGATTCCTGGCACCCGGGGAGCTGCACATGCCACATACAGCCCTCAATACAAGAGTACTGTATGCAACCATGCTCAGCTAAATGCCAAAGACTTCTGCCACTTTCGTGTTTGGGGAGAAGCACCATTGGCGTTTTACCCAAGAATGTCCTCGTACAGCCATTCTCTTGTATTGGTGGATGAACACAGCATGTGAGGCTTCTCAGGTGCCAGAAAACGCTGGTGGTTGTTTGCCTCAGCACGCAGGAGCTGCTAAGTGTCCTTGTATGTAAGACCTAATAATGTATTATTCTGTAGCTCTATTTGGGTACGCTGTAAAAAAAACAGTGAACTCAGTGCAGCATGCTGACATTAAGTCATAAAACAAGTCTAGCCATCCACAATAAGATGGCTGTGAATACTGCTGTGTACGCGTCTTGATTGTATGCAGATGACTAAGGCTTATGAAAGAGGCAGGTAGCTGAACATTTCTCCAAGACTTGTCATCATCTAACACCTGTCTGGAAGCCTGGGTGGCTTACAAATAGAACAAGTATCTGGGAACTAATTACACTCTGTAGTGTCTGTTTTTCTGTCTGTGCAACTTTCCCTGGATGTTTCACATACCATTAACCTTTGTTCATCATGTTTCTCATATAGCAGTTCATACTCTATGCCCTAAGCTGTTCACATTCCTGGACCCTATTAATACAAATATCTCTTTAACACAAGGAGGTAAATAAGTTGGTCCTGGTGTCATTACTAATAATATCAATTATGTAGGACCTCCACTGCACAAGCGTTATTTCAGCAAGAAGTACTGTGCCATACAGGATATACATAGGCATTGGTCTTTAAAGTTTGCTAAAAGTATAATATAAAGAGCTTCAGATCCTTTACAAGCAACTCCAGGTCACAGTGCTATCTAGGAAACAGCCACAACGTTTTATTAAGAAGATTGCTTCATTTACCTTTATTTTAATGTTATAAATATTTCCTATTATCCACTGCAGCTTTATTCAATAGGGTTTTCTGAGTGCTGCTGTCTGGATGGGCAGGTTGTAGTTGGTAATTTTTTTAAGGTGATATCTACTGTCCTGAGAACTTTAATTTCACATTGAGCAACAGCTGTAAAGTAGAAGCAAGAGCATTTTTTTTTCCTTTGCCAGAGTCTGTATAATCAGAATTGAGAGGCTGCAGGCTATGCATAATTAAAATGGTAATCCACCTTATTATTTGTCACTGGAAATCAATCAGGATTCTGAGAAAGGTGCATGCACCCCAAAACACATCAACTGTATATCTTCCAGATAAATGGATCTGCGGTGCAGTTTGAAGTGCTCCTCTTAGGCCGGCCAAAAGAGGGTAGAGTATGGGTGGGGCTAACTGTGTGAAAGTGATTTAAAGTTACCAGATGAGACAACGTATTAGAATTCTCTGGTTTATGTAGTGAATAGTAAAAAATAATGCAAAGTGATAGTTATCCCAAAATATCCGTAAGAACACTAAGGTACTTTTACAGTTTTGTGGCAAGACTTACATGCAGCAGTATGCTCCTTTAAACAGGTAGACTTTGGCTTTACAGTGGGCCTCCCAGTAAGGGTGCTGTGCTGAAGTATAGAGTGCAAGGATGCTCCAGACTATACCAGTTTTGTCCCTGATTTTCAGGAAACTTTCCCTGTACTAGGCTTATCTCTCACTAGCGAGTGTATACCCCTTACACAGCAAAGTGCACCAAAAATAACTCTCTGGGTAAAGATGACGGTTTAAATCTCAGACACAGGCTCCACCAAGATGGCTGCTGGGAGCCCATGACAAGTCATCCTCTGCGGGGTTTCCCCAGTGCCAGAGGTAAGCAGCGATCATGTGATGGCTGTGTTTACTTCTGGCAGGCTAACTGGGAAGTGAATGGGTGATCTGCTTATCGCTGCCTCACTTCCCATGCTGGCACCCACTTGAGTAGCAACAGCACTCAGCAGAACACCAGAGGCTGCTGGCAACACCTTACTACAGGAGTGCTTCTTTTACATCCAACATGAAACAGACTCCATTTATGACACTGTCATAAGCCTAACCCAAATGGGATTATGGAAGTTTATTATCCCTTTTTTTTTAATGTCTTATTAAATAATGTTCTGCACTACCCAATGCACTTTGGCTTCCATGTTTTAGTAAAAAAAGGTTGATTGGAGGTTGATAGGCAAGCCATTGTCACCCAAATGGTATGGAACCAGATGAGAACAGCTGGGGGACCTTTGCCAATGCAAAAAAAAAATATTTAAAAAAAGAAAACAGCCTTCTCGTGTGGCTTTGAGGTCAACATGGATAATTCACAAATCCTTTTAATTGCAGGTTTTGGGGAAGTCTTATGCCGCGTGCACACGGTCGGACTTTTCAGCTACAAAAGTCCGACAGCCCGTCCGACAGACATTCGACGGACTTTTGGCGGACTTTCAACAGACTTTCTAACGAACGGACTTGCCTACACACGATCACACCAAAGTCCGACGGATTCGTACGTGATGACGTACACCGGACTAAAATAAGGAAGTTGATAGACAGTAGCCAATAGCTGCCCTAGCGTGGGTTTTTGTCCGTCGGACTAGCATACAGATGAGCGGATTTCTGGGTCCTGCGGAGTTACGACGTAAAGATTTGAAGCATGTTCCAAATCTAAAGTCCGTCAGATTTGCGACTGGAAAAGTCCGCTGAAGGTCCAGTGAAGCCCACACACGATCGGATTGTCCGCCGGATTTGGTCTGTCGGACAAGTCCGGTCGAAAAGTCCGACCGTGTGTACGCGGCATTAAAGCTGTATGAGTGTACCCACCACTACAATATACAACTTAAGCACAGTTATCCAGTCCCTACACCCTATTAGCTGCAGTGAGGCTCTTGCTGGACATTCTCTATTTCGAATCCTGGAAATTTAATGCAAATTAAAATTCATTCATAATCTTATCCCTGGTAGGGAACAGTTCAGTTTGTAATATTTGGATAATATACTATCCTTGCTAAAGTTAATTTGGCATTTCCAATGAATATTAAGATGTTGAATACTAAGCAAAGAGCAAATAATGTTTCTGTCAGGGCTGGCTCAGCCCTTCCTTCTCTGAGCTGGCCGCTCAGCTGTCAGCTAATTGCCAGCTCTCATCTCTCTCCACAGTTAGCCAGCTGTTGTGGATCTGCTCGTTAGTCCCGCCTACTTAAAGATCTCCAGCTCACGTCATTCCTGCCTTCGCCTTGGTCACATCACAAGAAACCATCGCTTGCGTTCCTGTTTAAAGACTGGCTTTGCTGACATCCCTTCTGGCTCCTTATCCTGCTTGGTGTTCCTCTACTTGGATCCCTGACTTCTGGCCTGGCTGAGTACCCGATCTGGTTACTGAACTCTGGCTTGGCTGATTACCCGATCTGGTTACTGGACTCTGGCTTGGCTGACTACCCGATCCGGTTACTGGACTCTG
Source organism: Lithobates clamitans (assembly GCA_037952925.1). NCBI lineage: Eukaryota > Metazoa > Chordata > Amphibia > Anura > Ranidae > Lithobates > Lithobates clamitans. The sequence goes on along the minus strand of JBBGZY010000842.1, from coordinate 3,108,010 downwards.
GCTATGCTTTGACTATGCTTACTCTATTTACCTTCTTATTTTTATTAATAAACAAGTGTGATTTTACTGTACTTCTGTCTTGGTCTGGTTCATGGTTTCTGACAGTTTCACAATGTAACACACATGATTATCCTCACCCCCCCACCTTTTCCCCAACCCCCGCTTCAAGAAATTAAATAGAGAAGCATGGCCAAAGCTTTTTTGGCCATACTTTTCATGTGGGTCACAGAATTGTACTTAACTTGTGCTCTCCTGTGACCCAGAATCACAATCAGACGATATTGGGCTACAACCTGCTGTCAGCTGACATCACAGAACTGCTCCAGGCTCTGGAAGGATGCCAACCATATTGTTGGGAAGTTAAGCCTTCCCCTTCTCCTGGGGAAAAGAAACTGACAGTCACTACTCTCTAATCAGAGTTAACTGTGAATGGAGCGATCAGCAGTCATATAATCGCTCAGTTCTCTGACTTTTAGCTGGTGGAGGACAGCTGTAGAATTAGACTTATGCTGCAGCACAAAGGTGAGTATCTAAGTTTGTTTTTTTACAACCCCAAACTTCTCCTTTAAACATATAAATATACATATTTGGTTTAATTTCTTGCTTTCCCAATGTGAACTGGAGCAGAGAGAATCTGGAGAAGCTGTGCATAGTAACCAGCTTGTGCAGTTAAGCTTTAAAAATGAAAGAGAGAAGCTGAGTGATTGCAATGTACAGCGACTCCAGATTCTGGTGGCTCCAGTCTTAGTAAATTGCCCTTATAAATGCTTTCATTCGCATTCAAAGTGAATGTGCTTTAACATTGCTACTGCCTGCAATGCACTTGTCGGCAGCTCATTAGTTGTGACTATCCATAATAAACATGACATCGGCAAGCAGGGTCTTGTGACTTGTACCCTTGCCAAAGAAGGCATGTGCCCTGTATTTTGCAGCTGCAGTCACTGACCAAAGGCAGAATGTGGCCTTTGTCTGTGCACTATGTGCCATTCCTGGTATGTGTGACTAAGTCGGATTATCAATTTGCTGTCACATGCTGCTTGAACTGAGTAAAATGCTCACATGCTGCTTGTACCAAGTTAAATGATCTTTATTTTTAGAATGCTGATTTGGGTGTAATATGTTTATATTAAATATTAGCATCTTTTTTTAATAACTATAAGCCTGACTGTTGCAGTTAAAGTGGTACTAAAATCATCATACTTAAAAACCGCCATAATGTGATTTGAGCCACAAATTAAAGTGATACTAAAGGCTCATGTTGTTTTACCTAAAATCACAGAAGAGGCTTATACTTACCTGCTCTGTGCAAAGGTATCGCACAGAGAGGCCATTCACCTCCTCTTCTGGGATCCCCTGCCGGCGCTCTCTGATCGTCCTCTTCTCCATGTGCCCCCATAGCCCCTATAGCAAGCCTGCAGGTGTAACCCCCGATTCCTGGCTTGATATGGGAGCACATGTGTAGGCATACTTCCGTGCCAGGCCATGTGAGTCCATAGACACACACAGCATAACTTGTCCCCCCAATCCCTGCTGTCGCTCAAATCCTGTGATGAGGGAACTGTGTTGTGTGTGTCTATGGACTCACACGGCCTGACTCGGGAGCATGCCCACACGTGTGCTCCAAGAGCAAGCGGGGAAGGTCCATAAAGAAATGGATGAGCGAGTTTGGGGTGGAGGAACTTGACTGGCCTGCACAGAGTCTTGACCTCAACCCGATAGAACACCTCTGGAACGAATTAGAGCGGAGACTGCGAACCTAGCCTTCTTGTCCAACATCAGTGCCTGACCTCACAAATTTGCTTCTGGAAGAATGGCCAACATTTCCATAGACACAAAAACCTTAGACACTAAACCTTGTGGACAGCCTTCCCAGAAGAGTTGAAGCTATTATAGCTGCAAAGGGTGGGCCAACTGAATATTGAACTCTACGGACTAAGACTGGGATGCCATTAGTTCAGGTGTGTGTAAAGGCAGCCGTCCCAATACTTTTGGTAATATAGTGTGTGATGGCAGATGGCAGATAGCGTGTATCGTGTCGTGTGGGTGAGCATTTTGCTGATGTCAACGGTGTGAATCGAGTGGCCCATGGTGGTGGTGGGATTATGGTATGGGCAGGCATATGCTATGGACAACGAACACAGGTGCATTTTTTTGATGGCATTTTAAATGCACAGAGATACCGTGACGAGATCCTGAGGCCCATTGTTGTGCCATTCACCCACGACCATCACCTCATATTGCAGCATGATAATGCACGGCCCCATGTTGCAAGGATTTGTACACAATTCCTGGAAGCTGAAAACATCCCAGTTCTTGCATGGCCAGCATACTCACCGGACATGTCACCCATTGAGCATGTTTGGGATGCTCCGGATCGGTGTATACGACAGCGTGTTCCAGTTCCTGCCAATATCCAGCAACTTATCACAGCCATTGAAGAGGAATGGACCAACATTCCACAGGCCACAATCAACAACCTGATCAACTCTATGCGGAGGAGATGTGCTGCACTGCGTGAGGCAAATGGTAGTCACACCAGATACTGACTGGTTTTTCGGACCCCCCCCAATACAGTAAAGCTGCAGATTTTAGAGTGGCCTTTTATTGTGGCCAGCCTAAGGCACACCTGTACAATAATCAAGCTGTCTATTCTTGATATGCCTCACCTGTGAGGTGTATGGATAATCTCGGCAAAGGAGAAGTGCTCACTAACACAGATTTAGACAGATTTGTGAACAATATTTGAGAGAAATAGGCCTTTTTTGTACACAGAAAAAGTCATATATCTTTGAGTTCAGCTCATGATAAATAGGGGCAAACACAAAAGTGTTGCGTTTATAATTTTGCTCAGTGTATATGCTGTATACAGTATGCAGTCTCTCGAGTATTTAAAAAAAAAAAACATTGAGGGTGTCCTGAGCAGAAATATAAAATCTCAAGTACCTTTCATTTCCCAGGAAGTTAGCAGTGTACAGTCACGTATAAACTTATTCTCAGAATAAATCCTCAGCTTATAGGGATCAGAAACAGAAATGGGATGCCAGCCCTTTTACATCATTTACTAAATATACCAACTGAAAACAGAGGCAAGTGGGGTGACATGAAGGTACCGAAAGGTGCTTGCAGACCACCCTAGGATAGCTCACTTTTCCAGAGCCTGCTCACAGTCCTGTAGAATGATCAGTTCCAAAACATAGGTTTCTGTACTTCTTTGTACTTAACTTTAGGATTATCCTATGGAAAAACCTGTGTATACTCCCTTTGTCAACAATCCTATGACCACCACCAAGCCAAGGTGGGCATCTGGTTTGGCATACTTTACATATCTGCAATGTCACCCTTTGAGAATCCTTCCAAAAATCCCAAATCCCAAATGTCCAGCACTGACCATCCAATCTGATTATATAAACTCCTATTGACCTACCAACAACTAAATTGTGCCTGGGCCTGCTTGATTGGATATAAATTGAATGAAGTGATTGGGTAGGCCTTCACACTTCGGTTATGGTAGATCTAAAGGGAATTGTACAAAAAATGATACAGTCAGATTGAAAGGTGTGTGATCATCTTAACAGGTGTAATGCCTGGCCCAATGACCCAGATTTGTCAGGGATGGGCTTAGCCAAAACAAAACTCATAACATGACATCATAATTCTGGCAGCACCAGACCAATCAACAGCAGCTGGTAGGAAAAACGACACGCAAATGTCAAGATTTTCCCTGCCAGTCTGCCCTGAAAAAACCCAGAAAAATAGCTCATAACTAGGTAAGCCTTTGAAAAAAGCTTTTTGATAAAAGTAGAACTATAGGCAAAACTTTTTTAATCACTTTGGATAGAGGAAAAAGGGGTCGTTTGTTAGATTTGTTTTTGTCATCTGTGTCCCATTGAGATTTCAGTTACTTTCTGTCCCATGGCCAAACAGGAAGTGAGAGGAAATCTCTGCAAACTAAGGGAATTCCTTGGGGACCCCCAGGTCACCAGAACTAGTGTCCCGATTGGAAGATTTTCCCTCTATTACTTTTCTGGGGACAACCCAAAATTTGTGATTTTCTTTACTTTTACTTTCTATGCTAATGGTAAACAGGATGCATAGAGAGGGTGAATCTCCTTAACGGGGACATAGACCGCAATAAAAATTGACAAGCGCTCTAATCCCTCTCCACTCTATATTAAATTTAAAAAATGTTTGGCTTTGGTTATACTTTAAGTAAGCTACATTTTCGAATCATTTCATTTTGGTGTATTCTCATTATTAAGCACCCTTTATGACTTTCTACTGACCTTTTCACTGGAAGACTGGATTTCATTCTAATAGGAAGTAGAATGTGTTCATTTTAAGCCCTCATTCACACGAGGCGGACACCGTTTCCACGGAGCCTGCCTCGGTCCGCCGACTCAGCGGGAGATCTCTCCGTTGATCTCCGCTGAGTGTGCTTCTTCTTGAGCCACTCCTTTGTTGCCTTGTTGGTATGTTTTGGGTCATTGTCATGCTGAAAGACCCATCCGTGACCCATCTTCAGTGTTCTGGCTGAGGGAGGAAGGTTCTCATCATCTAAGATTTTGCAATCCATTGGCCCCTCAATGCGGCAAAGTCAGTCTGTACCTTTAGCAGAGAAACAGCCCCAAAGCATCATGTTTCCACCTCAATTCCTACTATGATCTTAAGAACACCATCCCTACAGTCAAGCATGGAGGTGAAAACATTATGCTTTAGGGGCTGTTTCTCTGCTAAAGGTACAGACTGACTTTGTCGCATTGAGGGGCCAATGGACGGGGCCATGTATTGTAAAATCTTGGATGAGAACCTTCTTCCCTCAGCCAGAACACTGAAGATGTGTCTTTCAGCATGGCAATGACCCAAAACATACCGCCAAGGCAACAAAGGAGTGGCTCAAGAAGAAGCACATTAAGGTCATGGACTGCAAAACACATGTTACATATCCCTGCACAATTTGGAATGAGAGCATTAATTCTAGCACCAGACCTCAATTGTAACGCTAAACTGATGACCTATAAGGAGCTTTTAAAGCATTGCCTATGAAAATATGGGGGTACTGAAATGTTTAAGGTTTGACATGTTGGATATCCATTTACTCCGTGCAACCTCAGCTTTTATATTTTACCAAAAATTGGGTTTGTGATAATATTGCGTCACATAAAAAATTGGAACTACCCCTATTTTACTCTCTAGGGTGTCTGCTTTCAGAAAATATATAATGTTTGGGAGTTTTATGTAATATTCAGGCCTAAAGTTATTTTTTAAACGTGTGCAAAAAAATCGCAAAAATGGCTCTGACAGTGAAAGGGTTAAAGGATAAGTTCACCTTCAGGAACATGTTACATAACATTTGTTAGTTAAAAAAAAATGGCTCCTAACATTTTTAGCTGGCTCCTAGATTTAAAGCAAATTTGTCAAGCCCTAATTTAATAGAGAGAGAGAGGGTCCAACCTAGATTCAAATGTACATTGTTATTTGTTTAAGACACGATATACTTGCATTGTTTGTAATGTCATGTTTTTGTTGTTGTATACATTTACTGTATGTACATTATACATGTAATGTATATACAGTATAATGTGAATATATATCTATATATCTATATATATATATATTTGTACTGTAGATATATATATATAGATATATAGATATATCTATCTATATATATATATATATATATATCTATATATATATATATATATATATATATATATATATATATATATATATACACACACGCACAGAGTCCTGCATCAGTTCTTTGTTCTTTCACTAACCTCATGTAGTCATGCATGATAAATAAAGCAGCATATCACTTTTACTAAACTGGTGCTCAGACGTCACAGTCATTACTTTTGTCAGGTTGTCATTTAGCATTATTCTTGTTCATAGTGCAAAAGGCATGTTTTCCGGGCCTGAGCTGAAATCAAGGTGTACCAGGCACCATGACCATTACCATTTTGTAGTATATCCGGAATGTTTCTGCAAACACACTGACGTTCAGACAGAATTACACCATTTAGTGTCCACAACTGGCCTGGGAGAAACCAAATCATTTCATAACAAGCAAAGCTTGGAATATAAATCCTAGACTGCTGGTATTCCTTGTATATAAAGTATTGTAGGTTTATTTTGCTATTTGGAGAGAGAAATTAAAAATGACCATATTCTCAATAAAGCTGCTCTCCTGCCAAACCTTCTCTTTTTGTTTGGGATTAGGAGGGAATGGGTGGAAGCCATGTCAGCTTCCTTTTTCTTGGGGTCATTGGGGTGACTGCATTTTCTGATTGGGTAAATCTTGATTGCTGGGTTAGAACCTGATCCTACTTGCTTTCCTATGTATCCAGAGATGTCAGTTAAGGCTGGATATAGGAAATGTTGTCTCTTCACCAGTGTATCAGGTCATGATCTGCATATCCAGGCCTGAGAATATCCTCTTCGCTACCCTGGTAACAACCTTGTCCTGATCTCCGCTCTGCTGTCCATCTGTCACCTGTCATTACTTGTTTGTCTAAAGAACACTTCAGCCTGATGCTTATACTCTATATTGGTTTGTTTGTCACCATTGTGGCCAACCCAAGTGCTACATTGTGACAGTGAAAAGCAGTCCAGTCTATATCTCCTCCAGGGGTTCCCCAGTAAATACCAGGCATTCCTTGAACATCCACCGTGCTTAATACTGGTGCATCTCAAAGACTCTTCTTCTGTCTGCATACCAAACTATGCTTCTGTTTAAATCCCCTAAACATAATAGCAGCACCCTGCTGTTTGTTTCAAACCAGTAAAATCCCAAGCAGACACATGGAAAAACATAGAGACTGCATATACGCAGCGTTTTTGGTAGGAACTGAACTCCGGTGCTGCAAGGCAGGTTTTCTAACCAGTGTTTTCACCCTACCTACTGTATGAAGGTCTCTTTAATGCAGCCTGTCAGTTCGCTAGGAGTTAAGCTGGCCACATGCCAGTGGAATTTTGTTGAAATGTTTTTTTTATTTTTGGATAGATGGTTCGATTTTCTAATGTGTTCTTGGCCAAAAATAAAATCAAATAATAACATACTTTTAAAATAACGCTACTCTGTAACCCTAAATTCACATCCCTGTGTTTTTGCGGCCCACGTTTGCACGGGCATGGTAGCCCATCCATTTAAATGGGCTGCAATGCACTTTTTCAAAACGCAGCTCGCAGGGAAATCGCATGGTCATTTTGACCATGCGATTTCCCTGTGGTTCCTGCACCCGCAAATGCACTGTGTTTTTACATATGTGTGGGGGTGCCATTTAGAATAAATGGCAGCCCCGCACGGTTTCACACAGCAGCACGTTTTCACTGCGTGTGGGTGTAGAAATCTCTGCCACATGCATAGGTGTGAATTAAGCCTCAGGGCTCGTTCATGCATGACGTTGGAAAGCAGTTGAGCCCCACATACCGCAGCCACATTTCTTCATGGCTGTTGCAGGAATTAGATCCCCTGTTACTTTTGGCAGGTGTAACGGCTGCCGACTGTGACCTATTGAAGTGAATGGGGTCGTTCTGCAAGCGTCCTGCTGCACGCGGTTGAGGCACGCTAGTACGGCAATCAAGGGGTTTAAGAAGGTGGCGAGGAAGCGATACAATGCCTCCTCACCGCCCGTCAAATATTCTGTGAAGAGCAATCTGAACAAGAGAACACTTTTCAGAGAGCACCGCTAGTGTGAACAAGCCCTTAGTGCAATGCATTTGTAAATAATGCCTGCATCTGTATAATCTGCAGAAACTAACTCCAGTATTACTTGTATTGCCTCTATACAAGCCCTTTCTGATTTGTTCTTTAGACATGCAAGTTTTTACATAAATGGCACAAATCAAAATTACTAGGTGAAGAAACACTCACACATTTGTTGGTTGCGCAAACAATGGAATTATTGTGATGCCAATCTAAAAAATACAGTATATACTGTATATTTTAAATGTATTTTCAATAATCTATGTTTTTGCTGCAGATATATTTGATTTAACTTCTACATATTTCTGCATGTTTGCATGTTTCAATGGTTTAATTTTAATTAGTTTGTATGTACATGTATTGGAGGTTGTTTTATCTACTCTGTCCTGCTCTGTCAATTCAGGTTAATTGTGGTTTACGCTCAATCCCACAGGAAGAATCAACGCCCCAGTCTCCTCACTTGTACCACTGAGGTTAAGCTGGGTCAATCCCTAGGAAACAACTGATCATAAAACTGTCTACTTTGCAGAATCTTGGTATAAAATCTTGATTAGCGTCTAGAATAGTGGGATTTCAAGCAGATTATTGTTGTTCATTTACCAACAACTAGCAACATCTCTTTAAATAGCTTCAAAAAAAATATGTTACCAACAAATCTACTCCTTTTTGAAGATTAACACTAAGGGGTTGATTTACTAAAGGCAAAAAGATTGTGCACTTTGGAAAGTGCAGTTGCACATGGCAAGAGCAGTTGCTCCAGAGTTTAGTAAATGAGCAGAAGCTCTGCTAACTTTCATCAACCAATCATGTGCAGGCAAAAATGCTGTTTTTTTTATTTTCCTTGCAAATGATTGGGTATTCTTTGTAAGCTCTAAGGAGCAGGGCCCTCTGATTCCTACTGTATCAAATTGTATTGTATTTGTACTGTCTACCCTCAAGTTGTAAAGCACTACGTAAACTGTTGGCGCTATATAAATACTGCATAATAATAATAATAATAAAAGTGAAGCTTTACCTCATTTACTAAGCTCTGGAGCAACTGCACTTGCAAAGTGCAATTGCACTTTCCAAGGTGCACAGTCTATTGGCCTTTAATAAATCAACCCCTATGTCCCCTCTAGCCTTTAGCATTTTATGTGTATAGATCCTGAGGCATAGTACTCCATCTTGGCACTTGGTTTTGAGACTCTCACTTCACCATTCTCAGTCAGAAGTCTTCTCTATGTGAGCACTGACAACACCTAGGGGTAGGCTGGTAAGGCTGGCTATAGACAGTTCCTGCTGAACCTTGCGCTCCTCCACCTTCCATTTGAAAATGCCATACAGCTGCTCAATAGGGTTTAGGTCTGGAGACATGCTTGGCCAGTCCATCACCTTTACCCTCAGCTTCTTTAGCAAGGCAGGGGTCATCTTGGAGGTGTGTTTGGGGTCATTATCGTGTTGGAATACTGCCCTGCGGACCAGTCTCCGAAGGGAGGGGATCATGCTCTGCTTCAGTATGTCATAGTACATGTTGGCATTCATGGTTCCCTTAATGAACTGTAGCTCCCAAGTGTCGGCAGCACTCATGCAGCCCCAGATCATGACACTTCCACCACCATGCTTGACTGTAGGCAAGATACGCTTGTCTTTGTACTCCTCACCTGGTTGCCGCCACACATAGTACTCCATCTTGGCACTTGGTTTTGAGACTCTCACTTCACCATTCTCAGTCAGAAGTCTTCTCTATGTGAGCACTGACAACACCTAGGGGTAGGCTGGTAAGGCTGGCTATAGACAGTTCCTGCTGAACCGAGATTCAAACCATGTATGGGCAGACTGAATGTACCAACTTGATCAATCGATAACTTGGGTACAACCAGCCTGCCGGATTAAACTTGTCTCCTGGCGGGGATGGCTTCCCTTGCCCCCCTGCGCTGGCATACAGTGTCTCGGCAGGAGGGATTCCTCTGTTGGCACTATATGTGTTGATGGGGGAATCATGCAAATTTCTTTCCTGCAACCCATGATTTGCAGGAAAGAATGTTGCACTGTCTATGGCCTGTCTAAGGGAAGCAAGCTGTATATTAAAGGAAATCTATGGTCACAGCATACACTTTCATTTAATAACATCAGCATAATAATATAATAACAATATAAACAATAGTCATTTTTGACAATAAAATATACACTTACTTGAATAATCTTTGTTTATGTTGTGAGTGCTGCCTGTCTACTGGCCATCTCTTTCCACAACTTCCTGGATTCCCTGCATGCTTCGCAGCTTCTCCTCTGCTTTTTACTTTTATTTTCTAAGGACTACATATCCCATGGTACCTTGCTGCCTGCAAGCTGTGATTTCTGTACTGTTTCTGCCTCTCTGTACTGTCTCTGCCTCTTAAAACTCCTCCTCTCAGCACCTCTGTAAGTCAGAGTGCAGGCTCTGTGAAATGTGTAACGCAGCAGTGCGTACCCACAGGGCATAGTGAATACGTGTTAAAGAATATAAGGCAATAAATATGTAGGGATCTTCACAATGTAAGTTTACAAACTTCAAGATCAATCACAATAATTCTGATATATTAATATATGATTTCACACTTTGACCCTAGGTATGCTAGTCAGTAAAAGTGCATCGTTACTGCACCTGGTACCTACTATACAACTGCTATAGTAATTCCGTGTCTCATTGTGAAAAGAGATATCATAACTGGTTTTCAGTAGTAGAATATCTATCCAGTCTGGTGGGGTAGTTTGATATATGGAGCAAAATATAATTATCCTAATAGCGTGTGTATTTAACAGAATCTCACAAAAGTGAGTACACCCCTCACATTTTTGTAAATATTTTATTATAGCTTTTCATGTGATAACACTGAAGAAAATACACTTTGCTACAATATAAAGTAGTGAGTGTACAGCTTGTATAACATTGTAAATTTGCTGTCTCCTCAAAATAACTCAACACAAAGCCTTTAATGTCTAAACCGCTGGCAACAAAAGTGAGTACACCCCTAAGTGAAAATGTCCAAATTGGGCCCAAAGTGTCAATATTTTGTGTGGCCACCATTATTTTCTAACACTGCCTTAACCCTCTTGGGCATGGAGTTCACAGAACTTCCACTGGAGTCCTCTTCCACTCCTCCATGACAACATCACGGAGCTGGTGGATGTTAGAGACCTTGCGCTCCTCCACCTTCCATTTGAAAATGCCATACAGCTGCTCAATAGGGTTTAGGTCTGGAGACATGCTTGGCCAGTCCATCACCTTTACCCTCAGCTTCTTTAGCAAGGCAGGGGTCATCTTGGAGGTGTGTTTGGGGTCATTATCGTGTTGGAATACTGCCCTGCGGACCAGTCTCCAAAGGGAGGGGATCATGCTCTGCTTCAGTATGTCATAGTACATGTTGGCATTCATGGTTCCCTTAATGAACTGTAGCTCCCAAGTGTCGGCAGCACTCATGCAGCCCCAGATCATGACACTTCCACCACCATGCTTGACTGTAGGCAAGATACGCTTGTCTTTGTACTCCTCACCTGGTTGCCGCCACACACGCTTGACACCATCTGAACCAAATACGTTTATCTTGGTCTCATCAGACCACAGGACATGGTTCCAGTAATCCAGTCTGCTTGTCTTCAGCAAACTGTTTGCGGGCTTCCTTGTGCATCATCTTTAGAAGAGGCTTCCTTCTGGAATGACAGCCATGCAGATCAATTTGATGCAGTGTGCGGGGTAGGGTCTGAGCACTGACAGGCTGACCCCCCACCCCTTCAACCTCTGCAGCAATGCTAGCAGCACTCATAAATCTATTTCCCAATCACAACCTCTGGCTATAACACTGAGCACGTGCACTCAACCTCTTTGGTCGACCATAGCGAGGCCTGTTCTGAGTGGAACCTGTCCTGTTAAACCGCTGTATGGTCTTGGCTAAAGATGAGCCGAACACCTCCCCCCCCCCCGGTTCAGTTCGCACCATAACTTACGAACAGGCAAAAAATTTGGACGAGCACGCGAACACCGTTAAAGTCTATGGGACATTAACATATCAAAAGTGCTAATTTTAAAGGCTTATATGCAAGTTATTGTCATAAAAAGTGTTTGGGGACCCGGGTCCTGCCCCAGGGGACATATATCAATGCAAAAAAAAGTTTTAAGAACTACAATTTTTTCAGGAGCAGTGATTTTAATAATGCTTAAAGTGAAACAATAAAAATTAAATATTCCTTTAAATATCGTGCCTGGGGGGTGTCTATATTATGCCTGTAAAGTGGCGTGTTTAGAACAGTACCACAACAAAATTACATTTCTAAAGGAAAAAAGTAATTAAACTGATTGCGGCTGTAATGAATTGCCGGGTCTCGGCAATATAGATAAAACTCATTGAAAAAAACGGCATGGGTGAACCCCCCCCAGTCCATTACCTGGCCCTTTGGGTCTGGTATGAATATTAAAGGGAAAGTCATGCGGGTCCCTCCAAAATCCATACCAGGCCCTTCAGGTCTGGTATGTGAAAGTACTGGGAACCCTGCACCAATTTAAAGAAAAAATGGCGTAGGGGTCCCCCCAAAATCCAAACCCAACCCTTCAGGTCTGGTATGGATTTTAAGGGAACCCTGCTCCAGAATTACAAAAAAAATGGCGTAGGGGTCCCCCCAAAATCCATACCAGACCTTTATCCGAGCACGCAACCTGGCAGGCCGCAGGAAAAGAGGGGGGACGAGAGAGCGCCCCCCCTCCTGAACCGTACCAGGCCACATGCCCTGGAACATGGGGAGGATGTTTTGAGGTCCCCCCAAAACATCTTCTCATCAGGACCTCATCCCCACAACTCTTGCCCGGTTTAACAAGGAGACCCCCAGATCCCGGCCTCCCCCCCATGTGAATTGGTAACGGGTATATTGTACTCCTACCATTTCACAAAAAAGTGTCAAAAATAGTAAAAAAGACAGGAGACACTTTGGGACAAGTCCTTTTATAAAAGACGTCTTTTTTACTATTTTTGACACTTTTTTTGTGAAATGGTGGGGTACAAGTTACCCATTACCAATTGACATGGGGGGTGGGATCTGGGGGTCCCCTTGTTAAAGGGGGCTTCCAGATTCCGATAAGCCCCCCACCCACAGACCCCCACAACCACCGGGCAAGGGTTGTGGGGGGTGAGGCCCTTGTCCCCATCAACATAGGGACAAGGTTCTTTGGGGGTTACTCCAAAGCACCCTCCCCATGTTGAGGGCATGTGGTCTGGTATGGTTCAGGAGGGAGGGCGCTCTCTCATCCCCCCTCTTTTTCTGCGGTCTGCCAGGTTGCGTGCTCGGATAAGGGTCTGTTATGGATTTTGGGGGGACCCCTACACCATTTTTTTTAAATTTTGGCACAGGGTTTCCCCTAAAATCCATACCAGACCTGAAGTGTCTGGTATGGATTTTGGGGGGACCCCTACTCTCTTTTTTTTTAAATTTGGTGCAGGGTTCCCTTTAATATCCATACAAGACCTGAAGGGCCTGGTATGGATTTTGGGGGGACCCCCACACAATTTTTCAAAAAATTTTGATTCGGGGTTCCCCAAAGGGCCTGGTATTGGACTGGGGGGAACCTATGCCGTTTTTTTCAATGAGTTTTATCCATATTGCTGGGAGTCGGGACCTATCAATTCATTATAGCCGCGAACAGTTTTAAATGACTTTTTTTTCCTTTAGAAATGAGATTTTGCTGTGATACTGTTCTAAACACTGGAAAACTGTGCCACTTTACAGGCATACTATAGGCAACCCCCCATGCACGATATTTAAAGGAATATTCCATTTTTATTGTTTCACTTTAAGCATTAATAAAATTACTGCTCCTGAAAAAACAGACATTTTTAAAACTTTTTTTTGCATTGATACATGTCCCCCTGGGGCAGGACCGGGGTCTCCAAACCCTTTTTATGGCAAAAAATTGCATATAAGCCTTTATAATGAGCACTTTTGGTTTTTCATGTTAATGTCCTATAGACTTTAACGTTGTTCCGAGGGTTTCTAATTGGCCGCAAACATCGCATAATGTTCGCTGTTCGTAAGTTCGACTCGAACATCAGGCTCATCCCTAGTCTTGGTCACCCTGCTGCAGCTCAGGTTCAGGGTCTTGGCAATCTTCCTATAGCCTAGGCCATCTTTATGTAGAGCAACAACTTTTTTTTTCAGATCCTCAGAGAGTTCTTTGCCATGAGGTGCCATGTTGAACTTCCAGTGCCCAGTATGAGAGAGTGAGAGCGATAACACCAAATTTAACACCCCTGCTCCCCATTCACACCTGAGACCTTGTAACACTAACGAGTCACATGACATCGGGGAGGGAAAATGGCTAATTGGGCCGAATTTGGACAATTTCACTTATGCCGCGTACAATTTTCACTTATGCCGGACTACAAAAGTCCGACAGCCCGTTTGACAGACTTTCGACAGACTTTCGATGGACTTTTGTCGGACTTGCGGCGGACTTTCTAAGGAACGGACTTGCCTACATACGATCACACAAAAGTCAGACGGATTCGTACGTGATGACGTACACCGGACTAAAATAAGGAAGTTGATAGCCAGTAGCCAATAGCTGCCCTAGCATGGGTTTTTGTCCGTCGGACTAGCATACAGACGAGCGGATTTCTGGGTCCGGCGGAGTTACGACGTAAAGATTTGAAGCATGTTTCAAATCTAAAGTCCGTCAGATTTAGGGCTGGAAAAGTCTGCTGAAAGTCCGGGAAAGCCCACACATGATCGGATTGTCCGCCGGATTTGGTCCGTCGGCCTTTTGTAGACTTTTCGTCGGTGTTCTCACATGCAAAGATATAATAAAATATTTACAAAAATGTGAGGGCTGTACTTACTTTTGTGAGATTCTTTATACAGTTATGTACTATATATTCATTGCAAATCTGGAATCAGATTGATAGAGACCCAGATTTGTAAACCACTCCAGCTGTTCTGTATTGCACAGTACTAACAATGGGAACTCCCATACAGGGGAAGAGCTCACATTTTCCTCATTGTCCAGTCAGAATGCTGGGGACAGAAATGTAAAAAAAAGAAAGCTGGTAGGCAATTTTCTATAGGATCCAACTAAATTTTTGGTTACATTTCCACAACTAGAAAGAGAGGGTGGGGGGATGTATAGTGCAGTTAAAATGAGCTATACAGTTATATCTAGGTAAGAAGGTATCCATTTTTTCAATGCCCAAATGTGCTTCGATATCAGCGGTTAGTTTTCCTTGTATTTTTAACATGCTTTGTAAAAATACATAGATATAACAGGAAAATATTGGATTGGCTAGACAGGGCAATGCATCAGTATATTTCACACAGATTAATTTACTACTGTAGAGGAGCTAGAAGACATTTGAACTTTTATCCTTGTATTTGCCTTGAGGCAGGATTCTATGGTAAACCTGGATTTACTAATGACTCAATGTGAAAAATGTGTGCAGTTCACGTTATTTGTGAGATCACATACACCTGGCTTAAGACAAGAAGATGTCTGAGACATGATATAACCTTGAAATAAGTACAAAATGTTTGCCCCTGCTATATTCTGATATCTTCAGTACAGATAATTAAAAGCTAGGTGTCCTTAATGTGTATTTCATTTATTTGATGCTATAGAAACATTATATAGTGCAGCTGCTGTATGGTGTCAATAACTGGCCAATGGATGAGAATAAAATGACTCCTGCTATAGACAACCATCTTGCACCTAAAAGACTTTGAACAACAAGGATAGTAACGTTTGTCTATGTAGTATATGTGGTTATTTTTCAGCTGGCTATAGATGGTTCATTTTTCTATTGTTCGACAGCAGTCTGAATTATTAAAAACAGGTTTCTCCATCCATACAAGCAAGGATTCTCCCCCCCATCCTATTATTAATTCATAATTCTCTACATATAACTACAGGCTTCTGTGCTGCCCCGGTGTTCTGCCGAGAACTGTCCTCCTATCATATAGTGTCCGCCCCGTACTGCGCAGTACGGAGGAGAAGGAGATGCCGAAAGTGTCCGAAGTTGATCAGCTGACCATCAGCTGTACACGGCGCTCGGGCACTTGTTAGTGATGGCTTTGCAAGAGGGCCCCTCGCGGGCTCGCTTCGCTCGCCACGCTTCGGGCACGGCCTCGCTGCGCTCGGCAACTATTTATTCTCACTCTATGTCCACTTGGATAGTAGGGAATGAACCTGGACATAGGGTAAGAATAAAAGCGCAGGCGCCGTGTACAGCTGACGATCAGCTGTTGAACTTCGGAGACTTTCGGCGTCTCGTTTGTCCTCCGTACTGCGCCTGCGCAGTACAGGGCGGACACTTTTGGATAGGGGACTGTATATGACAAGACACCGGCATACCTGCAAAAGTGTATTCCAATAATCATAGTCCTTCCAAGGCTCTCCCACACAAGTGTAAATCCTTATGAGGTATATTCCAGCACAGGTGTCTTTGGGGTGAACCCCAGATTCCAAGAGGTTTGCATCGCAATAGTAATAAACAGCCTCCTTCTAGCTCCGTGGGGAGAACTTGCACTTGCACTGACAAATCCCAGGCTGTGCACGCCAGTCTCTGGACCACGGTCCCTTTATGCTACACGACCAGTGGGTCGGACCCAACAAAATGACCCACAAAAAAGCAAAAAAAAACCCCAGAAAAGGTCTTAATGCCTACACTCCTGGCCGTGACAGCACCAAACTAACTGGCTAAAACTTCCAACCTGCTTTCGGGTGTAAGTGGCCATGTAAATGAGTTGCATGTATTTTGTGTGCTGAGGGCTGCTAGTGCACCTTAACGCACAAAAAACATAGTTGCACCATTTTTTCTGTAGCAAATATGTGTTTGTGTTGCTATTCACTCTGAATAACATGCATATAAGCAGAAAAGAATCACAAAAGTGAGCACTCTGCATGTGCTTTCTGACATGAATCGATACTCTGAGTCACTCTATCCATAACTGCATGTTTGCTTCGTCCCCCTCAATGATTTGAAATGATCAATACAGTTACAAAGCGTAACAAAGAACAAATGAAAGTTCTAAACCTTTGTGTTTCAAGAAGTAACAACATGTTCCCAGACTAAATGAGTTAAGAGTAATGCTTATAAATTGTAACTGTAGTAGACTTCTTAGCATGACCTATTATATACTACACTCTTTGGGTTCTTTTTTCTTGTGACTTTTTTATTGATGAGAAATATTGTACAAATAAATGTTCAAAAGTAGCTACATTGAAATTCAAACAAATATTTGTTGGACAAAATGTTATTCATCAAAGGGTAATATACTTTAAAGTATGCTAGTGGGCTTTTTCTAACCATGTTAAATGGTTTGCATATTGTTCTTTGCAGAGTGTACCCGAGAACCTCAACTCCACACAGGTTTTATAAAAGGAACTGTGGCCACAGCCATCAAAGGCACTTAGTACTCCAGAAGGGAGCAAGCAAAAGAGCAGCCTTGCAGGCTGTCATCACAAGTTTCATAAAAGACAGAATCTGTTGCGCTTAATATAACATTAAGTAAAAAGCAGCTAGCACAAAATTGCTGGGTACAATTATAGAGATAAGAAAAAGAAGGTGCAGCGCTAAAAAATAAATAATAAAATAATGTCCCTCAAAATATAAATGATACAATAATGTCCCAAAATATGAATATAATGAAGCCAAACAGAGTATTCTCCGTCGGGAGGAAATAAGGAACCCTCTATTCAACGAGATCCACCATGAGGAAAACTCAGAAAGGAATAAGAACGCCATCACCATCACCCAAACAAACTGACCCTTACCATCAGTGTATGGGTTATACACATGGGTTGTAAACAGATAGCAAAGGCAATCTTCTAACGATCCTCTGTTAGAATGGCATCAACATATTCAATCCCCCCTAGACCAGATGGAAAGCTTGGGGGTTCCTCTTTGCAATAAAGATAATGAACCAAATGTGATCCAGTGGGTGTGAGTAACCTCAAGATTTGTGGTAGATGGGAAGCAAAAAGAGAACGCTCATTGCGCAAACTCCATAACCAAAAATAATTTAATGTAAGTAAAACAGACTCACATTTGGTAAGTTAACAAACAGCAGCGTGATGCGTCCAGCGCTTCTAACCACAAAGATGGCCGCCGTGTCACCATCCAACCGCGTCCTGCGTCACCAGTCTCTGACATCGCCCAACGTTTCGTCATCAACATGTATCTTCAGGGGCGTGGTTATAACGCAAGCGGACATGTATTTATAGGAACAGAAGGACTGGACAGGCGAAAATTAGATGCGTTCCAAGAACCGGAAGTATAACCCCCTGAACCGGAACCAACATATCAAAAGGATTGTTTAAAATGTATTTTAGTAAAAGGAAAGGAAACAAGGTATGGTTGTAGGATACCTTGTTTCCTTTCTTTTTAAGAAAATACATTTTAAACAATCCTTTTGATCCTTTTGATGTGCTGGCACACTAACGAGCACAGCATGATATGCACTTGCCCCCTTTGCAATACACTGAGCTCTGTAGGACAAGCACTGCTGAACCCTGCAGGATATGTATTCCTATGCACTGTTAAATTCATACTTCTGAGTCCTGTAAGATACACACTCCTGAGCCCTGTGCAATACAAACTCTTGAGCTCTGCACATTTAAGCCCTTCTTTATCTGCGATATGCCCCCCTGAGCGATACACATGCCTGATCGCTGTGCTGTATGTGTTCACGTACCTTAGCCGAGAACAGTGCACAGTGTTCAGCTAAAGCTACAAGTTAGTGTAGTGCGTCCTCTGAACAGTGTTCAGCTAAAGCTACAACTTAGTGTAGTGCATCCTCTGAACAGTGTTCAGCTAAAACTACAAGTTAGTGTAGTGCGAGCTCTGCACAGTGTTCAGCTAAAGCTACCTGTAGAAGGTTGGTAGTGTTTTCCTGATCCTATCACTACCGCAGGCAGCTAAATAAGCTACAAGTTAGTTTTTTGCAAGCTCTGCACAGTGTTCACCTAAAGCTACCTGCCGAAGGTTGGTGGTGTTTTCCTGATCCTATCACTACCGCAGGCAGCTAAATAAGCTACAAGTTAGTTTTTTGCGAGCTCTGCACAGTGTTCACCTAAAGCTACCTGTAGAAGGTTGGTGGTGTTTTCCTGATCCTATCACTACCGCAGGCAGCTAAATAAGCTACAAGTTAGTTTTTTGCGAGCTCTGCACAGTGTTCACCTAAAGCTACCTGTAGAAGGTTGGTGGTGTTTTCCTGATCCTATCACTACCGCAGGCAGCTAAATAAGCTACAAGTTAGTTTTTTGCGAGCTCTGCACAGTGTTCACCTAAAGCGACCTGTAGAAGGTTGGTGGTGTTTTCCTGATCCTATCACTACTGCAGGCAGCTAAATAAGCTACAAGTTCGTTTTTTCCGAGCTCTGCACAGTGTTCACTTAAAGCTACCTGTAGAAGGTTGGTGGTGTTCTCATACTACAGGCAGGCAGTGTTGATTTTGCTAGCTGCAGTATCAGTATATATATATATATATATATATATATATATATATATATATATATATATCCCAGCTTAGTGCAGCTACAGGCCATTAGTATGTCTGGAAGGCCAACAAGGAGAGGCAGACAGTCACAAGCCAATTAAAGAGGGCAAGCAGGCTCTGTGTCTAGAGGCAACAGTGCTGGTCGTGGAGATGGTGCATCCTCATCAGCACGTGGCCGTGGGACACGCTAGGCTTTTTTTTCGGCAGCTGGCAGTGTTGAGCTGCAACATGCGGAAGACTTGGTCGAGTGGATGACCAAGCCGTCCTCATCCTCCTCATCCTCTCTCACCCATGCTCAGGGTACTTTGTCTGGCAAAGCAGCTGCCAACGCGGCCTCTTCCCTCAGCTCAATGGCATCAGTGACTCCTTTCCTAGCCCCACCATGTTCTCAGGAGTCCCTCGAACTGTTTGAACACAGTGTTGGGTACATTCTCCAGGAGGATGCCCAGCGTTTAAAAGGCTCTGATGATGATACTGAGCTAGATGAAGGCAGTAACATGAGCATGGACAGATGGGGTGCCCAAGAAGGACAGCAATCTGGCAGTCATGCTCCCCCTGCTGCAGCATACTGCCAGGTTTGCTCCAGTGATGAGGCGGGAGGGGATGATGAGGTCACTGACTCAACGTAGGTGCCTGATAGGAGGGAGGAGGAGGAGGAGGAGGCACATCACCAACGAGGCAGGATGCCCTCCAGGGGCCAGCCTAAGGGCAGCACACTGACTGCATCACACCCCAAAGCTCCGCATGTGCAGGGCGCTGCTGTCTCTGTGCGTTATTCCAAAAGTTCTTTGGTGTGGGCCTTTTTTGAGACGAGTGCATCAGATCACATGTGCAGGGCGCTGCTGTCTCTGTGCGTTATTCCAAAAGTTCTTTGGTGTGGGCCTTTTTTGAGACAAGTGCATCAGATCGCACCGCTGCTATTTGCAACATATGTCTTAAGCGTATCTCGCATGGTCAAAACATCTCCCGCTTGGGCACCCAATGCTTGACCAGACATATGTTGACCTGCCATGCAGTTAGTTGGCAAGCGTATCTAAAAGACCCACACCAAAGAACAAAGAGGACCTCTCCTTGCTCCTCATCAGCTGAGATCTCCAACCCCACTATACCTTCAGTCCTCTCTGAGACCTGCACTGAGAGGAATGAAGGTGTAGAATTAGGTGTGTCACAGCCAAGTACTTGTGGGCAATCTGCTTTTGGTACACCGACGTCAGATTGTACCAGGCAAATTTCCCTGCCCCAGCTGCTGCACCACCCAAAGAAGTTCGCTCCCAGCCATCCACATGCCCAGCGGTTGAATGCTAGCTTGGCAAAATTGCTAGCACTTCAACTGCTGCCTTTTCAGTTGGTAGACTCTGCCCCCTTCCGTGAGTTTGTGGAATGTGCGGTTCCTCAGTGGCAGGTACCCAAACGCCACTTCCGATTCCGGCTCTCTACCGGCATGTGGAAGGCAATGTCTTGGCCTCACTGGACAGGGTGGTCAGCGGTAGGGTGCATATTACCGCTGACTCATGGTCAAGCAGGCATGGACAGGGACATTACCTAAGCTTCACCGCGCATTGGGTGACTCTGCTGGCAGCTGGGAAGGATGCAGGACAAGGTGCAGTAGTGTTAGAGGTTGTTCCACCACCACGCCTCCAAAATTCCACTACTAATGATTGTGACACACCTCTCTCCTCCACTCCCTCCTCTTCCTCCATGGCCTCTTCCTGTGCTTTGTCCTCGGAACCAGAGGTGCTCCATAGCCGTTCAAGGGGCTACGCAAGTATGCAGGCCAAAGGATGCCATGCTGTGCTTGAGCTGGTGTGCTTGGGGGACAGGAGCCATACTGGGGCAGAGGTTCTGTCAGCTCTGCAGGGGCAGGTTCAGAGGTGGTTGACGCCACGCCTACTTAAGGCAGGAACGGTGGTTTGCGACAATGGCACCAACCTCCTCTCTGCCCTCCGACAGAGACAACTGACCCATGTGCCCTGTTTGGCTCATGTCCTTAACTTGGTGGTGCAGCGGTTCTTGGGCAGATACCCGGGCTTACAGGATGTCCTAAGGCAGGCCAGGAAAGTCTGTGTGCATTTCTGCCGGTCATATAATGTCAGTGCTCAGCTGGCAGACCTCCAAAAGGAGTTGAACCTGCCCAAGAACCGCCTAATCTGTGACATGCCCACCAGGTGGAACTCAACGTTGGCCATGCTGCAGTGGCTGCACATGCAGCAGAGGGCCATCAATGAGTACCTGTGTGACTGTGGCACTAGGACAGGGTCAGGGGAGCTTGGTTCTTTTTCCCCACGCCAGTGGGCCATGATCAGGGATGCATGCACTGTCCTGTCACCACTTGAGGAGGCCACGAGGATGGTGAGCAGTGACAGTGCATGCATCAGTGACACTGTCCCCCTTATCCACCTGTTGGAGCACACGCTGCGTGGAATAATGGACAGGGCACTTGAGGCAGAACAGAGGCAGGAAGAGGAGGACTTCCTTAGCTCTCAATGCCCCCTTTATCCAGACAGTGTTCCTGCGTGCCTGCCGATCAAACAGGAAGAGGACGAGGATGAGGAGGAGGAGGATTGTGTCAGTATGGAGGTGGAGCCTGGCACTCAGCATCAGCAGCAGTCTTTAAGTGATCAGTCCCAAGAAACACATGGACTTGTACATGGCTGGGAGGAGGTGGCTGCGGACCATGTCGTCCTCAGTGACCCAGAGGACTCTGGACCGAATGCCTCAGCAAACCTACGCTGCATGGCCTCCCTGATCCTGCAAAGCCTGCGTAAGGATGCTCGTATTCGTGGTATCAAGGAGAAGGACCAATACTGGCTGGCAACCCTCCTTGATCCACGTTACAAGGGTAAGGTTGCGGACCTTATCTTGCCATCGCAGAGGGAGCAGAGTATAAAACATCTTTGGGAGGCCTTGCAGAAAGGTCTGTGCAACGTGTTCCCAGAGACTGGGTGGTTACAAACTCCTTTTTCTGGACAACGTGTTGCTGAGACTTCGGTCAGTCAAAGAAGGAGCGGTGGAGAAGGTGGCCGTCTGACCGATGCGTTCAGACAATTTTTTGGTCCGCAGCCCCAAGGTATGATCCATTCCAGCAACCATCGCCAGCGTCTGTTTTACATGGTGCAGGAATACCTAGGGGCAAGATCTGACTTGGACACCTTTCCCACCGAAAATCCTCTGGATTACTGGGTCTTGAGGATGGATCACTGGCCAGAGCTTGCACAGTATGCAATTGAGCTACTGGCCTGTCCTGCATCCAGCGTTCTTTCGGAACGCACATTCAGTGCTGCTGGAGGCTTTGTAACCGATCACAGGGTGCGTCTGTCCACCGACTCGGTCGATCGACTGACCTTCATAAAAATGAATCAGTCTTGGATCACCACCAGCTACCAAGCACCTGATGCTATTTCTTTTTTTGAAATCTCAGGTCCCTTCAAAGACTGCCTATGCTGATGCTGAGTGACTATCCTGAGTAATTATCCTCTTCCTCCTCAATGATCACGCTGATAGCTTGTAAGAACATTTTTGGTTCTGGGCGCCACCACCAGTGCCTAAGGCCCAATTTTTCAGCCCCTGTTTAACAGGGGCGTGTAATTACAATTTTTGATGCAATACTTTCCAGCAGGGCTCGTTTCCGCGTTCCAACTAGAGTATCTGTGAGGGGTTGCAGTGTTGTGGCACCAGTACCAGTGCCTAAGGCCCAATTTTTCAGCCCCTGTTTAACAGGGGCGTGTAATTACAATTTTTGATGCAATACTTTGGAGCAGGGCTCGTTCCTGCGTTCCAACTGGAGTATCTGTGAGGGGTTGCAGTGTTTTGTATCACTAGCACTAGTGCCTAAGGCCTAATTTTTCAGCCCCTGTTTAACAGGGGCGTGTAATTACAGTTTTTGATGCAATACTTTGCAGCAGGGCTCGTTTCTGCATTCCAACTAGAGGATCTGTGAGGGGTTGCAGTGTTGTGGCACCAGCACCAGTGCCTAAGGCCCAATTTTTCAGCCCCTGTTCAACAGGGGCATGTAATTACAATTCTTGATCTAATATTTCACAGCAGGGCCCGTTTCTGCACCCACCAAGAGCGAGTGAGGACTTACAGTGTTGTGGCACTAGCACCACCACCACCAAAGGCCTAATTTTTCTGCCCCTGTTCAACAGGGGCATGTAATTACAATTCTTGATCTAATATTTCACAGCAGGGCCCTGTGAGGGCTTACAGTGTTGTGGCCACAACAACACCTAAGGCCCAAATTTCTGCTGAGTATATAGGGCAGGCCCCTACTTTCAAACATCTAACTTACAAATGACTCCTACTTGCAAACGGAAGGAGACAACAGGAAGTGAGATGAAATCTACCCCTAGGAAGGGAAATTCTCTCCTGTAATAGTTAATATGGGAAAAACGTTTCTCCTTTCCACTGATGCTTTATCACCAATCCTTGTTTCACAAAAAAACCCAAATTTTCAAAAAACATTTGTCATTGGGACAAAAAGTGAGGTGAAATCTTCTGAAGAGGAGCACAGACAGCAAAACAAATGTCACAGGGGTGATAACCCTTCCCTATGTTTTCCAAAAAGCTTAAAATAGATTTTTTGGCTGGAGCTAAACACGTTAAAAATGTACCAGTTCAAAATTACAAACAGATTCTACTTAACAACAAACCTACAGTCCCTGTCTTGCTTGCACCGCCTGTATACTGCTGTTCAGAGTATATAGGGCCTGGTGGCCCCACGCCTTTCCTTTTTTTAATTTAGGTGCGGGGTTCCCCTTAATATCCATACAAGACCCAAAGGGCCTGGTAATGGACTGGGGGGTACCCATGCTGTTTGTCTCACTGATTTTCATCCATATTGCCAGGATCCGACATTACATTAAAGCCGCAAGCAGTTTTAAATGACTTTTTTCCTTTAAAAATGACATTTTGTGCAGGGACTGTTCTAAGCACGGGAAACACGCGCCACTTTACAGGCATACTATAGACACCCCCCCAGGTACGATATTTAAAGGAATATTTCACTTTTTTTTTTTTTACTTTAAGCATCATTAAAATCACTGCTTCTGAAAAAACGGCAATTTTTAAATGTTTTTTTTGCATTGATACATGTCCCCTGGGGCAGGACCCGGGTCCCCAAACCCTTTTTAGGACAATACCATGCAAATTAGCCTTTAAAATTAGCACTTTTGATTTTGAACGTTCGAGTCCCATAGACGTCAATGGGGTTCTAACGTTCGTGCGAATTTTCGGTCCGTTCGCAGGTTCTGGTGCGAACCGAACCGGGGGGGGGGGTGTTCGGCTCATCCCTACTCCCCAGCTTCATAGCAGCACAGTTAAACTGTCCCCAGTACTGGGCTTGTCAATCTTGGGGAGCCAGTGTCTGATTGAATGCTGACTTCTGGGATTTGGCCAACCATTTTGTGTCCGCAGTGTGGGAAGTAGTGATATATGAAAGGTGCACACGCAAATTAGGAAAAGTTAGGACAAGTTCAGGAAAAGATTCCTGATGAGTTGGGACAGTGTAGGGACTATTCAGATAACCCCTCCTGGACACTATTGTTTGCATGGGGAAAGATGCTGTTCTAGCCTTCAACTGGCATCCGTGTGTCCTGTATCACCAGTAGAGAACCCTACTGAGAGGCAACTTTATGCCAGCCAAGAGAACCTGTTTAGGGAGCATCCCTTGAGCATACTGCTACTCATAAGTTCTGCATACTTACTACTTTATGATAAATTCTGTCACCTTATTATCCCTGCCCACAAGTAGCCTCCTTCACTGTCCTACAGATCCCAGCATTGTGTACCCCCTGCTGAGGGATCGGGCATAAGATTTTAGCAAATGCCAATGACACTGCTAGTACCCTGGATCGAACCATGCCCCCTGAGTCACTTGATCACTGTTCCTGGGAGACCACACATAGCAAATATTAATTTTCTCACAGCCTTCAAGCCACAGGAGGATCTGAGGATCTGAGCATCAACCCCAATAGGGGCCAGGGGCTCCTTGCCTGGCACCTGACCCAGTTTAGACCCTAGTCACACTACTTTTGGTCCATAGGTAGCGTGACCAGCATCTGAGTCAGATGAGGTGCTGGGAATCCCTTGATCCAGGGGGATTTATGCTCACTCAGCTGCTGAGCTCATCTCCTGCTCAGTGTTGTAGGTTGCACATGTCGTGCCATGGGTGTTTTAATGTTTACTCTCCTGACTCGGGAATCCCAAGTGTCAATGTGGTTCCTGCAAACTATAAGTGGTGGTACCTAGTGTGGACGACCCCAAGGTACATCACTACTCATACTAGCAATATTCATTACAGCTGGATTCATTATTCAGTATTTAAAGCTACAACTTTTTTTCTTCTTTTAAAGTGGGGAAGGATTAAAACCAGGCTTTTTGGGGATACAACAGGAAGGAAATCTCTCCAAGGTGTTCAAAAATGCCCTCTAATGCTGGACATACACTGATCAAAATTGGA
Source organism: Lithobates clamitans (assembly GCA_037952925.1). Lineage (NCBI taxonomy): Eukaryota > Metazoa > Chordata > Amphibia > Anura > Ranidae > Lithobates > Lithobates clamitans. The sequence goes on along the minus strand of JBBGZY010000842.1, from coordinate 3,082,353 downwards.
ATAGTTCAAGGAATTTCAATTAGTGTGTGGGCTCTCCCTCTGATTTGCAGAAGTAGATTGTTTAACCAGTTGCCGACCAGCCACCGTCATTTTACTGCGGCACATCGTCTCGTTCCTGCGAATCGCCTTAGCGGTACGTCAGTCCCTTTAACAGCTATAGCAGGCATGCGCCCATTGCACGGAGGGGGGGCTGATACATGTGGCCAGTGGCCGCAATGTTCTCAAGCCACCCGCAATCGCTCCACAGAGAGCCAGAATGGGGATTTGTCAATGTAAACAAACAGATCCCTGCTCTGACAGGGGAGTTCAGAGTGATCGTCTGTTCCTAGTGATCAGGAACAACGATCTCTCTGTACTCCCAGTCAGTCCACTCTCCCCACAGTTAGAAACACCTCCCAGGGAATACATTTAACACCTTGATCACCCCTAATGTTAACCTCTTCCTTGCCAGTGTCATTTATACAGTAATAAGTGCATTTTTATAGCACTGATCACTGTATAAATGTCACTGGTCCCAAAAAAGTGTCAAAAGTGTCTGACCTGTCCGCCGCAATATCGCAGTCCCACTAAAATTTGCTGATCACTGCCATTGCTAGTAAAAATATATACAGTGGGAACGGAAAGTATTCAGACCCCCTTAAATTTTTCACTCTTTGTTATATTGCAGCCATTTACTAAAATCATTTAAGTTCATTTTTTTCCTCATTAATGTACACACAGCACCCCATATTGACAGAAAAAACACAGAATTGTTGACATTTTTGCAGATTTATTAAAAAAGCAAAACTGAAATATCACATGGTCCTAAGTATTCAGACCCTTTGCTGTGACACTTATATATTTAACTCAGGTGCTGTCCATTTCTTCTGATCATCCTTGAGATGGTTCTACACCTTCATTTGAGTCCTCAGGACCTCAGACTGGGCCGAAGGTTTACCTTCCAAAAAGACAATGAGACCTAAGCACACAGCTAAAATAACGAAGGAGTGGTTTCACAACAACTCCGTGACTGTTCTTGAATGGCCCAGCCAGGGCCCTGACTTAAACCCAATTGAGCATCTCTGGAGAGACCTAAAAATGGCTGTCCACCAACTTTTACTATCCAACCTGACAGAACTGGAGAGGATCTGCAAGGAGGAATTGCAGAGGACCCCCAAATCCAGGTGTGAAAAACTTGTTGCATCTTTCCCAAAAAGACTCATGACTGTATTAGATCAAAAGGGTGCTTCTACTAAATACTGAGTAAAGGGTCTGAATACTTAGGACCATGTGATATTTCAGTTTTACTTTTTTAATAAATCTGCAAAAATGTCAACAATTCTGTTTTTCTGTCAATATGGGGTGCTGTGTGTACATTAATGAGGAAAAAAATGAACTTAAATGATTTTAGCAAATGGCTGCAATATAACAAAGAGTGAAAAATTTAAGGGGGTCTGAATACTTTCCGTCCCCACTGTATATATAATACAAAATGCCATAAATCTATCCCCTATTTTGTAGACGCTATAACTTTTTGCGCAAACCAATCAATATACGCTTATTGCGATTACTTTTACCAAAAATATGTAGAAGAATACATATTGGCCTAAACTGCGGAAGAAATTTGATTATTTTATATTTTTTGGGGGGATATTTATTATAGCAAAAAGTAAAAAATATTGCTTTTTTTAAAAAAATTGACGCTGTTTTTTTGTTTATAGCGCAAAAAAGAAAAAAAATGCAGAGGTGATCAAATACCACCAAAAAAAAGCTCTATTTGTGGTAAAAAAAGGATGTCAATTTTGTTTGGGTACAGCATCGCACGACCGCGCAATTGTCAGTTAAAGTAACGCAGTGCCGAATCGCAAAGCAAATGGTCTGGTCATTAAGGGGGTAAATCCCTCCGGTCCTTAAGTGGTTAATTGACTACTGCTGAAGGGACATGTTGAAAAATGGCTGGAGGTTAAAGATGAGCTCAGGCGTGTTCGCAAACAGCACGTGAAGAGCCCGCCAGGAAGTCGGCACTGCACAGCGCTAATCACAGGCAGTGAGACATTTCTTGATCTCTGCAATTGCGCATCGGGACAATGTCTCACTGCCTGTGAGTAGCGGTGTGCAGTGCCGACTTCCTGGCGGGCCCTGCACGTGCCGTTTGCGAACACGCCTGAGCTCATCCTTACTGGAGAGATTGATTCCTCCATCCACCTCGTTTGTGTGGAGAAAATTTGTTCATTTTTGTTTTTTTTGTTCAGCTCTCTGGATTAATAAAAAGCTGTATGGCTAGCTTTAGACAGCTACCTGGAATAGGGGTCCACGAAGGCCCATGTTCAAGGGACTCTATGATATTATAAATTTCCCTTCACTTTTTGTTCCCAGTGAAAACAAAGACAGAAACAAATCTGACAGGGAATCTAACCCTTCTCCTTTCAAATCTAAAAGAAAGAAATAAAAAAAAAATTGTTGGCTAGAGATACCCGATACGCTTTAATTCAATTAGACAAGCAAGGAGTGTGGAAGATGAACACTGTGTCACTGTGACTTATGGTATAAAGTATGTAATACCATTAAAACTGCATATTTTTTCTTCAAAAGAACAAAGTCCTAGTCATTAAAGTGATTTATTTATTTTTTTGCTTTTGAAGCAAAGAAGCTGGAGCGAGTGTGGTCACACACATGAAACAAGGCCGAACTTTCTGTGCTGGAGAACAAAGTCGTGCGAGGATATCAAAGCGTGTGGCTGAGGGAAACTCACCTGCGGGATTGATGTGGCTTATTTAGCATGAAATAGTTGGTGTGACAGGTTAGAATAGGAAAGTAACATATACCTGACAGACAGCACTTGTAACCTGAAGCTCAGGGCACAGGTAAAGCAGCTAACAGCTGTCTTGTCAACAAAGCCATTGCTGGCCCATCTGCATTGTATAGCTCTCCACATAAAAGACTCTTTGTGAACTTTTATATTTTCACAAGTTTTGTGACCTGCTGTCCCTAAAAGCTTCAAAAAAAAAAAATCCAGCCATAATGAATCATTTTGTTTATTAATAGTTTCAAAGCCTGGCCTCACATAGCAGTGCAACAGCACTTTAAGCGTGTGCGCTAAGTTCCTAGGCGAATAATAATAGGTCAGCATGACATGATGACTTCTTTTTTAAATCTTGTATAACAAGCGAACGCTGCTTACTGGAATCACAAAATTAAGGGTAACTTAATGTTCATGTCAGGAGACTGAAAAAAAAAAAAAAAAAAAAAAAACCTCAATCAAAGCGACTTTAAAGTTTGCTTGTTATGAAAGCAGCATGTGGAAAACAGTACACGTATGCAGAGCATGTTGAGATGGATCTCTAAGTAAATAAAATAGGTTATACAGTTGTGTATTTTTTTATCATTTTTTTTAGACTACACCTATCTTTATATATACAGTATCTCACAAAAGTGAGTACACCCCTCACATTTTTGTAAATATTTTATTCTATCTTTTCAGGTGACAACACTGAAGAAATGACACTTTGCTACAATGTAAAGTAGTGAGTGTACAGCTTGTATCACAGTGTAAATTTGCTGTCCCTTCAAAATAACTCAACACACAGCCATTAATGTCTAAACCGCTGGCAACAAAAGTGAGTACACCCCTAAGTGAAAATGTCCAAATTGGGCCCAATTAGCCATTTTCCCTCCCCTGTGTCATGTGACTCATTAGTGTTACAAGGTCTCAGGTGTGAATGGGGAGCAGGTGTGTTAAATTTGGTATTATTGCTCTCACTCTCTCATACTGGTCACTGGAAGTTCAACATGGCACCTCATGGCAAAGAACTCTCTAAGGATCTAAAAAAAGAATTGTTGCTCTACATAAAGATGGCCTAGGCTATAAGAATATTGCCAAGACCCTGAAACTGAGCTGCAGCACGGTGGCCGAGACCATACAGCGGTTTAACAGGACAGGTTCCACTCAGAACAGGCCTCGCCATGGCCAACCAAAGATGTTGAGTGCACGTGCTCAGCATCATATCCAGAGGTTGTCTTTGGGAAATAGATGCATGAGTGCTGCCAGCATTGCTGCAGAGGTTGAAGGGGTGGGGGGGTCAGTCTTTCAGTGCTCATACCATACGCCGCTCACTGCATCAAATTAATCTGCATGGCTGTCATCCCAGAAGGAAGCCTCTTCTAGATGATGCACAAGAAAGCCCGCAAAAAGTTTGCTGAAGATAAGCAGATAAAGGACATGGCTTACTGGAACCATGTCCTGTGGTCTGATGAGACCAAAATAAACTTATTTGGTTCAGATGGTGTCAAGCGTGTGTGGCGACAACCAGGTGAGGAGTATACAGACAATGTGTGTGTTGTCTACAGTCAAGCATGGTGGTGGGAGTGTTATGGTCTGGGGCTGCATGAGTGCTTCCGGCGCTGGGGAGCTACAGTTCATTGAGGAAACCATGAATGCCAACATGTACTGTGACATACTGAAGCAGAGCATGATCCCCTTCCTTTGGAGACTGGGCCGCAGGGCAGTATTTTTCAAAATGATAACAACCCCAAACACACCTCCAAGAAAACCACTGCCTTGCTAAAGAAGCTGAGGGTAAAGGTGATGGCCTGGCCAAGCATGTCTCCAGACCTAAACCCTATTAAGCATCTGTGGGGCATCCTCAAACGGAAGATGGAGGAGCGCAAGGTCTCTAACATCTGCCAGCTCCATGATGTCGTCATGGAGGAGTGGAAGAGGACTCCAGTGGCAACCTGCAAGCTCTGGTGAACAACATGCCCAAGAGGGTTAAAGCAGTGCTGGAAAATAATGGTGGCCACACAAAATTTTAACACTTTGGGCCCAATTTGGACATTTTCACTTAGGGGTATACTCACTTTTGTTGCCAGTGGTTTAGACATTATTGGCTGTGTGTTGAGTTATTTTGAGGGGACAGCAAATTTACACTGTTATACAAGCTGTACACTCACTACTTTACATTGTAGCAAAGTGTCATTTCTTCAGTGTTGTCACATGAAAAGATATAATAAAATATTTACAAAAATGTGAGGGGTGTACTCACTTTTGTGAGATACTGTATATCTAGGTACCAATGTGCAGCATAAGTATCTGAATCTGTCATGATATCAGTTTATCAGCTCCCTGTAGTCAATGACACTACTAGGAAATTAGACGAATGAACGTCCCGTTTTCCTCAATGTTTCACAGCAAGTCGAAACTGAGGATGGTACTAATTGTACGAAAATTCACGTACGACAAAGGATTCTTTTACTTTTTTATTGTTTCTGATCATGCGTCTTTCGTATCCAATTTTTCTTGTACGAAAACGGTACACATTAAACAAAAATCGTTAGTTCTGTTCACATACGTGAATAATTTTGGAGTTTGTCCCTTTCAGAAATTTTCTTTTGGAAAGTCTGAATCGGGTGTTGAAAGTGGTGTACATACTATACGAAAATCGAACGATCTTTCCTCGTATGGAATTTTTCTTCTGATTTTCTCATAGTGTGTATTCCCCTTTACTGTAGGGAAGAATTCTGTGATGACCATATCAGTGCTCTGCTCATAGGTGTGCACAGCCTATTGCATTAGGGTGCACCCCAAAACTTAAACACACATGCCCTTGTCTGCAGCCTCATCTGCATTGGACAGAGAATGAATCGGAAGCGCTCTGTGCTGAGCAGCTTCCCGTTTATTCGCAAACTAAAGCATAGTAAACATAGTTTACTATGCTTCAGTTATGACTGAACACAGTCAGTGAGTGTGTTCACTGTGTTCATTTAGAAAAGGAAGTCGCTGGTAAATGACATATTTACTAGCCCCTTCCCCCACTCTCCACCCTGAAACATCCCCCGCAGGAGCTAGGGGGAGAGGAGGGAAGCCAGCAGCACTGCAGGGCCAACATGGGGGAAGCCCAGGGAGTCGCCACTGCACGTAGTGATTGAGGTGTGCCTAGGCACACCTTGCACACCCCCTTGCGCATGCCTATTGCTTTGCAATTCTTTTAATGGCCAGTCACAGGCTGGACCAGGATGAATTGCTTATCTGCAGTATATTCTGGAAGGAGGTCCAGGACCTGCCTGTGCTGTCTGAAAGTTGTGGCTGTATGCAGCTTTGGAACCGGGTCCCCCAGTGCCCAGGGTAAAGATGAGGAACTCCGACCCCCCCTAACCCATTGCTAATGCAGGACTTCAATGGGTATACCGCTCTGTATGCTCTGCCATCATCGTTCTCCGCCCCATCTTCCTCATCTTCCAGCTGCCCAAAGTTATCATGGAGTTTCCACTGCCAATGTTTGCCCATTTGCTTGCTTTCTAGCAACAGGGTGGATGGACGGTTGCCTATGCCCAGTGTGTTTTGTTTTTATGAGGGCTGTGGGCAGTTGGGGCAAAGGGAGCATGGTGTGACAGCAGTAGCAGACCTGTAGAAGGGAGCCCAGGATATGCTTGTTGCCCACCATCGATTTTGAGTGTGCATGCAATATTTTACAGCATTGTGCCCTCACCCTGTTGATAGGACACTGCACCTAGGGCGTCTGTCCCTCCTGCCCACCTCCTGTTCCAGCCCTGGTTGTATGGCAAAACTAGCCAATTAGAATAACAGCCTTTGGCATGAATAGGGACTTTCCATTGTGAAAATGCATTAAAAGGGCAAAGAATGGCAAGCTATACACATTTTTTTTGTATTTAACTTTTTATGGGGCTCTGCATAATGCATGTGAACACAGCATGTTTTATGTTTAAAAAATGTACTAAGCGGCATCGCACAAATGTGAGTTAAACACCTTAGAATGAATTGGATTTCTATCTGCCATTTATTTTCATTCAGTAAAATGTATTCATTCTACTGCAGGAAAACAAACAAGTCAATGATTCATGTTGTCAGCATTGTGTCTGTTTTCCTGCAATGAAACACATGAAGAAATCCCATTGTTTGCTTTGTGGCTATTCCACATCTATGCACAGCAATTACATATTTTAAACAGGTATTTTAGGGTCCATACTGAACTACATGCAGGCATGTACTGGCCATCAGGACAACAGGGATTTTCCCGGTGGGCCGATGGCTCAGTGGGCCGGTTTCAGTGACAGCCTGTCAAAGTAATGGCTGCACTGTTCACCCTCAACCTCACACAGTGATGTGAGAAAGATGAGAAAAATACAGAGGAGAATAAGTGAAATAATAAAAGAGGTTAGTGAGGACTCCTTATGCTACTTATGTTTTTTTGCACAATTGCGTATAGTTTATATACTGTTTTTGTGCTTGTTTGCACAATTAAAGTGGGCCGGTCTGGATGAAGTCCAGGGCCAAATTTTTGTCCCAGTCCAGCCCTGACTACATGTGTGCATTACCACTTGCACTGCAATGCCCACTCATAGGTGAAATAGACCCTAAGGCCGCATTTACATATCTGTCATTTTTGGATCTCGCAGCGATTCTGCCTGCGATCCCAAATCACACTGCAATAGCAGGAAAACGCACCACGCATGTTTGAGTGCCATTCATTTTTTTTTTTTTCACAAGAAAAAGTGCCATTCATTTTTAATGGCACCAAAACGCTGTGAGGTTTGGCCGCGATCAATCGCAATAAAATTGCACCGAACAAAGCTTGTCGTCCAACAAAAAAGCAGTAGGAGCTTCTTTTGGGTGAGAAGCTTCACTTGATATGGTTTGCCGCAATTGGCTGCAAAACTGCTCCATGTTTACGTGCCATTAAAAAGCATTGGCACCTAAGCATGCATTGTGCGTTTTGCCACTATTGCAGTTTGATTTGGGATCGCAGGCAGAATCGGAGCAAGATCCCAAAATACCAGATGCGAATGGGGCCTATGCTTAAAGTAAAATGTAGGCTGTCATTGTTGATCTGTAGAGAGTTTACTGGCTGCCATGCTTATCCATTTGCTTTGGTAGTTTTTTTTACACCCTAAGGCCTCATTCACACGAGGCGGACTCCGTTTCCACGGAGTCCGCCTTGGTCCGCCGGCTCAGCGGGAGATCTCTCCGTTGATCTCCACTGAGCCGGCGGATGACAGGTCCCTCTCTGCTCACTGAGCGGGGAGGGGCTTGTCCAGCGCTGCTGCTGCCTATGGAGGGATCGGATGAAACCGGACAGCATGTCCGTTTTGATCAGATCTCACCCGATCCGATCCGCCAGCGACGGACCTGGACGTAGGGCCATCCGTCTGCTTTTAGCAGGTCGGACGGGGTCGGATGTCAGCGGACATGTCCATAGGTTAAGATGGAGCGCCCGTTCAGGTCCGCCGTCAAAACTGACAGGCGGACCTGAACGGTCCAATCGTATGAAAGGGGCCTAATCTAAAAAAAAATTATGCAGATCTAGAATTCTGATTTTAGTCCAAACTAAGGCCACGTAAACACGGGCGGACTTTTCGACCGGACTGGTCCGACAGACTTTCCAGCGGACTTTTGACGGACTTCCGACGGACTTTCTAACGAACGGACTTGCCTACACACGATCACACCAAAGTCCGACGGATTCGTACATGATGACTTACGACTGGACTAAAATAAGGAAGTTGATAGCCAGTAGCCAATAGCTGCCCTGGCGTGGGTTTTTGTCCGTCGGACTAGCATACAGATGAGCGGATTTCTGGGTCCGGCGGAGTTACGACGTAAAGATTTGAAGCATGTTCCAGATCTAAAGTCCGTCACATTTGTGACTGGAAAAGTCAGCTGAAGGTCCGGTGAAGCCCACACGCAATTGGATTGTCCTCCGGATTTGGTCCGTCGGCGTCCGCCGGACAAGTCCAGTTGAAAAGTCCGACCGTGTGTACGCGGCATAACTTGTTGGACACTTACCCCAAGTCTGTAACTAACAAAGTTCTGAAGCTAGAGACAGCCAGGGAAGAAGCATCTTTAAAAAGAGGTTCATAATGGAAGCATATGTTTTCCCTTGTGCAGCTTTTTTTTTTTTTAGATTTCAGTTTTAGGTGGTCTGATACTTTAAGAAAAAAAACATTAATGTAGCATTGCTATTTGCAGGGGTGAAGCTGGGTGAAATCCTTGTGTTAATGCTCAAAGGAATGAAGCAAGGAAAAAACACAAGCAGTAGATCCAGCATCTGTGCAGTACTGACAGCTGGCAGATGGTGTTGTATAGCTCTCTACTTTATAGGTGGCCTGCAGGAAAAGGGGAATCAGTTTTCATGAAACACTGCCTTTTACTCAAGCCATTTACTGCTCTTTTCTTTTTCAATAGTAAAGGCCTTTGGTCACAAAACATATGTTTCCTGATCTTGATAATATCCCTTTATTTTCTATACAAAATGTTTATAAATTAAATAAGTGATACCGTGATTGGGAATTAAGTGAGTAATTGGTCATTTAGAAAGCTACAATGAACACATATCTAAATGAGCTTTAAACGTGCTTAATACAAATGTTACATTTATTATAAACCGCAAATTACGTTTTTTTTTTTAAGGTGATAATACATGTGATAGCATGGGATATATATTCCTTACATATTTTGTACATTTGCTTCTGACACTGAAATATTTTTCAGTTTTTAAATGAACAAACCTGGAGTATGCTTAGTGAGCTATACTCAGATACTGTAAAGGGCCGTAGAATTAGTAGAATTAAGTCCATATGTACAAAGTCTAGTCCGCTTGGCCGACTTCTGTCGAAAACGCATGAGCAAAAAAAAAGTCTGTCGATCAGCACAATCAGCCAATGGATGAGAGCTCTGACCAGTGTGTTCTGGCGGGGCAGGGAAGGTCGCTGTACTAACATCGAATTGTTAGTACAGCGGCTCCTCCTGAGCTCTTCAGTTTTCTTTTGTTCAGCCCTGCTGGGTTGAAAAAAAAAACAACTTCTAGTTTGTACTAGGCTTTAGAAACATGTGTGGGGCTTGAGGCTGGGTTCACACTGCTGTGCGGAGCGCCTCCCAACAGGGGTCCGGTGCGTCCCTGTTCTCCGTTTCAGGGAGGAATCAGGCTGGATTTTTGGCTGGATTCATTCCTGAAACGGACCAGAAGACGCACAGGACTCTTCTGCCAACCGCTCCGCAGCTGTCCCGCAGCTGTGTGAACTGGCTTCTTTGAGAGCCGGTGTTCTGCCGAGAAAGGTCCCCCATCGGATAGTGTCCACCCTGCACTGCGCAGGCGCAGCGCTTGCTCAGTACTTGATCAGCTGTACATGGCGCCTGCGCAATTAAGAGTACATTGTGCCGCACGCTCCTGATGCTCGTGCAACTCTGCAACGGGCGGGTGTAGGGGTGGATGCATACAGAAAAGGCCACATGATGGGCAGAGCTTATACGATGGGGGTGGATTTGTCAAAGGGGCAGATACTGTGCTAAATTGCTTGTGTTAGGTGGTTAAATAGGTCCAGCAAAGCCGCCCATCAACATTGAAAAATCCACCTTTCAGTTGTGTAAACATGCCCCGCAAATATTCACCCATTTGAGAAATCCACCCCCACGAGCATCGGGAGCTTGTGGCACAATGTACTCTTAATTGCGCAGGCACCGCGTAGAGCTGATGAACAGCTGTTCAAGTTCTGAGACTTTCAGCGTCTCCTTTGTCCTCTGTACTGCGCAAGCGCCGCGCCAGGACACTATCCAATGGAGGACCTTTCTCGACAGGACACCGGTCACAATCTCCTGACATGCGAATTGGATGTGAACCCAGCCTAAAGGAGGTATCTTGTTGGGTGTGTCTAAGGACTATCTGCACCTGACATGCTTTCTTTGCCAGAGTACCACCTAGCCAGTCTGAGCAGTCAATATATGCAATCTCCTCCTAGGTGCTTTAGTTCTTCAACATGAACCTCCACTAATGACCACACTGGACCCCAACCTGTCAGTTAGAAGATAAGTTTACTGTCTTAGAAAAATAATAAATGCATATATTTTTTCTGGAAAAAAATGTGCATGTATTATTTTTCCCTGCAGGAGCCTGGAAAGCATTGCATCTGTGATCAGTGGATTAGGGGTGCAATGCCATCCTCCTGCATACAAGCCCTACAGATTTCAGCTCGTACCTGCAAACGGGCTGTCAGTTTGAAATCTGCAGGGCTTGTGAATAAACTACAAGAGCTCTCATCAGCACCCACGCAGTTCATTCAGAACTACAAGCCGAGGTGGCTGACAGTACTTCATCACAGCAAACCGTGAATAAATGATGCAACCGTGTGGTGGGAGCCACGCACGCCACGCTGTTTTTGAATTGTGACAGCGGGTGCGGGAAGAAGATCCCCCATCCACTGTCATACTAAGGGGAGGATCAGGGGTAGAGGCAGCAGGAGCTGGAACATGTTCCAAAAGGCTAGGTTTACACTGCCGTGCAGAGCGGCTCGCAGCATGGGTCTGGTGTGTCCCTGTTCACAGCTTCAGTTCTGATTTCAGTCTGAATTCTTGGCTGAATACAGACCTTAAACGGACAAGAAGACGCACAGGGCTCCTGTGCAATTCATTCCGCAGCTGTCTCAGAGCTGTGTGAACCAGCTCCATTGAGAGCCAGTCACAGGCTCTCAATGGAGCCGGTGGGGAAACCTGCATCCAATTCGCAGTAGTGTGAACCCAGCCTCAATGCTGAATTTTGCACTGACTACATATGGTAATTATTACATTACTGTTGGATTTCCTGATGTGCTGGTTTACTACAATGATGTAGAGGCCCCTTGTGATTTGAGGCCTTTGTACAGAAGCATGGTTAAACAGGCAGAATGTCCAACCCTGAGTCAGCAAAAATTTGTTAGGTTAAAAACATTTATTCACTGGAACTGCCAAGCCCCTTTCCATTGTGTTCCCAAATTTTGGGTTCTTAGAAATCAAGACTTTTAGGTTCCATTTTTGTCAAATTGTGTATGCAATGTTTACCAGTTCATTTTGTTTCCCAAAAGGAGGCAATGCCTCTAATCCCCTGTGATCGGGAGCTATGATCAGTAAAGTGCCGTTCGTAGCCCATCCCCCTAACAGTTAGAATCACTCCCCAGGACACACTTAACCCCTCCCTAGCCCCCTAGTGGTTAATCCCTTCATTGCCAGTGTCATTTTTATAGTAATCAGTGCAATTTTATAGCACTGATCGCTGTAAAAATGACAATGGTCCCAAAAATGTGTCAAAATTGTCCGATGTGTCTGCCATAATGTCACAGTCACGATAAAAATCGCAGAGCGCTGCCATTACTAGTAAAAAAAAAATTATTAATAAAAATGCCATAAAACTAACCCCTATTTTGTAGACGCTATAACATTAGCGCAAACCAATCAATAAACGCTTATTGCGATTTTTTTACCAAAAATATGTAGAAGAATACATATCGGCCTAAACTGAGGAAAAAAACTTTTTTTATATATTTTTTGGGGGTATTTATTATAGCAAAAAGTAAAAAATAATGCGGTTTTTTCAAAATTGTCGCTCTATTTTTGTTTATAGCGCAAAAAATAAAAACCGCAGAAGAAATCAAATACCACCAAAAGAAAGCTCTATTTGTGGGAAAAAAAGGACGTCAATTTTGTTTGGGAGCCACGTCGCACGACCACGCAATTGTCAGTTAAAGCGACGCAGTGCCGAATCGCAAAAAGTGCTCTGGTCTTTGGCCAGCGAAATGGTCCGGGGCTTAAGTGGTTAAGGACTGTGTTTCAGTTAAATACATTTTGATCTAGGTCCCGGTTCACCAAGTCTTTTCAGTACAAGATCCACATTGCATATTTTAGAAATATTACGGGGGCCCAAAAAAATCAGTCACCCCCTTTTGCATCAGAATCCTCTCATCACATCTGAGTCCCTCTTTTAAATCAGGAGCTTCCCCATCACACCAGTGTCCTCCTTTTACATCAGAAGCTCTCCTATCACATCAGAGTCCCATTTCTCATCAGAAGCTCTCAAATCAGATCAGAGTCTCACCTTCCATCAGAGCCCCCTTTCACATCAGATCTCCCTTTTACATTATATACTCCCCCCCCCCACCATTTACATAAGAAGCCCCCGTCACATCAGAGTTACTGCAGACCTTGTCAAATTTTGCAAAAGGCTGGATGTAGCCCTTGGGCTGTAGTTTGGAGGCCCCTGATCTAGGTGTTCAAGGCTATAGGATACCCCTGTGTGCTCCTCATATTACCATTGGGCTTGTACTGACAGATCCTTCTCTTATTAGTCAATTAATTACACATTATGTATGGCAAACACATAATGTGAAACCCCTTTTGAATAAAGGTGTTAGAAGTAGTGTGTGTTTTTTGTCTTTACCCCTCTATATGCTTCCTGTTTTTGGTGACCGATCCTTCATAACTGTATCAAACACAAATCTTTAGTTGTTCGTTAATTATCTCATAACTTTGAAAAATGACAATCAAATTTGATTTTGGACAATTTTATCCAAAAATAAATAAACTGCAGTCTTATGGGGAAAAAAAATCTATTTAGACAAATAGTTTAATCAGAAGTCAAGCCAACATATTATATATCAAAAAGAAAAACCGTAACACCTGTTAAAAAAAAATATCTGTTACTTTCTATAAAAAAAAAACCTTCTGAAATTTTATATGACTGAAGCAGCTGTATAAAGGAATATTTTTCTCTTTTCTCTTTCATTCCAGTAAAAAAGAAACAATTTCTAAGAGACGCACATTAAAGGCTCATCCCTCAGTTACATAGAATTCTGTAATGGTCACAACCTCCCATATTGTCCTAACTTTGAAGTACAAAGGATTAAACACTCAAGAAGGAATGTCACCTGATGAGCTTCTTGATATATGAGAAGACAACAGGTACAAATGTATGTAAATCCCTCACTCAGCGCAGATCAAATAGTAACACTATTATGCATATTGGGCATGTTGTGTTTGATCGGGAGGCACTTCAGTAAAGACTTACATCTCCGTTAAGATTTCCAATGTTTGCTTTTCTAATGAAGTGTTTTCTATAGTTCAATAAATACAAATAAATATTTTCATTTTCCCTTCTTATCTTTTCTTTGATCTCGGTTGCAGGTATTTCTATACAGACAATTTAACCTTAACTGCCAGTATTAAATACAGTTGTGCTCATAAGTTTACATACCCGGGCAGACTTTATGATTTCTTGGCCTTTTTTCTGAGAATTTGAATGACACAAACTTTTCTTTCACTCATGGTTAGTGTTTGGCTGAAGCCATTTATTATCAATCAACTGTGTTTACTCTTTTTAAATCTTAATGGCAACAGAAACTACCCAAATGACCCTGATCAAAAGTTTACATACCCCAGTTCTTAATACCGTGTCTTTCCCCCTTTAACATCAATGACAGCTTGAAGTCTTTTGTGGTATTTGTGGATGAGGCTCTTTATCTTCTCAGATGGTAAAGCTGCCCATTCCTCTTGGCAAAAAGCCTCCAGTTCCTGTAAATTCTTGGGCTATCTTGCATGAACTGCACGTTTGAGATCTCCCCAGAGTGGCTCAATGATACTGAGGTCAGGAGACTGAGATGGCCACTCCAGAACCTTCACTTTATTCTGCTGTAGCCAATGACAGGTCGACTTGGCCTTGTGCTTTGGATCATTGTCATGCTGGAATATCCAAGTACATCCCATGCGCAGCTTCCTGGCTGATGAATGCAAATGCTCCTCCAGTATTTTTTGATAACATACTGCATTCATCTTGCCATCAATTTTGACCAAATTTTCTGTACCTTTGTAGCTCACTTATCACCAAAAACATCAGCAATCCACTTCCGTGTTTCACAGTAGGAATGGTGTACCTTTCATCATAGGCCTTGTTGACTACTCTCCAAATGTAGCATTTATGGTTGTGGCCAAAAAGCTCAAATTTGGTCTCATCACTCCAAATGACTTTGTGCCAGAAGGTTTGAGGCTTGTCTCTGTGCTGTTTGGCGTATTGTAAGTGGGATACTTTGTGGCATTTGCGTAGTAATGGCTTTCTTCTGGTGACTCGACCATGTATCCCATCTTTCTTCAAGTGCCTCCTTATTGTGCATCTTGAAACAGCCACACCACATATTTTCAGTGAGTCCTGTACTACACCTGAAGTTATTTGTGAGGTTTTTTTTGCATCCTGAAGAATTTTCCTGGCAATTGTGGTTGAAATTTTAGTTGGTCTACCTGACCGTGATTTGGTTTCCACAATACCCCTTATTTTCCACTTCTTGATTAGAGTTTGAACACTGCTGATTGGCATTCTCAATTCCTTGGATATCTTTTATATCACTTTCCTGTTTTATACAGTTCAACTACCTTTTCCCGCAGATCCTTTGACAATTCTTTTGCTTTCCCCATGACTCAGAATCCAGAAACGTCAGTGCAGCACTGGATGAAAGATGCAAGGGTCTGTCAGGAGTCCAGAAACTAATTGACCTTTTATACACACACACACACTAATTAAAAGCAAACAGATCACAGGTGAGGATGGTTACCTTTAATAGCCATTCAAACCCCTTTATGTCAACTTTTGTGCATGTTATCAGGCCAAAATCACTAGGGTATGTAAACTTTTGATCAGGGTCATTTGCGTAGTTTCTGTTGCCATTATGATTTAAAAAGAGTAAACACAGTTGATTGATAATAAATGGCTTCAGCTAAACACTAACCATAAGTGAAAGAAATGTTTTTGTGTTATCATTCATATTCTCTGAAAAATGGTAAAGAAATCATAAACTCTGCCAGGGTATGAAAAATTATGAGCACAACTTTCCATTTCTATTTGTTTCCAATAGAAGAAATGCTTCAAAGCACAACCAAGGATAGTACCCAACTTAGGCAGGCCATACATTATGCATTTTTTTTATTCAACCAGCAGATTAAATGGAAAAAATGTGCCGATTTCCCCATCCACACTTTTAAGGTGGATGGGGGAATCACTCCCGCTGTGCTATTATGTTCTGACGGCAGGGAACCTTCCCTGCTGTCAGAACACAATGATCAGTATTGCTGGCTATAGCCGTCAGCCAGCTGTCACAACATGATGATCAGTGTTGCCTGCTATAGACGGGAGCCCTCTGTCAGAACACAATGATCAGTGTTGCTGGCTATAGCCAGCAGCCCACTGTCAGAAAACAATGATGAGCGTTGCCTGCTATAGCCGGGAGCCCGCTATCAGAACACAATGATCAGCGTTGCCTGCTATAGCCGGGAGCCCGCTATCAGAACACAATGATCGGTGTTGCTGGCTATAGCCAGCAGCCCACTGTCAGAAAACAGTGATCAGCGTTGCCTGTTATAGCCGGGAGCCCGCTATCAGAACACAATGATCGGTGTTGCTGGATATAGCCAGAAGCCCACTGTCAGAACAAAATGATCAGTGTTTCCGGGTACAGCCAGAAGCCCATGGTCATAACACCGTGATCAGTGTTTCCGGCTGAAGCCAGCAGCCCGTTATCAGAACACAATGATTGGCGTTGCCAGCTATAGCCGGTGGCACTGATCATTCTGAAAAAACCCGACAGGGTGGGTGTGCAAATTCAAATGCACATTGCAAGTGAATACAAGTAATTTATGGAAAGAAAAACTGCAAGTAACATGTAAAGGATATATATGGCCAAAGCTTTTTTAGCCATAGATCTCTTCTGGGTCACATGAGTGCAGGTATTAGCTGACAGCTAAAGCTCGCTGTCGGCTGATGTCACAGAGCTGGTCCAGGCTCTTCAAAGATCCAAACTGTAATGTCGGAATCCACTCAGATGCCTGACTGGCAGCTGACTCAGCCTGTCAACACACTGCAGCACTGCCCATCAACAGCCCAGCACCCCTCCAGCCTGTGACCACTGGGGGGGCACAGCAGAAAGCAGTAGCTGACAGTCACCGATCTCTGCTCAGTGAAGACCAAGCAGTGAGAGATCAGTCTTAGGGCCAGCGGGAGGCAGCTGCAGCATTTTTTTTATATCCCACACTCCTCCTTTTAAATACTTGATTTAACCCCTTCTCGCCGCCACCTCCCAGCCCTTCAATAATTTCTCAATGTTGGCAGGCAGATGCAGCCAATGCGATCATGTGACCAATGTGATTGGCAGTCACATGATCAGAAAGCTCCTGATTGCAAGTATGCATTGGAAGCTTTACGGTATCTGCCAGTTACTGTGGCGGGTGCATGCAGGGAGCATGCACTGAGCACAATAATGTGCTTACATAGGGCTGCATTTATGCGGGATCTCGGCATTAAAGCCCACCTGCCAAGAGGCCACATATATGCGTATAGCCAGATGGGAAGTGGTTAAAATACTTTTTCTGTACTTCCACCTGCAATGTTGGTGACAGGGCCCATTAAAGTTTAAACTAGAGGACTAAAACTAGAAACAGAACTTCTTGGGTATTTTCCCAAAATTTATGAAAGATCTGTCAATGTATTTATCAAATTGACATTAAATAATATCCACGTTCTCCCAAAAACATCTATACATATCCACCACTTAATGGCCCTGTAAGCTATTTTTCATGAAATTGTGGGGAAGATTTACTAAAACTGGTGCACTCAGATTCTGGTGAGCTGAGCATGGTAGCCAATCAGCTTTTAACTTTAGCTTGTTAAATTAAGCTTTGACAATAAAACCTGGAAGCTGATTGGTTTCTGTGTAGAGCTGCACCAGATTTTGCACCATGCACTTTTAGTAAATAACCCCCTGTATGTTTTCTGCCTCATTGTAACATTCCCTGTGAGCTCCCAAACATCTTCTTATCCCCCCTCACTTCTGTTTGTTTAGAATGAGCTGTACGAGTTAGTTGCAGTCATGTGCACTACTCCAAGCACACTAAATTTCCCATAGCCCATAGTTCTTGGGAGCGAGCAAGCGAGAGTGGCTACATTCCTACATACAGTGGGCCCATGAAGAAGGAAGGTAGCCACCTTGTAACAGGAATTTGGATCACAGCAATAAAAAAAAGGCATTCGGAATTTGCAGGAGACTGAGAGCCCTAGAAGGTCATTTTTGAGTTAAGAATATATACTTGAATAGAATATATTTTTTTTAAACCAGAGTTTAGTGCAAATATTGTAAACGACTGTTCTCCAGTCTTTATTAAAGCACTTGGCACTTTTTACAGTATAATACAGACAACATCAGCATTGTAACCACAGCTCTTTTCTTCTGCCAGCCATAATATACTAAGTATGGTTTTGATAAAACCTCAAGTTTGTGTTTTCTAGGCTATTTATTTTTTCCTTACTTTTTAATTTCTTTGTTAAAATACCATACAAGGGAAAAAAAGGCACCACCATACAAGACCCCTTTTTTTACCACGTCTGCGCATTACACATAAAACAAAGAGTCACCCAAGTTTTCCCCTCTGAAAGACTAATTGAAACTTTGCTGCCCCTGCACTATACTTGAAATGATGCTGATTTATCTGAATCCAAAGCCTAGGAATATTTCAGGCCGGCTTTGATGTTAGTTTGTAGGAAGATGCATAAGAATAACCACTTCAATTACACGTTCTGCTTAAAATAGAAACAACGTTTGTATGTCAAAAGCTGCTTCCAATTTTACAAGCGATTTAAAAAGCCAGTAAGTGATTCAGGAATGTCGCAGAGCCACATCACAAAGACAAAAACGGGATAGGCAGGAGGCAAGATTTCTATATATGCAACTGTTCTACACTCCTGAACTGGGCTGAACCACACACCTAGTGCCAGCAATGTAAGGGTGAACTATGCAAACACGTGATGGATTCAGCAATCGGAACTGAAGGCTTCTTTTTTAAACTATGCTACAGTAGATATAAAAACTCGTATGCCCTTGTGTGCCTCCAGAGTTAGGGCTTTTCCATTACCTCATTTGCACTTATAGCTGGGAACTGCAAAAAAGAGCTGCTGCAAGTAGTTTAATATATTGTAGTTGACACTACATTGGTTCCATATACTAATCTTATTATGGCTCTGTAATCCCTAAACCTAAAGTAAAGTAGTGGTCTCAGCGGGGGGCATCAATAGTTTCAAGAAACTATTAGATAAGTACCAGAACGACCGCAACATACAGGGATATACAATGTAATACTGACATATAATCACACACATAGGTTGGACTTGATGGACTTGTGTCTTTTTTCGACCTCACCTACTATGTAACTATGTAAAGTAGAACTCAAGCCAAATTTTTGTTTTTTATAAAGATGTGTGTGTGGGGTTGCTCCCTCTTGACTCTATGTTGCTTCAGACTGCTTTGTAGACATAGACAACTGTGCAGCCCACCCTCAGGGGTCACGGAAGGATGGGGAACTTCTTGCCAGATAGGGTCTGGCCTTCATTGGATGTAGGCTCTCGGCAGGGAGGTCAGCAGGGGACAAGGCCCTCTCTTTCCCCTGTACATACTCCAACGAAAACAAAGAGAGGGCACACCAGCCTAGTGCATTATCTATGTAGAACATTTATTCATAAAAAGTCGACAATTTTTATACTTCAGAATACAAATGTATGTTAGCTTGTCAACAAATTCCAAATCTAGAGATCTGAGGTTGAATTCACCTACTCTCGGGAAGAAGACAGTCTGGTCTAATATGGCTAACATGTTTCTAGGAGAGTCCCCTCTTTATCAGAGCTAACTAGTAGACTGCCTAAAGCATGGCTTATATACCCAAGGGGTCTTTTAGCAAGAGGTATATAAGTCAAGCTTTAGGCTCATCTGTCTCTTGCGGGCCGAAATTCCGACCATGTGTACGCGGCATAACTAAACCCAGGACTCTGCATTCACTATATCTGATCTCCCACAGCACACAGAACATGGAAATGCAGTTATTTTTAGTAAATATAAACTGCTAAATACCCTTTCTCATCAGTAGTATATAGCAGTCTTGTGACTTCTATCAGTGTCTGGTTAAAGCTTGTAGGAGGAGTTTTCATTCTTCTCTGACTATCCTATGAGGCTGCAGGACCCCTGACCCTCTGTCTGGACAGTGCTGATTGGCCCTGTGCTGATCACATGCATCCTCCCAAGAAAAAAAAAACTCTCTAGCAATACACACAATTGGCATGGTTGGCATGGTTATATTTTCTTCTCCATAAAATTATCAGAAATGTGTGCTTAAAGTAGAACTATAGGCAACACTTTTTTTTTAAAAAAAATTTTGGATAGAGTAAGTGAGGGTTATAGCCCCTGTCAGTTTATTTTTTTACCATCCCTGTCCCATTGCAGAGATTTCCCTTCACTTCCTGCCCATAACTAAACAGGAAGTAAAAGGAAACCTAAGCAAATTAAGGGAATCCATTCCTCCCCCCCCCCCCAGGCCCTCAGAACTAGTGTCCCCACTCGAAAATTTCAGGGCGGGTCTTAAACAGCAAGGGGTGTGGCCTTGACAGGAAGGAGTGGGTTATATTTAAATTAAGGGTTGCACAAGTTTAGTCAGGCCTAGGGCAGCACAAAACCTAAATACACTACTGGGGGAATCCCTCTCGCAGTGCTGCAGTGTTGTGCCAGTGGAAAGCCTTCCCCACTGGCAAAATGATCACTGTTGGCTGCTATAGCTGCTGGCAGTGATCGGGTAATTGTTCTGAAGTTGACTGATGGATGGCCAGCTATGTCTATGGCTGGCTTAAATAGGAAGTAAATTTCAGCTTTAAGTTTTACCTATAGATAAGCCTATATTAAGGCTTACCTATAGGTAGTGTAAATATCTCCTAAACATGCACCGTTTAGGAGATATTTACTGTCCTAGCAGCCAGTTACGTCACTGGCGCATGTGCTCTGAAGAAATGGCCGCCCGTGCCGTTTCTTCAGAGCAGTGTGCCGTGACTGGCAGCTCCCGTGTGCATATGCAGGAGTGATGTCACCGCAGCTCTGGCCAGTCACAGAGCCAGAGTCGTGAACCCGGAAGGAAGACCGGGTATAGATGGACGCTGTCTCCAGCGATGACATTACATTGCTGGAAGATTTCATTTTCAGGTAAGTTTCACATAATGTGCTAGAATGCATCACATACTAACATATTTTGCCTTTGCCTTGCAGGTAAGGCAACAAAATGAGTAAATGAGGAAAGCTTTACTTTGAAAAGAATGCACAATTACATGCAAGGAAAATAAAAAAGCAGTTTTGCATGCACATGATTGGATGATGGAAGTCAGCAGAGTTTCTGCTCATTTACTAAGCTGTGGAGCAACTGTTCCTGCAGAATGCCACTGTACTTTGCAAAGTGCACAGCCTATTGCCTTTAGTAAATCAACCCCGATATCCCTACTATGTAGTGGTGTTACCCTTAGTTACCAGATTCTTTTTGACATTGATGCATGTAGTACTCTTGTTTAATGGAAAGTAATTTCACTTTTCCTTTTTACTGCCGTCCCTGTGCACGGTATAAAAAACTACCTTTACTTACATAAACTGCATATTAATAAAATACTGTGACAATGCTGTGTCGATAACACCCAGATCAACAAAAGTACATTTTTCTACTGTAAGTGTTTAGTTTGCCAAAAGACAGTGTATTTTAAACAGTTGCCTTTTTGTTGCATATCAGACCTGCTGATCACCCGCCACATACATACATGTACTCCAGCGATGGCTGCATGGCATTTCTCAGGTTGGGTTTCTCAATGGTGACAACAGTCGGCCATGTCTGTGTACTGTGTGTTGAAATGGCCACCACAGCCTGGTTCACACCTATGCATTTTTTTGTGCATTTTCAGTTTTGCAGAAACACACTACAGTCCATTTAACATTGTTTCTTATGGATGTAGTTCACATCTATGCATTTTATGAAAAGGGCCAGGGACGATTTTTTTTCTGGTTTTTGGTTCCATAGACTTCAATGGTTTGAGGCTCGATTCATACCTATGCAGGTTGCAGTTTGCATATTGCAGGTGCATTTTGTGTATTTCAATACATGCTTTTAAATGCATTGAAGTTTATGGAACCGAAAACCAGAAAAAAGTCCATGGCCCTTTCCATAAAATGCACAGATGTGAACTACATTCATAGGAAACAATGTTAAACAGACAGTAGTATGTTTCTACGAAACTGAAAATGCGCTAAAAAATGGATAGGTGTGAACCAGGCCTAAGGCCCCATTCACACTAGCGCGTTTTTTGATGCATTTTGCATTTTGCAGAAATGCACGGGAATTTTTTAACATGGGTTCCTATGGAACATGTTCACATCAATGCTTTTTTGTATCTCTGCGTTTTTGGAAAGGGTCGGGGACTTTTTTTCATGCAAAATGCAGCGTTTTGCATGTAATGGATTTCAATGGACAAGCATCAAAAACGCAAGTGCACCTTTTTTGCAGCGTTTTTGATGCATTTTTGGTGCGTTTTTGGTGCGTTTTTGCCGTTTTTTTTATTTTATTTTTTAAATTTTTTTTACATTTTTTTTTAGACTGTAAAAAAAACTGTAAAAAAAAAAAAAAAAACGCAAAACGCAAATCGCAGCAAAAACGCGGCAAAAACGCGGCAAAAACGCGGCTCAAAAACGTGGCAAGCATGAAAAAAAAAACCTCCAAAAACGCTCAAAAGCAACATGCATAGGTGTGAATCGAGCCTAAGGCTCGATTCACATCTATGCATGTTGCTTTTGAGCATTTTTGGCGTTTTTGAGCAGCGTTTTTGCAGCGTTTTTACAGCGTTTTTGCAGCGTTTTTGCCGCGTTTTGCTTTTTTTTAGCTGTAAAAACGCTGTAAAACGCTGCACTTGCGTTTTTGATGCTGGTCCATTGAATTCTATTACATGCAAAATGCTGCATGAAAAAAGTCCCTGACCCTTTCCAAAAACGCAGAGGTACAAAAAGGCATTGATGGGAACATGTTCCATAGGAACCCATGTTAAAAAATTCCCATGCACTTCTGCAAAATGCAAAATGCATCAAAAAACGCGCTAGTGTGAATGGGGCCTAAAGATGTGTATTGAAAAACACAAAATGCACCTGCAATATGCAAACTGCAACAGTTTTCAGA
This sequence comes from Lithobates clamitans, assembly GCA_037952925.1. Classification (NCBI taxonomy): domain Eukaryota; kingdom Metazoa; phylum Chordata; class Amphibia; order Anura; family Ranidae; genus Lithobates; species Lithobates clamitans. The sequence goes on along the minus strand of JBBGZY010000842.1, from coordinate 3,059,564 downwards.
TTTGCAGAAACACACTACAGTCCATTTGACATTTATGGAAAGGGCCATGGACTTTTTTTCTGGTTTTTGGTTCCATAGACTTTAAGGCTGGATTCACACCTATGCATTTTTAGTGCTTTTTGCATTTTGCAGATTTGCACAACAGAACGTGACCCATAGGAAACCATGGTAGATGGACTGTAGTGCAAATCTGCAAAATGCAAAAAACACTAAGGCCTGATTCACACCTATGCAGTTTTAGTGCTTTTTGCATTTTACAGATTTGCACTACAATCCATTTATCATGGTTTCCTATGGAACACGTTCTGTTGTGCAAATCTGCAAAATGCAAAAAGCATTAAAAATGCATAGGTGTGAATCCAACCTTAAACTGCATAGGTGTGAATCCAGCCTAATGGATGAAAAGCATGTATTGAAAAACGCAAAATGCACCTGCAATATGCAAACAGCAACCAGCAACTTATGCATTTTTTGTGCTTTTTGCATTTTGCAGATTTGCACTACAGATCAGGTTCCATAGGAAACCATGTTGGATGGACTGTAGTGCAAATCTGCAAAATGCAAAAAGCATTAAAAATGCATAGGTGTGAATCAGGCCTAAGGCTCGATTTACACCTATGCATGTTGCTTTTGAACGTTTTTGGAGTTTTTTTTGTCATGCTTGCCACGTTTTTGAGCAGCGTTTTTGTAGCGTTTTTTACAGCGTTTTTGTGCCGTTTTTGCTGCGTTTTTTTTTTTTTTACAGTTTAAAAAAAAAAAAAAAAAAAACGCCAAAAACGCTTTAAAAATGCTGCAAAAACGGTGCACTTGCGTTTTTGATGCTGCTCCATTGAATTCTATTACATGCAAAACGCTGCATTTTGCATGAAAAAAAGTCCCTGACCCTTTCCAAAAACGCAGAGATCCCGACGACGACCCTCCTCTGATGCTGCATCCCGCTGATCTGTCGGCGCCGATGTTCTGCATTTCTTAAATAACGATGGGGGCGTGGCAATGGGATTGCATCATGCGGAGGCCACGCCCCCTTGTGACATCACAGACCCATCATGCTCCGGGCTAGAAGACAGGGAAGGGAGCGTAGGCTCCATTCACACCATGACGTTCCGTTTTGCGAGCCACAATTTGGTGGCATTCAAAATAGCGGGGGTCACAAGGGCGTCCTGCGATTTGCAGCATTTCCGAATTGCGTACAGAATCGTGGCGATTCCGCCCTCAAAATGCCATGATGTGAATAGAGCCTTAGGAGGAACTGCCTGAACAAGGACCTTCATGACAGGCTCACCTAGCTGCTTATTTAAAAAAATGTAAAATGACTTTTAAAATGCAATTAAGATGTTAAAGCTTATATGAGATGTAGGTGATTGGGTTTACAATACTTTAAGAAGATATAGGTGCTATTGGAGCAGTAATCGTATATTTGTAGACAAGTAAACTATTTATTTTTTAACACGTTTTGCAATGTGTCTTCTCAGTATAAGGACTCCCCCTAGTGGATTTCTTGATGCGTGTTTCAATAAATAAGTGTTATGATATAAATGTTACAAACTTACAAAACATGCCATATGCTCTTTCTACAAATCTTGTTCTCCCCATCTGCATTGTGAAGAACTTTGCTACAATTTCCAGTGTGGTAATAAAGCCTGGGACATTAGAAAATAAACTTTATTTCAATAAGGTTTTTTTTGTACAGTTATGCCCTGTACATACGACCAGTTTTCCTGTCGGAATAAACTCTGAAGGTTTTTTCAACGGAGTTCCGACGGAATTTCACTCAAGCTGTCGTGCATACACACGGTCACACCAAATTCCGACCGTCCAGAACGCAGTGACGTACAACACGTAGGACGGGACTAGAAAACGGAAGTTCAATAGCCAGTAGCCAATAGCTTCCGTCTCGAGCATGCGTAGTTTTTGGTACGTCAGAACAGCATACAGACGAGCAGTTTTCCCGATAGGAATTGGTTCCGTCTGAAAAATTTAAAACAGGTTCTCTTTCTAGGTCCGTCAGAATTTTCGACATAAAAAGTCCGATGGGGCATACACACGATCGGAATATACGATGAAAAGCTCCCGTCTGACTTTTTCTGTGGGACATTCCGCTCGTGTGTACGCGGCATAACACATTGTGGTGCATTGTAAAAAAGTCACACAATTACATACAATTGTGGAGCAAGGCCCTTTTTCCCCGTTTTGTCATTTAAGCATTTTGAAGTGGAGCCCTTCTATATTGCAATTCTTTAACATATGCATTCTGTTATAAAGGAGATCTCATGCCTTAGCTACATGGGAACTTTTTACTCCCGTCCAAGCATGAGTTTAGCGACTTGCTCAAAGTCGCATCATTTGTACTTGATTTTAATATCCTGCAAAGCATAAATTGATTTAGAATCAGTCAGCTCATTAAATGTACTTGCAAAGTTTCCCCAGCTGGTACCCCCCATCACCACATGTTCCCTGCAGTTCTGCGATTGGCGTCACAAGCCACGGGGAAACCTCAGGAAAGACAAATGTATCCCTGCTACATTGGAAGAAGATTCTGTTCTAGTCAGCTCTGCATAAACATTGGTCTCCGGATCTTTGCACACAACATGCCCACCTGCACCATTAAAATACTTACCTACTAGAGGGTCCCACCAGCAACTGTGTTCTTATCCAATTATGCCTTTTCAGTGCAACCAATTCTATTTACACATACCCACGGAGAGCAGACAGATGTGGACATGACTACGACCCGCACCGGCTGTTAGGTGACTATTTGTGACTTAGAAAGTATTGAAATGGGTTTTTCAGCATAATAGCCAGGCAAGAAGCATTTTAGGTAGGAGTTTAGCAGTGCCAGTCCTCATGTCATGAACAATTTGATTTTCATTCTCCATTCTAAAACAATATCTGTGGTTACATTGCACATTAGTAGTAGGCACTGGTAGCCATGCCGCTGACCTTAGTGGATGTTTGTCCTATGGCCTATTATTGCAGATCTCATAGATAAATGAGTATGGAAGCTCACATTACTGATAACAAGCTGTTTTATTTTTTACTTTTACTTTTTTTCTCCTGGACTCTTCATTCTCTATTTTATTTCTCTAATTTACACATGGCGTAGCTGGTATATGTGTTTTGTGTTTGTGTCTTTTGTTACATGACCTTCTTCTAGTTGTTTTGTCATTTGGCAGTTATCTTTTTATATTAAAACCCAGTAAAAAATGGAGACAGGAAATGCTGATTGTAGTACTTAAAATCAGGGACATGACATTACTCCAACACATTTTGTATATGATCACTCTTTCACTGCATGATGACTTCTGATCCTTTATAGCATGCGATTCATACATTATCAGGTTCTTGTGCAGCCTTGGTTCAGCTTCGTCTTTAATCACCATACAATATCCAGTATGGTTCTTTTGGATGCTAAATGAAAACTTAAGCCTGGTACACACTGTGAGAACGCTGATGGGATGCCGGTTGGCAGACCTTTTTCGGTCATGCTCCTTTGACTGAAGCTTGCCGAACGACTGGCTTCTGTCGGACCGACTGCCATACACATGGGCCGACACATGCCATACACATGGGCCGAATGTTGGCCACTTTCTATTGAACCGGCCAACCGTCTGACTTTCGGCCCATGTATGCTAGGCTTTAGTGGGAGCCAGTGGTGTCCACATGTGCCAATTGCAAGAAAACCTCCACATATATTGTACATTAAATTCAAATTCACATAAATATAATGTAATGGGGGCATGGCCTGGACATGGCGAGGTGAGGACGCTTTTACTCTGAGCTCCCGGCTTCATCCCGGCTGACCGAGCCTACTATGATCTAAAACCCACCCGATGAACGAGGCATGTACTCGAAGAAGAGGAGAACAAAAGGGAGAGCTAAACAAGCAAGACCGAGAGACTCAGGGGGAACTATAGATAATTTCCTAACTCAGCCCCGAACTCCCCCCCTGGACTCTAAGATGGCGGAGCCACGTGGAGAGATGAATGAGGCTCAGGTGAGTCGGCCGGCATCCCCAGCTGCTTCAATGGATTCGGACTCCTACTCAGATGTCCCTGCCGCTCTGCAATCCGGATCGGGGACCCCTTTACTAAGCTCTAGATGTGCCGGGGGAGATGCGGAGATATGGGCACTTCTTAGAGCACTCCCCACTAAGGCGGATATAGAATCCCTTATCGGCCGCTTAGAAGCACAGCACCGCACAGACATGAAGGAGGTGAGAGGAGAACTGAGCTCATTAAACACAAGATTGACAGTGGACAAGACCTCAGTGACAGACCTAGAGAGAAGGGTCTCGGAACTGGAACATCTCCAAGATGCCCACGTAGACGCTGCTACGATGCTCCAACTGCACCAGGAGGAAATGGAGGACCGAAGCAGACGTAACAATCTCCCTCCCTTACACCAGAGTCCATTATAGCTGCAAAGGGTGGGCCAACTCAATAGTGAACCCTACAGGTTCTTCTTGCTCCACTGTACAATAAATGTTTTGAACTTAATACTGGATAAATAATTTGATTTGTTGGCTTCAAAAAGACAACTCTTTTCATTGATCTGCTTACAACTCTGCTGTATGTGTTAATCATTATTTTTAGTTATCTTTCATTGGGTTTCTGTAGTGAGACTTACAACTGCTTTGGAATGTCAAAGTTCACCTTTTCTATTACGCTATTAATACCTTCCACATTGTACTAAGAGCCTGTGGATGCAGTTGAAGCTAAATTGAAAAGCTATTTTAACCACTTCAGCTCCGAAAGATTTACCCACCCTTCATGACTAGGCCATTTTTTGCGATATAGCAATGCGTTAACTGACAATTACGCGGTCATGCGACACTGTACCCAAATAAATTGTTTGCCGTTTTTTTCCCCAGAAATAAAGCTTTATTTTGGTGGTATGTGATCACCCATGGTTTTTAAATTGTTGGCGCTATAAACAAAAAAAGACAGACAATTTTGAATAAAAAACAATATTTTTTTACTTTCTGCTATAAAACATATCTAATAAAAAAAAATTAATCTAATTTCTTCATCAATTTAAACCAATATGTATTCTGCTACATATTTTTGGTAAAAAAAATCCCAGTAAGGGTATATTGATTGGTTTGCATAAAGGTTATAGCGTCTACAAACTATGGTACATATTTATGGAATTTGTATATATATATATTTTTTTTACTAGTAATGGTGGCAATCAGCAGCTTAAAGTGAGACTGTGATTTTGCGGCAGACAAATTGGACACTAACTGACACTTTTTGGGTACCAGTGACACTAACACAGTGATCAGTGCTAAAAATATGCACTGTACCAATGACAGTGGCTGGGAAGGAGTTAACATTAGGGGGCAATCAAAGGGTTAACTTTGTTCATAGCCAGTGTTTTTGTTCAGTGTGGGAGGTGTTTTTACTAACGGAAGGCATGGATCCTTGTCTCTGCTTTTCAGGAACACAGGATCTACTGTATGCCTTTCCTATTGACAGAATGGCAATCTTCCTTGTTTTAATAGGCAGACTGCCATTCTGCCTCTGTATCGAATGATCAGTGGGTGCCAGTGGACATAGAATCTGCAGTATGCAGCAGAAGCAAGCAGCCGGCAACACGCATTTGCGCCCGCAACCCGGAAGTGTGGGATCATGCATATATATATATGTGATCGGGAGTACAGCCGCCACCCTGTAGCAGTAAAACTGCTATAGGGTGGACGTGATGTGGTTAAATCAGAGAACCATGTGCAGATAACGTCCCCAGAAAATTCTCTGTAGCCAACACCTATGTCAGGCCAGTGTCTGAGCTGGTGTCCTTATCTTCCAAGGAAGCCATTTTTTTATAATCTTGCATAGGGACAACTTAGCGTTTAGGCCTAGACTTCTTGTTTTCAAAAAAGGTAGTACCTATATTTTTATTGCTGTCCCTGTCCATGTTTGCTTTACCAAGGCAGGAAGGAAAAAAATATGAAATTATGAAAAAAAAAGAAAATAAATAGAAAAAAAAAAAAAAAAAAAAATTAAAAGTCCAATACCTCAACGTGCAGAACCTTGCAGTGTAAAAGCCAAATGTAGCAAAAAGGTTTTTTTTTTGCTAGAGTGGGGCATTTTGGGCTCTGTCTGTAATGGTGGCAGTAGATTCCTCAACGTTTTCTCCTTATATAAGAAAGGGATGAAATGTCACCCATGAAGCCTCCTTAAAAATGCCCTCCTCCTTACTGGCAGCATCCAACACTCCTCTCCCCTCCTAACTGCCAGCACCATCTAATATTCCTCCTTTGCCTCCTGCTGTCTCATGGCATTCCACATGCTGGTGGAGGACAGGGAATGGCATTCTTTGCAAAATGATGGCATTAGCTTGACCTTCTGGGCCACATTAGCAGTTAAAATTAAATAAATAAATAATAGCTGCTATGTGCCCATGAGATGGAGGAGGATGAGAAGGGTGCATTAGGAGTCCAAAAATGTCTGATATGCACCCTTGAAGAGGAAGAGGAAATGGAGCATTACAGCATTATGCGCCCTTGAGGGAACCTTTCAGGAGAATTAGGAAAATGACATGTGAGGAGCACTGTAAGACTAGGTTCACACTTGTGCTTCTGTGATTTGATCCAATTTTTCATACTACTGCATTTTGACTCATCCTGCTGTCACATTGGTTGTTAAGGAGCCAGCACCTACCAGTGTCCTAACAACCAGTGACTCATCTTGGGAATCTCACGTCTAAAAGCAGAGATAAGTCAGTGGATTTTAGGACACCAGTGGGTGCTGGTTTCTTAACAACCAAGCAAATGTTAAAAAACACACCAAACAAACATACATATGTACATTCCAGTCTTTGGGGCACAAAATTGTGCGCATTGCACTAAAGTTGCACAGGTACCTTCCCCAAACTTGCACCGCAGTTGCGTTGGATGGATGTGACATGCATTGTCATGCAATTGTGTGCGACTCATTTGAAGTGTGAAACAGGCCTAAAAAACCGTGGCTGTTACGTGCCCTTGAGCGCATTTTGCTGCTGACTTGTTTCAATGAGATGCTGCTCCCAAAAAGCTCTGTGGTGCAGAGTCATATTTTTCTTTATGCATGTGGTACACAAAAGACTAGTACTTTTACCAAAGATGATATACTTCAAGCAAAGGCTGAAGACCACAATGGTGCGGTCAGCAGCAAATATGTTAGAAAAGACTGACACAACAGAGGTTTTTCTATTTCCTCCATATTCAAGTGCTCATATGCTGTCCTAATGCTAAACATTTGCTACCAAATACATTCTAGAAGTCTACATTTTGAAAAATGTGTGGAATAATTGGGGAAACTGGATAATGAGAATAAACTTTCTTATAGCTTTTAAATCTGTGTTGGTTCCTAATTCTACCATTCATATCAGGCCTATTACTGCTGGATACAAACATCTATAACTACCCAATAAAAGTTTTTTTCCCAAGTTGTAAATTATCAGCTTGGGTGCTGCTGTATTTAAGCCAAGCAATAATGTAACAGTGAAACAATGAATTACAATATGTTGCTGATGTTGTCTGTGAGAATTTTACTCTTTTGTGGGGAAAAAAAATAGCAAATAAAAAAAAAAATAATATAGTGTATACAATTGTGACACAAGTCATATTCTAGTTGAATATTATTAAAAATGACCTTTCCTTTTCAGTCTTCAGCTGCTGTAATTTTCTGAAAATGCAATGCAATATGGCAGAGGTGGGGGACTCGAGTCACCAGTTTGAGGACTTGCGACTTGCTTGACAAAATTAAATAAATGACTCGACTTGACTTTGACTTGTCACTAATGACTTGCGACTTGACTTTGACTTGGGCTATTTGACTTGCAATGACTTGGCACCACAGAGTGCTGTGTCTTGGCCTAGGCAAAAGCCGCCCCCCCACAAAAGAAAGCTCCCCCCAAGTCCCGGCTTCGGGGTAGATCAGTATTTTGACTTACGGTAATTTGTGACTTGACCAAAATAAATGACTTGACTTGACTTGCTTGACTTCTAGCAGGGACTCGACTTGACTTGCTTGCTTTTCTCCACAGTAACTTGGGACTTGCTTGTGACTTGAAGGTTAAGACTTGAGACTTGCTTGTGACTTGCACATGTGTGACTTACTCCCATCACTGCAATATGGCTACCTGGAGGTATTCTGTACACAGAATGTGTACAGAACACCCCCCAGAAACATAAGGTGTACCCCCAGAAACATAATGTGTACAGAACGCCCCCCAGAAACATCCAGAAACATCACTTCCTGCTTGTGTGATTGGCTCACTGATTTTCCCAGAAGTCTGTACTAAGATACAAGTCAGATTTGAGGCATCAACAAGTAAAAGGATTGAGCTGGCAACTCTGTAGTCCATATAGAGATTTTAATGGTTAGTTACAAAAAGTGACAAGCAAAACAGCTGATGCATTTCGGCAACAGCCTTAGTGCTTCGGCTAAGCCTGTTGACGAAACGCGTCAGCTGTTTTGCTTGTCACTTTTTGTAACCGAACATTAAAATCGCTATATGGACTACAGAGGCTCAATCCTTTTACTTGTTTCCTTTGTAGTGTGTAAGGACACACTGAGCCTGAGCACCTAAAAGAGGATCTTGCAAAGTGGACTTGGAGTTCCCCGCTGTGTGCGCTGTCTCTCTCCAAACGTACCTGATAAATTTCAGGCATCCCCGGCACCAAAAATGTAATTTTTGGTGAGATACTTCCAGTAGGAACACGTCTAAAGGGATGCAGACCCAGCAGCTCTCCTCATTAGTGCCCTGCAGCTGCTGCAGCTGACTGATAATTAGCAAACCACTCCCATTAGATTCACTTTCCCACATGGATACAGACAAACACACAGGGATTTCTTCAGAATAACAAAAGGTAGGAATCTGCTACAAAGTTTGATATAATCCTTGCAATGTACATAGATCACCCAGAGGAGGGAGGATTTTTTATCAACAAAAGTAGAGTTACTCTTTAAAGAAATTGTGTTTTCTTAAGCCTCGTACACACGATCGTTTTTTCCGCTAACTTTTGTCCGAAGGGCATTGGCCCAAACTTGTCTTGCATACACACGGTACACAATCACGAATGTAGTGACGTACTACGTTGTTTCTCAGCTCTTTAGCGCCACCCTTTGGGCTCCTTCTGCTAATTTCGTGTTAGTAGAAGTTTGGTGAGTGTTGATTCACGCTTTTCTTTTTGCGATTTTCATTTAGCGCTTTTCAGTTCACGCTTTTCATTCTGTGCTTTTCAGTTAGTTTCTGAACGGCCGTTCGTCAACCAGACATGTTGCGGAATCAGAGGAGATAACGTGTTATTTATTATTAGCCTTGGAGTTATTGCTTTGACATTATTTTTTTGGTTGAATAATGATTTGATTTGGTATATTTTCTATATTTTTGGATGTATAGAATGCACTTTTTGGTTAAGTTCTATTGGCAGATAGCATGTCTAATTTTATTTGTTTTCTTTTTTTAATGCACAATAAAAAATTGTGGAGAATAATACTTGGCTATGTGTTTTACTTCAAATGACAGTTTGGGAGTAGGCAGTTACATTTTAAAAAATACAATGTAAAATTAACAAGGGACACCAACATAGTTGTATCTTTGATCTTAAAAACTACGGGATAATGGTGTTGTGGTAACTTGCCTAAATAATAAAAAAAAAGCATAATAATATTTTTGATATCACTAGAAAAACAAAAGCCTTTGAAAATTAGTTTGCAATAACTCCATCAGTATCACCAGCAAAGCAGCTTCATTATTATCCCATTAAAGAAGAAGAGAAATGTGCGCTGCATTTCGAGATTCCATCATTTGCAGCGTCACGAATGTCAATTCTCCATTACGAACGCTAGTTTACAAGACCGACCGCTTCCAGCTCGTCCTTGCTTCCGAGCATGCGTGTTTGTACTTTGGACTTTTGGCCGACGGACTTGTGTACACACGATCGGAAAATCCGACAACAGACATTTGTTCGCCGAAAATTTTAAAACCTGCCTTCCAACATTTGTCTGTGGAAAATCCAACAACAACTGTCCGATGGAGCATACACAAGGTCAGATTTTCCTCCAACAGCCTGTCATCACTCATTTCCCTTCCGAAAATCTGATTGTGTGTACGAGGCTTAAAAGTCCTCTTCAAAGTTGCATTAAACATTGGACTCTCTCCCTGCAGTATGGTATTTTTTAAATATTGTTCGAATTGTCCCTCAAAGCTATGTCCAGTTCCTAATGCCGCGTACACGCGGTCTGACTTTTCGGCTACAAAAGTCCGACAGCCTGTCCGACAGACTTTCAACGGACTTTTGTCAGACTTTTGTCAGACTTTTGGCGGACTTGCGGCAGACTTTCTTACGAACGGACTTGCCTACATACGATCACACAAAAGGAAGTTGATAGCCAGTAGCCAATAGCTGCCCTAGCGTGGGTTTTTGTCCGTCGGACTAGCACACAGACGAGCGGATTTCTGGGTCCGACGTAGTTACGACGTAAAGATTTGAAGCATGTTTCAAATCTAAAGTCCGTCAGATTTGAGGCTGGAAAAGTCCGCTGAAAGTCTGCTGAAAGTCCGGGGAAGCCCACACACGATCGGATTGTCAGCCAGCTTTAGTCCGTCGGCGTCCGTCGGACTTTTGTAGACGAAAAGTCCGACCGTGTGTACGCGGCATTATGTTCTTTTTGATAACCCTTTGCATATTAGCCTTAAAAATTGCCAGAAGTGGTTTTTAAGATTAATTTTCCCCCCATCTACTTTAATAGGGTTTGCTTTTCGGTTTACAATTTTCAGACCACACAATGGGTGTGCAAACCAAAGCTAGACACATTCGCTCACCTCTAGCGACCAACATTACACTGGTTTACATTGCAAAGAGCAACAAAGACCTAATTGAAAATTAGGCAGTGTTTTGTTTTTTAACAGGTAAAGGAAGTGCTTATTATATATAGTAACAGGCCACAAGAGTGAATTTCCATCAGGCCATTGTAAGACTTAAAATCATCTCTACCCCCATTCTAATGATCATGGATTTTGTAAAAGAGGCAAAAAAAATCTAACTGTAAACTGGGAATGGGATCCCCTGATAGCCCTTAACAACTGCAGCAGCATGATTAAGGCACCATTACCCATGTAGCAAAGACTGAGCCTAATGGAAGCGAATCTACAGTCTGTTGCTTTCTTTTATTATACACCATTGTGCTTTGTTCCATAATGATGACCGCCTTGATGTGCTTTTAGAGCTCGGATTCACAGAGAATTTACCATGACACATCTTTTAAGTGAAGCACACATTTTACCTCCATTCAGGAATTGGTAATACCTTTGTAAGAGGTTCAAGTAACTGAAGCAAAAGGTTGTTTAAAACTTGTGGTCAGAGAACTATCTGAGTTGTTGTTGTCAACAACCTTCTAAAAATGCCAGTTACCTAATTGTAATGTAATGAGAGTAAGCCTCTGTAAGCTGTGACTGAGTTGAGGGTGGGTTCAATACAGAAATAACTAGAACAGCTAATAATGGACTTTAAAGGCACGCATCATAAAATTCACAATTTGTTAATAAACAAAAAAGATCATTCCAAAAAAAACAAAAATTGATAGAAAATACACAAAACATTCAAATAACATAGGTCTTCCTGTATGTTAATGCTGATAAACACATCTGTATGATCAGAGGATCCCCCAATACAGATGTGTTTATCAGTATTAACATACAAGTAAACGGTGTTGTCAGGAAGAGTCTTCCACTATCCATACATGTATATGGGGACAGTGGAACCTCAACTATCAAACCAGTATCAAGATCTATATGGTCTATACCCCTAATCATGTTCTTGTGCTCGTATACCCCCCTCTTCTACATATTTATTACGTGTGTGTCCCCACATTCTGACACATGAGCCCAATATGGTGATTCTGAGGTGCTTTGCGGGGTTCGGGAGGTGGTGCTGCAGTTTTGGTGTCTGTGTTGCAAACACTTCAATCTCCTGAAGAAGCGACTTTGAGGTCGCGAAACACGTTGAGCAGAACTGTCATATACATACGAGGAACTGTGATATCCCCACGTTCAAGGATTGTGAATTCGGATACAGTGAATGTGTACTCTCTATAATTACATTGGTACCATATCCGTAGGGGAATTATAGGAAGTCCTATGTTGTTTTAGCCCCCGTTCACACCTATGCGAATTAGATGTGGCTTACACCGCATCCAACTCGCAGGACATTTTAAAATACATTCATATGAATGCATATGGTTCACATATGTGCGTTGCATTCGCACTGCGCATTGCACAAAAAAAAGTGTGCGTTTTCTGGGCATTGCAGTGCGAATTACAAGCCCATTATCTTCTATGTGAACGCATCTGATTCGCAGATGCATTCTGTTCTGAACATGAATTCTCTCCTCCTCACTAAACCTCCCCCCCCTCTCCCTGCTCACTGATCTGCAGCAAAAACGAAGAGGAACCTCTGAACAACTGATTTTTATCTTCGCAGTTAAGCCGGAGCTTCAATTCACAATGCACATGTGTGAACCCGGGCTTAATTTTTTGTGTATTTTCTATTTTTGTATTTGTGGAATTATCTTATTTGTTTACTAATAAATTGTGAATTTTATGATACGTGCCTTTAAAGTCCATTATTAGCTGTTCTAGTTCTTTCTATGTCAATTTTGGGACATGCCACATGTTTAAGTAGGATGCCCAATAGCCACCTAGAGGCACCCAAAATCATTTAAATTTCCTCAAGTTGGGTTCAATACAGGTCAAGCTCTTAGGCTTGGTTCACACTAGGGGCGGCACGACTTGCAGGTCGCCTCACCGAGGCGACCTGCACACGACTGCCTGGGCGACTTGCAAAACGACTTCTGTATAGAAGTCTATGCAAGTCGCCCCAAGTCGCCCCCAAAGGAGTACAGGAACCTTTTTCTAAGTCGGAGCGACTTGCGTCGCTCCCCTTAGAAAGGTTCCATTGTACAGAACGGGACGCTACTTGTCAGGCGACTAGGTCGCCTGACAAGTTGTCCTAGTGTGAACCGAGCCTAAGTATCAACACATGGTTCACCATTTGACTGTAACTGGATACTGGTTGATCAGTTGTAGCCAGAATTTTGGAGTCCTGTGAGGATGTGGATATGGCTGTTTGAGGGAGAAGCAATGAAAGAACCCTCTTAGAAGGCTACTGGCAAGAAGCAGAGGAGCAGAGGATTAAAAGGGCCTTCACTACAATGGTGCTACAGTGAGGATTTTACATACAGCAATGGTGCGATAGATTCTCACTACAGAAAAAATTGGTAGCCTGCACTATGCAATCATAGTGATGTTGAGACAAACTATTTTTCAAACTAGCATTCCATGTTTGGCAAGAGTACAGAAGATAAAATAAATTGCATACCTATTAGCTCCTTTTCTTTTTCAGTCCACTCTACTGAGGTCCTGAAGTTTTGCCCTTAACTTATGTAATTACATAAACCAACAGGGCTTATGTAGTGTTGATACCCTGCCTCTTTTTATATACAGCAATTCTACACTGTAAACTATTAGCATTTCAGTATATGTTGTTGCCACACACTTCTGTTGTGATAACTTGTCCGGTGTACCCCTGTGTGGGCTCTTAGTTAAAGTGTTACTAAACCCAGGACCCTGCATTTACTATATGTGGTCTCCCACAGTATACAGAACATGGACATGCAATTATTTTAGTAAATACAAACTGCTACATACCTTTTCTCATTAGCAGTATATAGCAGTCTTATTATTTCTTTCAGTGTCTGGTTAAAGCTTGTAGGAGGAGTTTTCATTCTATTCTGACTGTCCTATGAGGATGCAGGACCCCTGACCCTCTGTCTGGGCAGTGCTGATTGGCCCTGTGTTGATCACATGCACTCTCCTAAGAAAAAAAGAAAACGACTCTCTAGCAATACAAACAAAACTGAGCATGTGCAGAGTGCCCTCAAGGCTCTCTACTATAAGGAGATGAATTGGTGACAGTGGAGGAAAGGGAGGATCAGAGAAGACAGGATGAAACAGCCTTTTTACACAATGCACAGGATTAACCCCTTAGGTTCCACAGTGAGTATAACAAGCATGCTTTACTGCGTATATAGACGTATTTTACTGTCGTGGAATTAGTAACACTTTAAGCAATCTCTGTTAGGCAATGCCTATGCTTTTCTTTTTATTGTTGTATGCATTACTTGTCTTCTAAATTTCTGTCAATAAAAAGTTTGAATAAGAAATTAAATGGCGTACCAGTGTCTACATTTATCAGTTTCTTTCTCCACCAGAAATCAATAACTTTCAACCTTTTCTTGGAAAACAAAGAGCATGGTTTTAATTCTGACAGTTGTTATGTCCTATAATTTCATAAATGATGCCCAAGGGTATACTTTTAAAGGAGCAAAGAGTCAATAGGTAACTCCAGTTTTAAAGCACATTCACCATCCGTCATGTAAAGTTACTTTTCCACCGTTAGGATTTCCTATATCGCACACCAGTACTTTTTTGTATTTCAATAGGAAATCCCCCTCCCAGTTGTATTTGTAGTGTTTATATAATAAATAATGTTACAGACACTTGGCCCATTTCTCTGTTCGACATTCACAGAGTGTGATTTTAATAATGATTGGCTAATTGCTCTCTAGGACCAATCCCGTCTTTCTTCTGCTTACCTGCTGCACGCATTTCGTGCAAATTTTAGGCATAATATTCTAATTTACATTTGCGCCATTCTTTTGCCCTGCATTTAAGTAATACATATTGTGAATATGCTAGGCAAATGGCTAGTGAGAGCAGGTTATTGTACCCAGATGTGTTTCTAGGTTTTAAATATGTTCCTTTGAGTCCTTCAGCTACATTTTCTGCAGCATCATCATCTTATGAGGCACTAAAGGTTGACTGACAATGCGTACGGTTGTATACAAAAATGTAGCAACATCTAGAACCTGTAGGACAGTTATTGCAAATTGTAAGTATAGGCAAAATTTTTTTCTGCTCTAGCAAGCTTTACTCCCATGCCTTGCTCCACAGCTATCATCCCTAATATACACCATTTTACCAAAAGTATTGGGACACCTGCCTTTACATACAGGCACATGAACTTTAATGGCATCCCAGTCTTATAGGGCGTACACACAGTCGGACTTTGTTCGGACATTCCGACAACAAAATCCTAGGATTTTTTCCGACGGATGTTGGCTCAAACTTGTCTTGCATACACACGGTCGCACAAAGTTGTCGGAAAATCCGATCGTTCTAAACACGGTGACATAAAACACATACGTCGGGACTATAAACGGGGCAGTGGCCAATAGCTTTCATCTCTTTATTTATTCTGAGCATGCGTGGCACTTTGTCCGTCGGATTTGTGTACACACGATCGGAATTTCCGACAACGGATTTTGTTGTCGGAAAATTTTATCTCCTGCTCTCCAACTTTGTGTGTCGGAAAATCCGATGGAAAATGTCCGATGGAGCCCACACACGGTCGGTCACAATTTCCGACAACACGCTCCGATCGGACATTTTCCATCGGAAAATCTGACCGTGTGTACGGGGCATTAGTCTGTAGCGTTCAATATTGAGTTGGCCAACCCTTTGCAGCTATAACAACTTCAACTCTTCTGGGAAGGCTGTCCACAAGGTTTAGGAGTGTGTCTATGGGAATGTTTGACCATTCTTTCAGAAGCGCATTTGTGAGGTCAGGCACTGATGTAGACGAGAAGGCCTGGCTCACAGTCTCCACTCTAATTTATCCTAAAGGTATTCTATCAGGTTGAGATGAGGACTCTGTGCAGACCAGTGAAGTTCCTCCACACTAAACTCGCTCATCCATGTCTTTATAGACATGTTGAAACAGGATAGGACCATCCCCAAACTGTTCCCACAAAGTAAGGAGCATGGAATTGTCCAAAATATCTTGGTATACTGACACCTTAAGAGTTCCCTTTACTGGAACTAAGGGACCAAGCCCAACCCCTGAAAAACAACCCCACACCATAATCCCCCCTCCACCAAATGATTTGGACCAGTGCACAAAGCAAGGTCCATAAAAACATGGATGAGCGAGTTTAGGGTATAGGAACTTGAGTGGCCTGTACACAGTCCTGACCTCAACCCAATAGAACACCTTTAGGATGAATTAGAGTGAGGACTGCGAGCCAGGTCTTCTTGTCTACATCAGTGCCGGACCTTACAAATGCGCTTATTGAAGAATGGTCAAACATTCCCATAGACACACTCCTAAACCTTGTGGACAGCCTTCGCAGAAGAGTTAAAGCTGTTATAGCTGCAAAGGGTGGGCCAACTCAATATTGAACCCTACGGACTAAGACTGGGATGCCATTAATATTTATGTGCCTGTAGAGGCAGGCGCCCCAATACTTTTGGTAATATATTGTATCTGGCACTGGTCTACTATGGGCTGGTGGTGGTGGCACCAAAATGATATGCCAGCAATTTTTCTACATGCATTATGCTGAATGCAGACCCCTTCCGCATCATCACCTCATACCCATCCCTGCCAATAGCAGATGAGTGGCAGCCCACTGATGATAACAGGTCTACTAAGTGCTTTTCAAAGCAAATCACCTCTCATTTGCATCATGTGACCTGAATCTAAGGTACTTATATAATTTGATTTTCTTAATAACTGAGGGTCTATATAATAAACCATACCTATACCAGTGCTTCTGCATCCAAAATATATCTAAATTATATTTAGTTCTATTAAAGTTATAAACTTTTAATATGAAAATCTAGTGGTGGCTTTTGTTAAAAAAAACAATTACATGGCAGTATAACTGAGGTTTTGCTTCACATTTTCAATCCTTTAAGCAGACTTACTGAGTCATTGCATGTCAGCAGGTTGCAGCATTCCTGTGATTGTAGCATTGTCACTGTTTAAGCTGCTGCTTGTTAAGTAAGTTCTATGATTTCTGTACTGTTACATCACCATAGAGCATAGTGCAGCTTTTATAATCGGCATAGTGTCACCAAATACCAAATAAGGAAAATATCTGAAGACATTTCCTTTTTTGTTCTGAACAGAATCATTAACTTACAACCTGAGTTTATACATAATCAGGTGTTTTAAAGGTGTTATCGTCACTATGCAGACATTGCAGAATTATGTGAATTATTCATTACTTGCTTTTGGAAAAATGCTTTGCATCCCTTGGTTTAACTGTGTTGTAGAAAACAAATTAAACACAGATACCCACAAAGCATACGCAGCAAGAACGATTGGTATTCGTCTTTCACACTATTCACACTATGCCCAACAGTGTTTGAATTTCCCCTGTATGACACAAGAGAAATAAATACTGTATCTGCTTGCATTAAAAGCCACCTATTTTTTTTCATTAAGTGCAGAGCAACCAACTAACATTTGAAATATACCAACTCAATAGCAATAATAATATGAATAGTTAAAGTGGAACTTTACTCACAACAACTTGATAACAAATAATGTTCTTTAGCAAGAAACATACATTCCACATTAAAAATGATGCTTCCAAAATTAGTGTGTGCTGTGGGTTGCCTCCAGCATTGTCTCTCTTTCTTCTTGCTAGAGGCTGCCATTTTGTTGAAGCCCAGAGCCCCTGAACAGAAGTAAATCTTTAGGCTGTCAACAGATTGGCCTCTACAAATTCAGCACAGTGCCTTAAAAATATAGAGCAACTGAGCATGTGCAGAGCAGGGTGAGACAGTGTATTACTGGATTTTAAACAGTATAGGCACTTATTTATAATGTTTTACATAGCTATACTGTACCTGCAAAAGGGGCCAGCCTGAAGTGATCTAGCAGGACTTCATTTTCTGACTTAAAGTTTCACTTTAATAATAATACTCCACCTCTACCAATAAATAATATACACAACATCATTGTTAATCTCCAAACAAAATGTCCAATAAATATCATCAAAACAAAAAATAAATTATATAAGTCCTCAGTGATCCAATAATGTGTAATGTTATATGTGTACAACATATTGTTATTGAGCTGGTATATTGCAAATTTTGGATAGTTGTGCTGCACTTTATAAAAACTTGGCTTTCTGATCAGTGTAGGAACACATGACAGTGCACAGTGGCAATAAATATATATAGGTCTTTTTTTTAAAAAAAATGTTCACACAGCGGTAGCGTGGGGAATATTTTTGGTTTTGTGTACTAAATACTCTCCACCACCCTGCTTATATAAGCCATGGCTCCATAGCATCCCTAATTTGGAGGGGTTGTTCCTCTTTTGAAACCAAACTATCAGAAGTGTTTTAGTGCAGTAAACCTTTCATCATTCTCTAAAATATTTCAATTGGTATCTTTTTTTCTTGTTCAAATATTTTATTAACAAGATACAAAGGGAACATACAAAGATCATTAGCATATGCCAATTATCCCCCAGACAGGGGAGTCTTATCAAAAAGAACAATAATACAACAAGCTGACTGGGTCGCAGCCCACAAGGATGTATAAGGACAAAGATAACTGTATATATAAATGTGTAACAGTTGCATAGTAACATGGTGCCTGAGGCTGGGAGATACCGCAGGCGCCTACCGAAGTTTAAAGAAAGAGAACCCTTGAGCGGTAGTATTAAGGGTGATAACCTGAAATTCAGAAAGTGAGGGCCGGGGGCATCTGGTAATGTACATGGTGAGGAGAAGATGTTGGAAAACCAGAGAGTGGAGGAGGATGGAAACGGGAGCGGATACTATGCATACCATAAGACTGATTTCTGGAGAATCAGGTGTGGGTGAAATCAGAGTAGATTACGTTTCTTAAGATGGGTTATCCCAAATCAGGGGAGCTAGGACACATGAGATCAGACAGGAGAGGAAGTAGAAGGGAGGGAAGGTCAGGGAATTAGGTGGGAGGAGAGAGAGGGAGGAAAGTGGGACCAGATAGTCAGAGGACGGGGGTAGTATAAGAGAGGATGACAAGAAGCTTACTGACGAGGGGGGGGGGGTCTAAGAGAGGAAATGGAAATAGATCCTGGGAGATGGGGGGTATAAGGGGGAATTAAATATCCATAACAGGTGGGTGGCTCTGATATCCTATTTAAGGTGAGTTCAAGGGGAGAGTAAGGTTTCATCAAAGTCAGGGGGAGGTAATGGTCTACCCAAGGCTTCCACAGGTGTTTATATTTTTTGGTTCCATCCAAGAAGACTGCTTCTATTTTGGCATAGATCATGGCTCTGGTGATCCTGTTTTTGATCTCTACAGTGTTAAGATACAGAGTTTTCCAGGCCTTAGCAAGTCCGGATCTAATTAGCTGTTAAGCAGCGTGGAGAGGAAATGCTTTGGCCAGTGGGCAGGTCCACCAAATGTGGTGATGGGTACCTTCCATGCAGCCACAAAAGCAATTGGGGGGGGGATATGAGGTCAGATATTTAGAGATTTGTTCAGGGACTAGGTACCAGCGCATGAGGACTTTGTAATTTGTCTCCAGTGCCATAATATGTTGTGAGGCCGATTTGGTAGCTTCCCATACATCTGCCCAGCCTTTAGCATCTCGTTGGAGCCCCAGATCTCTCTCCCAGTTAACTGTATAATGAAGTGAAGTATGGGATGGGTCTAGCAGTTGAGCATTGTAGATGGAGATCAGACCACGAGCGTGTGGATCATTCTTACATGTGTGCTCAAATACTGACATAGCGGGCAAAGACGTGTCTCTATGGAGGCATGGGGTAAAAAAATGTTTAATTTGAAGATAACAAAAAAGTTCTGTGTTCGGGAGACCATGAGACTCGCACAGGGATGGGAATGCTATTACAGCTCTGCTATTACAGGTGCCAGTATATAATGGTACAGAGAAAGCAATGGGATCTGTGGTCTGTGGTCAACAAATAAGCACAGTATAAAGCAAATTAGAGCCACGCATAGCTAAAATCCATTCCCTACATTTTATAAATGCCTGAAATAGCTACAACTACGCAATAGTTAAAGAAAATATTACAGCGATTACGGAGACAAAATTATATGTGATAAAGGTCAATTATTTTAGGAAGGAAATTATCTAAGTGAAAGTTCAAGGCTTCAAGGTTTAATTTGGAACAACTTCTTCTGTTTTGCTTATAGTGATAAGAGCTCAATACATTCTAGTTAATATTTAACATGATGAAAAGTCAAACATACAACTACATATAAGGACACTGAAGAACAGATGTTCTAATTTACTTAATGTTGCAACAGTTCCAAAAAAAAAAAAAAAAAGAATGTCTTATAAACTACTGTATGACCTCCAGGTAGAAATAAAAGACACAAAAGACACAAATAATTGCAGCTGTGTATTTAATACTACATCTCTAAGGGCCAGTTCACACCATAGAAACTCAGTCTGGATGTGCTCCAGATGCTTTTTTGCATGCGCTTTTTTGATGCGTTCCAGTGCGTTTTTGATGCGTTTTTGATGCAGTCCAGTGCATCCCCCCCCTTTTTCCTTAACCGTAGGGCCAGTTCACACCAGACACAGTTCCGTTCAGTTCCATGCGCTTTTTTGCTGCACAAAATGCATGCACAGTGTTTTCCGTTCAGTTTCTGCACTGACTGCATGGTGTGAACTAGAGCCATTGGAATACATGGAAAACACTGTGCATGCATTTTTAGTGCAGAAAAAAAGCGCACGAAACTGTGTCTGGTGTGAACTAGCACTTAAAAAAGAACATGGGTGTTCCAGTGCGTTTTTGGTGCGTTTAGGTGCATTCCCGTGAGTTTTTGATGCTTTTTACAGCGTTCCAGTACAGTCCAGTGCAGGAAAAATGCAGCATGTTCTAAACGCACTGAGTATTCTGCTCTGAGATCCTTCTCCAGTGAGAATAAGTTTAATGTTTGAAGCAGGGGCAGCCCATTCTTTCAGGATCCCGGATGCATGGATTCTAATGGCGGCTTGGCACATGACCCAGAAGCAAGTGGAGAATAGCTGTGTCTACTTTAGTGAATTCCAGCTTCCAGAGGCATCTGCCAGATGGAAGCATTGTCACTGTTGAGAGAATTGGTCATGGAATCCTAGTATGCCTGTAATCAGATGGAAGTAAAAAGGTGAAATACCATCACGATCCTGTGACTGCCAGGGGCTGCCACACAGTGGCATAGACTGTGACTGCTTGATGCAGGGGTGAAAACAGCTGATTGGTTGCTTACCTCCCCTTTGGCAGTCCCCAGGAGAGGAGATCAGTACTGCAGCTGGGACACATCTGGATCAGTGAGAGGAGTCAGAAAGAACATGACGTCACCACCCTTCCCCTCTACCTTGTCCAATCAAAGAATGACCTGTGTTTATTGAAAAAAATGGCATTCTATAAATGGTGGCTTTGCCAAAACGAACGTCCCCTGTTTTCTGTATGAAGAGGGGAAGCCTCTTGCACAGAACCTGAGCAGGACCCAGGAGATCACAGCTATAACTGTAATGCCCTGTACACACGGTCGGATTTTCCGATGGAAAATGTCCGATCGGAGCGTGTTGTCGGAAATTCCGACTGTGTGTGGGCTCCATCGGACATTTTCCATCGGATTTTCCGACACACAAAGTTTGAGAGCAGGATATAAAATTTGTCGGAAAATTCCGATCGTGTGTACACAAATCCGACTGACAAAGTGCCACGCATGCTCAGAATCAATAAAGAGATGAAAGCTATTGGCCACTGCCCCGTTTATAGTCCCGACGTTCAGAACGATCGGATTTTCCGACAACTTTGTGTGACTGTGTGTATGCAAGACAAGTTTGAGCCAACACCTGTCGGAAAAAATCCTAGGATTTTTTTGTCGGAATGTCCGAACAAAGTCCGACCGTGTGTACGGGGCATAATAGTGCCAACTACTACAGTCATTTTCAGCTTCCCTAGCAGCCAATCAGGAATACTGTGGATTAAGAGGCAAGGAGTTCACGGAACCTGAGAGGGGGATCCCGGGCGTCCAGGATTCCGGCCACAGGATCTATTCATGCCCTTCACCCCTGCAGGGGTTGGGCTTTCTGGTGAGTGAGGGCACAAGTGGGGGCCTGCAAAACACGGACATATCAGCATTGATAACCTGCTGGGGATTACACACCTGTTGGATACACATACCATCTGTGTACAGGGATCTCCTTTACATATATTGGACAATTTCTATTGGACTAATTTTATTGGAGCACATTTATTATCTCACGTTTTTTGATTGCACATATTCACATATCAGTCCATTCTATTTATACATTTTTTTGACTGATCCATATATATATATATAATATATATACACATTCTGTTTGCACTTATATTTTTGATTCTCACAGTCTATGTCAGATTAATTACAGATGTCTATGTTTTATATTTAATTTTTTATGTCACTTGGCTTATTTACATGTATTTTTTATGCCACTGGGCACGTCAGTGGGATTTTTAAATGTTGATATTTTTTTTAATGTCACTTTTATTTATTTCTTATATATTTCATATGATTTTTATTTTTCACCAATGGTAGTGATTTGCACTCTCACATCTTATGTAATACACGCAATGGATTAGCTTGCAGTATTTTAGTAGGAATCTCTCACCTAGTCTGTTGTGGACTTTGGTGTATACTTTTCACATATTGTCAATCCTTTTAATATTTTTCATTCATTTTTTTGATTTTTTTTGGTTTTTTAAATTGTCTGTGAACAGCGCCATTCCCCTATTAGAATACATTGTAGTACGTGGATTTCACTTCGGTGATTCCTGTTTGCCTGGGGGGCTGCAGTTCCTTGCTGTTATTGATCCTAAGCGCGGAATATTTGATCTCCATCATTATTAAAGTGACATGGCTGTTTTAACAATTGTGATCATGCTTGTGACCAAGATCTGAAAATTTGAATGCTTTTGACATTTACCATTACAAAGCACTTTGTCTAATCACAATGTTTTTATCATGTTATCTTATGGCAAGTAAAAAACCATGGATAAAAAAAGAATATAGTATAGTACCTGAATGTTTTGCATACAAGTTAAAAAATAATGATAAATGCCTTAAAACACAAAAATGTTATATATTGCAGATTACCTTAGGTGTACGTTTGCAATATTAGCATCATTTTTGTTTTAATCATTTTTAAATATAATTTTTGTTTTGAAATGCTGGTCCCACATGTTGAAACCTTCTACCTATAAATTCACATCTTTCCCCTATTGTCCCCTACTTGAGAAAGGGGGGCATATAATTCTAAAATTCATAGCCACACAACTTGCTTCTGACATCATCCACTCCCCTGGAACTGGACCTGCAACTCGCAAATTCAACCATGCTGTGCACTCCACGCTGGCACTGCAGTGTATCCTCTAGTGCACAGGTCTCATCTGGCCCTTTGGGCACTATTGCTCCCAATGCAATGAAGCACTATTCCTCCCACTGATGCCAACAATGGGGCACTATTTCTTCCACTAATACCAATGATGGGGCACTACTCCCCCTCCTACTGACCACCAACACTGAGGCCGTGTTTGTTCTCACTTATGCTCAGCCCAGGGCATTTTCTACCCCCACTGGCCAGAATCCAGCCCCCCTAAGATCTAAAGGACAGTAAACTAGCCCTTTGTTTGAAAAGTTTGGAGACCCCTTCTCTAGTGATAGCCACTTCCTGGCGTTAACTCTGCAACACTCCAGGCCACTTCCAGGTGCCACTCTGGCTGCTTTCATGGTGTGGTGAGATTATAATCTCAGGTCCCCCTGGCAATGCTTCTGAAGATGCCCTGTGGGATTGGTGAAATGCGCAAGACGGGGTCTATACCGGTGACAACATACCACACA
Source organism: Lithobates clamitans (assembly GCA_037952925.1). Taxonomy (NCBI): domain Eukaryota; kingdom Metazoa; phylum Chordata; class Amphibia; order Anura; family Ranidae; genus Lithobates; species Lithobates clamitans. Next base: position 3,035,831 of record JBBGZY010000842.1, on the reverse strand, counting down.
CATATGGCGCATGCCGGCACAGTGCTTCCGGGTTGTTTATGCTTTGTGTGTTAAAAGACCTTTTAAAAGAGAGTGCAATCTGTTTTTAAGAATTGATTTAAATAAAGTGGAATTACACTGTGGGAGCATTCCCTTGTTTCTCCTTACATATACCGTATGAGAGACACAGGGGCTTCTCCAAAACCTGAACCAATAATGGAAGGAGACTGGGAGGAGAAGAAAGTACACTGAAGGAGAGCAAACATCTGGATATATCAGCATCTATGGCGCCTTTGATTTGCATAGTTATGTATAGGGACCATGCCTTCTGGTGAGTGTGGGCACAAGAGGGGAGCATGGAATTGTGTCTGCACAGCACATCATTTATTTGGCACGAGAGAATGCAATGGTGTTACCACACTAACAGGGATGAAACAAGTGTGACAAATTATCTGACATCCCTTTGGGTTTTTTTCAGCATTGGAAAGACTATGAGAACTGTCTAATAATACTGTGGACTACACTATATATGTTACTACATCTATATGTAATATATGCATGTTAGAAGGAGTAATAGTATTGGATGCAGCACTCAACCACTTAGTGACCACCCTAGTTTTACTGCTACAGGGCGGCAGCTGTGCGCACGATCACGTATATATACTAGTGCCTGTACCTCCATGGTGAAGGCGCTAATGCATGCTGGTGGCGGCACGCTCCTGTTGTGATTGCCCACAGCAGGAGCCCATTGGCGGGTACCGTGGACTTGATGTCAGCCTGCACCTGCCGATCATCAGCCAGAGAGACAGAACTGCGATCTGCCTATGTAAACAAGGCAGATTGCTGTTCTAAAAGGGGGGGGGGGAGGCAAGGATCCTGTGTCTCTGCAAAGCAGGGACTAGGATCCATGTCTTCCCCTAGTAAATGCACCTCCCACAATTTAGTAAAACACTGGCTAGGCACACAGTTAACCCTTTGGTCGCCTTTGGTATTAACCCCTTCCCAGCCAGTGTCATTATTACCATGCATATTTTTAGCACTGATCACTGTATTAGTGTCACTGGTTCCCAAAAAGTGTCAAAAGTGTATTTAGTGTCAGAATGGGTGCCGTAATATTGCAGTTCCGCTTTAAGTCGCTGAACGCTGCCATTACTAGTAAATAAATGAATAAATAAATAAAAATATCCCATAGTTTGTAGACGCTATAACTTTTGCACAGACCAATCAATATACGCTTATTGGGATTTTTCTTACCAAAAATATGTAGCAGAATACATTTTGGCCTAAATTGATGAAGAAATTAGATTTTTTTCAATTTTTTATTGCATATGTTTTATAGCGGAAAGTAAAAGATATTATATATGTTATATTTTTTTCAAAATTGTCGGTCTTTTTTCGTTTATAGCACCAAAAATAAAAAAAATGCAGAGGTGATCAAATACCACCAAAAGAAATCTCTATTTGTGGGAAAAAAAGGACATACATTTTATTTGGGTACAGTGTCGCACGACCGCGCAAAAGTAGTATTGTGACAACACATGAATTGATTTAAGCTAGACATAACAACTTAAAGGGGTAGCGCTGTTAGTGGTGTTTTCAGATGCTTATGATGATTTGCCCATAACCATACTTTAACATGATTGGCTGAGACACAGCAGTGGTGCCATTGGCTCCTGCTGCTATCAATTAAAGTCAGTTAGCCAATGAGGAGAGAAAGGGGATGGGGCTGAACCAAGTCTCCGTGTCTGAATGGATAGACGGAGCCGCAGCTCGGCTCTGGTGCCCCCATAGCAAGCTGCTTGCCGTGGGGGCACTCGGGAGGGGGATAGGGCCAGGAGTGCTGATGAGGGACCCAAGAAGAGGAGGCTGCTCTGTGCAAAACCACTGCACAGAGAAGGTAAATAGAGCATGTTTGTTATTTTTATTGAAAAAAAAAACAAGACTTAAGTATCACTTTAAGGGCACAAGGACACGCCAGAAACCCAGCAGAGCACAATGGCAGCCGGAGGCATCCAAAGTGTTCCTGCACTAGGTATTCCAGCAAACTAAAAGAAAATGCCCCCCCCCCCCCCCATAAAACAATATGTATTCCCCAGCACACTTATCAGCTAGCCAGAAAAATATATATATATGCTGTTTCACGTTTTGGTTTTTATTTTCCCACGGTGTTACCACATCTTTCACGTTCCATACTCCCTCCTCTCTTGTCACACTGCTCTTCATCATCACCAATTTTCTTCAGTACACAGCAACACACTAGGAATAAGGTGTATCCTAGGTATAACAGAATCACAGTATGGTTCAACATTAAATCATCAAATTAATTTATTAATATTAAATTTCTATTTATTCATTACACATTTATTTTAATATTTATTTCACATCTCTGGCTGCATACACTAGACATATTTATATTTAAATCTTTAGTCATATGTGCTATACTAATTTAGATGCTCAGATAATCTTTCCACTCCTCTTATTTATAGTTATTCATATCCAAATCAATCAAAATTGCATATATCCTTTTGACTATAGTACAAAGCACTAAGAATTTTCTTTATTACGATAAATTTATAGGTATCCTACTTTTTCCTGCTTCCCCTTCCCTTTGTGGAGGAGAGCCATCCATCTGTGACCATTCGTAAGCCCCATGGGTTGGTCTTGTTTTTCCTTCGATATGCAGGCAGGTATGGCGATGTAATGGAGTCCAGCGCCACAAGTGGGGGATTCTTCTGCTTTTTCCAATGTTTTTAAGATATCTCCGGTTTATACGAGTCCATATGGTGCCAAGGGTAAATATCTAATATTGTGTATATACGTCAAATAACATACAAAAAAGAATATATAATCTATTTTTTTTCTCCGATGCCCTTACAGAGTCTCAAGGACCCCCTGAGGAAGACTATGACATTATAAACGTCGAAATACATTGGGATCTTCTCTATTATTGGCAAGCACCATTACAATCACAAGTGATATTGTGTGGAGCAGTATCATACATATATTCGTAGTGATTAATTGTGTGACAATTTTCTTGTTTGATTTATATATGTACCCACTATGTCTCGTTATGTGTGAAACCGGAGCTCATATTTTTTAAATTCCTGTATTCTTAAAATCCTGTTCGGAGTATTTTGCTAATAAAAACATATTTTTTATAAAAATCAGTTTTTTGATGATTGCTGCTGAAAAACCCCATGGGGACTTTCTACAACTTTTCTGGTAAAATTTACTTTGGGGTGTGCAGCCACACCAGCCCCTGTTTAAGTGTCAGGCAATGCTAGAGTTTTACCTCTTGTATCTTTTGACCTTCCCTCTTAGATTGTAAGCTCTAAGGAGCCGGGCCCTCTGATTCCTACTGTATTAAAGTGTATTGTATACACCACTCCTAAAGTGCCCTGCCCATGAAAATCAATGGGCAGCGCCATCAAACCGCCGGCAATGCACCGCTGTCAGAGGGCGCAGCTACGCAGCGCAGGTATTTATAGTTCAGAGCTTCGCTGCACTGCGTAGCTGCGCCCTCTGACGAAAGTGATGACAGAAACGTGTCAGAGCGTTGCTACGCAGCTATCTACAGAGTCAGCTTATCCTCCTCTGTCCTTCCCGGGAACACTGCGGGATCGGTGAGAGGTTAGAGGGGAATGCACGACTGACATAGTATTGATGTTACATGCCCTTATATTATGCAAACATTGTGAGTGTTTTTTTGTGAGATAATTTTAAATGAATAAATAATTGTTGTACTGGATTAAGCTATGTGGAATTTTTTTATCTATTGCTTGTAATGAGCAAAATACAGATGAAAAGTGTCCAGTGAACAGCAATTATCCCTTTAAATGATAAGCGTGGTCTGGTAAGTGGATTACCTACAGGGCTGTGGCACAAGTGGTGTGGTGATGGAGACTTGGGATCGCTGCCAATATTTCCTTCCACGATCGTCTAGTTTATACTCACCTGCCTTTTCTTAATGGACTTTCACTGAGTGGATCACCATTTGATACTTTGTTTAAGTGGACTCTTAAGCAATTTCATTGATATTTTTAAATATTTGCTATTTTTGCACTAGCGCTGTTAATGTTTTAGAAATTTTTCTTTGACATATATTTGATGCATCTTGTTTTAGTATAGCAGCTGCTGACTATTGTTTTATCAATATTTTCTAAGTGTGCGCTGAGGGAGGGATACTGAACATAGTTTTTTATCTCTCATTCTTTGATGTTGGAATACTGCCCTGTGGCCCAGTCTCTGAAGGGAGGGGATCATGCTCTGCTTCAGTATGGTCACAGTACATGTTGGCATTCATGGTTCCCTCAATGAACAGTAGCTTCCCAGTGCCGGCAGCACTCATGTAGTCCCAGACTATGACAATCTCACCACCATGCATGACTGTCGGCAAGACACACTTGTCTTTGTACTCCTCACCTGGTTGCCACCACACACGCTTGACACTATCTGAACCAAATACGTTTATCTTGGTCTCATCAGACCACAGGACATGGTTCCAGTAATCCATGCCCTTAGTGTGCTTGTCTTGAGAAAACAGTTTGAGGGCTTTCTTGTGCATCATCTTTAGAAGAGGCTTCCTTCTGGAATGACAGCCATGCAGACTAATTTGATGCAGTATGCAGCGTATCCATATGGTCTGAGCACTGACAGGCTGCCCCCCCCCCCTTCAACCTCTGCAGCGATGCTGGCAGCACTCATACATCTATTTCCCAAAGACAACCTCTGGATATGACGCTGAGCACGTGCACTCAACTTCTTTGGTCGACCATGGCAAGGCCTGTTCTGAGCGGAACCTCTCCTGTTAAACCGCTATATGGTCTTGGCCACCGTGCTGCAGCTCAGTTTCAGGGTCTTGGCAATCTTCTTATAGCCTAGGTCATCTTTATGTAGAGCAACAATTCTTTTTTTCAGATCCTCAGAGAGTTCTTTGCCATGAGGTGCCATGTTGAACTTCCAGTGACCAGTATAAGAGCGTGAGAGCTATAACACCAACCTGCTCCCCATTCACACCTGAGACCTTGTAACACTAATGAGTCACATGACACCAGGGAGGGAAAATGGCTAATTGGGTCCAATTTGGATATTTTCACTTGGGGTGTACTCACTTTTGTTGCCAGCAGTTTAGACATTATTGGCTGTGTGTTGAGTTATTTTGAGGGGACAGCAAATTTACACTATTATACAAGCTGTGCACTCACTACTTTACATTGTAGCAAAGTGTCATTTCTTCAGTGTTGTCACATGAAAAGATATAATAAAATATTTACAAAGGGTGTGCTCACTTTTGTGAGATACTGTATGTACCAAATTCAACTCTCATACTAATCAAAACATAAATAAAATAAATGTACATCTGGACCTATTGACCTCACATAACATGTTCGGTCAAAATGTGGTTTAGTCTCTTTAAGTGGACCAAGGGTAGCTTTTCACATTATGGCCAATCTTGCTATTCCAATTTTCTCCATATGGTATTCTCCTCCTTCACTCCTCCACTCAGCACCATATTAAAAAAAAAAACGCTAAGATGGTTCTTATCCTTTAAAAAAAAAAAAAAAAATCTAAATTCTTTAAATTGCACAACTAAAATGATTACACTTGAATGTGCCAGGTGCAAAATCACACCAAATATATCCAGCCTTAGTGTTAAAATATGACGATCATGTGCAATATCACAAACTGCTCTGGGTTACCACACTTCCCCTACCTGTTTCGTCACACGGCACGTGACTTCGTCAGGGGGAATGCCCCCTGCATCTACTGTAGTTCTATGAAGAGGTGAGATAGTATTGTCAGAGTGATACAAATACATTCCAGAATAAAGGGAGTGGTTGTAAGCACTGCCTGCGCAACAGGTACTTTGCAAATTGTAAATCAATTTCATGGTGAAATGGAGAAAGAAAGTGTCTAGTAAATATTTATTGGCCTGCCTGAAATTCCGTTGCTTATAATGGAAAACGGAACTGGTGTCCTATACTGTTTCTGTTGTAAATTTATGCTTTTTATCTTGCAGACCTCTTTTTTATTCTATAAATGCTGTAAAGATATGTAATACGACAACTGGTGCAATCAAACAGTTTATTGCGTCTTTCTGGCAAATCCCTTTCTAAATAAACAGTGTACAGCGAATGTGGTCTATATTAAGTGTGAGTAGGTGGGTATAATTTTTCCAGTAATGTCATTGCTTATTTTGACAGACATTTCTCAAAAGGAGTCAAGGAAATGATAATAGAATTCTTGCTGCCTTTTATATACTGCTTAAGTCTCAGTAGGAAGTGAACTAGGGCGATGTGATGTAATAAAAAAACGAAAGCAAATTATAGTAATAGTAAATGACGCAAATAAAGACCTATTGTGATCGAGGGGCTTATTTAGATAAGTATATTAAAATACCAATAATGATAACTTTATGTGACACCAATGTAAACACAAATCAAGAAGTGCGCAAGTGGTACCACAATAAAAATGGGCCTCACAGCTCCCTGATATTTCCTGTCTTGTAGGTAGCCCCTGAAATTACTCCAAAGCTGATTATAAAAAGACAAAGATGTGAGACCTAATCGGGGCTTTGCATTTTGAGTGGCAAAGTTAGACCTCTTTCTATGGTCTCATGCACACTGGACTTTTTTTTACGCTGCTTTTAGGGGTATCTGACTGTTTTTTTTACTGCCTCTAAAGTCCCCTGCATGTTAGCCTATATGTCTATGCATTTTGAGGAGTTTAGAGGCAGGGGTGTTTAAAGGCAGAAAAAAAACCCCACTGCCAAGGTGCCCAGGAGCAGCAAAATGCTTGATGCAGGTTAACACGTCTAAACGCACGCTAACGCTAGATGTGTTTAGCCCTTTAGCGTTAATTCATTTCAATGGCCAGAATAAATTATTATTCTGGACAATGAAATGAATTAATGCCCAAGCACTTGAAGCATCTAACTGCGCTAAAAAGTGGTACACACGTTCACAAGCATTAAGCATTTTTTCTGCCAAAACATTGCTACCCGGAGGAAAGGCATCTAGAAGAAATAGCAAAAACGTCCAGTGCGCATGAGGCCTAATCTTCCTTAGGCTCAGGAACCACAGCCATTCCTGTGCGGGTTCTTGCATCGCACCTGAATTGCAGGCAGTTCACACTGCTCTCTGCCAACAGCTGCGAATGTCAATATAAAGTTAATGAAATCCCCAAATCAGTTCGCAGAAAGCAGTGCGAACTGTGGAATCGGATCAGGGGTCTGAACACCCATGCAATCTGATTCCAGTGCAGACCAAAAAAAAAAAAGGGTCCTGCACCGTTTTGGTGTGAATGCGACGTGATTTCAGCAATACAAACTGTATGGCTGAATTTGCATCGCACAGACATCGCATATGATGTGCACAGGTATGGGATGTGTATCACATGCAATGTTTGGCATCGCACCAGTGTTAACCCAATTATGCTTATGCAGAGCGGACATGGACACAGTCCGCTTTCCTCTATGGGCGGTTGGATGTAAATGGATCTGCCAGAAGGATGGGGAACGGATCTCCCATCCATCTGTTTTTAGTGGATCGGATCAGATGTTGGCGGGTGTAAACAAACTCACGGAGGGCAATAAAATGGTATGATCAGGTCCGTTTAAAAAATTGACAAGTGGACCCAATTGGTCTGCCCATGTGAAAGGGGTCGAATTGATCTTTAAAGTACCAGGGGAGTGTTTCAAGATATCTTGCCAGAACAGTAGCCTATTTCACACTGAATGATTTTGAATCTTGGGCAGAATAGGCGTGATTTTGCCCGCGATTCCAAATCTCATTACAATCGCTAAAAAATGTGTAACGTGAGTTTGGTTTTATTCTTAAAGAAAGTTGTAAAGTCAGAAGGTTTTTTATCTGAATGCATTCTATGTATTAAGATAAAAAGCCTACTGTGTGCAGCAGCCCACCTCAGCCCTCTAATACTTACCTGAGCCCCATCTCTCTCCAGCGATGTCCATGAGTGTCTCGGCCATCCGAGACTCTCCCTCCTGATTGGCTGAGACACAGCAGCGGCGCCATTGGCTCCCGCTGCTGTCAATCATAGTCAGTCAGCCAATCAGAAGAGAGAGGGGGCAGGGCCAGGCCACAGCTCAGTGTCTGAATGGACTCAGGGAGCTGTGACTCGGCTTGGGTACCCCCATAGCAAGCTGCTTGCTTTGGGGGCATTCGACAGGAGGGAGGGGCCAGGAGCACAGAAGAGGAGCCAGAGAAGAGGAGGATCTGGGCTGCTCTATGCAAACCCACTGCAATAGAGCAGGTAAGTATACATGTTTGTTATTTGTAGAAAAAAATGAGACTTTACAATCACTTTAATGGCACTCCAAACATGGTGCAATTTTGCCACAATTGCGACACAACAAAATGTGTAAAAATGCGCCTGGCTCAGGACCCAAAATTTGGATCCTTAGCTTCTTTGCCATGACCAACACGCATATGGAAGCCCATTCAAATAAATGGGCTGCCTTAAATGTGACACGGGAACGAGCTTTTCAGCTACATGAAATGTGACTTATGTATGTGAAATGTAAAATGTGTATGTGGCTGTTTCTGCTTTACAGAAGCCAATTGTTTAATTGACTTCTGTCTAAGGGTAATGCCGGAAAACCTTTGTCAATATGTGTGACTGCAGTCAAAATACAGTTGTGTATACCTTTAAAAACAATGGCATTTTTCAAATAGCATAAGTACCCAAATCTATCCTGAAATCAGGCTCCTTCCATCCCCTGAACAAGGACGCTCATATTGGGAGAGGGAAGGGCAGCAGAGGAAGCCAGTCAGGCTCTGCTGCATGCACATGTGCTGATAGGGAATATACTGACAGAAGGGGAGAGCAAGCAGAGGTGAGAGAGTTGGCAATGCATGCCAAATATTAATGAAAGGGCATAGGGGGGATGCTCTAATGTTAAAGATTTGTAAAATAGATCACCTAGGTAGGAGCAAAGTCTTTGGAGGCTGGGTTAACTGACTATATGGGTATGTGTATGTTGGAAACCAGAAACTGGATGCAAATGTGTCAAAAAGGAAAACTGTTTTAGCTGCTATGTAAAGTAAAATTTATTTACCTTCAATGTTTTCCAAGCCTTAATCTCTTAAATTATCCCCCACCAAATTATAGTACTCTAAAGCCTAGTACAAATGGGCCATGTCAGGCAGCATCAGGCGGTTCAATAGAAACTAGACATTATTCGGTAAGCGTGTACTGCAGCCAGTTGAAATGCAAATGCATGCCGCGATTTTGCGGCGTTTTGCATTTCTCCTTACCTGCGGTAAATGTAGGCTAGTGTACATGCAGGTTAATAGTTTTTATAACTACAGCATTGTACATACACTATCCTTCCCTTGTTAGGTGTTTTCATTAAATCATACTACAATCATTAACAACAATAATTAACAACAAAGGTGTTCACTCGGGCCTGCAGCACACCTCTCAGCGCCAAAGGAGAAAATGCTGTTCAAGAATGAGGGTAGAGCTAACTGATAAAATATAGGTATCACCCAATTTGTAAACACAAAGTGACTGACAACTTACATTGTTGTTAAAAAGCGGCCGTTTAAAACATAATCAAAATGTAAAAGAGCAGTATATATAAAACAACAGAATTGTGATAACACACTACAAACAGCGCTAATGTTGAGCAAGAAATATAAAATCATGTGGCCAACTTCACACGAAAGTCCTTTGAGAGTAGTGCGGAGTTTGGAAAGTGGTTCAGAGAGTGTTCATAGGTGATAATAAAGCAGAATCTCAGTGTGCACCTTCCACCGGTGAGTTCAATTCCACCATGTGAGAACCCCCCCCCCCCCCCAGGGGGTTAAACTCACCAGAGCTGAAAGATAAGTAAGCCTCCAAGAAAATCTCTTAATCAAAAACCGCTACCAGCACCACTCCGGGGGATTCACAGGGGATCAGGGCTCCAAATAAATAGTGCTACGCCCTCCTTTGGCTTCAGTGTTGTCAGCTGCCCAATGCGTCTGTGACTTACCTAGTAGGTGAGCCCAAACTGCAGAGGATGGCCTCTCTTACGCCTCTGACTCGAGGCCCCTGATAGGATAGACAGGAAGCACAGTGGGAGGTCACTCCAGAGGTTCAGCAGATTCAGGTAGGAACTGGTACAGCAGGCTGGGACCAGGGACAAGCTGGAACAGCAAACAGGCAAGGCAGGCTGGAACTGGGGGGGGGGGTGTTCTCACATGGTGGAATTGAACTGACCGGTGGAAGGTGCACACTGAGATTCGGCTTTATTATCACCTATGAACACTCTCTGAACCACTTTCCAAATTCCGCACTACTCTCAAAAGGACTTTCGTGTGAAGTTGGCCACATGATTTTATATTTCTTGCTCAATATTAGCGCTGTTTGTAGTGTGTTATCACAATTCTATTGTTTTATATATACTGCTTTTTTATAAACTACAATCATTCCCTAAAATTGATTCCAACATGGAAAAAATAGGTCAACTACATATTCTGCAAGAACTCCTACTTGTACTGAAGGTGATAAAAAAAAATAGGTCAAGTACATATACTGCAAAAAACACTTGCCTGTTTTGAAATTAATAAATATAGGTCAACTACGTACAGTATTGTCAGGGTGCTATTTGGAACAAACATGAACATGTGCTAAAAAGGAGACAGCAGAATAAAATTGTGCATGTGCTGAGGAAAAGACCTGGCATAATTGCCAATACTTTACATGGACGTGCTCATTTGCACAGAAATGCATGCACATTTGTGCACAGCAGCTGCCAGAACTGGAGCCAAATGAGCTATTTAAGGGCAGTGGCTGCACCAGTATTCCTTGCTCCTAAATTTCCTGTATTCCTCGGATTACCTGACCTAGCTTGCCTCTGGACTTCCCTGCTGCCTGATTCCTGGTTTTGACCCTGGCTTGCTGTAAGGACTCTGCTTCTTCTTGTTCTACCATGCATGACTTTGGTTTGCTCTTGACTACTCTTCTGCTTGCTCCGCTGGATCCCTGTGAATGACCTTGGCTCTGTTATTGACCACACTCCTGCCTACTCCCTGGCTTGCCTTCCTGTTTGTAACTTTGGATACCATCCTGACTACACTTCTTCAGTCTGGTCCTGCCAGCCTGATCCTGCATCTTCCCCGGGTGCCACCTTGTCTGTAGTTGCTTCCCTACATCTCCAGGGGCAACGGAGGTCCTGCCATCTGTCCTGACAGACCAGCTGATAGCTCTCCAGTTCTGCTGTGCTGCACACAGCTTTCAGCAGATCAACATAAATGGCACACATACTTCTTTGAGCCTAGCACTCCCTGTTCTCACCTTCAGGGGCACTTATCCTCAAGGAAAGCCCCCTCATTAAATCAGCCTCAGACCAGGTACGTGACAAGTATGCTCCAAGGTTTCCCATCTGAAGAATTTAACAAACACTAATATATCCCTTGCTTGCTGGTAATTTTTTAAATGGGACCCAAATGAGAAGGTCTACAAGGAGAATGTGGATGTGCTGTGCTGCTTCCAGTATATGGAAAATGCAGTTTCATTTGTGTATACATACTGTAGATATATATATATATATATATATATATATATATATATATATATATATATAGGGAGTGGGTACTTAGTTTTTGCCTCGGTGATCTGAGCATAAGTTCCCCCCCTTCCTACAGCCTTCTGAGACACATCACAGGTCCCAGAAGGCGGCAAGACCATTCACAAAATGCAGCGTGGCTCACGCTTGCGCAGTGGGAAGCTGGCTGTGAAGCCACAAGGAGCCACAGCCGGCTTCCCTCGCTAGGCCTAAGACTGGAGCTGGGGACCAGAAGACCAGGGAGGAACAGACCTGGGTGAGGACAGTGCTGGATCCCTGGACAGGTAAGTGTCCTTTTATTAAAAGTCAGCAGATACAGTATTTTTTTGGGGGGAGGGGGGAAATAAAGATCCTTTTTAAAGTGGAACTTCACTCTCCCAATCAACAATAATTCATTTTAATCCTCATTTTGCGAGCATTAGTAAATAGATAGAAAATATATTGTTTTAAACTTTTTTTTTTACATTTCTTCAGTTACTTCCTGGTTTCCTGCCTGGGCAAAAGATGTCATGCATCCCAGGAGTCTTCAGGAGAGGAGGAGGGGTTTTCTCAGCTAAGCACACTTTTCTGTATGAACACCTATACTAAAGGCAGGATCTAAATGCTACATGAATCATTTACCCTTACTCAAGATGACCACAACCAGAAATGCCAAGGGTGATTTTCAAAGTGATTTCTCTGCAAAATTCTTTGAATAATAAAAAATGAATTAAATAGCGTTTTTTGGTTTGTGGTGCTCATGTTCTTACTATGCTGCCTCCTGTGAAGCCATTTCCTTTTTCTTTGTTTGGGCTTATCTAATCTTTCCTCCTCTCAAGGCACACATTGGAGCTAGGAAAACAGCCTTTCTCAACCTTTTCAGCAGAAAGAAACCATATAACTAGAAATAACTTTCTGGTCAGAGGTAACATCTGCTTAAAACTGTATCTACAACTTATGATACGTTAGTGTGATGTCAATGGGAAGAATGCTCCTTGCACCTGTGGTCATCGTGGTCATTGGGAAGCATTACCCCCTTACATAGAGCTGAAAAGATCAATGGTGTCAGTGGGAACTTATCTGACAGGCAGAACCAAACCCTGATTGAGAAACCCTGCTGTATCTCATAACTTATATTTTAGCATTACATGAAAATAGTTAACGAGAATTCATTTTCAAAGTCTGTTCTCAGGTTCCTCTTACCCTGCTCTCACAGCTAGTTTAGGGTGTTAATTACTCTTACAGAGATAAATGAGTATGTTTGGTAATTTCTACATTGCTCAGTAGTAATTTTGTATACAATCCTTGTCTAAAAGTTCAAAATCCACTTAATGTTTTTTACTTAAGCCAGCTAATATGTTATTGCATTTAAAAAAACACTGTTGGAAGTATGTTAACGGGTCTGTAAAAATGGGCAATGGGGTAGGGTAAGAAAGTTATCAGTCCCTCTTCTCTCGATATGTGATTTTGACCAGTATGTGTGATTTTGACCAGTTACAGTATATAAAGTACAACCAACTACAGCATTCCAGCTTGTGCTGAACCATTGCAGAAGACCCTAGCAAGTTGGTCAAAGTATTTGCAACAACAATTGTGGACCTCTGATTTTCAGCCCAAATATGTGTGTGAGCTATTACCACACTGGGTCACTGGGTTCATCAACATCTGGAATATTTCTATCTGCCAGATTTCCTTTTAACATCCATCCACCGATCTATAAAGTGCAACCGATAGCAACATGCCACCTCGGTGCTAAACCTTTGCAGAAGACCAAAGCCAGTTGGTCAATGTGTACTGAAACCACAACTGTGGAACTCTGATCTGCAGCTCAAATATGTCCATAAGCTGCTTGCAGCGTTCATCAACATTTTGGGTATTCTTATCAGACAGCTTCCTAACATCCATCCACCATCCATAAACTTCTCATAGTACAGTGAACTGCTGAAAATATAAGCATTTGTCTTACCTACACTGGTATGTATTGATCTCTCATAAAGAAACAAGCGCTATCTAATTAAATACCTACCCATTTGACGTACACACCTTATTATCAATGTCCTAAAAAATAACAGTGAAACATTTGATTAACAATGCACCTAGGAATTTTAGTTCACTGAGCAAGTGTGTTATTCACAAATAATGATAATTTCCAACACTGTATTCTTTAGTGAGCTAGGTAAGGCTGCGATTAGACCATTTTGTACCACAATATCCTGAAAAACACCAGGCTTCCAGGAATATTTATGCCAACCAATACATGGCCTAATTTCTAAGTATTATGTGTGCATCCTTCCTGTTTGCTGAATGCCTTTGTAACTAATTTAACATCATTTACTGAGAAGATATTGTCCCTGAACACACTGCCATAATAATGATTTACAATGATGCATATGCATTCCTGTCTCCAGCAAGCATCCTGGTTGCCCACAGTTTCTCAGTGGTGAGCTGCTACTGCAATTAACAGTAAACTTATAAGAAAATAAACGTATAGCATATAACGGTAAATTGCTGGATGCAGGCTCTTACAGTGTCACATTTTCTTTCGGTACTAAGTGGTATTTAATGGAATCATGACTGTATATGATGCAAATGTAGAATGTTAGAAAAAAATGATCAATGTCCTGGAATAGTACTGCCAGAAAATGTATTTTACTTAAGATAGTTAGTTAAAAGTAAGTACATTAAAACACCTATATGAAAGAACCCACACACTACACTGGAAGACCCTTTGAAACTGACATTTGATAAAACAAACAATGACACATTGGAGGTCTCTGAACACTGCTACCATTTATCCCTGTATGATAGGACTCAGTGCAATGTATTTTGATCAAGGTAGTATTTGCAAGTTATTTTATCTGTAGTCTTATTTTACGTAAAGATAATTTCTTTATTGTCCATTGGGAAATATAACAATTCTTAGACATTAGGTCATACAGCCACCTACAGGAAGTTGAGACACAGACAAAAAAAAAATATAAAAGGCTAGGTTCATCTTTATGAAGAAAAAATAATAAATGGCTTTGGCAGGAAAAAAATTGCATTTATTTTCCTTTTTACAAAAACCTGTAGAGCATTGCACCATGATCAGTGAACAATTGGTGTAATGTCAGACTCCTGCAAACTGTCCCTTTAGCTCGAACCCTTTGAGTTGCAAAGTGAAAAATCCCTTGAAAACTGATTAGCCTACATGCCTTTATTAAATCAACTTTTTTGAACTTTCCTTAGGGGTCTGTTTTTATCTCTGGAGCTTGGCCCAGTTTTACATTTTGTTTTAACCATTTTGGCTATTGGTCTTTTATCCTATTTAGGTAGCTCCATGTCACACCTGTTTTTGTTATGGTGGATGATTTGTTGTTCTCTACATTGCAAATTAAGGCTCATGATTCTGTCAGGTGGCAATTCATTCTTAGTGGTGTCTACCTGTCCTGGTCTAAAGCACCAAATTGATCCCTGGTGCCCACTGGCTCCAACTGCTGTCAATCACAGCCAGTGAGGAAGGAACGGGGGTGGGGGGGGGGGGCTGAGCTGCGCTCTGTGTGTCTTATGGACACACAGAGGGGGCCCGGAGGTGAGCATGCACAAGTGCCCCCATAGCAAGTGGCTTGCTATGGGGGCACTTGGCCAGGGGGAGGGGCCAGGATCGCTGGCGGGGGACCTGATTAGAGGAGGATCAGGGCTGCAAAACCACTGCACAGAGCAGGTAAGTATAACATATTTATTATTTAAAGAAACATTTTTTTTTTACTTCTTCAGTAATATACGGGTTACAACTGTCCACATCTTGGAGTTACTGTAGTGCAATGTTGCATGTAAGTCCAGAACATTTGGTATTATAGAATCAAAGGCATCTCATCAACATCTCATCAACATCAATTCACACTTTAAAGGTTTCACATATTTCACAGGAGTGGTGCTGAGGTGCTGCTCACAGTTCAGGGCACATTGCTTATGTCCCAGTAGGCCAGAGACCTCCACCGGTCCTTCCTGACTTCGCCCAAGACACAATGGGCACCATCCCACAGTCAGCAAAACCACTCTCCTCTCCACACAGAGCTAACATTCCCAAAAAGGTCCTGGGGTGACTACTCCCATCCCTTAAACAGGCAGGGGGCAAGGCAAGCCAAAAAGAAATGACCTATCAGGAAAGTGCCCAAAAATTGAAGGGAATTCCAACTTAAAGTGGTTGTTAAGCCATTTATATAATCCGCTCTGTGTCCTAAGCCTGTGTCCCCCTGTGTGTGTGATTTATAAAAAAAAAAAAATGCTGATTATACCTCATTTCAGAGCACCCATCAACTCTCACGTGACCGGCCGGCTCACTGCTCTCCCCATCTGACAGCTGCAGCGGGGGGGGCGGGATTCCCCCGCTGACATCAGGCCGGACGAGGAGAGGAGGAGCGAGACGGCCGGTCACGTGAGCGCCGATCGGCGCTCTGAAATGAGGTAAAATCAAATTTTTTTAAATAAATCACACACACGGGTGGACACAGCATTAGGACAAAGATTGGATGGTATGAAAATAACGCTGTTATTTCAGCAGCAAGAGGGGGGGAGGGGGGGAGGGCACTGTCACAAGCTGACAGGAGGAGAGGAGAGCAGGGAGAGCAGACAGGAGAGAACAAATGACGGAGGCACGTAAGCTGACCACAGTATCAAGGCTTAGCAGGCATGGTGAACCGTGGTCAGTTTACAGAGTGGAGGGTAGAAACTAGCAGGATCAGCCGGGTATTTCAGGTTTTACAGGAGGCCAAATTACACGGCACAAGCACTGTACAAGTGCTGTATAACATGCTTTAAGGCCCCTTTCACACGGACGGATAGAATTGTGCTTTTAGCTGCATTTTCTACTGCAGCTAAACGCACACAATGCTTTCCTATGGCCCCATTCACACACTGCGTTTAGCTGTTTTTTCATTACATGCGGTTTGGTGCGGATAGAAAAAATAGAATTGACTGCGTCCAGGAGCGATTTAGTACAGCACATAACCGCAGGTAATCGCAGTGCACTGTGTCAGCTGCGGATAGTAGTGCCGAGCTGGCTCGCTCATCAGGAAAGGAAAACTGTTTTTTCCTTTCCCAATGAACGACAAGCACTTGGATCCCCGCGAATGCCACCAGGCACTGTTTGGTATGAATCTTGAGGGGGAACTCCACGCCAAATTTTAAATAAAAAACCAGCATGGGTTCCCCTCCAAGGGCATACCAGGCCCTTTGGTCTGGTAAGGATTTTAAGGAGCACCCTCTATGCAGAAAAAACGGCGTGGGGGTCCCCCCATAATCCATACCATACCCTTATCCGAGCACGCAGCCTGGTCGGTCAGGGGGTAGGGACAAGCGAGCACCCCCCTCCTGAACCGTACCAGGCCGCATGCCCTTAACATGTGGGGGTTGGTGCTTTGGGGCAAGGACATCACGTGTGACATCACCCGGGGGCCACGCCCAATGCCTATATAATTGGTTGCGGACCTCGCTCACGGCATTACAGCGAGAGGGAGCGTCAACATCTCAGGAACAGAAGAGGGAAGAAGACGTCTCAGAAGACTGGGCTCCTCCGCTAGCAAAAGAGCGGCAAAAGTGCAGAAGATAGCGGAGGAGCCCAACAGAAGGAAGAAGGCACCGGAGAAAAACCAGAGAGCACGGAGACGACACCAGAGAGAGGGAGAAGAGGTCTGAGAGATCCCCGAAGTCGGAAGAAGACCCCCGAAGTTGGAAGAAGACCCCCCGGAGCTGCCTAATAAAATTACTTTTAAAACCTGTGTAGTGTGTTTTTTTATTGACACTTTTTCCCCAGGTGAATGGGTAGGGGTACGATGTACCCCATACTCATTCACATAGGGTGGGGGGCCGGGATCTGGGGCCCCCTTATTAAAGGGGACTCCCTGATTCCAATAAGCCCCCCGCCCGCAGACCCCGACAACCTTGTCCTCATCAACATGGGGACGAGGTGCTTAGGGGTGGGGGGCTGCAGGGCGCCCCCTTGCCCAAAAGCACCAACCCCCCCATGTTGTGGGCATGCGGCCTGGTACGGTTCGGGGGGGGGGGCGCTCGCTCGTCCCCACCCCCTTTCCTGACCGACCGGGCTGCGTGCTTGGATAAGGGTCTGGTATGGATTCTGAGGGGGACTCCCATGCCGTTTTTCGGCTTAGGGGTTCCCTTTAAAATCCATACCAGACCGAAGGGCCTGGTATGCTCTTGGAGGGGAACCCATGCCGTTTTTTTATTTAAAATTTGTGGAGTTCCCCCTCAAGGTTCATACCAAACACAGTGCCTGGTATTGGCGGGGATCCAAGTCGGATGCCCGTTCAATATGAGTCGGTACCCTGTCGGGTTGCTATGGAAGTGGCAAACCGCAGCTAAACACAACTGCAGCTAATCGCACTGTACAAATGCAGCTGATCGCAGTGCCTGGTGACTTGAATTTCACAGAAAAAAAAACATGCTTTTAACTGCGGCAGAATAGCCGTCCGTGTGAAAGGCGCCTTAAGGGACAGGAGCCTTTTTTTTTTTTTTTTAGGTTAGCACATGCTTTAGTCTCTGTCTAAAAGCAGAACAGCTTGCAACAGCAAATGTAGGCTCAAAGTTACTGTAGACAAAAAGTTTAGTTCTTCATCTCCCTGATATGAAGAATGACTCCTACTCTCTATAATGTAAAATACACTTAAAAAAAACAATTCAGTGACAATCCTTAGAAGGGTTGCAGGATGTGGACAGAACTAAGAGCTCTGGTACATAGAATTTGTCAATAAAGAAGGGGATCTGTCTGCTTTGTTCTTCATCTCCCTGATATGAAGCATGACTCCTACTCTCCATAATGTAAAATACATTTAAAAAAACAATTCAGTGACAATCCTTAGAAGGGTTGCAGGATGTGGACAGAACTAAGAGCTCTGGTACATAGAACTTGTCAATAAAGCAGGGGATCTGTCTGCTTTGCTCAAAACAGAGCAGAGGGATGGCAGGTCCATGTCCGCTCAGTTTATGCAGAGCGGACACGGACAGATGCTGTTCTGCTGTATCGGCGGTCAGGTGTAAACAGACCAGCTGTCCGTTTACACCCAACTGCCCTCCGATCTGATCAGCCTATATGGAGGGGAACAAATCCCCTTCCGTTTATTTTAGTGGACCAGATCAGATTGGAGGTAGATGGGTGTAAAAAAAAAGCAAATCCGTTTACACCCGCTGGTCCATAGGGATACATGGACCATCTGATCAGGTCCTCCTGAAAAACTGACAGGTGGACCTGATTAGACCGCCTGTGTGAAAGGGGCCTATTTCCCCAAAAGGTAATAAAAACAGGTGGGTAAATTAAAGTGCTGGCATTTATGAAAAAAAAAAAAAAAATTATATATATATATATATATATATATATATATATATATATATATATAACTTTTTTTGTAGGCTTGCCCCTACAAGGTTCTATTATGGTGTTAGTAGGGCTACTCATATTTTGTTATACATTTTCATCTTAAAATAATACATATCGACTATAGCCAACCTCCCAAATGTCCCAAACTGCCACCAAGATGTTTTTTTTAAGGAAACATCTGAAACTACTTCAAGAGTTCACAGAGGGCCAACTCATTGTGGGTGGGGACTTCAATATCCCCCTACTCCCTTCAGAGGACACCTCGTCGGGGACCTCATCCACACCCCGAGGAACACGCAAAGCAATACACGCAGCTCTAGATACCGCACAATTGATAGATGCCTGGCGTCTTTTTCACCCTGGTGAACGGGACTATACATTCTATTCCCACCCTCACCAAACGTATTCACGTAGAGATTACCTTTTGATACCCCATAGACAATTGCAGGCAGTCAGGGGCACCACTATAGGATCCATCACATGGTCAGACCACGCCCCAGTCATGATGCGCTATGCTCTGACAGACTTCTATAGAGGACAAAGGAGTCCATGGAGACTTAACGAGAGCCTACTGCAAGACCCGGAGACGCTAGCAGCTGTAACCAGGGAAATAGCACACTACTTCCAAGTCAACCTCACCACGCATAGTAACACAGGTCTTGTATGGGAAGCCCACAAAGCAGTGATACGGGCATCCTTATACAACACGGTGCACGTCTCAAAAAACTAAGGACTGAACAAATGACTTCACTGATAAACAAGTTGCAGACACTAGAAATTGCACATAAACAGACCCCGACCAGACAACTGGGAACTGAACTAGACACGGTCCGTACGCAAATCACTGACTTACTTCATTTTAAAGCGAAGGCAGCAATGCAAGTTGCCCGGAAAAAAGTGTACGAATCCGGAAACAAATGTGGTAGACTGTTGGCACAATCTCTACAAACTCAAAGGTCAGCGTCGTATATACCGCATGTAACCTCACATACAGGCCAAAAAACGACCCTACCCCAGCAAATTACAAATTAATTTAAATCTTACTACGAGAAACTATATAACATTAACACGACACATCCACCAGCAGAGCACATGAGGGAATATTTGACTACCTCCTTAATGCCCACACTATCAACTGAAACACGGGACCTTTTAGAAGAACCTATAACATTATCTGAAATACAAATAGCAATAGGCAGCACCAAACCGGGGAAAGCTCCAGGCCCAGATGGACTTACAATCCAATATTTACAAAACACTACTACCATCCCTAGGAAATCACATGGTAAAGCTATTTAATAATCACACAGAGAAGGGGATGTTCCACAGCTCTACATTGCAAACCCAGAGGCGGTATTTGGTCACGCAATTACATCACATCCGGCCTCCGTGGTTCGTCTGTCTGTTGAAGGTGGAACGCACGCCACTGCCGTGATCATCAGGGAACTTTTTCTACAGAGCAGTCTCCCCACTGCTGCGATCATCTGGGAACTTTTCTACAGAGCTGTCTCCCCAATAAATAGATACGCTTTCCAGCCTCAGTGCCGGGAGATGGCACCTTGTATGTAAGTAGCCATTTGGCTATGTCTATTTTTATCAGGTTTTAAATAAACGGTGTTACACTATGTTTGGTTCCTCTCCATCTATTTTATATCCCGTGCGTGAGACCCTGTGATGTGAGGACAAGAGTCTGGTCCATTTTTCTCCATTGCAGCAAGCATTATCTTGCTAAAGCCTATTCGACCTTTTTTTCATTAAATTGGTCAACTCCATCTGGTAAGCTGACACTCATTTCCATGAGCACATTGGTGTTTTTTCAGTGATGGTGAAGGGATTTTGCTGTTCATGCCTTGATATCAAGATTCACATCAGGATTTCATTTCAACCATTATTTCATCTTTGATGGACTTTTTATTAATTGCATATTTGATTTATATATATCTTCTCATTTTTGGCATTACATATTATGTTATGGTTGCACAATTAATATTGAACACTAATATCTTATATAGGTTTTAGTTTCAATAATTTTATTCATTTATGTTTGATTCACATAGGTAGGCTGGTTATCATAGATTTGAATTTACTATTTGTGGTTTACACAGAGTGGATTTAATAATTTTTTACTAGTTTTTTCACAAGTATCCAGCGCTCCCCTTACCCCTTCTTTTCACAAGCCCAGATATCAGTCATCCCAAAAGAAGGGAAAGATCCGACCCAATGCGGAAGTTATCGGCCAATCTCCCTGCTCAACACGGATCTCAAACTGTTCACCAAAATAATAGCCTCCAGGCTACAACTGCACCTCCCACACCTAATACATTTAGATCAAGTGGGTTTCGTGCCAACCAGGAAAGCAAGGGACAACACCATTAAGGTTCTGAACCTAATCCACGCAAGCAACCTTACAAAGACACCAAGTGTTTTTGTGAGCACAGACGCTGAAAAAGCATTCGACCGCGTAAACTGGTCCTTTATGTTCGAAACGCTTCGACATGTGGGAGTGGGTAACAACATGCTGAGATGGATTAAGGCGGTTTACACAGCACCGACTGCTAGAGTCAGGGCAAATGGGGTGTTATCAGACTTGTTCCCAATCACCAATGGGACGAGACAGGGTTGCCCTCTTTCACCCCTCCTTTTCGCCCTATCTCTTGAACCCTTTCTGTGCCATGTAAGACTAAATCCTAACATCAGGGGAGTGGAGATAAATCAAACCCAATATAAGGTGTCCGCATACGCGGATGACCTTATGTTTTCAATCACGAACCCAACAATTTCCCTCCCGAGCCTATTTAAAGAGTTTGACCTATACGGTAACATCTCCAACTTGAAGATCAACTTCACCAAATCAGAAGCAATGGGGGTGGGAATCCCAAATTCCCAGCTCGTATATCTCCAATCCAGTTTTAATTTAAAATGGACCAACACCGCACTGAAGTATCTAGGTACACGGATCCCCCACACGCTATCTCGGCTCTATGAATTAAACTTCCTACCACTACTAAAAACGGTAAAGACACTCCTAAACAACTAGGGCGCGGGCTTACACTCCTGGGTGGGACGGTGTAACATACTGAAAATGTCCTGTAAACATACCTGCCACTTACTTCAGGAAGGTACAATCAATATTTACGGAATTCGTGTAGGCTAAACAAAGACCGAGACCTGCAAATAAAATACTAGTCCTCCCCAAACAGTCCGGAGGCCTAGCATTACCAGATGTCCGTGCCTATTACCAGGCAGTACATCTGGGAAGATTAATAGACTGGTGTCGTCATCAAGAATCCAAACTTTGGACCAGTCTGGAACAAAACCAAAGTACAGTTCCTCTCCAGAGGGCTCCTTGGTGTCACTCGGTGGTTCCGATAGAGACTAAACATCACCCATTAATAGGAAACACTATACTAACCTGTGCTCGACTCCTTACGCGGGCATCCCTGTCTTCCTCAAATTCACCTCTATATCCAATATTAGGGAACCCACTGTTTGCACCAGGCCTAAAAGATGTGGTCTTTGGGAATCTAATTAGGTCGGGTATTTACCAAGTCTCCCATTTTAGCACCGGAGGACGCTGGAAAACAACCTCAGAACTTACAGACCCTACAGGCCCGTATAGACTGGACTTCCTGAGGGCGTTTCAGCTGAGTCATTTTCTCAAAACCATACAACCCCCCACGAATGTACAGATACTCACCACATTAGAAGACATATGCTCAACCCAGGGGATACTATCACACAAAAGTGTGAACAAGATATAGTGAAAAATACTCCTGCGATTGTGAGATCGTTTGCTGTAAAACAAAGGTAGTATTGTAGTCAGAGATAGGATTGGGGGAGATGATGGAGCGTGTCCCGCTGCCTTAGCTGACCAGGGGTGGTCTGTAAAGGACTGTTTAGTAGGAATGGGTGGAAGGCGCGTGATCAGACGCTTACATCAAGAAATGTATGGTTTATTTATGTAAAAGAATACAGACATATAGTCATATAGATTTAAAATCATACAAATACTACATAATATTATAAAATAAAAGGAAAAACAGGTAACAAAATGAGTACTAGGAAGTTAAAATTGGGGTGTGCCCATATTGAGGCAGGTATTTAAGAAAGGCTGACGCGTTTCGAGGAAAACCTCTTCATCAGAGCCAGAAGAACTGGAGCACAGTCTGTATGGGCCGGTAGGCCGACATGTGTACATGGGGAGAGGTGGTGTTGCTAGTAGGAGGATGTGTCCTGTGATGGACAATTGATTATTCCAAGATCCATACCCAGGTGTTCTATGGGTGTAAATAGATTGTATTTTCTTTTCTTTTTGCGGTGCTGTTAGGCTGTCAGATGTGCCTGTCTCAGGAGAAGTGTGTAAACACAGCTGCAGACTGTAGAGATCCTGTGGAGTGGAGAGCCGTGTGATCCTGGCAGCAGAAGGGGGGGAAGGAGGAGGGAGGAGGTGTCCTTGAGGCAGCTGATGCCTAGATAGAAAGCGTCTTGCTGCCTAGGGAGCAAGACGCTTTCTATCTAGGCATCAGCTGCCTCAAGGACACCTCCTCCCTCCCCCCCCCCCCTTCTGCTGCCAGGATCACACGGCTCTCCACTCCACAGGATCTCTACAGTCTGCAGCTGTGTTTACACACTTCTCCTGAGACAGGCACATCTGACAGCCTAACAGCACCGCAAAAAGAAAAGAAAATACAATCTATTTACACCCATAGAACACCTGGGTATGGATCTTGGAATAATCAATTGTCCATCACAGGACACATCCTCCTACTAGCAACACCACCTCTCCCCATGTACACATGTCGGCCTACCGGCCCATACAGACTGTGCTCCAGTTCTTCTGGCTCTGATGAAGAGGTTTTCCTCGAAACGCGTCAGCCTTTCTTAAATACCTGCCTCAATATGGGCACACCCCAATTTTAACTTCCTAGTACTCATTTTGTTACCTGTTTTTCCTTTTATTTTATAATATTATGTAGTAATTGTATGATTTTAAATCTATATGACTATATGTCTGTATTCTTTTACATAAATAAACCATACATTTCTTGATGTAAGCGTCTGATCACGCGCCTTCCACCCATTCCTACTAAACAGATACTATCACACACACTATCTCTGACCTATAACATTCTGAATACTCCCCCATCAGACTTCGTTCCACCAGGCCTAACTAAATGGGAAAAAGAACTAGATTGCAGCTTTAGCATAACCAAGAAACAACAAATACTTAGATTCCCACACAAATCTTCTATTTGTGCCAAAACCCAGGAGACGAATTACAAAATTCTAACACACTGGTACAGAACCCCAGCACAGTTACACAAACTTTTCCCGACGACACCTGACCTCTGTTGGCGATGCCAAACAGAAATAGGGACACTACTGCATGTTTTCTGGTCATGCCCTAGACTGACGAGCTTTTGGCAAACAATAATGAAGACGATACAGAAATTTACAGATTACGAGATTAAGGATGACCCAACATTCTTTCTCCTACATGCAGCTAACATCCGCACAAAGACATACAAAAAGTCTGTGCTCCGACATCTCCTGGATGCAGCTAAGGCCTGCATTCCACTACGTTGGAAGTCCTCAACTCCATCAACCATAGACGTATGGATCAAAAAAGTAGAAGAAATTAAACATATGGAAGATCTCATCCATACTGCACAAAACAGGCAGGAAAAATTCTCCAAAACGTGGCGGGGTTGGAACTTGTTCATATACTCTAACGAGGGACAAGTTTTACAAGAAGCTACTCCGATTTTTTGAACACTCACAAGCCAATTTCAATTTTTAAACTCTAGACACAGGATACTTGACATTTCAGTTGCCTCTCAGCAACGACTCAATTCGCCCCATGATCGCGGGGAACATTCTCCCCCCCTTTTTCCTCCCCCACTCACTTTCCCTCCTCTCACTTTCTCTCCCCTCCTGACTATAGGACTCTATATTACCTCTTTGAAATAAGGAAAAAGAAGGGAGGGAGCTCATGGGACCATATTTACTTAATTCACCGCAACTCAGGTAACACATATGTCCTTTTTACCATAGTAAAAGGCCTCCTGATAACAACATGCACACTTTCAAGTTACAAGTTTTTTTTTCTCTTTTTTTTATATACCGTACTTGTCAATAACAAAGCTTGTTGTACCACATGGGTTTGTTTTGTATCGACATGCGGTGAAGATATACTGTACGACATTGTTCAATGTGGGCCCCATTTTGTCTGTTATAAATAAAAAAATAAAATAAAAAAAATAATACATATCATACAGTTTCACCTCTGTAAATGTGAACCCTAGGGTTAGGGTTCAGTGGGAACGGGTAAAAAACACATGTGTCGCATATTATTTAAACAATTAAACTAACATGCCTATAACTTGCTTAAAAAAAGCTTCAAAAACCTTTAAAGAAGCTCAAACTGAAGTGTGAAAGCTATTTTCTAGTAGACTACAAAAATATATATAAACACAGACTAATACCTCTTTGATAATACATGTGAGAGATCTCTCTTCCATTATTTCATTTGGCAGAGCATATACTTTTATTTCAGAAAGAGGGTGATGATGGAAAACAGCAAATCTAAAGGCCAAAACACTGACTTGGCCAACTTCCAGAGGCTGATTACTGAGAGGTTAATTTGTCTTTCCACTGTCTGCCTGGAAAGTATTTCCACTGTAATTACAATAACTTTCCAGCTAATTTTTCCAATGATATGAAATATTTATAGATTAGAGAACACTTCTGCCACGTGAAATGGGTTATCAGTTATTTGCATGTTCATTTTGTTCTTTGGAATGGTAATACGTATGAGATATGACTTTAGGCTGGTATTCACGACACTGCAGCTAGACTTAGCCTACAGCATAACATGTACCACTAATTCAGTGGCTAGAGTCTTGTGTTTTCTTTTAAATTACATTATTGCAGCATCTGCAGAAATAAATGTGTTATATTACTTCTAATTAAAGTACAGCTTTACTTTTGTAATAAAAACACTATATGGATCCCCTACCTCCCTTGTATATAGTATGCCCCCACGCAGACCCTTGGATGCAGCGTAGATCCACTCCACACAGCCCAACCCTCTGCCGAGCCAATCAATATTTTCATCCATTTTTTCATCAACCGCCTATGCTTTAACGTGCAAACATGATTACATTTTCCATAGAGATGAATGGATAAGATGATAGATCACATGACAATCCCAGACAACTGTAAACACTGTTATATTAACCACTTCAGCCCCGGAAGAATTTACCCCCTTCCTGACCAGAGCACTTTTTGCGATCCGGCACTGCGTCATTTTAACTGACAATTGCGCAGTCATGCGACGTTGTACCCAAATAAAATTGGCATCCTTTTTTTCCCCACAAATAGAGCTTTCTTTTGGTGGTTGTTGATCGCCTCTGCGGTTTTTATTTTTTGCGCTATGAACAAAAAAAGAGCGTCAATTTTGAAATAAACAGATTATTTTGTACTTTTTGCTATAATACATATCCACATTTTTTTTTTTTTTTAAAAAGCAATTTTTTTCTGAGTTTAGGCTGATATATATTCTTCTACATATTTTTGGTAAAAAAAAAACGCAATAAGCGTATATTGATTGGTTTGAGCAAAAGTTATAGCGTCTACAAAATAGGGGATATATTTATAGCATTTTTATTATTATTTTTTTTACTAGTAATTTGCGATCTGCGATTTTTATTGTGACCGTGACATTTTGGTGGACACATCGGACAATT
Organism: Lithobates clamitans; assembly: GCA_037952925.1. Lineage (NCBI taxonomy): Eukaryota > Metazoa > Chordata > Amphibia > Anura > Ranidae > Lithobates > Lithobates clamitans. Next base: position 3,009,181 of record JBBGZY010000842.1, on the reverse strand, counting down.
TTGACACATTTTTGGGACCATTGGCATTAATACAGCGATCAATGCTATAAAAATGCATTGATTACTGTAAAAATGGTGATTCTAAGAGTCCTTTCACACTGGGGCGGGGGCGTTGTCGGCGGTAAAGCGCCGCTATTGTAAGCGGCGCTTTACCGTCGGTATGCGGCCGCTAGCGGGGCGGTTTTACCCCCCTGCTAGCGGCCGAGAAAGGGTTAAAACCACCGCAAAGCGCCTCTGCAGAGGCACTTTGCCGGAGGTATAGCCGCGCCGTCCCGTCCCATTGATTTCAATGGGCAGGAGCGGTGAAGGAGCGGTATACACTCCGCTCCTTCACCGCACTGAACATGCGGCTGGCAGGACTTTTTTTACCGTGCTGCCAGCGCATCGCTCCAGTGTGAAAGCCCTCGGGGCTTTCACACTGGAATGAAAGCAGCGGCACTTTCGGGTCGGTTTGCAGGCCCTATTATTAGCGCAATAGCGCCTGCAAACCGCCCCAGTGTGAAAGGACCATAACTGAAAAGGGAGGGGACTAACTAGAAGGAAGTGACGGATCGTGGTTCCTAGCTAATAGGAGCACACGATCTGTCACTCCTGTCAGAACAAAACAGGGAAGTGTGTGTTTACACACACTCGTCCCTTGTTCTGTCTCTCCTGCTCGCGATTGCTCGTGGCCTGTGGTCATCGCGACTGTCGGCCACAAGCATCGGCACCCCCGCTGTGCAGCGGCCGCGCAAGCGCTCCTGCTATTCCGACCCCGCGAGTGGACATATAGATACGACGGCTCCCGCAGGGGAGCCAACCTGCCACAGTATAACTGCGACGGTTTGTCGGGAAGCGGTTAAAGTGTTACTAAACTCAGGGCCGCGCATTCACTATATCTGGTCCCCCACGGTACACAGAACATGGGAATGCAATCATTTTAGTAAATATAAACGAATTACCTTTTCTCATCAGCAGTATATAACAGTCTTGTGACTTCTATCAGGGTCTGGTTAAAGCTTGTAGGAGTAGTTTTCATACTGCACTGGCTGTCCTTTCAGTATCCAGGACCCCTGACTCTCTGTCTGGACAGTGCTGATTGGCCCTGTGCTGATCACATGCACTCTCCCAAGAAAAAAAAACAAACTCTCTAGCAATACACACCAAACTGAGCATGTGCAGCCTGACTCCATTTACACTGTCTTATCCAGACATGTTTTGGAGTCAATGGAAGAAGATGAGGAGTATCTGTGCATACAGGTTAAAACAGCCTTTTTACACAATGCAGAGGATTAACCCCTTAGGTTCCACAGTGGGTATAACAAGCATGCTTTACTGCATATACAGACTGATTTTACTGTTGTGAGTTTAGTAACACTTTAACATCTGAGGATAAGTCACATTTAAAGCGGTATTAAACCCAGAGCCAAAAATGTAAGATGTATATTGCAGTTTACCAATCATCATTTTTTAAGTAGGTCTACGATTTTGTGTTGGACATCCCTGCGTTAAGGTTTTAGAACCACTTTGAGTTGGTCATACACCATACAATCTCCTTTAGATCTACAATAAGTTATCCAGTGCAAGGGCCTGCCTGACTGGATATAAATTGAACAGAATGCTTAGGTTTGTCCTTATATTTCCAAAATGATATTTTAGTAAATCTAAAGATTGTATGAAAATTGTACAATCTGATTGTCATTTGTAAAGCCAGCTTTACAGTGAATTACCCCTTAATCAATCTGTCTGATAAAACAATATTAAACCCCAAAAAAATACTTATTTGGATTTAGACACTTTCACAATGTAAGTGTAACCTTTAAAGACTTTTACAATAAAGTGATAACATTTTAACGCTGTGTGGAACCATTTTTGTTCTAGGATACCTCTATGACATCGTTGCCAGGAAGATTTATGTGCGAATCGTAGGAGGACCCTTATATGCTGTAAAAGCCCCGGCTGGGTAGTAAGCCATGAGAGCCCTTTCCAACTGGATGCATTTTCAGGCGCTTTAGCGCTAAACATAGCGCCCGTAAAGTGCCTGAAAAAAGCCTCATCTACAATTCCAGTGTGAAAGCGCGAGTGCTTTCACACTGGGGCGCTGCACCGACAGGACGTCAAAAAAAGTCCCGCAAGCATCTTCTTTGAGGCGCTTTAAGAGCGGTCTATACACTGCTCCTGAAACGTCCCTGCCTATTGAAATCAATGGGCAAAAACAACGGTAGAGCGCCGCTAAAACTAGACTGGCAGTGTGAAAGGGCTCTAAGTGTGATTGACCGCCTGTAATACGAGGTCACTATGAGCTGGTAAGCAAGCATTTCTATTGGTGGTGGTGTCACTGAGGATCATATTTTTACAGTAGTGGATGGTGATGACTTTCAATCAAGGACCTTATTATTTAATCGCATGTGGATTTTATTTTGCTTTGTTTTATTTCATTTTTTGATATTTATTTGATTAATTATGGACTCTAATCATTGTTAGCGCAACTCAGTAAAGATTATATGCCTGAATACCATAGCCAGCCGTTCTGATTATTCTATCCACGCTGTTATGCCCTGTACACACGATAGGATTTTCCGATGGAAAATGTGTGATAGAACCCTGTTGTCGGAAATTCTGACCGTGTGTGGGCTCCATCACACATTTTCCATAGGAATTTCCGACACACAAAGTTTGAGAGCAGGCTATAACATTTTCCGACAACAAAATCTGTTGTCGGAAATTCTGATCGTGTGTACACAAATCCGACGCACAAAGTGCCACGCATGCTCACAATAAATAAAGAGACGAAAGCTATTGGCTACTGCCCCGTTTATAGTCCCGACGTACGTGTTTTACCTCAACGCGTTCAGACCGATCAGATTTTCCGACAACTTTGAGTGACCGTGTGTATGCAAGACAAGTTTGAGCCAACATCCGTCGGAAAAAATCCATGGATTTTGTTGTCGGAATGTCCGATCAATGTCCGACCGTGTGTACGGGGCATTAGAGTGGATGGCGGAATTGGTTGGACTGAAAGAGAGAAAATTAAGTTGTGTACGGCTACAGTAAATAGAGTGTTCTACTCCCAAATATGTCTGTAGCAATAAAAAGCAACCACTCCTTTGTTTTGTTTCTTGCAAAAAGACCAAAATAACATTATCAAGCCGGGTCGGTTTCATATATTTTCCTTCTGTGGCAAGCTAAATGTCCTTACTGAGCTGAACACAGTTGTTGTTAGCACAGAACAGCATGTGAATATCCCCAGACAAGTATGAGAACATTCATTAACGTCCCGAGGCCATCCATGTTTCTCATCTATATTTTTAGACTATCCCACCCTTCACCACTTCAAGTTCATGTAGCATTCATTGTCTAATTGAAAAGGCCTGTCCGACATCAGACACCTGCATTGCATTCCTTCTGTACTCTACCATGGGTGGATTATGGAGTGAGGTGGTTTTTTTTTTAAGTTCTGGAAGAGAGCCAGAGAAGGATCCAGGCCCAGTACATGGTATTCTGGTGAGGTAACGGGAAACTTTCAACAGTCTGACTATGTATACCGCATAGGGTGTCCTTTATCTAAGCAAATCTCCTTAGATCCCATGTACACAGTATAAGGGAGTAAACCTGCCTTGTGTATTGCATGTTTAAAATAGTTTTGCTGCTACTAAGACAGTTCATCTCATATTGTAATTTGGATTGATGTATGTTCACAGCATAATGCTTGTTCGCTGCATATTGAATACAGCAAGTATGGTTCTTGCTTAAAGTGTCATTAAAAATAAAATTGTGTGGTGCTAGTGCAAATAAATAATTAATAAATACTCAGTGCAATTAATGAAAACCACCATATGGTATATTACAACCACATACTGTATAATAACAGTTCATATAACATCAAAAAGAACAGTCCTGGGAATCTTAAAATTAGTGTCCTTCCACCATATAAACATGCTCTTCAAGCATATGCTAAAGCATGGGTGTCCAACCTGTAGCCCTCCACCTGTTGCAAAACAAGTCCATCATGCCTCTGCCTTTGGGAGCCATGCTTGCAACTGTAATGCCGCCTACACACGGTCGGAATTTCCGACAACAAATGTTCGATGGGAGCTTGTTGTCGGAAATTCCGACCGTGTGTAGGCTCCAACATTTTCCATTGGAATTTCTGACAAACAAAATTTGAGATCTGGATCTCAAATTTTCCGACAACAAAATCCGTTGTCGGAAACTCTGATCGTGTGTACACAATTCCGATGCACACAATTCCGAGGTTCCACGCATGCTCGGAATCAAGCAGAAGAGCCACACTGGCTATTAAACTTAATTTTTCTCGGCTCGTCGTACGCATTGTACGTCACTGCGATCTTGACGTTCGGAATTTCCGACAACATTTGTGTGACCGTGTGTATGCAAGACAAGTTTGAGCCAACATCCGTCAGAAAAAAAACATGGATTTTGTTGTCGGAATGTCCGATCGTGTGTACGCGGCATTAACCTTGCAATGCCTCAAGGGACTGGTTTGCAATGCCTCATGGGACTTTTAGTTCCGCAAAAACTGGAGGGCCGCAGAGTGGACACCCATGTGCTAAAGTGAATACTACTCCACCATGTGCACTGTATGTGGATCTGCACACCTTGATACTGACTGCCAATGTTACAAGAGGTCACAAAGCACTTTAGTTGATAATAATAGATATGGCATCTCTTCATTCAAAACACGAATCAGGCTGGAGTCTTGATTAGAGAATTCCAATAAACTGTTCATTCATAGGCAGCACATCAATTGAGTCAATTGCCCCTCAAAATAAAAACAATACATCTAATGCTTTCCATTTAAAACCACATATTTTATTAAAAAGCATTCAATCTACTCTTATCATGTTAAAGGATAAATGTAACATATCACTTTAATCAACCACAACTGAATTACTTAGTTTATGCTCTGCATCTCTGGCAGAGTAAAGATTGTCATCTATTGTTATAAAGGAGATTGCAGGGGAGGACAATATGGCTGCGATTTGCTGATATTATTTCTTTGAGGACCGGAAAGTGCTAAGTAAACAGGGAACATGGCACACTCCTGAGCCCTGCACCCTGTACATAACGAACTCCTGAGTCCTGCGCCCTATACGTAGCACACTCCTGAGACCTGCACTTTGTACATTGCACACTCCTGAGTCCTGCACCCTGTACATAACTAACTCCTGAGTCCTGCGCCCTATACGTAGCACACTCCTGAGACCTGCACTTTGTACATTGCACACTCCTGAGTCCTGCACCCTGTACATAACTAACTCCTGAGTCCTGCGCCCTATACGTAGCGCACTCCTGAGACCTGCACTTTGTACATTGCACAATTCTGAGTCCTGCACCCTGTATGTAGTGCACTCCTGAATATGCACTCTGTGGGTACCTTCTTCATCAGCTTTACTTTTATTTTCTCCATCAGCTCAACCCACACAGCTATTACCTATTGTGTCACTTGACCCTCAGTCTTAGATTGTAAGCTCTAATGAGCAGGGCCCTCTGATTCCCCCTGTATTAAATTGTATTGTACCTGTACTGTCTGCCCTCATGTAGTAAAGTACTGCGCAAACTGTAGGCGCTATATAAATCCTGTATTATAATAATAATAATAAAGTAGCACGCTCCTGAAATCTGCACCCTGTACATAACGTCCTCCTGTATTCTGCACTCTGTGCTTAGTGCCCTCCTGAACTCCGCACCCTGTATATAGCGCACTGCTGGACTCTGCACTCTGAACTTCACCCTGTACATGAACTCTGTATGTAACGCACTCCTAAACCCTGTACTCTATATGTAGCACACTCCTGAACCCTCTACTCTGTATGTAGCGCACTCCTGAACCCTGCATTCTATATGTAGTGTACACCTGGACCCTGTGAGCAACGCACTCATGGCATTTAAAAATGACTTTGTAAGGCCTTCCCACTGCTAGTCACACACCCTTTGATGCAGCGTGCTCTTTCCCTGCAGGTGAGCCTTGCGGTGGTCAGTGGTTGAGTTCTAGGACCTATTCTCTGAGAAAAAAAGCCCTGGCTATATGAAGTGAGTAAACTCAAGTTTTATTTAACCGTGCCCCTTTAATCGCCTTCTACTTTTAGCACAATTTGTCAAACCCACCATGCTACTTTAGCCACACCCATGCTATACTACAAATAATAATAATAACTAATACTGGCAGAGACTGTGCAAAGATTTTTTGCTTACACATGCAAACATGCATTTTGACCCTGACCTTTGATCCTTACCTTGACCCTAACACTAACCCTGACACAGCCATTTTTTCTATATTTTTCTTTATTTTTTGCACACTTTTGTTTGTTTACATCTTTCTCCCCTGGCAAGGAGAGAAAGATACCATGTATTCATCTTTCCATTCAGAGGAGAAAAAAAAAAAACACATGGGCGGACTGCACAGTGACTAATCACTGTGATAGTCAGAGGCTATCATGGCCATCAAGTGATCGAGAACCAGGAGTCCCCATTCCCAATTGTTAGTACAAGACCCAAAACTCGGTGAAAGCCTGGACTCTGTGCTGGGAGCCCGCCATGCCGCACACTCCCAGCACAAACACTGAGGTGCACAGGGGGTGGGAAGGTGTTAAAAATCTGAATCTCCAGCCTTATGCTGGAGATTCATACTGGAGCCCTAAGGCGACTGCCTAAACAGCCTTATGCTGGCGCTGGCCCTGCCAATAGGCAATATTCAGAGAACACTTTGGATGTTCTCATTCGCTCGACATGGACCTTGCTTTGTGCACTGGTGCGCAGTCATGTTGGAACAGGAAGGGGCCATCCTCAAACTGTTCCCACAAAGTTGGGAGCATGAAATTCTCCAAAATGTCTTGGTATGCTGATACCTTAAGAGTTCCCTTCACTGGAACTAAGTGGCCAAGCTCAACCCCTGAAAAACAACCCCACACCATAATACCCCCCTCCACCAAATGATTTGGACCAGTGCCCAAAGCAAGCTCCATAAAGACACGGATGAGCGAGTTTGGGGTGTGTGTGTATATATGTATATATATATCTGACACCTTAAAAGGCTAAGTTCACCGTTTGTCCACTTTTTTTTTCTAAATTCCAGCTCCCTTATGTACCAATATAGCATTAATGCACTTCTTTTGCAAAAATAGAACAGCTTTCCATTTATTCTACACACACTTACCTCAGTCTTTCTCATGGCTGTTTCAAAACACTTCTGCATTACGTCTGCCTTACTTCCTGGACAGACTTTAAGTCATGACACAGGAAGGAGCTGACCAGCGGACCTCATTAGCACATACCCTGCATCATCCACCCTCCTACCTACCCACCCACTTCCAGGTGCATGTTTTTTAAATGAAATGCAATCAATCAGGGGTCACCAGAGCTGTAGTATTGAAAACAGGAGAAGTATGTCTTGGAATCTGGAAGCTCAACATACACTATATAATCTGATTGTGCAATCTCCTTTAGATAACTACCATCAACTATGTAGTGCAAGGGCCTGTCTGAATGGATACAGAGCGAATGGATAGATAGGTGGGTACTCGTAATTCATAGTTCTGGTAAATCTAAACAAATTTGTACAGAGATTGTACAATTAGATTGCATAGTGTATGGCCATCTTTATACAAGTACATAGGAGAGACTGAACAGAAACACTCAGCTGCCAAGCCCCATTCACATCTGAATGGGCTGCACTATATGCATTAATCACCCTAAAGAAGCTTCCGAACTTTTTTTTAAAGCGGAGCTTGGTGCATTTTTTACTGTGATTTTTGGTGCAGCGCATTTCTGAAATGCAAGGAAACACACAGATGTGAATGGAACCTCATTGTTTTTGTGTAAACACACCAATTTCACGTTTAAGCCCCATTCACATCTAGCTTGGTGCAAGTGCACGTTTTTTGGCTCGTTTTTCCCATGACACGCAAATGGCAGCCTGTTGGGCTGCACTACATGTGGCTCCTGGGACATTTTGGCATGTTGTCGGTTACGCGTTTATTTACTGTGCATTTTGCAGCGTTTGCCACTCGTTTGTTTTTTTTTCACATGGCAAAATGTGTGTTTGCTTCTGTTTCTGGTGTGCCATTAACAATTAATGGCACTGAAAGATCAACTAGTCATTTTAGATGTAAAAAGGTGGCCATATACTATACAATCTGACTGTACAATCTCTTTTAGATTTACTAAATTTATATAATTGGAGAAAACACCTATCTAGCAAATCACTATGCATCCAATCAGGCAGGCCCTTGCACTACATTGTTGATGGTAGATCTAAAGGAGATTGTACCATCAGATTGTATCGTTGTAAGGCTGGCCATACACTGTACAACTTTCTACAACTTTCTTCTACAATTTTCCTTTAGATTTACTAAAACCATATAATATGAGGTCAAACCTATACACTCTCAACTTGTATGCAATCAGGTAGGACTTTGCACTCTATAGTTGAAAGCAGTGGCGGCTGGTGCTCAATATTTTGGTGGGGGGTGGCAAACAAACTTCCCCCCTTACTCACACCACCAAGTTTCCCCCTCCCTCACTTGCACCGCCGCGGATGACGGATGGGAAAACGGCCTTACCTTAGGAGATGAGCTCCAGCCGAGGGAAGAGCCAGGGCTTATCCTCCCGGCCGAACAGACAAGCTTCTCTTCCTGGCCGAACAGGAAGTGGGTCCTGACTCTCAGACCCGACTGGCCAATCGGGACTCAGGAGCTGCTTCCTGATTGACCCGGGAGGTGAATCAGGAAGACAATAGCGAATATTAATTCGCTATTGTCACACAATTGGGTGGGCTCAGGGCGCAGTGCTCTGCGCCCCAAGCCCACCCTTTTTTGATGCCAATTAGAGCCTCAGGTGCTTAAAAAAAACCCTATTGAAATCCATTCGTCCGGCGCCCTGCATGTAGATTAGGGGCCGGATGCAAGGATGGTGGGGCGGCGCCGGTGCACCCCCTATGGATGGGCCGCCACTGGTTGACGGTAAATCTAAAGAAAATGAAACAAGAAAACGTTATAATATATGGCCAGCCTAAGGTGAACTTTACAGAACTCAGGACACACTTCTCCTGTTTTCAATACTATAGCTCTGCTCCACATGCTGTTATCTCATCTCTCATTCCCTGCACACTTCAAAATGCCAAATGAATGATCTATGCAAGATGAAAGTTAAGGTAGGAAAAAAAAATTGATGCCTGTGTATTTAGTGAGAATGGCGATCACTGATTGATTACATTTCAATTAAAAAAACATGCTCCTGGAAGTGGGTGGGTAGTAGGGTGACCACAGTTTTAAACTGCCATTCAGGGACACCCCCCTTTTCCAAAAATCAGCTTGTGCTGTAACGAATCACGGCACAGCCAGGGCGGTGGGTGTGCGCTCTACCCAGAAGCACTGATCACACCCCCAAAAAAGGCCGCCGCATCGCCACTTTATTTACTGACAGTACTTGTCCTGGCAGTCCCAGACCTGTTTTACCTTGTTCCAAGTCTGGCTCTACACTGCCCTGCAGTGATTAGACACAAGAGGAGGGATTTATGATTTCTAATTGGGCCCAATTTGGACATTTTCACTTAGGGGTGTACTCACTTTTGTTGCCAGCGGTTTAGACATTAATGGCTGTGTGTTGAGTTATTTGAGGGGACAGCCACTTACACTGTTATACAAGCTGTATACTCTCTACTTTACATTGTAGCAAAGTGTCATTTCTTCGGTGTTGTCACATGAAAAGATAGAATAAAATATTTACAAAAATGTGAGGGGTGTACTCACTTTTGTGAGATACTATAAATACATAGTCACCAAAAAGGTGTGCACATTCAATTAGTTCTATCCATTTTGCCATAAGTTTAACACTCTTTCTTGGAAATAGTAGACTTTACCGGTCATTGTTTTTTTTCTTGTTACTGTCATTTTTCCTGGGTTAGCTGTCAGAAATAAAAGGAATGTGCATGATTTCCATCACATTAAGACATTTACCGAAGTTTACCCCTTTCTTTAAACAATCACTTCATTATTGCACCTAGGCCAACCAGGAATATAACACAGGTGAACGATGGCTATTTACTGTAACTGTCAATATTTTATACAGTACCTTTTAATGATCTTTAGTGTAGGATTTTAGTCTGAGACATGCCAGTTTAGTTCCAAAGTTCAGACTATTTTTAAATGTATTTCCACCTCTTTTTTGGTTATAGTATTGCCTTTTAGCACATTGAGCCTGACTTACTAAATACCGTAAACAAGTGCAGGCATAAACCAAAATGGTACAATTGTATTGCATATGCTCATTCAAACATTTGCAATCATGAGTCTATGTAGCTTATCATATACCAAGGTTTAATGTATTAGGTTATTGTGCATGTTGAGCATTAAAATAATGTTTATGTGCCCATAGGTTGTTACTGCTCAGCAGCCAGTAACAGTGCCACCTCAGGAACTCGGGTGCAGGCCATACATTACTACACTGTTTTCAGTTTATGTGCACACAGAGAACCACTCACAACTCCTACGTTGTCATCTTCAAATATTTTTTTTCCAAGTTAAAAATAAAGTAGAGAAAGGGGGTGAAGAGGGGAAGTGTTAGGTGGGGGTTGCGAAAGGCAGGGGGTGGGAAGGGGGCAAGAAAAGGGGAAAAAAAGGAGGGGACAAGAGGGGGAGAATGAAGTAAAAGACAAAAGAAAGGGGGTGTGGGAAACCCATGTTCTGTGCACTTTTCCCGCCACGTGTTCAAAATGCTTTGCCGTTGCGCTCTGCAGCGGGTGTCAGTGTTAATTTAATGGCACCCCAAACACAGGTTGCAAAAGCAGTGCATTTGCCTGTACCAGATCGCATGATACAGTAGTACCGTCACATGCAATCCGGTTGCTATGTGTTTTTAACCAGTTCACATCCGGCCTAAAGCTAAATGACGAACGGGTGGGACTTTCGTCATTCTGAGTGGACATCATATGATGTTCTCCCAGAACACGCCTCTCACGGGATCTGTCACTGACTGTGTCCACCGGACACAGCCGTTGACTAATCACTATACCACCCCGCTACCAGTACCATGTGATCGCTGTGACCAATCACAACAGATAATATGATAAGGTTAAACAATGGATGGCTTCATTTCATGCCATCGATTGTATACAATTGTGTTGCTAGCTGTGATTGGTCACAGTGATCACATGGCACAGACAGGGACAATCACAGCCCATCACTACCATGTGATTAGCTTTGGCCAATCACAGCTAATCACAACAAAAGACACTGAATGAATCATTTTTACTCAGTAAAAATAGTTGCTTATACTAATTAAATTCACTGGTATAAGCAATCATAATATGTAAAAAAAAAAAATCGTGATTCCTTCCCCAGAGTAGTACAGTATTACTATGGTAATACTGTATTGCTCTGGTAACAGTGTGTTAAAAAAATTGTTTAAAATAAAACATTAATAAAAATAAATAAATTAAAAATATATACCATATATTTTTTTAACATACTGCCACCAGTCAGTGTGCCTGATCACTGCCACACCAGTTATATGATAACGCTGTACTGCACTGGTGACAGTATGTAAAAAAAAAAAATGTGAAACATTTTTTTTTCAATTTCTTAATTTTCCAAAAAATTGTGATAAAAAAAAAACAGTGGTGATTAAATACCACCAAAAGAAAGCTCTATTTGTGTGAAAAAACAAACAATTTCTTATGGGTACAGAGTTGCGTGACCATACAATTGTCATTCAAAGTGTGACAGTGCTGAAAGCTGAAAATTGTCCTGGACGGAAAGGGGGTAAAAGTGCTGGCATTTTGGTGCAGTCCAGTGTAATTTCAGCCCATTCAAATGAAATCTCATAGAACCTAGAAGCTATGAGTAAGCACTCAGCCCCGAGTGCGAAACGCGTCAGCTTATCTGTACTTACTGCATGATGGTCTTGTTATCTTGATGATCCCATCTTTCCAATAAAGTGAACTCTTCTGCTCTGGAAATTTTACATCTATCTCACACCTGGGTCTGTGTCCACCTGAGCGGTGATACACCCTCTTCGCTTGTCTGAACCTAGATTGCATGTGAATCGCACAGGAACTGATTCATGGTGTGGATTGGCTCTTATTCCCATTCATCAAAGTCACCTCTACTCTAATTTGAAAGGCCTCATCCTCTGACTCCTTAGAACCATAAGTAAAACTCTTGCAGATGATACTACTGACTACATTTTTCTTTTTTCCAAGTACAAAAAATTATAACTTCTAACATTACCAGCTCCTGTGACCTCTCTTGGCCTGCTACCGTTACCAGATCCTGACATCTCTGTTGGCCTGACCCATTACCAGCTTACCAAACTGCTTACATACTATCCAACCTCTGTACAAGGTGTGCGGCTACTTTCTACTGAATTAATACGCTCTAATTTGAATTTTATTCCCCCTCCTATATTGCCGCGTAACCAATCTGCTTGCATTCTGTCTATTCATTGTACAATATTTTTAGCTATTCTCACAGAAATATAGAAGAAAGAGGGGATAGTGGGACTTTACATGAGGCATGTCTATGCAATGAATATGGAATATAAGAATAAGTAATGTATAATATGATAAAAGTTGATACAATGTAATGCCGCAATCATACAATGTATTGCATGACCGCTCCACACAATTGATCAATTTATAAATATTAGTAATTATAACATCAAATGTAATAATAAAAATAATAATAATAACAGCAATAATAATGATAATAGTAATAATAATTCTAATAATAACATTGACATTAATATTTAATATGTTTTAACCATAAATAATGAACATATCAGTTGGCAATCATACAGTATATGGTAAACATGATTTATACAGAAATTAAACATTAATAATAATATTATAAATAGTCATATGAACGTAATCAACAGAGTGAATCCAGAATAGCATTGTACATCCAATACACACCTCAATGCATGATATTCAAAAATAAAATATTAAAATCCATGATTAGAACAGGCTGGTCTTGGCACCCTTTGATGTGGACTCTACGTGTTTCCTAGCCTATAGCTACTCATCAGGAGTGGGATGCAATACTTAAACTAAAAATGGGTAAATGAAAAAAGTCTATTAGCCTGTAATACCCTCCAAGGGACACAATAATATGTTAAAGGCCATATACTAAAGAAAAACTTACAGGTGAACTCATGAACTGAATTGGGCTCAGCTTAAGGATGGAAAAGGCGAGGGGCCCGGATAAAATGTCTTGTCCGGGGTTGAGGCGGAAGACTCCCCACCCTCTCCCCCCAACAAAGGGGGATCCAGGGGGAACAGCCAAGGGGCGGCCTTACCACCACACCACACCCACACAGGTGTGATGAGTGCAGTCAATCAAAAATGGCAAACCTACAAGATATAAAAAGTGTATATGTAGATATTAGTAATGAATAAAACAAAATTGAAAAAAAGAAAAAGTAAAAAAATGAAAAAAGTCAAAACGTATGAATGGATGAAAGTGTATGAATAAAATGATGAGATCTACTATGAGTGTTTATTAAAACACCACTGTGTTCCCGCCAAGGGGAATAATATATGAATGTGAATGTGGGTGTCAGTGTTGTATGATAAAATGTAATAATCCATAAGGGTGATAAAGCAGAAAGATTGAGAATGACCCACTCTAAACAGAGTGCATTTTAAAGCCAATAGTGAGTATGTGTATCTAGGTGTTAGCATGTAATCTGGAATACCTGCTTGAGTGGTGTGTGGTATAGATGGTGAACCTACATTGCATGATTGCGGCATTACATTGTATCAACTTTTATCATATTATACATTATTTATTCTTACTTATTCTTATAGCCCATATTAATCGCATAGACATGCCACATGTAAAGTCCCACTATCCCCTCTTTCTTCTATATACAGTTGTGCTCAAAAGTTTGCATACCCTGGTAGAAATTGTGAAATTTTGGCATTAATATTGAAAATATGACTGATCATGCCAAAAAAACTGTCTTTTATTTAAGGATAGCAATCACATAAAACTATTTATTATCACTTAGTTTTTTGGATCCTTTTTAAATCATAATGGTTACAGAATTCACCCAAATGGCCCTGATAAAAAGTTTACATACCCTGGAATGTTTGGCCTTGGTACAGACACAGAAGGTGGCACACACAGGTTAAAATGGCAATTAAAGGTTAATCTTCCACATTTGTGACTTTTTAAATCACAATTATGCCCCGTACACACGGTCAGATTTTCCGACGGAAAATGTGTGATAGGACCTTGTTGTCGGAAATTCCGACCGTGTGTAGGCTCCATCACACATTTTCCATCGGATTTTCCGACACACAAAGTTTGAGAGCAGGATATAAAATTTTCCGACAACAAAATCCGTTGTCGGAAATTCCGATCGTGTGTACACAAATCCGACGGACAAAGTGCCACGCATGCTCAGAATAAATAAAGAGATGAAAGCTATTGGCCACTGCCCCGTTTATAGTCAAGATGTACGTGTTTTACGTCACCACGTTCAGAACGATCGGATTTTCCGACAACTTTGTGTGACCATGTGTATGCAAGACAAGTTTGAGCCAACATCCGTCGGAAAAAATCCTAGGATTTTGTTGTCGGAATGTCCGAACAAGGTCCGACCGTGTGTACGGGGCATTAGTGTCTGAGTATAAATAGTCAATGAGTTTGTTAGCTCTCACATGGATGCACTAAGCAGGCTAGACACTGAGCCATGAAGAGGTAGAAAAGAACAGTCAAAAGACCTGTGTAACAAGGTAATGAAGCTTTACAAAGATGGAAAAGGATATAAAAAGATATCAAAAGCCTTGAATATGCAAGTCAGTACTGTTCAATCATTTAATAAGAAGTGGAAAATTTGGGGATCTCTTGATACCAAGCAAAGGTCAGGTAGATCAAGAAAGATTTCAGCCACAGGAACTGTTCAGGATACAAAGAAAAACTCACAGGTAACCTCAGGAGAAATACGGCCTGCTCTGGAAAAAGATGGTGTGGTTGTGTTTAAGGGGCACAATACAATCATACTAGAACAAAAAAGAGCAGCATGGTAAAG
Source organism: Lithobates clamitans (assembly GCA_037952925.1). NCBI lineage: Eukaryota > Metazoa > Chordata > Amphibia > Anura > Ranidae > Lithobates > Lithobates clamitans. Next base: position 2,994,148 of record JBBGZY010000842.1, on the reverse strand, counting down.
TTGCCAGAAAGATGTCTTTATTGCTTTGGGAGGGACCCCAAAGCACCCTCCCTATGTTGAGTGCAAGTGGCCTGGTATGGTTCAGAAGGGGGGGGGGGCGCTCGCTCGTTCCCCCCTATCCTGCTTGCTCAGATAAGGGTCTGGTATGGATTTTGGGGGGGACCCCATGCCATTTTTTTAAAATTCTGCGTTAAGTTCCCCTTAATATTCATACCAGACCTGAAGGGACTGGTATAGACTGAGGGGGGGGGGGGGCAATTTTTTCCTCAATTTTTTATCTATATTGCCGGGATCCGCCAATACATTACAGCCGTGAGCAATTTATATGACATATTTTCCTTTAGAAATGTAATTTTGCTGCAGCACAGTAAAACACATGAGACATGTTCTACACACTTGCTCTGATGTATGTGTTGTATTCAGAGGGAATGGCAGAACCACTGTCCACTCCACCAGTTAACGTACCTCTGCTACCTCATTTCCAGTAGCAGAATGGGGTCCCGCCGAGCGCATAGCATGGATCTCATAGTGCTCTGACTCTTCTCTTTCCATACCAAGTAACCAGGCATATGTCTCTGTAATGCTAGTCAACTCCTGGTGACCAACGGAGACGGACAGCTAAGGAGTGAATCCAAGCGCCAACCCCACTCTCTACCAAAGAACCTGTCACCTATCAGGTACCAAGCCAACTGGTTGCTGTTTCTCCTCATAGTGACTCACGAACCTTTGCCTTAGTAATGTTTCATATACCCCAAATTGTGGTTGCAGACCCAAGTTCCTTAATAATATGCCAAGACCTCACATGCACCCCTTTGAATAACTTCAGACCAGGCCTTTAGCAGTAAAATCAATGTTTACTCTAAACTTGGCAAGATGTACAACATGTAATAACATTCTGTTCCTGTGTCTGCCCCAGGTTACCTGCACAGGTGAAGTCTCTTAGAGGAAAGTCTAAACTTGATGGTGCTCTAACAGAGAAGTCCATGTTCCAGGGTTCTTCTAGCAATTCAGTGTTTCAGAGAAAACCATAGCTCCCAGGCAAGTCTGTAGAGTACGTTCCCCATGCGTTTCCCCAAGTGCTTAACCCCTTCCCCCTGACCTAGACGCATCTGTCCTGTCAGTTAGCTGTCACTTCTGTTGACAAAAAAGGGGGGTAATTTATAAAACACGATGGAAAAAAACGTTGTCTAAGCTGTTTGGAAAAACTGAAAGATAAAAGTTGATAGGTTACTATAGGCAATGACACCAGTTAATATAGAACTTGTCTCAGACAGTTTTTTTTTATATTTTCCCAGTGGGTCCACCAAAGTCTGTGACAGCAAATACATATACAGTAAGTACTGTATATAGCAGTTCAATTGTAAAAATGCTTGCACATACTCCTATTTATACTATATTGCACAACATGGTAAAATGTAAATTTTCAAGCAATTAAACTGCGCATTGCTTGTACCTGAAGAAGCTGGATACTTCAAGTTTCTGTTTTGAAGATGTTAGCTGTTAGAGCTCACAAACTAGACCTAACAAGGCAAGATGTGAAGTCTGCCACTGATACACATCTCAGTTTATGTACATAACAGACAATGCTTTAACTGAAGTTGCCACAACATGGATTTGTTGATAAGAATGTACAGTTCTGCATACCAGTGAAAGTACTGTACATTGCATGCACTTGTTAAGTTTATGACATGTCTGTGTTTTTTCACCAACATAAACTTATATTCTGTATGTTATCAGTCTGCATATATTATGTACAGTATGTGAACTATATTCTTGAACATTGTGTGCATGTTAGATACCAGTGAGCAACTAGAACAGACAGGCTGAAGATACGATCGTAAATAAAAGCCGCAGGTTAAAGACTTAACCACATCAGCCCCCGGAAGATTTTCTTCTTTAATGACCATTTTTTGCGATACGGCACTGCGTTGCTTTAACTGACAATTGCGTGGTTGTGCGATGCTGTATTCAAACAAAATTAACATCCTTTTTTTGCCCTCAAACAGAGCTTTCTCTTGGTGGTATTTGATCACCTCTGCGTTTTTTTTTTGTTTTTTTTTTGCGCTATAAACAAAAAAACGCTCCAATTTTGAAAAAAAAACAATATTTTTTATTATTGCTATAATAAATATTGCAGAAAAAAGTAAAAAAAACAAATTTCTTCATCAGTTTAGGCCAATATGTATTCCTCTACATATTTTTGGTAAAAATAATCGCAATAAGCGTACGTTGATTGGTTTGCGCAAAAGTTATAGGGTCTACAAAATAGGGGATAGATTTATGGCATTTTTATTCATATATTTTTTTTTTACTAGTAATGGCGGCGATCAGTGATTTTTAGCAGGACTGCGACATTACGGCGGACAAATCGGACACCTAACTGACATTTTTGACACTTTTTTTGGGAACCAGTGACATTTTTACAGTAATAAGTACTAAAAAAATGCACTGTTATTGTACTAATGACACTGACAGGGAAGGGGTTAACATCAGGGGCGATCAAGGAGTTAAATGTGTTTGCTCAGTGTGTTTACTAACTGTATGGGGGACTGTGTGACTCAGGAAACACACAGATCTGTCTTCTTGCATAGCAGGAACACAGGGTCTGTGTGATCTCCCCTGTCAGAACGGAAATTTGCCTTGTTTACACAGGCAGATCCCCATTCTGCCACTGCGGGGAACTATCGCGGGTGGCCGACGGACATCGAGTCTGCCCCACCTGCTGATTGGCTCCCCCCCTGGCCAGTGGGCGGGGGCGTGCCCACAAATCGATGTGTACGAGCCAACGTGCACCTTATGGCGATTTGCGGCTATGGCGATTTGCGGCGGCTGGTCCTTAAAGCATTTGTTAACCCCAAAAAAATGAAATTCATACTTCCCAAATAGCCTTGGAAGTTGTGTTCTTCTAACAGACAGTAAATGTTGCAACTTATATGGACATACGGTATCTTTCCAGCACCTAACGTAGTTTATTTTGAGGCAGACTGCCAGAGCACTGCAATGCAGATTTTTTTTTTTTTTTAATGCAGCACACCATAATGCGCAGATGGTATACATATTAGTGGCAGGGGTGCAAAAACCAACTGCAATTTTGCTGCACTGCTTATGTTCGTTAAGGTGTCTTAAACATGAATGACACCACAGGGCACTGCACAATGCTTTATTCTTTAACATGCATTTCGGTAACACAACGTAAAACAATCGGGGGCTCTAAATAAAAATTCAAAGAGGAGCTCCAGGCGCCTGCAGAAAAAATTAAAAGTCAGCAGCTACTAATACTGCTGCTGACTTTTAACATTAGGACACTTACCTGACCACGAATCCAGAGGTGTCTTCACCTGAGCTGATTTTTCAATCGGCTCTCGGGTGCTGCCACTGCCATCTCTAAGGGAAACCGGCAGTGAAGCCGTGCGGCTTCACAGCTGGTTCTCTACTGCACATGCACGAAGCGTGCTGCGCTCTTAAACCACTTCCGGCCTGACCGCCTGCCGTCAATATACATCGGTCCTTTGACGTTAAAAACCATTGTTATGGTATAGCTGGCATAACCCTGGTATTTTCTTCAACGGTGGGCGGTCAGTCTCCGCTGCTTACCAGATTCGTCTGTAGCGGCAGAGACGATCCGATCCTCTCCCCTGCTTGGCACTAAGCCAAGTTAGGGAATGATGGCCCCCACTTGACTCTATGCCATTGGATGACGGCAGCAACGTCAAACGTCACTTCCACCCAACGGCCTTAAGCACTTGCAGCCCGACATATAGCAAAATGACGGCAGCAAAGTGGTTTCAATAGCCTGACTGGACATCACATGATGTCTTCAGGATATTAAGCCGCGTTGCGCCCCTGGGCGCGTGCATTGTGGCGATCATTGGTGCGGTGTGTCAGTCTGACACACCGCAACACAGATCTAGGTAAAGAGTCTCTGACGGAGACTCTTTTATCACGTGATCAGTCGTGTCCGATCATGGCTGATCCTGATGTAAACAGGAAGAGCTGGTGATCGGCTTTACCTCACTTGCGTCTCACAGACTCGAGTAGAGGAGAGCCGATCGGCTTCTCCTCTGACGGGGGGGGTCTGTGCTGTTCGATTATCAACGCAGCCCCCCGCCCAGGATGCCCACACTGGACCACCAGGGATGTCACCACCAAGTATGCCACCCTATACCACCAGGGATGCCAATCAGTGCCCACAATGGATGCCAATCAGTGCCCAAAATGGGCATCACTGATTGGCAGGCATTATTGTTGGCACTGATTGGCATCCATCAGTAATATACATTACAGTACATCAGTGCCACCGATGCCCATCCATGCCACCTATCAGTGCCCATCCGTGCCGCCTATTAGTGCCCATCTGTGCCTCCTATAAGTGTCCATCTGTGCCGCCTATTAGTGCCCATCCGTGCCGCCTATCAGTGCCCATCCATGTCACCTATCAGTGCCCATCAGTGCTGCATATTAGTGCCAATCATCAGTGCCCATCAATGCCACCTCATTGGCGCCTATCAGTGCTCGTCAGTGCAGCCCCATTAGTGCCCATCAGTGAAGGAGAAAACTTACTTATTTACAAAGTTTTGTAACTGAAACAAAAAAAACACATTCGTTATTTTAGGTGTAAATGTGAGATCTTAGGTCTTTTTGACCCCAGATCTCACATTAAAGAGGTCCTGTCATGCTTTTTCTATTACAAGGGATGTTTACATTCCTTGTAATAGGAATAAAAGTGATCCAATTTTTCTTTTTTAAAGGACAGTGTAAAAATAAAAAATAAGAAGCAAAATAAATAAGTCGCCAAAAGTAGTGCAGGAACTACTTTTGGGAATCGGTGCAGTGCCGCAAAGTCGGCGTCGCACCGATTTGGACGATGCCTTCACCGGCAATAGGATCCGATTTGGCATGCGATTGAACATATCAAATCGCATGCCAAATCGACCCAATGTGAATGGGGGCTCAAGTGGGGAGCAGTGAGCCAGCCTGTATAAATGCACGTGAGGGGTAATTGGAAGCAAGTCTGCTGTATGGCAGTGTATCTGCATTGACAAGTGTAAACATAGAGGCGAGAGCTACTTCCCCATAGTATGTGGACTTGCCTGTAGTGATGCTGCTTTACTCCTTTGCCTGCTTATGTGGTGTCAGTGCCTGGCTTTGCCCCTGCTTCCAGGCTGCTTTTTTTTCAATTTCCCGTTTAAACCTGCAGAGTCTGATGCTAATTTATGCTTGAGGATCGAAGATGCAACTTTTCAACTTCTGTTTTACTACTATAGGTATACTTTCCCATGTGGAAGCTTGGAGGACAGGCTTACTGTTATTTAACCCTTTTACAATATAGAATTAGGGAGGAAGAGATCCAAAAAACGGAAACCCATCATTATTCAGACACAATTGTCTGGTACCATATCCTGTTATGATGTATCACTAGAAAAAGCACACCCTAACAAAAAGAAACAGAATAGGATTTTCACAGTACCAAAACCCAGTATGCATAAAAAGTATCAAAATGTTATTAGTATGTTTAAATCATTGATAATTAAAATATCTTCGTCTAATATAGGTGCATCCACTGTATAGCACAATCATCAGAGTTAGAGTGTTAAATGATCTTATCCCCACATTGAATATCATACATGGGTTATTAATTGCTTGTGACTTCTTCACCGCGTTTCACAGGACAAAAGCCCACTTCATCAGGAAGAAAACTCATTTGTGTAGCTATACATATTGATGTTCATTAGGAACCATCTGTAATGCCAACTAACCCTATGATAGCAATACCTGCTTAGTTTATGTGAGGGCCTATTGAGCCCAGTGATTTAAGTTGGTCCCGACCGACCTCTTGCTCACTGCGGTTTGGGCTCCCTGCTAATTACCCTCAGATTTTATCTGACCCACTTAGGCCATAAGCATACCATTTTTCCACTGATGGGTATTTCTTTTGAAGCTATAAGCTGTGATTAATCACAAGGGAATTACCTGTTGCTATTAACAGAACACAGCATGGGATGCTATGAGTATGTGTCCTGGGAAGTCCGGCCTGAGTTTTTAAATTACAACAATATCATGTTTTTAACTTTGTGATAAATGGAGGGGCTTTAACCAGTTTTTAACATGCTTGCTATAAATAAATGAATACATAGTATTTTTGGGGTTTTGCCTGGTCCTTATTTCTGTAACTATTTTTTGAGGTTCTTTCTAGCCGTGCTATTTTTGGTATACCCCATGACAACCTAAAATTTCACTATAAAGGCTAAGTTCACTTTTTTTTTTTCTAAATTCTAGCTCCCCTATGTACATTATACCATTAATGTACTTATTTTGCAGAAACAAAACAGCTTTCCATTTATTCTACACACGCTTACCTCAGTCTTCACATTGCTGATTAAAAACACTTCTCCATTACTTCTGCCTTACTTCCTGGACAGACTTTAGGTCATGACACAGGAAGGAGTTGACCAGCTGACCTCATTAGCACATACCCTGCATCATCTACCCTCCTACCTACCACCCGCCTCCAGGTGCATGTTTTTTAAATGAAATGCAATCAATCAGTGATCACTGTTCTCACTAAATACACAGACATTGATCATTTCTACCTTTCACAATATGATTGTACAATCTCCTTTATATCTACCATCAACTATGTAGTTCAAGGGCCTGTCCGATTGGATATGGAGTGATTGGCTATTTAGGTGTCTCCTATTATATAGTTTTGGTAAATCTAAAGGTAATGATTGTACAGAGATTGTACAATCAGGTTGTATAGTGTATAGTCATCTTTATACACTTAAAATGAACTAGTTGCACTTTTAGTGCCATTAATTGCTAACGGCACATCAAATGCAGAAGAAAACACACATTTTGCCATGTTGAAAAAAAACGAGTGGCAAATGCAGCAAAATGCACAGTAAAAAATGTGCAGACCACAACATGCTAAAATATCCCATGAGCCACATGTAGCACAGCCCATTGGAATCAACGGGCTGCCCTATGTGTGTCACGGTAAAAATGAGCCAAAAAACATGCACACTATGCTAGATGTGAATGGGGCCTGAAACTAAAATTGGTGTGTTTACACAAGAACAATGAGGCTCCATTCACATCTGTGCGTTTCCAAATGCAATGCAAACTGTACAGAAAATGTGCACTTTGCATTGCATTTCAGAAATACGCTGCACCAAAAAATCACCCCATTCAAGTGGATGACAAGCGAATACGGTAGAAACCGCCCACAAAAAAAAAAATGCATGTGAGAATGGGAGTTCCTGCTATGCAGAGATGTGAATGGGGCTTGACAGCTGAGTGTTTCTGTCTACTTTCTCCTATGTACTTGTATAAAGAAGGCCATACACTATGCAATCTGATTGTACAATCTGTACACTTTCCTTTAGATTTTTCAGAACTATGGATTAGAAGGACCCACCTATCTACCTATTCACTCTGTTTTCAATCAGGCAGGCCATTGTACTACATTGTTGATGGTAGATCTAAAGGAGATTGTACGATCAGATTGTATAGTGCATGGTGAACTTTACAGAATCCAGAGACAATTCAGATTTTTTCAGTACTAGAGCTCTATCCACATAGGCTGTTATCTGATTTCTCAGTCCACTCTGCCAAATGAATGATCTATGCAAGATGAAAGTTAACGTGATACTAAATGTTTTTTCTCTTTAAAAATAACAACTACCTGTTCTGTATAATGGTTTTGCACAGAGTAGCCCAGATCCTCCTCTTCTCAGATCCCTCTTCAGTGTTCCTGACCCCTCTCTCTCCCGTCGAGTGCCCCCACAGCAAGCAGCTTGCTATGGGGGCACCTGAGCCGAGCCGCAGCTCTATGTGTCCATTCAGAAACTGGAGCCGCGGTTCGACCCCATCCCCTCTCTCCCCTGATTGGCTAGCTGACCTTAATTGACAGCAGTGGGAGCCAATAGCACCGTTGCTGTGTATTAGGGTTGCTGGGGAGGCTGCTGCACACAGAAAGTTTTTTTAGATTAATGCATACAATGCATTAAGATAACAAACCTTCTGCCTTTATAAACTACTTTAAGGTATATAAAAAAAATCAATGCCTTTGTATTTAGTGAGAACAGTGATCACTAATTGATTGCATTTAATTTAAAAAACGTACAGCTGGAGGTGGGTGGTGGGTAGGAGGGTAGATGATGCAGGGTGTGTGCTAATGAGGTCAGCTGGTCAACTCCTTCCTGTGTCATGACCTCAAGTCTGTGCATGAAGTAAGGCAGAAGTACTGGAGAAGTGTTTTTAAACAGCCATGTGAAAACTGAGGTAAGCGTGAGTAGAATAAATGGAAAGCTGTTTCATTTCTGCAAAAGAAGTACATTAATGGGATATTGGTACATAGGGGAGCTGGAATTTAGGAGAAAAAAAAAAAGTAAACAAAGGTAAACCTAGCCTTTAAGACAACAGTAATGATGAGCCCATTCTGGTAATGTGCGACAGCTGACAGGCAGGTGTAAGACCTGTATTTCATCCTGTAATCTGCTCTGCCATATGTTGAAATGCTGTAGTTGTTACTAGGTAGAATTCTCTGTTTTATACGTATTGCAACTGTGCAGGAACATCAGCAGTCACATCTGCGATCCCTGACAGCATTCTCAAGAAGTCACACAGAGTGGTGTAAATTCTAGCCTGGGGGGAGACAAATACCCTCATGTATCTATATGACTCAGGGAAGGCTAAACAGAGCATGCATTTGAGGCTTTTTAAATCCTTTCCAAGAAATCAGACATCGGCAAAAAACATACTTCCGACATATTTCTACAAATGGCTTCAAAGGTTGGAACAAAATAAGATGTTGCATAGGGCTGCATGATGCACACCACTGCAAAAGGGCCCATACAGCCATATGTTTGGGTGTATTTACTGGCCTGGGATCCACAGGGGTGGCATATAGCTACCCATAGCAATTCATTTCTGGGCCCAGCTTTACATGGCTTTATGCTACTATTTGTGTGTGAGCTCTGCGTGCATGAAATCTGGCCAAGCTTCATGCACATGGCTGTAAGAGGGCTGTATAACCATACATTTAGGTGTATTTTCTACCCTGGGATCCAGGTGTGACATACAGCCACCAATAGCAATCAAACACTGGATGCAGCAATATGACTCTATTTGCATAAACACACACTGTGGACATACAGTAGGGCAAAAAAGTATTTAGTCAGTCACCAATTGTGCAAGTTCTCCCACTTAAAAAAGATGAGAGAGGCCTGTAATTGTCATCATAGGTATACCTCAACTATGAGAGACAAAATGTGAAAACAAATCCAGCCAACCAACCGACAGCAGCTATGGATGTTCTCCAGAATCCTATCGTCTCATGGGGCAAACTCAATAGCTTCCACAGATCCAGTGCAAAAAGAATGGTTGTAGTGCCAAAATAAGGAACAAAAGAAGATGCTCCGCTGGTGCAGATAACTTTTGGCTTCTTTATTTATCAAAATGCGATGTATAACATTGATAAAACAAAGGAAATAAAAAACGATACTACCGCCGTTTATTTTAAAATGCGCGGTGCGTGTTGTGACCCTACGGCCGTTTCGTCACAACTGACCTCATCAGGATCTGAGTCAGAATTCACACTCCCAGGTTCACCAGCTCAGAGGTGGTGAATCAGGGAGTCAAGAGGAAATCTGGGGGGATCTGAGGGGGAAGGAGGAAGATTTTTAACTTCCTGCTACCTCGTTCAGACCCCCCAACACTGTAAGCATGCCCCCCTGTCATATTTATGTGTATACATATATATACATATATATATATATATATATAATGTGAATATGTATATATATATAATGTGTGTGTGTGTGTGTATACATGTATATATAATGTGTGTCTGTGTATACATATATATATAATGTAGGGGGACTCGTTATTTTATTAACATTAATCCACGCCGTCTGTCAGTGTATTGAGTGGTGATAATTTATCACTGCTTAATAAATTGACATCTTTGTGTTTCGGTGAATTCCTGGTACTATAATCTCGTAAAGTCTCACGAGATTCCAGTATCAGGGGCTGTTCTCCACTGTTTGAAGCGTTTGTAGATCGCTTCAGAAGGTGAAGCGATCTACAAAGCTTCATAAACTGGCACACTGAGGAGAAAGATCTTCACTGTGAATGCCGGAGAACGAAGCAGTGAATAGATTTCACTGCTTCATAAACGGACACCTAAGACCTGAAAATTCATCTGAGTTTCAGATATTTGTTGTTGACAATGATTTTAACCACCCTGAAGTTGCTATGGTTTCAGATATTGGATGCGAATCGGTTGAAGTGGATGAGATGGCATTGCAACAGCTGTCGACGGAGACTAATAATGCATCCATCCCCGTTATTACAGCTACCAAGGGTAAGTCAAATGAATTGTTGCAGTTTAAAGAAATTTTTTCTTCATTTAGTAATTTAATGTCAAAATGTTCATCTAATTTAATAGTGTTAATACACAACCCCAATTGGATTTGAGCGTTGTTGCTCCAGTGTGGCTTGCTCCTCAATCTGGGGGTCTTCCCATTTCTACTTCGGTTGCTATGGCAACGATGATTGCTGATGCTTCTAATATATTGAGTTATTCGCTTGTTCCAGAAACTTGCCTGAAAGATGTGAATTATCACCTTTAGGATTCCATTTGAACATTCCAGTTAAAGAAAAAATATAGAAAGGTGATTATATTGAAATTCTGACATTACTCCCTTCCTCAAAGGATTATAGAGCTGATAAGGGAGAAGGTGATAAATTTGAGTATTATTATTATAATACAGGATTTATATAGCACCAACAGTTTGCACAGCGCTTTACAACATGAGGGCAGGCAGTACATTTACAATACAAATCAATACATGAGGGATCAGAAGGCCCTGCTCGTTAGAGCTTACAATCTAGAGGGGAGGGTCAAGTGGAAACAAAAGGTAATAACTGTGGAGGGTGACCAGATGGAAAAAATTTAAAAAACTGTTGTTAGGTGTGTGTAGGATAGGCTTCTCTGAAGAGAAGGGTTTTCAGGGATCGTCTAAAAGAGTAGGAGATAAGCGGACAGATTGGGGTAGGGCATTCCATAGGATTGGAGAGGCTTTGGAAAAGTCCTGGAGGCGAGCTTGGGAGGAGGTGATGAGGGAGCTAGAGAGCAGGAGGTCTTGAGAGGAACGAAGAGAACAAGTAGGTTGGTATTTAGAGACTAGGCTAGTGATGTAGATTGTGGATGGCTTTGTATGTAGTTGTTAGTATTTTGAATTTATTTCTTTGGCTGACCGGAATCCAGTGGAGGGATTGACAGAGAGGGGTAGCAGAGACAGAGTGATTGGTAAGGTGAATGAGTCTGGCAGCAGCATTCATTATGGATTGAAGAGGTGATAGACTATGTAGAGGTAAACCAATGAGAAGGGAGTTGCAGTAAAAACATGGGTTCTAAACTGTTTGTGTGTTTTTACTCTGGTGCAACAGTATTTGGCTGTAAGGCCGACTTGAGTCACTTTCTAATACATATGGATGGGAAACCTGTGACGGTTTATCAATTTAAAGCGGTATTGAAGAAATGTCAGATACGCTCGAAGCTTGAAAAGCTGGACATTTCTTCACACTCATTCCGAATAGGGGCAACCAGCAGCTATGCTAGGATTTAATTAAACTATTATAAAACACTTTGGTAGATGGAAATCTAACTGTTTTAGATCATATGTTCAGCCTAATTCTTACTTTTAATTTTTAGGAAATATATTTAACATCTGGATTGTCGGCCACTCATTTATATACTGGGCTAAGAAAAGAGCTGAGAATAGAATTTATAGTACCAATCTGGGTTTGTCGAATGAATTGTATAAAGTTCATTGGTACGGAAAACGTGGAATGCAATGGAAAGAGTTACATGAGACTATGTCCTATTTACATGGACCATGGCCTATGCCGCAAATTGTCATCTTACATTTGTCAGGCAATGACATTGGTAAATGTAATACTTTGGAATTAACGACTCAAATTAAATTGGATTTATTGGGCTTCCATGCTGCATTACCTGATACTGTTTTAATATTTTCAGAAATAGTTCCTCGTTTAAATTGGTTGTTGTACTCCGAATTTAAATACATTTAAAAGATACGCAAATGTATCGATAGAACCTTAGAAAAATTCATGCCTTCTATAAACGGTTTGTCTTTCTGACCTGGGAGGAGGGTTATCGGGTTTCTACAGACCTGATCATGTTTACTTATCAGATATAGGTTTAGATATCTTTAATCTTGACATGCAGACCTGTGTGGAATTGGTTGTCACCTGGGGCGGGGGGGGGGGGGGGGTTCCAGTCTCATTAATTATGAGCCTGGCGTATGGGATGTTATGTTGGAGTTAAAGTAATAGCTTAAACTTATACAGCTGAGCTATAGTTATTGTGATGTAATATTTAAATATTAAAATATGAGTATCACTTAATTAAATTGAATAAGATTAATAATTTATTTTTATTGAAGTTATTGATAATAAATTGATTTGTTTATTATTATACCTATAATAAAGCGCACAGCCTTTTCAAACCACAGGTTATTGAGTCAAGAGCATTATTTATTAGAGATAAGGAGTTCTGTCTACGATCCCAATAAAAGGGGGAAGGACTCTGCACACAGAGAGCGGCTGCATGGGAAGAAGACAGAGACTCTTAACAGACATGCTGTAGGACTGCTGTACCTTGCAGTTTGTCTGAGGCACCAGGGTTCCTGGAGGACAGCCTGATCATGGGCAATGCCATCATAGACTCTCTTCTCACAGAGGTATGCCTGGGCAGCCTTACTACTTTAGTTAGAGTCAGGGGAAAGACGTTGTTCATATTGAACTGTTATGCCACATTTCTTCAGTAAAATTACATTACCCGTTATGTGTCTGGTCTGCAGTTATTTAAAGGGGTGCATGTTGGTTCTGGCATATTCCAAAGAACCTGGGTCTGCAACAGCACTATGGGGTATAAAACCATTACAGCAGGGTTAACTTGGAAAATCAGGAAGAAGAGTTGCTAAGAGTAAACAAGCTCACGTTCAAGACACTAAGCAACCAGTTGTTAGGCATGGTACGTGGTAAGGTGACATGTACTCCAGTAGTGAGGGGGCTGATGTTCTGGCTCTCCCCCCAGCAGTCGGTATTTAATGGCAACCTGATCCAAACATGTGTTACAGAGATTTATGGCCTGGTCATGAGGTATGGGAAGGGAAGAAATAAGTAAGAGGATGCATGAGGTCTGTGCTAGGTACACGGCAAGATCCCATTCTGTTACTGGGAGTGAGATAATAGTGGTACGCTGGACTGGTGGAGTGGGTGTAGGCTCAGCACATCCCTCTTAATGCAAACAAATTACAGTGTGTAGTGACATGGGAGTCACTTTTCAGATGAACTTTGCACATTATTACTGCACACAGTAAAGGCTCATCTCTAAGTCGGAGAACTGCCTTAAACTGTAACTCTACTTTCACGGGGAAAAAAAACAGCAAATAAAAAAATAAATAATAATATACAACACAAGTCATGTTGTAATTGAATGCTATTAAAAATTATCTTTCCTTTTCAATCTGTAGCCGCTTTTCTGTAAAATGCAATGTAATATGGCCACCTGGCCATATTTTCTGTACACAGAATGTGTATTTTCTGGAGGTTTTCTGTACACAGAATGTGTATTTTCTGGAGGTTTTCTGTACACAGAATGTGTACAGAACGCCCCCCCCGAAACATAATTTCCTGCTTGTGTGATTGGCTCACTGATGTTCCCAGAAGTCTACGCTAAGATACCGGCCATCCCCTGCAACAAAAATATCATTTTTAGTGAGATACTCCCAATAGGAAATCACATCTAAAGGGATGCAGACCCTGCAGGTTTCCTCATTAGAGCCCTGCAGGTGCTGCAGCTGGTTGATAATTATGAAACCACTCCTATTAGACTCGCTCAGAACAGGGGCACAGAGGAACAAACAGTGATTTCTTCAGAATAAAAAAAGGTAGAAATCTGCAAAAAAGTTTATTAAAATCATTGTAACAAAAGTGGAGTTTCGCTTTAATAATAAATTCTTCACATGACTGCAGTCTCCGCCTGGTCCTGGGCATTGATGAGCCCGCCCACAAGCATACAGAGGGCAAGTTGCCACAGCAGCACCTGAGACACGGCAGCTAGGATTGTGTGTAGAACAGACTATTGCAGTGATTTTCCACATCTCCAGTTGCCATCCAGATGTGACACATGGATAATAACATGTAACCAAGCTAGTTCAATGTAAGCTTAAAACAATAGATAATTCCTGCTTTAAGGTGCAACTGCAGCCAAATTTTTTTTTGGCTAGAGTGGAGAAGGATTAGAAAACATGTCAGATTTTTATTGCTGTCTGTTTCTCCGTTATTAAGATTCACCTTCTTAATTTGTCCTGTTGACTGTTAATCACTGAGTGTGACTGTAAAAGAAAGTCACAAGTTTTGAGTTGTCACCAGAACAGGAACAGAGTGAAAATCTTCCAATGGGGACACTAGTTCTGGAGATCCTGGTGACAACCAGGGATTCCCCCACTTTGAAGGGATTTCATCTCACTTTCTGTTGTGGCTATTGGAGAGGAAGTAAAGCAAAATCTCCCCAATTGGACACAGATGGCAAAAATAAACTGACAGAGTTTATATTCCTCCCTTAGGCCTCTTTCACACGGGCTTTCCGATCAGGTGTGCCTGTCAGTTTTTTAGGCCGAACCTGATCGGACACTCCATTCACCCCTATGGGGCAGCGGATGTCAGCGGTGACATGTTCGCTGACACCCGCTGCTATCCGATCCGTGAAATCCAGACGGATGGTGACCCTATTTTCTCTCTGTCTGGCGGATCGGATCTAGAGTTGCCACCTCATCCCTTTAAACCCGAACACATATAGATTACACAGGTTCTGTGGATGATTAAAGAGGAAGTAAACCCTCCCAAAAAAAAAAAAAAAGGGAAAAACACCCTGCAGGACAAAGGCATAATGAGCTAGTATGCATAGCATACTAGCTCATTATGAATTACTTACCTGAGATCGAAGCCCCTGAAGCGACCCTCGTTTACCTCCTCAGTCCCCGCCATGATACCCGGAGTGACTATCCGGAGCCTTGGGTGATGGCATGATCGCCTTCACTAAGGGCACGCTCAGTGCGCCTGCGCCGCTGTCTACGCCGCTCACGCGCCGTAGACATCGGTGCCCATTTTTAGGAAAGTATCTCCTTAACCGTGTAGGTTAAGGAGCTATTTCTTGCACCTACAGGTAAGCCTTAATCTAGGCTTACCTGTAGGTTAAAGTGGTCTGTAAGGGTTTACAAACACTTTAAGGTGGTAATTACATTCACTATGTGCCCTATCTGCATTCAATTAGCCTCAGAACCTGTGTAATTCATATGTGCTTGGGTTTAAAGGGATGAGGTGGCAACCCTAATCGGATCGGATGAAAACGGACAGGCGGCCCGTTTTCATCCGATCTCGTCATAGAGGAGAGCGGGACTCTGACAGGTCTGTCTCTGCACAGTGAGTGGAGACGGACCTGTCATCTGCCTGCTCAGCGGGGATCAGCGGCTGCACCGGATCCCATTGTGTCTCTCGGGACCCGGTGCACGTGCCTGGTGGCCGCGATGTCCGCCGGGCACCCTCGATTGCCGGGTAACAGAGCAGAACCATGGATCTGTGTATGTAAACACACAGATCCACGTCCTGTCAGAGAGGAAACCGATGGTGTGTCCCTTGTACATAGGGACACCGATCGGTCACCTCCCCCAGTCAGTCCCCTCCCCCCACAGTTAGAATCACCTCCCTAGGACACACATTAACCCCTCGATCGCCCCCTAGTGTTAACTCCTTCCCTGCCAGTCACATTTACACAGTAATCAATGCATTTTTATAGCACGGATCGCTGTATAAATGTGAATGGTCCCAAAAATGTGTCAAAAGTGTCCGATATGTCTGCCTCAATATCGCAGTCACAATAAAAATCGCAGATCACCGCCATTACTAGTAAAAAAAAAAAAAAATAATAAAAATGTTATAAATCTATCCCCTATTTTGTAGATGCTATAACTTTTGCGCAAACCAATCAATATACGCTTATCGCGATTTTTTTTTTTACCAAAAATATGTAGAAGAATACAAATCAGCCTAAACTGAGGAAAAAATTTGTTAAAAGAAAAAAAAAATTGGATATTTATTATAGTAAAAAATATTGTGTTTTTTTAAAAATGTCCCTCTTCTTTTGTTTATAGCGCAATAAATAAAAACCGCAGAGGTGATCAAATACCACCAAAGGAAAGCTCTATTTGTGGGGAAAAAATTATAAAAACTTCATTGGGCTGCAGTATAACATGACCGCGCAATTGTCATTCAAAGTGCGACAGCGCTGAAAACTGAAAAATAGCTTGGGCAGGAAGGGGGTGAAAGTGCCCAGTATTGAGGTGGTTAATCCACCTGCCAGCTCATAAAAGCACCAAAGCATGTAAAACAACAAGACAACAAGATCCAGTAAATAAAATAAAACCTGTGTATTGTAACCAATAACATCAGCACGCACATGTCTGTTTATTGACAATGATTACAAAACTAGGTCTACCTTAATGACAATAAGGAGCAGTGTTCATCAATTGTTTAAAATCGTGTTTGTATCATGTTCCAAGGAAAAGGTGATAGAAGGGAATACATTTCTTTTTCATCTGCTTTTAGCTTTAGTCTTGTCTGAGACAGGTGCTGATCCATGTGGGCTATGCACGGATCCATTGCTGTGAGTCAGAGGCTGACCCACATGCTACACCCGCAGTGCTCTTCAAGAGACAGGTGACAGATTAATCATCGGCAGCACTTATGTGATCATGCTTTGCCCATCTGTTAGACAGACTTTTAATGCTGTTTGCAGTCCATGTGTCTGAGCTGGGATAAGACAGCTGGAGTGAAAAACAAAAGCCACTGTGCTTAGATCTAAGACACCTTGTATCTAAGGATCATATGTGAGGTCTGAGACAGAGGAAAATCTATGTCAAAAATTGGCAACATCAATAGAGAGTATTTGTGTCAGCTTGTCCGAAACCATCATCACTGCTTTAGTGTATGCACTGTCACTGTAGTGTTTTCCATCCTTTAATCCAGAATTAGGCAACTTTCTCCAACAGGTGGTGAATTTACAGAGGACGCTGGTTAGCAAGGCATACTATGATTACAGCACAACTGCTATTACAGTTTTACAAGGCTGCCATTGCTGACTCTCCTTCTGAAAATGCCAGTTGTCTGGCGGTCATGCTAGAATGAGGCGTGTTTGGAAAATTTTGCCGAACCCACCTGTGCGATCCTGCCAGGAAGCTGTGACTGTACTTGGCCAATCAAAAGTGGCCAACACATTACCTGCGCCGCAGCTGCATTTAGACATGCCCCATGGGGCCTCGGCTGCTTCTGATTGGCCCAGTACAGTGACAGCTTCATTTGCTCAGGTGGGTTCGGATTAGGATCCGAACATGCCTGAGCTGATACATAATGATGACTTCCTTTATTCCTGTGCATCTACTTTATAGATCTGAGCACCCTTGAAGACGTAGTTTTTGACAAAACATGTAGGGTGGTGCTATGTGTCGACGTCATTCCTACCTACCAATCCCAGAAGTGCAGGTTTGAGTTGAATGCTGTGATACTGTATATGTCTGGTGTTTTATCTACATACATATGTAAGTGTATTTGTAATCTTTAAATAAATCAACCAAAAGATTTTCTACTGTAGGAGCGTTTTTTCTTTCTATACTCCTGTCCACGGCTCATATGGAGCCTTGCTGGGAAGAAAAATTATTGTAGGGTAGCCACCTCACCCCTTTAAACCCAAACACGTATTAATTACACAGGTTCTGTGTCTGATTAAGGTGGTTTTTAAGCTCACTTAGTACCTTATTTGCATTAAATTAGCCTCAGAATCTGTGTAAATAATATCTGTTTGGGTTTAAAGGGAACTGGTGACAACCCTAACTGGTGGTGCATTCCCTATAGGAGCAGGCATGTACTGCCCATGGGGACTACCGGGAGTTTCCCGGTGGGCCGATGGCTCAGTGGGCCGGTTTCAGTGACAGCAGACCGCCGCCCCCTCTGCTCCTCTATTCCCCCCCTGTCTGCTGTTGCGGAGAATCTAGATGGAGAGCGGGGGAAGGAAAGAGCAGGAGAACAAGTGCCGAGGAAGCTTACATTACAGCTGTGTGTGGCTGCCCTCCTTCCGGATCGCATGATGAGCTTCTCAGTACCGACTCCTTTCCTCATGTCATTATTCATACTGCATAACTAGGCAGGAAGAGGAGGTGAGCGCTGCGGGGGGGGGGGGGGGATAGAGGAGCACGGGGGACCAGAGGTGCATGGGAGGAATAGAGAAGCACAGGGGACCAGAGGAGCATGGGGGAAATAGAGGAGCACAGGGGACCAGAGGAGCATGGTGGAAATAGAGGAGCACAGGGGACAAGAGGAGCATGGGGTGGAGCACATAGGGGACCAGTGGAGCATGCGGGGGACCAGAGCAGCATGGGGGGAACAGAGGAGCATGGGGGGGACCAGGGGAGCACACGGGTGACCAGAGGAGAACATGGGGACCAGAGCAGCATGGGGGGGAATAGAGGAGCACGTGGGGGACCAGAGGAGCACGTGGGGGACCAGAGGAGCAGGGGGTACCAGAGGAGCTCAGGGGAGGACCAGAGAAGCACGAGGGTACAGATGAGCAGGGGGGACCAGATGAGCATGGTGGGAACAGAGGAGCAGGAGAGGAACGCAGAAGCATGTGGGGGAACAGAGAAGCATGTGGGGGACCAGAGGAGCACAGGGGACCAGAGGAGCACAAGGGGGGACCAGAGAAGCACGAGGGTACAGAGGAGCATGAGGGGACCAGATGAGCATGGGGGGGGACAGAGGAGCAGGAGAGGAACCCATAAGCATGTGGGGGAACAGAGAAGCATGTGGGAGACCAGAAGAGCATGAAGGGACCAGAGGAGCAGGAGGGACCAGAGAAGCAGGGTGAGGATCTGAGGAGCACAAGGGGGAGCACGGGGGGACAGAGGAGCAGGGGGGAACAGAGGAGCATGGGGGGGACCAGAAGGAGCACAGGGGAGGGGACAGACAGCTGACTCGACTCAACAGCTATGGCCTAGGAGTTTCTCACTTTCCTGCCTAATCTTGTCCCATTACGGGGAGGAAGGGGCTGAACTGATTCTTTGCCCCGTGTGAAATAATGTCTAGCTTCCCCACTGGTACTGCCTATAAGAGAAATAAAGTAGAACGGCTAATGGCTAGTGAAGGGAGGGGGCTTGGGTGGCCATCGGGGTTGGCCGGCCAGGGGGGGGCGGGTTTGTCCGGCCGGTATGGGAGAGACTTGTCACCTGTCAAAGTGGGCCGGTCTGGATGAAGTCCAGGGCCAAATTTTTGTCCCAGTCCAGCCCTGTATAGGAGCACATTAACATCTGAAAAACCCCTTTGGTGACTCTGATCATTGCCTTTGTGACCTTTGATGACTCTAATCATTGCCTATGTGACCTTTATAAAGATAAAAGGTCCATAATATCTGGTAAGCGCTACTTATATTAGAGGTGGGCGTTTCACAGAGGTTTATTGCTGTTGGTGTTGGATTTCTTCGAATGAACTTTTAAAGAAGATTTTTTTCACCTACTTTACTCATTTATGTGGACTTTTTGTTTCTGTCTCTGATTTACATTAAATAATGTCTTATATGGTATAAGCACAGCTCTCAGCATAAGTGCCAGGTATTAGGCACTGTCAGAAGAAAGTCAACAATGGCAGCAGCCCATGATTTATGATGGTTTACATTAGAAATGTTTTCTCCTGACATTTACACATTTCTTTGGTATATAAATTCACCAACAATTTTTCTTTATGAATCCCTGCTGCATTATATACTTCCTACAAACTTAGCTTATTTTATATATATTATTTTCTTGGAATATTACATTTTGTTCATACACATACTAGTTTGGGGGGAACATTTTTACTCATAGGTGCTCTTTTACTATAGGAGTAATGTTCACCCTGACCAGGTGCTTGGCATCTGTCGGTAGCTTACCTGCTGTGTATGCAGCTGGCCAGGTGTTTACAGCATCAGCTGCTTTATTCTGTCTGAACCTCTGGGCTCAAAGTTGCTTCCCTGTCCAAAACCCTGGTCTACTAAACCAGCGTTTCTCAACCTGGGTGCCTTATGGGCTCGTCAGGGGTGCCATGTTGCATCCCATGTTTTTGCACATGTCCTGCATTTCCATGGTGCAGACAAGCTGAGCAAAGACTCTGATGTGAAAGTGGGGGCTCGGGACTCTGATGTGAATGGGTGGATGGAGAAAGCAGTGTAAAGCCCAAAAGCAAATATTTATTATATTGCAGCTTACCAACTCTTATGCCCTGTACACACGGACGGACATTGATCGGACATTCCGACAACAAAATCCATGGATTTTTTTTGACGGATGTTGGCTCAAACTTGTCTTGCATACACACAGTCACACAAAGTTGTCGGAAAATCCGATTGTTCTGAACGCGGTGATGTAAAACACGTACGTCAGGGCTATAAACGGGGCAGTAGCCAATAGCTTTCGTCTCTATTTATTCTGAGCAAGCGTGGCACTTTGTGCGTCGGATTTGTGTACACACGATCAGAATTTCCGACAACAGAAATTTTATAGCCTGCTCTCAAACTTTGTGTGTTGGAAAATCCGATGGAAAATGTGTGATGGAGCCCACACACGGTCGGAATTTCCGACAATAAGGTCCTATCACACATTTTCCGTCGGAAAATCTGACCGTGTGTACAGGCTGCCTTACTTTTCTTTTTTAGGCTTTTTTTATTTATTTTTTGTTTCACCTGATGATCCAGCCAGTTAGTCTGTTGTTTTTCCCAGAGGGTTGAGACAAACTATTTAACACTAACAGGGGTGCTTAGAGTGATCATCTTTTATTGATTTACAGTGCCTTGAAAAAGTATTCACACCCCTTGGAATTTTCCACATTTTGTCATGTTACAACCAAAAACGTAAATGTATTTTATTGGGATTTTATGTGATAGACCAACACGAAGTGGCACATAAAAAAGGTTTTACATTTTTTTTACAAATAAATATGTGAAAAGTGTGGCGTGCATTTATATTCAGCCCCCTTTACTCTGATACCCCTAACTAAAATCTAGTGGAACCAATTGCCTTCAGAAGTCACCTAATTAGTAAATGGAGTCCACCTGTGTGTAATTTAAATAAAAAAAAAAAAACATCTCATACCTCCACTGTGCAGCTCATTTTGCACGGAGTGGCCCCGAACCTGGTCTTCTGGGGTCCCTCTGTAGCTCTTGCGGCTCCTCCCCACATCAGATAACCCCTGGGAGAAGCACTCTCCCGGGGGGTTACCTTGTGGGCGTGCTTCCGAGTCCAGCATTCGGCGTCCATAGAAGTCGAATGCCGGGCTTGGCCCCGCCCCCCGGCACCTGCGTCATTGGATTTGATTGACAGCAGCGGGACCCAATGGCTGCGCTACTATCAATCTATGCAATCAAGAGCTGAGAACCCCTGGGTAGAGAGACAGTGCGCGGGTCAAATTCTAGGGCTCAGGTAAGTAAGATGCATTAAGGTGAAAAAACAAGCAGGTTTACAATCCCTTAAATCTCAGTATAAAGACAGCTGTTTTGTGAAGCCCTCAGAGGTTTGTTAGAGAACCTTAGTGAACAAACAGCATCACGAAGACCAAGGAACACACTTGACGGGTCAGGAATAAAGCTGTGGAGAAGTTAGGTTATCCCAAGGTAAAAATATCCCAAGCTTTGAACATCTCTTGGAGCACTGTTCAATCCATCATCTGAAAATAGAAGGCACAACTGCAAACCTACCAAGACATGGCCATCCACCTAAACTGACAGGCTGGGCAAGGAGAGCATTAATCAGAGAAGCAGCCAAGAGACCCATGGTAACTCTGGAGGAGCTGCAGAGATCCACAACTCAGGTGGGAGAATCTGTCTACAGGACAACTATTAGTCGTGCACTGCACAAATCTGGCCTTTATGGAAGACTGGCAAGAAGAAAGCCATTGTTGAAAGAAAGCCATAAGAAGTCCTGTTTGCAGTTTGTGAGAAGCCATGTGGCGGACACAGCAAAAATGTGGAAGAAGGCGCTCTGGTCAGATGAGACCAAAATTGAACTTTTTGGCCTAAAAGCAAAACGCTATGTGTGGCAGAAAACTAACATTGCACATCACCCTGAACACACCATCCCCACTGTGAAACATGGTGGTGGCAGCATCATGTTGTGGGGATGCTTTTCTTCAGCAGGGACAGGGAAGCTAGTCCCAATGTTGATGGGAAGACAGATGGAGCCAAAAACAGGGCAATCGTAGAAGAAAACCTGTTAGAGTCTGCAAAAGACTTGAGACTGGGGCGGAGGTTCACCTTCCTGCAGGACAACAACCTTAAACATACAAGAGCAAGAGCTACAATGGATTGGTTTAGATAAAAGCATATTCATGTATTAGAATGACCAAGTCAAAGTCCAGACCTAAATCCATTTGAGAATCTGTGGCAAGACTTGAAAATTGCTGTTCACAGACGCTCTACATCCAATCTGACAGAGCTTGAGCTATTTTGCAAAGAAGATTGGGCAAACATTTCACTCTCTAGATGTGCAAAGCTGGTAGAGACATCCCCAAAAAGACTTGCAGCTGTTATTGCAGTGAAAGGTGGTTCTACAAAGTATTGATTTAGGAGGGCTGAAAACAAATGCTTGCCACACTTTTTACATACTTTTTTTGTAAAAAAATTTGAAAACCATTTGTCATTTTCCTTCCACTTCACAATTATGTGCCACTTTGTGTTCATAAAAAAATAAAAATACATTTATGTTTTTGGATGTAACATAACAAAATGTGGAAAATTTCAAAGGGTGTGAATACTTTTTCAAGGCACTGTATGTAAAACCTTTATTCCAAAAGGAACAAAACCATTAACTGCTTAAAATGTGTTAGCTGGAGTTTGGCTTCAATTTGTCAGTGTATCTAAATCTGCTAATACATCTAACACTCCTTGACTGTGTTCCTTCATCCAGAGTGGAGGAACTCTAATACAGGAGGTGTGTTACTGGCCAGATCACCAGGTGAAAACAGAGGGAAGAAAAACCTAAAATATAAAACTGATGCAACCAACACATCCAATGATTGGTAAACTGAAATATATTACATTGTTGGTTTTAGGTCTAACGCCGCATTAAATGGGGGGGGGGGGGGGGGGGGGCGGGGTTGTTGAGGACTCTGTTGTGAAAGGAGGGGAGTGAGAGCTCTGATATAAAGGGGTGATGGGGGCTGAGGACAGGGCCCCTGATAGGCCAGTACAGCTGGCCCTGTTGTACCGGGCCCGGCCAGCAGGGGGGCCCAGGCAAACTGAACAGATAGCTAATTAATAAAAAAAAAAATCCTCCAGCCATCGTCTGTCCGACACCCACCTTCCCCCACCCCCACTTTTCTTTTTTTGTGATAGCACTGTAACTTCAATGTGCTTGTAGGTGGCGGCAGGGGGAGGGACTATTTCTTCTATTTTGGGCGCTGAAGAATGCCTCTTCCGCACCCGCTTCTCATGCAGGCTCAAGTCCCAGCCAGCGCGTCCTCTATATTGCCTTCCCTGGCGCAGCGGAGTGATTGCTCTCCCTCCACGTGAGAGAAGCAGTGAGGCGAGCGGCGGCGGCAGAAGAGGAAGAAGCTGGCATCTGACTGGAATAGTTTGTGTGGACACTCCAGTCCAGGCAGCAGCAGGATCAGGGAGGAAGTGACTCCTGGGGCCTGGCTGTCTAACACAGGTATGTTGTGTGTGTTTGCTTGGGGGGGGGGGGGGATTCAAGATCTACTACTACTGCAGCAGCCAGCATCTATACATTATGGCATTGGCAGCATGGGTGGCACGGTCTGCAAGTAGCACATGCGTTATGGGCCATAAGTGGGCAGCTTATGGGCAACGAAGTGCAGGTTTGTCTACAAGTTATATTTATTTTTTTTCACCCATGCCACCAATGCCGTAATGTGCTGCAGACAGTGCCACCCATGCCACCAATTCCGTAATGTGCTGCAGACAGTGCCACCCATGCCGCCAATGCCGTAATGTGCTGCAGACCGTGCCACCCGTGCCAACAATGCCGTAATGTGCTGCAGAGACATTGCCACCCATGCCGCTAATGCCATAATGTGCTGCAGACAGTGCCACCCATGACGCTAATGCCATAACCCATGTGCTACCTGCTGACAGTGCCATACATGCCGCCAATGCCATATTGTTCTGCAGACAGTGCCACCCATGTCGCCAATGGCATAATGTCATTGGCAGCATGGGTGGCACTGTCTCTGCAGGCAGCACATGTGTTTTGGCATTAGCAGGATGGGTGGCACTGTCTGCAGCACATTAAGGCATTGGCGGCATGGGTGGCACTGTCTGCAGCACATTAAGGCATTAAGGCATGGGTGGCACTGTCTGCAGCACATTACGGCATTGGTGGCATGGATAAAAAAAAAAAAAAATCACTTATAGACAAACCTGCACTTAGTTTCAAGGCGGGGTCTGGGAAGAGGCCAGGGGTGGGGTTGAAAGAGGGACCAGGGGTGGGACCAGGGGTGAAGCCGAAGGGAGCCCCATCAGGTAGGCTGTACAGGGCCCCATGATTTCTATCAGTGGCCCTGGCTGAGGATATGAATAGGAGAGCTTCTGATGTGATGGAGAGACCCCACTCTAAATTGGGGTGCTTTGAAATTTTCCTTTTAAAGGATGCTAAGACTAAAAATGGGTTGAGAAACACTTTACCAAACCAACAGCTATCGTTAGACTGCCCTTGTGGGGCTATGGGCACCCTACCCAAGCTTTATAATCTATCACAAAGTGCTGCGCAAACTGTTGATACTATTAAATCCTGTATAACAATAATCCCATACATTTCTTAAGGGGACCCAAACACCGGCATATGCATATAAAACATCCTTGCACCAGGTATCTTGAGATGCCTACACATACCTGCACCAGCCTTTGTTTCTGAATGTCAAGCCACCTAAATTGTCCAGTCCGTTGTTTGTGCTTAGTTTCCTTTAGTTTGTTAAACCTTATACATGCTAAGAAAAAAGTTAAATGAAAGGAAATATATTTTCCATATATGAAATGAGAGCACTATGTAGGACGAATGGGAACTATACAGAAATCGCTTTTATTTTTTAAATTCATCCTGCAGTTGCTAAGATTAAAGCAACCATTCTCGGATCACAGTGCTGCGATTTTTAAAAGATGTAAAATCTCTGCATGCAATCAGGAGCATTTTCAATGCTCGGAAGCACCCATTACCCTCTAGTTGACGCCTATATGTCTTCAAATCTTCATAATCAATGGGCTGCTGTAACTCAGTGTACCTTAATGCATGATAGCACATTGCATTTTTGCAGGGGACCCTTAAGCTAACCATGCACAGCTTGGTTTTCTCTCAATCAGCTGAACAAGAGGAAATCAATCGATTCCCAAATCCACCCTAAACAGCACAGTTGGAGGAGTCGCTACTGCACGTTACTGTATTCAGCAGCCATGGCACCCAGGGTTGCCTGAATACAGGGGTGCAGCCAAACAGTGACAGCATCTGATAGAACATTGCTCAGTGCTCCAATCGACACTTGTCAAGCCAGCTGGTGGGTGTAGGCATACTGCCCAACTTTTATGAAATGATAAAGAGGGTCACCTTGTAGACAAAGGAGATATCCATGCCATGGTCTGAGTTACACGGACCACAAAGATCCAATATGCAGAAATGACTGGCTAAACTACACAAGTGCTTTTTTGACCTCTATCTTCCTTTGTATTGGCATTTTAATATAACATATGCATTAATATAGAGTTTTGATAAAACGTGCAACATAACAAATTTGGTAGTAAATTTGTACATTTTATATAGAGATGTATATATGAGACAAAAAAAGAGGGCCAGCCATGGCTTGAACTTCAGCAGGAATCGGGCAAAATTCGAGCAATGGCCAGCCTTACATTGCTTGTCAGTTTTGGGTCCCTTTATAGTGATGGTAGAGTTACTAAAGAAATATTGTGGTACAGGAAAGATTATTAATAAATAAAAGTTGACATCTAGATTGCTACAGCATTTTGCGTCATAACAATTTGCTACGATTTTTCTTGTATTCATAAACTATTGTTTTCTACTTTTTCATCTGTGGTTGCATCTCAGTGCTGCTGATTTCCTCCATCTTTTTTTCAGCCATTTCCTGTCTACATGTACTCGCTTTAGTGTCGGCCGCACATCATTGCTCTGGACATGCTTCCTGATAGTGACAACAGTGAACCCATATCTACACATTTGTTTCAGAATGGCAGCTTGTGGTGTTCAAAAAGTGATGCATGCCAACAACCTACTGCATTGCTGAATTCTCTTCTCAGAAGTCTTCTGCCTGCTGGAGTAATTGTGTCGCAACAGGCACGTTGTACAATATCCAGAATGGTTAAAAATGACTGCGCTGTCATAAAAAATTAATTAAGTGAAAAATCAGTGATTAGAGTGCAATTGGAATGCGTATGGAAAAGCAGTTACAACTTCCTGTGAGATACACACATTAATCAACAATTTCCAATATCAAGTTGCGCTATATTTTCCATAAAAAGTGAATCTGTGCAATATGAATAAATCTTATTCGACCCTGCTGAAGTGAATATTATGAATAAATATTGATCAATCAGCACACTATAAACAGTCCCTTCATCTGGTGGTAGATCTCCAATGTGAAATCAGCACGCAATACACCCAGGAATAGTGATGAGAAACAATGTGACTTCCACCTCCACACACACTGCCGCTTTCTGACTCCTGTTGATCCCCTAATACAGACAAACCTTTAGCATGGAGTGAGAAGACTCAAATGGGCATATGCTCAGTGAATCAACAAGGCTTATGATGCAACCACCAAAATATGGGACCTCCACATCTGGGCTCCAGATCAATTTGTAAGACAATCCAATTGGTCAAGAGATATCACCGAGAAGCAGTCCTCAGAAGCAGCCAACTTGTCAGACCAAATCCTCTCAAGTGTTCAAAATAGCATGACAAAAAAAGAAAATACTCCACATAGTGTGAATCCATATAAACATAAAAAATTTATTAAAAGAAAATTGGAAACACTCTCATTTAGAAAATGGATCAAGCGTTTAAAATTGAGGTTTGTGGGTAAAGCAATGACATCAGCAGGGCTCGTCCCGACGCATTTCGTCTAAAGAGTCATCATCTGGGGTTGTACCATATACTATGGTCCTGCCCTCATCTTTCCACAAACTGGCCAATAATCTTTGATCATGTCACCCAGGTAGTGCAGTAAACCGTTCCTATGACCATATGTATGGCACTGTTCTTTCTGGAGATAGATATGGTCCCTCCTAACCTTAGAAATTTGGTGAATCATATTCTTCTAGCTGCTCGCCTTACATTAGCCAGACACTGGAAGGATCCTAACGCTCCAAGCTTAAGTGAGGTGATACCAACGATGTTCATGCCAACTACGAATTACTTTTTGCTTCATCCAACGGGAAATACCATATACATATAGCCTAAACCACCTGGAAACCTTGGTTAGAGTAGTACCATGCATCTCTATTTACCTGATTGCTAATGTTAGTCCAATGCGATTCCAGTGTAAACGTACTTACTTCCTGTAGTGGTACCCTCTTGAGGGCTGCTTAGTATTGTGGTCCGTCCCTCACCCTTCCCAGCCAGGCACACAGTTCACATTCACCCTCAGGCAGAAAACCAGGCCTTGAACTTTGGTTTTTATTTTATTGAGGGGTGATAAACTTGGATGAGGTAAAGGAGTATGGGATGCCCACTTGATGGAAGCACAATGTACACGGGACTCAACCTATATACACTCTCTGTATATACACCTCCACACTTCAGCTCCAGCACAACTCTTGCTTGCAGACTATCTCTCCTTAACTTCACTTGCTTGCACTTCCAGGACCAGCTAGCATTGATTTGCAGACATGACACTGGCTCAGCCAGGCCTAAATTAAATGTCCTTTGCAGGCAGGGACCACGGGCCCCTATGGTGTAGCAAAAATATGGTAGTCCTTGGTGCTAGCTATCCACGTGGCTACTGCTCCCAGTACCACCTCTTCAGGCACTGCCAGCCCTCCTGGCTGCAGCTGCCCCTCTCCACTGTCTGTGCCACCACAGTCCACTCCACTGGCTGTGCACCCATCCCAGACTGCAATCTCCCAGTCCTCTCAAGCGTGCCTCCTCAGTCCTCTCCTGACTGTGTGTCACTCACCAGCCCTCTTGGCTGCGACTAGTTGTTTCTCTCCTGGAGACTTTGCCTGGCAGTGCTCTCCCGCTGTCCTCTCCTTGCTCCCGTGCCACCTGTTCAGGACACCTCCGTGTGTCATGAGAAGGGTCTTGTTCGTACCTGAGCCCCAGGCCCAAGGTCAACCCCCCTGGCACTCCATCTCCAGCTTCCACCCGAACAACTCTTCCCCCCACTGGGCTGACCCTGGATATTTAAGGAGGCCTGCCCCCTGCCAATCCAAGTTGTCCTTTCCAGAAGATACTAGAATATTCTGGAATGAAGTGGGAGGTCTTGGTGATGCTGCCTGTGAGTCACCAGCTCTGCTTTGAGTTACTCCCAACCCAGATCAAAACACACCCAGGCTTGGCTGCCAACCAAGCCTGGAAATGTACCTACTCTACCAAAAAACAACACTAGCACTTCTAGCACACTAGAGGGTGTTACATTCCTATTTACCTTCTTTCTGTATTTACCTCTAAGGGTCAGCATACATGGATTCTTGACTGTGTTTCTTTATGTTTAGGTGTATTTACTCAGGAACCTCCATTTTGTTGAGAGGTTTCAAATGTTTGTGCTAATTTTGTATGCGCATTACTGCTACAAAGTTTTCGACTGCCTAAGCATTGTTGCTTTTCTATGCTCATATGTTTTTCCTTTCTTACAAAATCCAACAGTGGCGGCTGCTCATGCAGGGGGCAGGGGTATGGATTCTAATGTTTGTTTTTTGTTTTTTTTCAAAGCACATGATTAGAGCCTGAGGCACTATGGCTTTAAAAAGGGTGGGCTTGGGGCGCAGTGATGACTCGGGGCGCAGAGCACTGCGCCCCAAGCCCAACCAGTTGTGTTCCTGTTTCTCCCCCAATCAGGAAGCGGGTCCTGAGACTTGATTGACTGGCTGGCTGTGGGCTGGCTGGGAGGGGGGGTGACTGGCTGGCTGGGAAAAATCAGCACAGCTGTCACTGAAACCCAATAAAGATTTATTAAAACGCAAAGTGGTGCGTCCCACATGGGGACAATGCAGGAACCAATTGAGAGACAGTTGTCACCTCATTATAGGAAATAATAAACCTAGACCAGGGGTAGGCAACCCCGGCATTGGTGCAGCAAGTGGCACGCAAAGCCTCTTTTGCCGGCACTCGACTCCCTCCCCATCAGCAGAGCAGCACAGGAATGTGTCAGTGAGACACTAATGCATTCCAATTTCAGAATTCCCCAGGCCGCACCTGCACTGAAGGGGAGGCACTTCGCCCACACACATTGTAAAAGATGGGAAACAATGGTTCTCTAACTTTGCTGTAGCTGCGATCGTTAGCTTTTGTGATGTGGAAGAGATTAGGTGCAGTTCTGCTAGGGGGGCGATCCCTGTTTCCAGGAGAAGGAGGACTGTCAATGGCCACTGCTAAAGCCAATCACAGTCCTGCTAGCCCCATCCACCATCTGGAGAAAGATGACTCGCATGGTTGCCTCTACCAATCTCAGAAAGAAGGGATTTCACTGTCAGGTGCCAGTTTGTGGAATTACTGTTGAGCTTCTTCTTGACATTATTCCTGAACCTTTGCGTCACTTACTACTGAACCCCTACACTCTGTGTCCCTTTAAGCCACAGCCAGTATTCAGCGCAATGAAAATTACACCCAACTTTTGCTGTGGTGCAGAGCGCCACACTTTTTCTCAGCTGCGGGGGGCCCAACTTATGATCCTGCACACAGGCCCACTGCTTTCAGAAAGTGGGACAGAAGAGCGGGGGGGGTTACAGTGGTGGGACAGATGAGCAGGGGGGTTCAGTGTTGGGGCAGATGAGAAGGGGGTTCAGTGGTGAGACAGAAAAGCATTGGGTAGAGCAGTGGGGCAGGTGTGAAAAGAGGTGTATGGGTGGGACAGATGAGCAGGGGGTTACAGTGGTGGGGCAGGAGAGCAGGGGGGTACAGAGGTGAGACAGATGTGCAGGAGGTACATTGGTGGGGCAGATGAGAAAGCGGGTTACAGTGGTGGGGAAAATGAGCAGATGGGTTCAGTGTTAGGACAGATGAGAATCGGACAATTGTTGGATAGCAGGTTTTAAAATTTTCCTAATTTTCACTAATGTGTGTTGTCGGATTTTCCGACCGTGTGTACACAAGTCCATCGGACAAAACTCCAAAGTACAAACACGCATGCTCGGAAGCAGAAGCGGTCGGTCTTGTAAACTAACGTTTGTAATGGAGAATTAACATTCATGACGTGGCAAATTATGAAAGCTCCAAATGCAGTGCACAATTCTCTTCTTCTTTAATGGGATAATAATGAAGCTGCTTTGCTATTTTTTTTTTGGGGGGGGGGGGGGGGCAAGTTACCACAACACCATTATCCCTTACTTTTTAAGATCAAAGATACAACTATGTTGGTGTCCCTTGTTAATTTTACATAGCCAAGTATTATTCTCCACAATTTTTTATTGTGCATTAAAAAAAGAAAACAAATACAATTAGACATGCTATCTGCCAATAGAACTTAACCAAAAAGTGCATTCTATGCATCCAAAAATATAGAAAATATACCAAATCAAATCATTATTCAACTAAAAAATAATGTCAAAGCAATAACTTCAAGGCCAATAATAAATAACGTTATCTCCTCCGATTCCGCAACATGTCTGGTTGACGAACGGCCGTTCAGAAACTTACTGAAAAGCATGAAATGAAAAACGCGAATCAACACTCACCAAACTTCTACTAACACGAAATTAGCAGAAGGAGCCCAAAGGGTGGCGCTAAAGAGCTGAAAAACCACGTAGTACGTCACTACGTTTGTGATTGTTGGCCAACAATTGTGTGCCATGTGTATGCAAGACAAGTTTGGGCCAGCGCCCTTCGGACAAAACGGTTTTGTTGGCCAGCAATCCGATCGTGTGTATGAGGCTTTAATCATTTTAAGATGTTAGAAAGATGTTCTAGCTGAAAACTTTCATGGCAGGATTGCAAGGTAATCTTTTAATGAAAGTTGCATATTCAAAAGATAACTGTTTTTGTATGACATCTCGCATGAGCAGGGCACTCTTGACCCTCTTTTCTTTAATTGTATTGTGTATTATCTAACTTTATATTATAAGCAATAAGCAGACTGTTGGTGATATAAAAATCCTGTACAATAATCATAATATATTAACATGTTAAAGTTTTTATGATGTTTTACTCATTGGGTTTACATCTACTTTAAATAATCTAATTATCAGCATCTCTGCAGTTATATCATTCAGGAGGCACCAGTTATTGTATTTATCCTTTTACAAAATCTATCTTTGAACTTTAAGGCAGGCATTTGTGTGTTTAGAACAGCGGTTGTACATAGCCTTTGTCAGACCATTCATGTGAATGACAACTATATAGATTGCAGGCATGCAGTATTGATCTATGTGCAGTAGATGTTGGAGTAGGCAGCCAGTTCTACATTTATTTGGAAGTTGTCTGATGAGGGACTATTGCTCAATTGCCAAGTGACAGGGAGATCATTCCGAGTAAATTATCTCTAGCCTTTTTGCTACAGGAGAAACTCCCAGATGAAAGGGGGGAAGGACAGTATCCAATGACACAAGTAAATACATGGTGACCAGGAAATGTCTCTGGATATCTATCCCCTGGGAATGTTACATTGTATCTCTGAGCAGCATCTCAGGTCTTCCTGTAGTTTGTAGGCTTTTAGTCTTTCAATGGTCAGTGCTGTACAATTAGCTCTCATATAATATTTATAGACATTCAGTGTCCTGCATGTTGCATGGCATAAAACCTTACACAACTGGATCTGAGATCAAAGATCAAAAATGTATCTGTATTTATTGCACAGCCAAAATGCTGAGACCTTGAAGAAGGGGACACACCCCGAAAGCTTGTCCTGAAAAAGTATATGTTAGTGCAAATTAAAAAAAGTGGACAGCACTCAGTTGTTTCAGCAGAAATACTGCAACCTTTGGAATTTTTTTGGATGCATGCAGAATTACAAACCTCATTCTCTATTTGGGGGAGAGGCCGCTGTAAAAGGTGACAATTGCTGTAGTAGTCTCAGCTACTACAGTGATAGCCGTGATCCTCCAGGTCTTATGCTGAGCAGCTTCCCTTCTGCATAGTGATCCCAGGGTGTTGCCTATTTAGCACTGGATTTACAAAGGGTCTTGTGAATGTTACATTGTTTTGTTACCTTCCATATGCTTTTGGAACTTATGTATATACATATGTACATGGGAGGGCCCCTCTCATTACCCCTCTCTTCTATATATACTTCTATATGTTTCATACAGCCATCAAATATTGATGTTTGGAGTGCCATTACTGGGATCTTTTACTATATCCAGCCGTCTTGTAGAGGATGTATGGCAGCTTGGGCTTTTTGAGGACCGGAACCTCTCACTCTGACACTGGGAATGTACTAGTTGTTGCTTATTAAATGCATATGAAAAATGTAAGTTTGTTGTCAGTCACTCTGTCCAGTCACATTAAATGTGATATGTGTATATAACCTATAACATTGTGACATTGATTTTTCTTAGATTGTGATACAATTTTCCCTGAGGAAGACTTTTCTTGAAATATGTATGTTGAAACGCGTTGGAATTCTGCTACTTGACGCCACCTCTTTGAATTTGTGGTGATTGTATCTTGTAGTATGATGCATCACGTTCTTTAATTTTTTTCAAAATGCATTGTGCTTTTTAATATTTTGTAAGGTTTATGTAACGATGAAGTTCTGTTTATCAATTTTTTTTTCACGTATTTTTATTTATTTTTTAAAATAAATTATTTTTTACTCTAATTATTTTCATTGCCTTAAAAATCCCAATTAGAGGTTTGCACAGATTTTGAAACCCTTCCATATCAAATGTTATAATGCAGCAAACCTTTAATCCAACCTCTATATTATTGTATTTGTTATTTTTGAGAGGCCACTGTAATGGAAAAGCAATAGGGGTTTCAACCAATCGTTTTTTGCATATAAATTCTTGATTCCCATAGCTGGAAGACATGACACGAGTGTTTCCTTTAGACACATACTTTGCGATAAAAGGTGTCGGTCTTTCTGAGCTCAGAAAGTTGGGAGGTATGCATTCAACTCAAAGCCTGTTGCCTTACACAACCTCCATATTGTAGTAAGTGTTTGTAAACCCTACAATAAAGTTCCTTTTTGCTCCCTTTTTCTCTTTTTAATATGTAATTAAAAGCATTTTGTTATATCTATTTTCTAAATGCAAACAATTTACCTGTTGATCATATCAGAAATTCAGAGTTGTCCTGTATCCTCTGCACACTTCCGTTCTTATCTCAAAGAGCCATCCTTGTTCTTATCTTGGACTACCAGAATGATTAGCCTCTGTGTTGTAGAGATCTGAGAGTTGAGGTGGTTTATTAGTTTAGCAAAGACACCACTCCACATACTAAGCTGTGTGTTGTCAGCTTATCCAGCAGGATAAGCCGCGATCAGTGGTGTGGTGTGTCAGTCTGACACACCGCATCTCCGATCGATGTAAAGAGTCTCTGATGGAGGCTCTTTACCACATGATCGGCTGTGTCCAATCACAGCTGATCACAGTGTAATCAAGAAAAGCCATGTATCGGCTTTTCCTCTACTTGCGCTGACAGATGCGAGTAGAGGAAAGCCAATCGACTGCTCTTCTGACAGGGGGGTCTGC
This sequence comes from Lithobates clamitans, assembly GCA_037952925.1. Lineage (NCBI taxonomy): Eukaryota > Metazoa > Chordata > Amphibia > Anura > Ranidae > Lithobates > Lithobates clamitans. Next base: position 2,960,172 of record JBBGZY010000842.1, on the reverse strand, counting down.
ACTGATTATCAGTGCAGCCCCCTCAAGGATGCCCACCCAGGACCACCAGGGATGCCCACCCATAACCACCAGGTAAGCCCACTAGAGCCCACCAGGGATGGCAATCATTGCCCATTAGGGATGGCCCTCTGTGCCCATCAGTGATGCCTACCAGCGCCTCTGATCAGTGCTGCCTATCAGTGTCATCTATCAGTGCCCACCAGTGCCACCTATCAGTGCCACCTATGAATCCCCATCAGTACCGCCTATGAGTACCATCAGTGCCACCTATCAGTGCCACTTATCAATGCCCATCAGTGCTGCTTATCAATGCCACCTATCAGTGCCTATCAGTGCTGCATATAATTGCCACCTCATCAGTGCCAATCAGTACTGCCTCATCAGTGCCCATCAGTGAAGGAGAAAACTTACTTAATTACAAAGTTTTGTAACAGAAACAAAGAAAGAAAAATTTCAATTTTTTTTTTATTTTTTTTTTTTTTAGCGGTGATCAAATACCACCAAAAGGAAGCTCTATTTGTGGGGGAAAAAAAATTATAAAAATTTTGTTTGGGTACAGCGTCGTATGCCGGCGCAATTGTCATTCAAAATGTGAGAGCGCTGAAAGCTGAAAATTAGTCTGGGCTGCTGGGCAGGAAGGTGTATAAGTGCTCTGTATTGAAGTGGTTAAAGGGATACACACAGAAAAATGTGCATATATATTGTGCCTTGACATATGCTTTAAATACTATTGGCAATTACACTAAAACACTAATGCATTAAGGAAGCAACCAAGAAATACAGTGGCAGTACAGTGCATTAAGTTGTAACAGTAAGGAAAGCTTGCCGAGTGAAGTGCAAAGGTGAAAATGAATGACTTAGTTGACACAAGAGACCACAGTCTACAGGGGGAGGGTGCAGGAAGGAGGAAGCAATGTGTGTGTCCTACATTGACACATGTGTCCTTGGTCATTATTCATTTATGCACTCACGTCACCCTAGTTCTAAAGAGCAAATTAACATTCCTGCTGACCAAAATCCTATTTAATATGTCCTCTGCAATGCCTGATACAGCTCTTTCATGCAACCATATTCTTGGATATCTTTACACATTTTCTAATTTTTTCTGATTTTATTGTGCCAGTTAAATGAATATTCTGCTTTGACGTAAACAAAAAGTTTGGGGTTGGAAAATAACAAACAATCATACCCACCTAGAAGGCTACAGCCCCGATCCCAGTTGCATCTGTCCCCCTCCGCCTCCGCCCCCTAGACCGAGAACTGAGCGATCAAAGACAGCTGATTACTCAGTTCTTGGTTTTCTGTGCCAGTCAGTCACCGGCTCACTGCTTTGCCCCTTCAGTGTGCTCATTGGAGAATGTTGGGCTGTGGAGAGGACGGGAGCTGAGAAACTGAGCCAGCTGCTGGTCCAGACATCTGGGTGGATTCTGAATGTGTGGATTCTGAAGTTGTGATCGATCCTGGACCAGCTAAGTGACAGCTGACAGTGGGCTTTACTTAGTTCTGCACTCCTGTGATCCATAGGAGAAGTAGGGCCAAAGAACTTTGGCCCTAATTCTACTTCAGGGCCAAATCACACTACGTGCGGTAACAGACGTTTTACCACATGGTAAAATGTCTGTCAGCACAGGGACACACAGGGAACAATTGTTTCCTCTGTGCCTTATTCACAGTGCAGACATGCTGCATTTTATCGCAGCGTACCGACCCAAATCGCATGGCATTGTCAGGTAGCACAGCGTCCAACATTGCACTGAATAAAGTGTACTGTATTTTGTACACTTCAAATAAAGCTGGTACAAAACAAAACAAAAGGGACAATGCGGTACTCTGAATCGTCCACCACACTTCCCCTCCCTAGCTGGGCCGGCGACGGGCTGAATCACTTCGGCTGATCTGCAGTGAGAATTGCCCCTTAACCAGGTGATATGGTACCTCAGAAAACCCCACAGTACCTAGATGCAATGTTTTTCTATTACCCTTTCTCTTCAACTCTCATTCTTCCCTTTTTATTGGACCTGTCTTTGTTGCTGTTATCTGTACTTTTCTGTCTTTATTTATTTAGTTACCTGCTCCATTACTGTGTATGGCTTCTGGTTTCTTACCTTTTCCCTATGCAACTGTCCAAACATGATGGTTTGCAGAACCACTGTCAGTCACTATCCAATTGGTGAGCTACATTTGTTCAAGAGTACCCAACCCAACAACCACATCCCCAGAGGGATCTAGTGCACCTTGTATAAAGCAGAACTAGTCTTTATACACATAGGCAAACACACATACCAAATATATATGTTATCAGTTCACATGAATGTAAATAATCTCATTATGAAATGCTGAAAAAAAAAGCTTCACCAGAATTCAGTGTGCTAAAGAAAAAGACTCAGCTGAGACCCATCTGCCCACCAACCACCAGCTATGCAAGGGAAGAGAGTAGCACAGGCATTTTGCCTATACCCAAACATATAGGTTCCAGTACCCACTTGTGTAGTCACCATTTAATGTACAAACTTTGAGTTTCCAGCTCTCTGCTCCTGCCGAGGATATGTTCTTGGTAAGGCTGAAGCATCATTTGGCTGCCTCTGCTTAAGTAGCCAGTCAGTTCCTGGGCTTCACAGAGAAGTTACTCTTTGTTGTGGCAGAGAATTGGATATCTTGGATATCATATGGCCCAGATAGCGTAGAATGCTCTGGGTAAAAGCTAAGGATTTCACTGCACTTACAAGGTTTTTTTTAGGTAGTATTCAGCATGGAAGACAGGTGGACCAAATGCTAGTATCTTTCACTTTTGGCCTACTCTAAAGAAATGATGTCACTTTGCCCCTTCTTTTACAAGAACCTTACGAAAATTGGGAGAAGGGGGGTATCTGTCTATTATATATCGCTCTCCCATTCAGTGAACATGTTCCATTCTTTAAAAAAATATAAGGGCTTTTGTTCATGGAGGGAGACAGAAAGAGGCAGAAACCCAGCAGGACCTTCTTCTTCCTGCAATGTTAGACCCAAAGCTATTAACCCCCCAGGACCTGGCATCATTGGAAAGAAGGCCTCTACAGGAACCATAAGTCTGCAGGATATAATTTATAACAGGTAAGTTATGCGAACGACAAAAAAAAACAAAAAAAACTTGAGCTTTAATGTCTTAAAAGTTTTGTTTCTGAGTATTATTCTAAAGTGGAACTTTAGTCAGAAAATCAAGTCCTGCTAGATAATTTCAGACTAGCCCCTTTTACGGTGTATAGCTTTGTAAAACATTAAAAATAAATGCCTATACTGTTTAACCACTTGCTGACCGCTCTATAGCATTTTTACTGCTACAGGACGGCAGCTGTGCGCTAGATCACGTATATATATATATATATATATGTGATCCTGCCTGTCCGCCTGCAGAGGGCGTGTATGCACCGACAGTGTGTAGTTTCTGCTGTGATAATTTACAGCAGAAGCCAATCTGTGAGTGCCGGGCACTCAATGTCTGCCAGCACCCCCCGATCGTCAGGCAGACTCAGAATGGAGCTCTGACTATGTGAACAGGGCAGAGTTTTGTTATGACTGGGGGGGGGTGAACTTTGTGTTCCTGCAAAACGGAGACTCAAATCCCTCTCTTCACTTGGTAAAAGCAGCACACACAGTACACAAACACTGGCTAGGCACATATTTAACCTTTTGGTCGCCCTAGATGTGTAACCCCTTCCCAGCCAGTGTCATTAGTACAGTGAGAGTGCATATTTTTAGAACTGATCACCATATTAGTGTAATTGATTCCCACAAAGTGTCAGTTAGTGTTCGATAGTCCGTCGCAATATCATAGTCCCGCTATAAGTCGCTGCCATTACTAGTATAGAATAAAATAAATAAAAGTTCCAGTATATATCCCATAGTTTTTAGATGCTATAACATTCACTTAACCGCTTGCCGACCAGTGCATGACGATATACGTCGGCACAATGGCACGGCTGCGCAAAAGGGCGTACAGGTACGTCCCCTCTAAGACCCGGCATTGTGAGTGCGTGCCTTTTTTTGTTTATAGCGCAAAAAATAAAAACCGCAGAGGCGATCAAATACCACCAAAAGAAAGCTCTATTTGTGGGAAAAAAAGGATGTCAATTTTGTTTGGGTGCAACGTCGCACGACCACTCAATTGTCAGTTAAAGCGATGCAGTGCTGTATCGCAAAAAGTGCTCTGGTCAGGAAGGGGCTAAATTCTTCCTGGGCTGAAGTGGTTAAACCAATCAATATACGCTTATTGGGAGTTTAAAAAAAAAAACCCAGTGGTGAGCAAATACCACCAAAAGAAAGCTCTATTTGTAGGCGTTGCATGACAGTGCAATTGTCAGCTAAAGTAATGCAGTGCTGTATTGCAAAAAGTGGCCTGGTCCTGAATGGGGGGGGGGGGGGTGTAAATCTTCTGGAGGTCAAGTGGTTAAAATCCAGTAATACACTGTCTTGTCCTTCTCTGCACATGCTCAGTTGCTCTCTATTTTTGTGCTGATGATCAGAATCACTAGAGGCCAATGTGCTGACAGCATATAAATTAAATTATTAAATAAAAATACTTATCTATATCATATACATTAATTAAATATAGGGAACGGTCTTGTAGAAAATTGCTTTCGGATAAAATCTGAAAATGTGTACATAATGCAACTAAAATACAAGTTGGGTGCTGGAAGACATATGTTTGGGTCTGGGTTTCCTTATGGGTGTGGACCTTGGGCTACTTTCCCCTATAAAATGTACAGCTGTTATGGTACACACTTTCAGCTACACAACCCTGAGCATGCACGTTAGGCGTATATGGCAAAGCAGAGTAAGTCACTGACTTGAGCAGAGCGAACGAAGCTAAAGTCCCGTCCTACTCTTTTTTTTTTTTTCTTGTACAGCAAATTTTCCACCATACAGTTACTAACGTGCCAGACTTTATGCTTCAATGACGTATTCTGTGCATAAAGCCCACTTGCATTTACATCAATGAATTTAAATGACAAAGGTTGTGCTAATACATGTGTCATTGTCAGTTATGTTATTATTGTTTATAAGCACTAAATATTTTAAGCCCACTCTAAACATCTGAGGGAAGCACTGATCAATTATTGCAGGTTGACTTATATAATGATTTTCTTGGAAAGATCCGTGAAGTTGGCAGGGCACTGTATTCCACAGGTCACAGCAACCTTCTAGCCCTGAAGACCTAGGTCTGGACCTGTACAGAACATTATTTCATGTCAACAAACAATGATAGGCGTGAAGTTTGTGTACATATTATCCAGGCGTTTCAAGATATGGTCCATAGGCAAACCGGTTTCTACAACTTATAATGCTGAGAATATAGCAAAATGGTTGATTGTATATTTTGTCAATCTTTCAGCACTTGAAGGAAGTCTGTGATGCAAAGTACTAGCTCTGAAGTAGTATGCATATGCAATCATTTCTCTTCATTGAACTTACATTGAGGAGGAAGAGCATAACTAATAGTGTAAGTCAGGGGTATTGAATTAAAATTCAAGGAGGTCCAGTCACCAAAATTTCCCTTCAGCCGAGGTCCGAATCGTAAGTTTGTGCTATGACTCAGAAAGATTGTAGTCACTATGGTGGTTATTTACTAAAACTGGAGCGTGCAATAAACCAATGAGCTTCCAGGTTTTATTTACAAAGCTTAATTGAACGAACTGAAGTTAGAAGCTGATTGGATACCATGCACAGTTGCACTAGATTTTGAGTGCACCAGTTTTAGTAAATCTCCCCCTGTATATCTATCAAAAACTGAGAAATGTACAATTTCCACAGCATTTCAACAATATTTATTGTCAAGTTTCAGCTACGACATTCTTACATCAGTTGTCCCCATTAGGGTGTCCCTTTACATCAGTTGTGCCCATCAGAGTTCCCCTTTACATGAGTTGTTCCCACCAGACAGTGGCGTCTCCAGCTTTCATATTTAGGGGGGCACATGGGGGGACAGGGACAAAAGTAGGGGGGCAACTATAAAATGCAATTATATATATATATATATATATATTTATATATATATATCCTGGGGCCCTTTACTACGATCTCACAATGGCCCTTTCACATGTTCTGCAGTGAGCTCTCTTCCTACTGTATTGGGGCCCTCCCAGGGTGGCAGAAAACAAGAGATATATGTTACCAGCATTCCAAGAAAATATAAGGGTCCAAAGCAGTGGGAAAACTATCAGGGTTGCAAAGGTTGTCTTGCCACCGGGCCCTGGTGTTCTGCCACTGCTGGGTTCCCCAGCCTCCTCTTGCTGTCCTGCCCCTGCTATTGACAGCACTGGTCTGGCATCTCTTGGAATTTACAGGCTGGTTCTCCTGTCCTAAGGACGGGAGAAATCAGTCTATTTTTTCAGTAACTGAGAGTCCTGGTGGAGTCCTTCCTGCAACTCGCTCTTCTCTCTGCCAATGAGGATGCAGGGGAATGAGCAGATCGGGCGGCCGTGATTGTGTGAGCGCTCGCATTATGCAGTGTCAGTAAGCACAGGGAGGGGGGAGGAATCACCTGCAGGAGCTGACTGGGGACGCTCTCCCTCTTAGACATTTTTAATTGGGAGGGGCACATGGTGGGGCACAGCATATTGTTGGAGGGGTCAGGGCCCCCTCTGCCCCCCCCAGGGATGCCATTGCCACCAGAGTGCCCCTTTCCATCAGTTGTCCCCACCAGAGTGCCCCTTTCCATCAGTTGTTCCCACCAGAGTGCCCTTTTCCATCAGTTATACCCATCAAAGTGCCCCTTTACATCAGTTTTGCCCACCAGAGTGCCCCTTTCCATTAGTTGTGCCCATCAGAGTGCCCCTTTACATCAGTTGTCCCCATCAGAGTGGCCCTTTCTATCATTTGTACCAATCAGAGTGCCCCTTTACATCATATGTGCCCATCAGAGCGCCCTTTTACATTATATGTGACCTTCAGAGTGACTCTATAAATCCCATCCAGGTGAACAGCATATGTTTAGTAGCTGGGCATACATGGGCAGGAGATGGGAGAAGGGAGGAGCTGCAGAGGGTAGGAGCTGGCAGAAGGGAGGGGCTGTAGGGGGCAGAAGCTGGCAGAAAGGAGGAGCTGCAGGGCATGAGAGCTGGCAAAAGGGAGGAGCTGCAGGGGGCGGGGGCTGGAAAAAGAAAGGAGTTGCAGGGTGTGGGAGCTGGCAGATAGAACAAGCTGCAGGGGATGGGAACTGGACTAAGAAACTTGCTACAGGGTGTGGGTTGCACATTTGATGTCACTGGTTGCTGGGACATTGGCTGTCCCAGCAACTAATGACTGTTGAGTAGTGGGGATTGGGCTGGCGGGCTGACGGTCCGGACATAAGCATCACTCGGTCTGTAACCATAATCAAACAGCGGTCTGCCATTTAATGAAGGCTGGTGTAAGTAAATATGGGTTTAATGTGCTCCCTTAAAGTGTGAACTCTGCAGTCTTTCAGTTTGGTGAGGTTTTTGTATGTGGAAGACCAACCCAGGGAAGTTTTAGTATAAAAAACCAAGCCTGGGCATGATTTGTGTAGTTCAGCAGAAGGCAACAGAAAGAGAAGTGCAGCAAGTAGTGTTCCTACATAAAATTAATGTAGGGAGCAGCATGTGTTAGTTTGACTACTTTTGGAGATTGTGTTCCACAGCAGAACATAAATTGCCCTTCAGGTCTGATATTCATCCATACCAGACCCCTATCCAAGCATGCAGCCCGGCAGGTCAGGAAAGGGATGGAACGAGCGAGCGTCGCCCGCCCCCCCCCCCCCCCCGAACCATACCAGTCCACATGCTCTCCACATAGGGGGTGCTTTGGGGCCACCCCCATGTTGATGTAGACAAGGGCTTCTTCCCCACAACCCTGACCGGTGGGTGTGGGGGTCTGCGGGCAAGGAGCTTGTTGAAATCTGGAAGCCTCCTTTAACACGGGGGCCCCCAGATCCGCCCCACCCCTATGTTAATGAGTATGGGGTACATAGTCCAGGTTCTGATTACTACCAGGGTGCTATCTGGTAACATTTGAAATAACATTGGAAATGACAATCAATTGTAAGCTCATTTGTGGCAAGGACTGGTGCGACTAGTTCAGGTCCCCTTCTGACTATGGCTTGCATTAACCTAACGTGTTACCATGTATTAAGGTGTGCTGCATTAAGTCAGCATGTTTATTTTGAATAGGCTGGCAGCACACCTTAACACACAGTAAATTGGAAGTAACCCCTTTTTTAATGCAACACGGCGCCTAGCATGTGCATTGTGGCGCATGGCAGTGCAGGTGCATTGTCTGCTACTATTACAATGTGTTGAGGTGTCATTCAAAATGATTGGCGCTGTAACACCCCACACTGCAGTTTGCACAGCATCATACATTTTGGGAACATGTGGCAAAACACATGTCACTACAGTGTATAAATGTGAGTCTGACCTCAGCAGTCACACTAAAGCATCACTTCATATGTTGGCATTAAAGAATTGTGTAAAATAAAAAATCTGATACAGATAGAAGAAGAAATGAACAACGACTAAATGCAAACAGTATTATCATACAATGGCTGTAAAACAAAAAAACTGCAATGCATGCAATGCAACTGTAAAGTTGTCTAGTCTTATATACTGAATCTATTTTATGGAAAGGGGGGTCCAAACCATGGCTTTCTAAGCTTTAGCCTGAACATCAGAGGCATATGGGTACTAACATTGCTGACCTACCTTTTTATGAAAATACTAGTTGCCTGGCTGTTAGAGACTGTCCCACTAGCTTCAGCACTTTCTGAATCACTGTCACTCAGTATGCAGATGAAGAAAGTCAGAGAGAAGTACTTATCTGCATACTTATTTTAGATCAGTGTCTTAAAAGTATTGTAAACGTGAACAGCTTTGCAACTAGCATTTTCAGAAGTCACAATGGCAGTCTGTGTGTTTCTTTTAACAGGGTTTCTTACAATAGGGACATTCCAGAGGAATCCTAATCCATATGCTAAATTATATCGCCCTCTGCTGGCTGAATTAGGTATACACCCATGGTACTGTAACTAAATGAAAGAACACAGCATTACCACAGTCTTTACTCATAGGAACTACTTTATGAAAATCTCTATGAGTAGAAACTTTCTAATAAAACAGGAAATGTTATTTAGTTGCCATGAACAAAAGAACATTTGTAGTGTGAATTTCATGCCGCTGCCAGTTAAACAACTCTCTTTCACGATGGTTAAAACTGCTCTTCAAGTTTAGTTTGAACATTGGTTGGAAAACTTTTGCTATAAAAGTATATTTACCATTAGCTTAAAAAGAATAATACAAAAATGTTTTTCAAGATTGTACATCACTAGTCCTTATACACCATTAAATACTCACCCAAAATCCTCTCATAAATTTAGCACCCTCTACCGAAGGAGGAGAGTAGAGCAGAGTTCTGTGACCGGGGACACAGAACTATTATCCTCTTAAAGAAAGGTCAGTGCAGAATGCTGTGGCCGGGGAACGCAGCATTGATAGTCATGGACTGGCTGAAAGAAGTAGTCCGCTCCTTACCATGTGTCAGGCCGTCATGTGGAGGTACCGAGTTATCTCTGGCCTGGTTAGCACAATGGTAATGCCTTCCAAAAGACTGTGTGTCTGTCTGATTCTCGGGGCCATCGAGGAGAGGCTGTGTATGCTTCTGGCTGTTTGATTCGCATAGGCAATACCATTATGGTCTGCAAGGAGGAATTATTCAGAGTGATTCTACTTGTCCCAATGGAAGTGAAGAAATAGAATGTCAGTAGTTTTGCAGTAAAGGATTGGTACAAGGAATGAAGAAACAGTCTGCAGAGAAGTTAATCAAAGAAAGGAGACTGGGGTGCAAGGAGTGTATCCAGTCTTTTGCAAGGCCAAGACCACTGTATAACTTCAGATAATGTGCTAAATGCTATGGGCATCTCATATCATCCTTTCCCCAATTCAAGTTGTATCCTACAATAAACGTAACAAAACTGTGCAAATGACTGTCCATTGTCTTCACTGATAGATGGGGGTCTGGCAGCAGGGTGATTGGCGGATTGCTAAGAAACCAAGTGGTCAACATACTGCTACATAAATATTAAATACAATTCAGGAAGGACTTTTTTCCAAACTGGGGTACCCAAATCTGACCATAGGCATCATTTTAAATAGACTGTACAGCTCATCAATTTAGAAGTAACAATACATGACGATATATGATGCAAGGGTACCTAATATGCATTGTACAAATAGTCTTTATGTATGCACCTGTATCGTAGGTGCATGCAAATGTGCATGGTGTTCCTTTATATTTTGTAAGGTGTATTTACACATTTTTATTTATTTTTCCATTACCTTTATTACTAAGGTAAGTAAATAGTAATAGTGATAGTAAAGAGGCAGGCTTCCTTTTTTGGAGACATTAAGGGTCTCCTAGACCCCTAATGCAACCCCTACACTGTGCTTAAGGGACAAAGTGCCTGGTGTTTTTCTGGCCACAGCTGCTGGTATCTAACCATCCTGAACCCTGAAGTGATCAATGCTATACACTTCCACATTCATTTATCTCCAGGAGATCAGGGAACAGACAGAGCCTGAACAAAATGTAAACAAGCATTTATATGCTGTATCCACACCACCATAATAGTTAGCGTGGCAGCCTTAAAAAGGTTAAAGCATATACAGTAGATAAACTAAGAATTACAGCCTACTGCGGTGCACACATACAGTATACAGGCATTGCTTCCATAAAATATGACCTAAACAATGTGCAATTGTTCTGTTTCAAATGCACATTGACATGCCTCCTTAGACTGTCTAGTGGCGTGGTCACCTGCTGAACTGGCATCATCAATGGACAGATTAACTTATCAATAAGACACAGAAGTTGAATCCAATGCAATATAACTTTAGCTAATTGCCGTCTTCCCAGTCTATTGAAGTACAAAAATGTAGGCAGGCGCAGTCTACTTTATCCACTGCAGGTGGCGCTTGTCCGCAGTGGCATTGCAATTAGAGAGGAAGTTAGGAGGAACATTGTTCATCTATGGTATCCTGGGTCACTGGGCAAGCAATTCAATTGGATGCTGCTGCCCCATGTGACTCTAGCAGCCATGTTTGGTAAGGCAGAGAATATTTAAGGCCCTGTCTCCCAGGCTTGGCGTGTATTTTGCGAATGAGTAGAGTAGACAGAGGTATCCCATCTGTTAGGGACAGAATTAGTGGCAGGGAAAGGTTCCTCAAGAGGAAGGGAAGAGTAGGGCTCACAACTTCTCTAGACATCTTCCTGCTTTGGCAGGAGACGGCCAGGTCGCATTCTGCCCCTCCTAACAGATGCTGTCAGTTAGGCTGAAATCTGCTCTCTACACACTGCTGGAACTGTAAGTATGCCTGGTTGAACTGCCTTCACACCAGCTTTATTGTGAATTGTCTTAGCATTACTTTAATACAAGTTCTTCATCGTACAGACTGTGTGTGTGTGTTATTGCCGCTGCACCCCACCTACAAGAAGACAATGACTTTTCTGAGCCTTGTCTCTGTAAATAACTAACACTAAATTGAAGAAGTGAGGAGGACTAAACTATTTTGCACTAAACAGGATGGGAAGACAGATAATGAAACCAAAATCACAATAGTACACAAGTTGCAGTTGCCCAAAAGTGCCTCTAGAAGTCAGCATACTACACAAAAATGATAACCTCATGCAGTTCAACACAAGCCGTAAAAATAGCTGAAAGTGGGGCAGAACATGCACACATAAACCTCAGTTCAGATCGTTTGTAACAAAATGAAACTTTTCAACTACATATGCTTCATTTTGTGCAGATTATAGAAATATAACTAATTTGCCTAAGCTTGCCTTAAAGAAGACCATCATTTAAATAGTTAGGGACTACTTAGAGGCAGCAACAATAGAGACAAACACTTTAATCAGGAGCTTGTAGTTCATCACAGCTTACAAAGTCCATGCTAAGTAACATAGTAACGTACAACGTAACATATAGAGTACAGTGTTCAGGTGTATATAATACCCAGCACAAAATATAGAGTGCATAAGCCTGCCTTCCTCCAATGGATTACAAGTAACATTATTTGCTAAGAAGCTTTGGCCAGATCACTGGGACCAGAAGCGATGTGCACCCTTCTTGCATTTCTCTGGTGTTCAGGTAGATACGGAGGTGCAGTCCATCATTCTGTTATTTCTTGCTGGCAGCCCTGCAGAGTACTATTTTTCTCAACCAACTGATCACAGCCTTGGCAGAGCTCCCTGCATGGGATCATGGGATGCATATGTGTTAGGGTGGTGGGTTGTTGTCCCTGTTTACTGTCCATAGCAATATTCCCCCTAGTAAGACCCATCACGTCTCCATGCTATTCCAAAAGCAGGGACAGCACACTTAATTATCCCCAACAAAAAAATACAAATATTAATGTTTTTATGTATTGGTATGTAATAGTATTAAAAATAAATATTTCAGCATAAATTCTCATGCTAGCTAGAGCCCTACATGTAGTAACAACATCATAATAACTAACAGAAAACTATCCTAAATAGATCAATTATAATCTTTTGGGTCCTGGTAGTAAACAAGTTTGCTAGTCTTTTCATCTTGGCAGGAAAAACACACTGGTAGCAAAATTTTTAGGGTAGTAAATTAACCCAGAGCAAAACATTCCCTTGGTTTAGGGGTGGTTCACCCTAGATGCAGTCAAGTGCATATTTAATCTGCATCAAAAATGCATGCATAGTATTTTCCATGTATTCCAAAGGCCCTAGTTCACACCAAACAAAACACGTCAACAAAAGCAGAACATGTTGCATTTTTTTTTTCTGTATAGAACACAGCAAAACACATCGAGAACGCATGGGAACATATCAAAAATGCAACAAAAATTAATTGAAATGCACATGTCCTGAAATGAGATGAAATAAAAAAAAGAGGGGAAAAAACACAACAGAATGCATCAAAAACTCCCCATAATGTGTCAAAAACTTGCATACAGAAAGGGAAATAATTTTCCTCTTTATTCAACACTAGAAAAAAAGTCTTTGGCTTAACGTACACTTTAACCACCTTGGCGGTATGATTATGTCAGATTTTTGCGTCTCAAAGCGGTACAATTGTTTTGCATAGAAATTTGACGTTCTATATCGTAGGCCTGTTGGCCTGCAATAACACACTTAAATCTGTCCACCAAGAGTCTAGTAGATATCCCGGGTATGATAAAGTTTGAAACACGAAATCATAAATTATAATATAATAAATAACTATAAATAATTATAAAAAATAATAATATAAAAATAATAAAATTTATTTCCCAACAATTCACTATCACTCAATTCTGCAAATGTTCTAATTTACTATCGCTGTTTTCTAGCTGGTCTAAAACCACTTTTGACGTAAAGGGACACTTTTTATTTACTATGGTCAATCTCAAGTTTCCAGGCAGAAAGAACAGTATATATAATATAAAAATGCATGTAGGGCACTGGACAAAGCACTGGGGACAAAAGGGATGTGAAATAATTTCATACAGTACTGTAATCTGTAAAATCTGTAATCTGTAAGATTACAGTGTACTGTATGTGTTATGAATTTTGTACTTTTTGAATTTGCCGCTGGGCTCCGCCTCCCGTGCGTCGCGACACCCGCAGGTAATGGAGCCCGGCACACGGATGGATCGGGCGGAGAACAGAGCCCACAGACACAGCGGGGAGACATTGCAGGATCCTGGGAACGAGGTAAGTAACCTGCACCAGGATCCTGCAATGCAATCCCGAGTGTGGCTCGGAGTTACCGCTAATGGTACTGAAATTTAACCCCGAGCCACACTCGGGAAAACCGCCAGGGAGGTTAAAATAGAACTACACTGCATCTGAGCACCACAAACCAAAAACGCTTTTGAACTCATTTTTAATATTTGAAGCAAACTCCCTCATCCATCCATGTCCCCATGTTTACCGTAATTTTGCTGAGAGATCACTTTGAAAAACACCCCCCCTAGTATTTCTGGCCACGGCAATCTTGAGTAAGGCCAGATGATTCATGCAGCATTTACTTCCTGGAATCCACTTGCCCTGCAGGCAGGGGGGTGTGCATAGCTGAGAAAGCCTCTCCTTCCCTCCTGAAGATTCCTGGGATGTATGAAATCATTTGCCTAGGCAAGAGACCAGGAAGTAGACATGTGCACTACCGAAAAATTTGTTTAGTTTTGTCTTCATTTTATTTTTTTATTGTTTTCTGTTTATCAGATCATTCATTATGATCGGCATTCGTTACTTCGGATCATTTGTAACTTCGGATGCATTTCTATTCACTCCGTTCCATTCATTTAGATGCAGCATTCGTTACTTTTTTAACTTCGGATGCATTCGTATTCGTTACATTCACTAACAGTTACTTTAGCCAAATTTGAAAGTAAAGTAAATCTAATCTATCCCAAATTAGCTTCTATGGCGCAGAGACCTGAATAGAAGAATTACTGACTTCAACTATTACCTATAATTAAATAGTTTATAATAATAAATAATTATAAACACTATAATAATAGTTAATAATTAAATTATAATAGAAAATCCGAAAAACTAAATTATCTGAATGTAATCGATTTTGTTAAACTTGTAGGTTGAATCGTTTTTCGTTCTTTTGGATTTTTGTATTTTCATTCTTTCGGGTTTTCATTCTTTAGCAGAAAGTAACTGAAGAAATGTAAAAAAAAAAAAGGTCAAAACAAGTAAACATATTACACCTTCCTGTGTATTTACTAATGCTGGCAGCATAAGGATTAAAAATAGTCAATGTTGATTGAGAGAGTGAAGTTCCACTTTACAGTGCCTTGAAAAAGTATTCATATCCCTTGAAATTTTCCACATTTTGTCATGTTACAACCAAAAACATAAATGTATTTTATTGGGATTTATGTGATAGACCAACACAAAGTGGGATATAATTGTGAAGTGGAAGGAAAATGATAAATGGTTTTCCAATTTTTTTCCAAATAAATATCTGAAAAGTGTGGCATACATTTGTATTCAGCCCCCCTGAGTCAATACTTTGTAGAATCATCTTTCTCTGCAATTACAGCTGCAAGTCTTTTTGGGGATGTCTCTACCAGCTTTGAACATCTAGAGAGTGAGATTTTTGCCCATTCTTCTTAGCAAAATAACTCAAGCTCTGTCAGATTGGATGGAGAGCCTCTGTGAACAGCAATTTTCAAGTCTTGCCACAGATTCTCAATTGGATTTAAGTCTGGACTTTGACTGGGCCATTCTAACACATGAATATGCTTTGATCTAAACCATGCCATTGTAGCTCTGGATGGCTTATCCATCTTCCCATCAACTCTGACCAGCTTCCCTGTCCCTGCTGAAGAAAAGCACCCCACAAAATTATGTTGCCACCACCATTTTCACGGTGGGGATGGTGTGTTCAGTGTGATGTGCAGTGTTAATTTTCCGCCACACATAGCGTTTTGCTTTTAGTACAAAACGTTAAATTTTGCTTTCATCTGACCAGAGCACCTTCTTCCCCATGTTTGCTGTGTCCCCCACATGGCTTCTCGCAAACTGCAAACGGGACTTCTTATGGCTTTCTTTCAACAATGGCTTTCTTTTGCCACTCTTCCATAAAGGCCGGATTTGTGGAGTGCACGACTAATAGTTGTCCTGTGGACAGATTCTCCCACCTGAGCTGTGGATCTATGCAGCTCCTCCAGAGTTACCATGGGCCTCTTGGCTGCTTCTTTGATTATAGCTCTCTTTGCCCGCCTGTCAGTTTAGGTGGACGGCCATGTCTTGGTAGATTAGCAGTTGTGCCATACTCTTTCTATTTTCGGACGATGGATTGAACAGTGCTCCATGAGATGTTTAAAGCTTGGGATATTCTTTCATAACCTAACCCTGCTTTAAACTTCTCCACAACTTTATCCCTGACCTGTCTGGTGTGTTCCTTGGCCTTCATGATGCTGATTGTTCACTAAGGTTCTCTAACAAACCTCTGAGGGCTTCACAGAACAGCTGTACTTATATGAGGTTAAATGACACACAGGTGGACTCTAACTACTAATTGGGTGACTTCTTAAGGCAATTGGTTCCACTAGATTTTAATTAGTGGTATCAGAGTAAAAGGAGCTGAATACAAATGCTTGCCACACTTTTCAAATATTTATTTGTAACAAAATGTTGAAAAGATTTATTTTCCTTCCACTTCACAATGATGTGCCACTTTGTGTTGGTTTATCACATAAAGTCCCAATAAAATACATTTACGTTTTATGGTTGTAACATGACAAAATGTGGAAAGTTTCAAGGGGTATGAATACTTTTTCAAGGCACTGTAAGCACTATCCAGCACTTCTTATGTAATACTGCAGAATTCTTTCACTTAGTGTGAATAACTAGACAGCAGCAAGGTCATTTTTGTTCACTTCTCTGCCCCTGATAAACAATCTAGGGAGAGAGATGGCTGGATTGAGTACTGTTTGGTTGCTGCTGCAGCTGAAGAGGACCTGCCCCTAGCAACAGGGAAAATGGAGGACTCTGATTGTCACGGTGGGCCAGAAGGATGCTGACTAGCCACTGGCTATGATAAGCACTGCCCACCACCGGGAGAAGAACAGGGACCCACAAACCGTTGGGAGGTTATGTACAGGGGCTGAAGGCTGCCGTTGAAGAGAACTCTTTGCAATACCACATGCTGCCAGCTGACAGACTGCTACAGGGTTCAGGACTGAGGGCTGGCCGCACACAGACTTTGCTACTGAGAACCCAGACAGAGAGAGACTGACTGCTGTGAGTAGCATTGTGTACATAGGCTGCTGTTGTTTCCATTGTTGGAAGGATGAGCCTGAGAGATATGTGCTGCTACAAAGACACTGCCTGCTGCTCCTGAGAGCCAGGACACTGTGCTGAGCTGCTGTTCCAGAGATGATCCCGTTTCAAAATTGTTTCAGCTAGCACAGCCAGTTACAGCCGCTCAGAGCTTCCATGAGAGGGAGGACCCTTTCTCTGGTCAAGAGAGACTGCATGGGACAAGAATTGGTGGCATTATTTGTGAGAGGCCCTTTTGTCCAACACAGGGGCCTCATCGCTGGAAGGAATGAAATAGTGTTCCACTGGCCAGTGGTTAGACAGGCCTCATTAATAGTTAGGTTGTTAATATAGCTGTTACCTTGCCCTTTACATTACCTCTTTAATGTTGTGGAATCCTCAAATCGTTCCTCCACAACGGTTTAATGAATTCTGTCTGGGCCATTTCACAGGCGGCAGTGGGAGAAGAATACGGTGTCACATCAAACTGCATTTGTTCAGCTGTTATTCTACTTGTTTAACCCACCCTTTCCTCTTACAGGGCTTTGCCTCCTAAATAAAGGCCACTATAATGTGTAGTCTTGGGTCCAGTTAAGGACAGGTCATCACAGGCGCAGGACAGAGGGATCCAAAACAATTCAGAAGCTACTTCGGGGATAAGTATTAAAAATATGAAATGTGTCTCCTATTTATATAATGTAATACAAATAATTTATGACTGCATATCATTTAGTTTTTTTTCTTCTATGTTGGCAAATTGTCTTTTTCACATAATATATATATATATATATATATATATATATATATATATATATATATATATATATACAGTACATTCATTCTATACTTCCATCCTACAAACATGTAAGCAATGCAGTTCTCATAGACCCTAGTGCTGTGGTCTTGTCTCAGCCTCCTTCTCTCACAAACTAATCACAAAACAAAGCCCCAGGTTTTTTTTGTGTAAATGGCCAGGAACAAAAGGAGGTGAAAACACGAACATAGTACTAGGGTCTATGACACCTGAAGTACCTACATCCACAATGCCGGAGGTACAGCGGGAGATGTACTTACCCTGGCATGTAAACAAGATTTGCCTAATGTAGTAGAGCGCCTGCATGGTGCGGGGTGGCTTTTTAGGGAACAGAAGGTATAACTGTTTATACACTTGTAAATGTTTTAATGCCCTAAGTTAGCTTTACTGTAAGTATCCTTTATCATAAGTAGGGACTTTGCAACACATTAGAAAACCTGTTACTAATTGCTTTTCTAATTTCTTTTCTTTCCATTGTATCGCGAAACAAGCTTTTCACCTCTTAGGTGCTGCTGCAATAGGTCCCAAGGATGGGCCTTGCAAGAAAGTACAGCCCGGAACTGAGTGCAGCATAGGTGTAGGGCTAGCATGACTAGGGTGGGGCTGTGAGGCGGAGATAGAGGGGTTAACTAGTCAGGCAGTGGGGGGAGTTTGGGATACTTTTAGGGGGGTGGAGCTTAGGCGCAGTGGTCAGTTGGGAAGAAGTAGGTAGTGAGGAAGGTGAATTTCGGCGGTGCAGGTTAGATAGTTAGCATGGGGGATGTGGAGCGTTTGTTGCAGCAGCTGCGGGAGGAGACGGCGGCTAGGGGGACCGAGTGGCTGCAATCCACCTTGGCATCCTTGCTTCAGGGTCCCAGCCAGGCATCCACTAGCACGCCCGCACGGCTCGCGGAACGGCCACGTGCTAGGAGGTCGCGACCTCCCGAGCGTTTTAGTCCCATGGCCGATGGGGACAGGGGGAGGACTGGGGCCGGGGAGATGGAAGGGGAGCCGCCTGTGAAAAAGTCGTCGGCGGTGAGTACACGGACACGGCGGGCACGGGGGGGGAGCGCATCAGTGGGCCCTGCTCCCGCTCCTACAGCAGGGGAAGAGAGAAGGAGAACGGCGGCCTTGGCAGGCTCCCCGCCTGGCCGGAAGGCGGCTCGGCGGGGGAGAGAGGTCGCGACGGGCGACGGCTTGGCAGACAAGGCGGCCGGGGCCTGTATTCCAGAGAGGAGAGGCCGCGGTAGGCCGGCGGACGTTACAGGAGGAATCCGGGGGGACCATGTCGCTTCACGGTCCAGGAACACGGCGAGGCGGGTTTCGCCAGCCCGGCCTGTAGCCCGGCAAGGCAGTGCCAGACCTCGTGTGGAGTTGGAGCGAACGGCGCAGGGTGATGACATCACGCCTGGGCGCTCGGCGGCAACGGGGAATCCTGACCAGCGGCCTGGTGAGAAGGATCAAGAGATGGCCGGGAGTTCCCAGGACAGCCTGTCCGAGGGTGAAGTTGATGAGCGGGACACAGCAGAAGGACGGGAGACGCCGCATAGAACTGGTGGCACGGCTGGATGTCCGGTGCAACGGAGGCAGCCAGGTGAGCAGGTGGTGGTACCTATTTCTTCTGTTGTTAGAAATGCTAGGTCCTCAAGGGGGGGGACAGTGGGGACAAGTGATAGGGAGGCTGGGGAGGGTCCCAGTGCGGGTGTCCAGTCCATGGGAGCAGCTGGGGAACAGGCTGGGGGGATGGTGCAGGTGTTATTAGCAGGTCTCAGGGAGGTGCTTGCACGCTGTGAGGCTGGCGCACGGCCGGTGAGTGGCATTTCCCCTGTGGCTGCGTGGGCAGTGCCCGCCATCGTTACGGGTCAGGGAGCTGCGCTGGCAGCCCCAGGCCCGGTGGTGGCTCCAGGAGGTACAGTGTCGGTGGGGGGCACGAGTGTTGGGGGGATGGGGGCGGCCAGTACAGGGCCCCCACCGGCAGCGCCGGTGGTGGCGGCCGCAGCGACCACAGTGGCTGGGGATGCGGCAGCGGCCGGTAAAGGGTCGGCTGGTTTGGATGGGTTGCGTTTGGCGGATGCTGCCAAATGTGAAGTATACGTTTGTTTTGAAGGGCCGTTGGGAGCGCACTTAAAGGCAGAGATTAAGGAGCGCATTTGGAAGGGGGAATACGTTGAAATTTTCTCTTTGTTGCCTTTGGAGAAGTTTAACCTGGACAAGGTTAAGCCGGATGAGAGCAAGAAAGAGGAAGAGGAGAAGAGGCGCTATCGTTTGATTCCACGTACGTTTGCAAATTGGTTGCAAGCGTTCGCGATTCTGGCGAGTGTGATTGGGGAAAAGGCGCCGGAGAATTGCTCGCCGCTCTTCTGTTACCTCGATTCCATCGGGGAATCACAAAGAGTGTATGGTGGGACTGCATGGCTGCGCTACGATGAGCAGTTCAGGCAGAGAAAAGCGGTTCGTCCTTCAATAAGATGGGATCACAAAGACATTAGTCTTTGGATGAAGCTGATGTCTTCTCCAAGGGGTTCTTTGCTGCCCTTTCAGGGTGGGGCCGGGGGGTCGGGGTTGTCTGGACAACCGGCCGGAGGGCGAGCGGGTTTCTGCTGGCAATTTAATGCGGGGAATTGCAAATTCGGAGCCAAGTGTCGGTTCCGACACGAGTGCTCTACATGCGGGGGCTCCCATTCGCAGTCCAGATGCTTTAAACACGGACGTGGAAAGGGAGGGGATGTTGGAAAAAGGGAGGACGCCGGTGATGGTAGAAAGGATGGTTCCCTTTCTAAAGCGGTACCCTGATAGGGATGCGGCCCGGCTGTTGGAATTGGGTTTCAGGGAGGGGTTTCAATTGAATAGTCAGCTCAGGGCGGTTCCGCCTGCAGCTGAAAATTTGAAATCGGCAAAGGAACACGCTGAGGTAGTTACGAAAAAATTGTTAAAGGAGGTGGCGTTGGGCCGGATGGCCGGCCCGTTTAAGGCACCGCCGGTACAGGATTTGGTAATATCCCCGTTGGGAGTGGTGCCTAAGAAGGAGCTGAATCAGTTTCGGCTCATTCACCATTTGTCCCATCCTAGGGGGGGGTCGGTTAATGATTCCATTGATCCGGACCTCTGCACGGTGTCGTATACGTCCTTTGATGAGGCAGTGGCATGGGTGCAGCGTTTAGGCCAGGGGGCCTTGCTGGCTAAGACGGATATTGAGGCGGCTTTTCGCCTCTTACCAGTTCATCCGAAGTGTTGCCGATTGTTGGGCTGCCGCTGGCGGGGAGAGTATTTTGTAGATAGGTGCTTACCCATGGGGTGTGCTATTTCATGTTCGTTGTTTGAGCAGTTTAGTTTGTTTTTGGAATGGGCAGTGTGGGATACCTCCGGCCTGCACTCTGTTATACATTATTTAGATGATTTTTTGTGTATGGGGCCTGCAGGGAGCAAGGTTTGTGCATCTTTGCTGGGCACAATTCAACATGTGTTCGCCAATTTTGGGGTGCCGTTGGCTGCGGACAAAACGGAAGGCCCGGTCACCGAGTTGTGTTTTTTAGGGATTGTAATTGATACTGTGGCCATGGAGTGCCGGTTGCCACTAGATAAATTGGAGGGTTTGCGGCGGGAGGTGGCGGAGGCCATCAAGGGGAAGAAGATTCAACTTCGTGGGTTGCAATCGCTGCTTGGGAAGCTGAATTTTGCCTGCAGGATTATGCCCATGGGGCGTGTGTTTGTGGAGCATCGTGTTACCACGGCGCAATTGTTGATTCGTAGGTCTGTCTCGGCAACTACTTGGCAAGCATACAGTAAGGTGTGGTTGGAATGGGAGGTGTTAATGCGGGAAGTAGGTGATGATGTTGGAGGGGCGAGCAAGGTACAGCTACTCCTGTACTTTATAGGACGGAATTTTGAGCAGGGGGTATCGGCGGCATATATGGCTCGCAAGTTGGCTGGTTTGGCGTTTATGTTCCAAATGGCGGGTAAGCGGGATGTTACAAAAGATTTTAGGGTACGGCGTGCTATGCGCGGATATCGCGCTGGTCGAGCGGCTGCTGACACAAGACGCCCGGTTTCATTTGCCGTGTTAAGTGAAGTAGTTACGCAGTTGGAAAATGTTTGTCGGTCTAGGTTTGAGTATGTGCTGTTCAGGGCGGCATTTATATTGGCCTTTTTTGGGGCGTTTCGGGTTGGGGAATTAGTGAGTAAGAATAAAAGGGGGGAAGGCGGTTTGGATGTACAAGATGTACGGGTGCGGGGGGATGCTTTAGGTGTCTTCCTCAAGAGGTCAAAGACAGACCAATTGGGAAAGGGGGCATGGGTGGAGTTGAGGTCGGTCCCAGGTTCCCCCTTGTGTCCGGTGACGGCTGTGGGGGAATTCTGTAGGGTTAGACCTGACGGGGGGGGGACATTCTTTCGTCATGAGGATGGTTCGGCCCTGTCCCGTTTTCAGTTTCAGGCTGTCTTTAGGCAATGTTTGCGGGCGACTGGGCGGAAAGCGGAGGAGTATTCTTCCCATTCGTTCCGCATTGGGGCTACAGAAGCGGTTCGTTGGGGTTTGGATGAGCAGGTAGTACAGCGTATTGGGCGTTGGGAATCAGCACGCTTTAAGCTTTATGTTCGCCCTACCTTGTTGTAGAATGGGGGGGGGGAGGTCGTTGTTTGTTGGGAACTGTATTACAGAAAGAGCGTTATAATTGATTTGCTATATTTTCTCTGTGTTTTGTTTCTTGTTTTTCAGGTGCAGCAACCTGCCTAGTATGGATCTTTGGACACTCTTATGTCTATTGGGGTGCCAGAAGGGCAGATGTCAGGAAGAACGGCAGGTTGTTGGGTTTGGCGGGGGAGGAAGGGACGGTGCGGTGGATCGGTTTTCCGGGGATGTTGTGGTCTAGGGTTGTTCCGGAAATGCACAAGTTTGCTGGTCTTGATCGCCCTCCGGATGTAGTGGTATTACATGTGGGGGGCAATGATTTGGGAGTGAGGTGTGCTCGGGAACTGATTAGGGATATAAAATTTGATCTTCTGCGCCTGCAATCCAGCTTTCCTGATACTATATTTGTGTGGTCGGATATGGTGGCCAGGACAGCTTGGCGTTTGGCGCGCTCTGTGGCAGGATTGAATAGAGCGCGTGTGAAAGTTAATAAAGCGGTAGCAAAATTTTTTGTGAGGAATGGAGGTTTGGCTGTTCGACACAGGGAGTTGGAGGAGGAGACATGGCGCTTTCTGCGCTCGGATGGGGTACATCTGAACGCGATTGGCATTGATTTGTGGCAGTTGGGATTACAAGATGGTGTGCAGCGAGCAGTTAGAGTTTGGAGGGCGACGCACACGTAAGGTTGTCACGTGTTCGTCCCGTGGCAGTAGGTATTGGGGGTCTTTGAAGGCGGTGATGAGAATAATTGAGGTTTAAAATGGGGGTTGGGCTCATACGGATGTATGGGCGTCCTTTCCCAAAAGAAAATGGCAACATTGGTGGTAGAAAAATTGCATCTGGAAGGATTAATGTGCTTGTCCCTGAGCTTGCGTAATGCACGGCGTGGGGCCTTACATGGGGATACCGATGCAACGAGTTGGAGAAAGTTAGAGTTGGCCTTCAAAGACCTCCTAGGAAAATAAAAGTTGTTATGCTGTATAGTTGGTTTAATGTTATTTAAAGATGTATTTATAAGCATTTAAGTTATATGTTGAAGAATGTTGATATTTCTGGTATTTTTTGTTATAATAAAAGGCTGCTATGGCCATTCGACTCCAAAAAGAGAAGTTTGTGTTGTCTGGTCATTGGGTAAGAAATAGATAGTGAATAAGTTTGGGTTAATTAAGGGAGCCTCACTATATGCCACATCCCATAGTCAAGTACAGCCCGGAACTGAGTGCAGCATAGGTGTAGGGCTAGCATGACTAGGGTGGGGCTGTGAGGCGGAGATAGAGGGGTTAACTAGTCAGGCAGTGGGGGGAGTTTGGGATACTTTTAGGGGGGTGGAGCTTAGGCGCAGTGGTCAGTTGGGAAGAAGTAGGTAGTGAGGAAGGTGAATTTCCCGCCCGCCCTCCCTATAGGTATGTAGTAGTGTGTTCCGGGAGCGTGGAAGGATAATTTTGTTTCTTTTAAGGGGTGTTTAATTTTCAGAGTAGGGGTAATTATTTAAAACGTCGTAGCGGCAGTAGGTATTGGGGGTCTTTGAAGGCGGTGATGAGAATAATTGAGGTTTAAAATGGGGGTTGGGCTCATACGGATGTATGGGCGTCCTTTCCCAAAAGAAAATGGCAACATTGGTGGTAGAAAAATTGCATCTGGAAGGATTAATGTGCTTGTCCCTGAGCTTGCGTAATGCACGGCGTGGGGCCTTACATGGGGATACCGATGCAACGAGTTGGAGAAAGTTAGAGTTGGCCTTCAAAGACCTCCTAGGAAAATAAAAGTTGTTATGCTGTATAGTTGGTTTAATGTTATTTAAAGATGTATTTATAAGCATTTAAGTTATATGTTGAAGAATGTTGATATTTCTGGTATTTTTTGTTATAATAAAAGGCTGCTATGGCCATTCGACTCCAAAAAGAGAAGTTTGTGTCGTCTGGTCATTGGGTAAGAAATAGATAGTGAATAAGTTTGGGTTTATTAAGGGAGCCTCACTATATGCCACATCCCATAGTCAAGGCTATAGTAAGATATCAGACCTTTCATAATTTGTTACTGCAAAATCTTCTGACCCATAGCCATACCTATAGTTAGACCCAGTATTCTGATATTTTAATATCTTCTCTAATATTAGACCATTTTCAGCTGTACTTCAGATTTGACCTGAAGATAAATAGTTTTTATAGTTTCAGCAATAATATAACAAGGTTTCCGCCACACCACTTTCTATGAAAAGAAGAGGTAGTGTAGGCTAAGCTTTCCATTAATATAGTAAGAATACTTCCTGTCTTACCACATTCTGCAGTGTTGTGTTACTTATCAGAGGGTAGCTGGTTATATGACAGCTACTATTCCAGTAATTCTGCATATTCTAGTGGTATCTATATTAGCTAGAAAAAAAAATGATATGCAGCATAATATATTTATATTACATTGTATTATTAGAAGGAGAAATAAGTAAAATTATTTATATGTGCAAAAAAAAATGACTTTAATTTGCAGCCGTTAAATGAGTCTCAAAGAAAATGAATACCTTTGCAGTCTCTTATGTTTAACACATGTAGTGTTAGGGCAGCCCATTCATTTAGAATGGGCAATCAACACACAACAATGGACAAAAAAGTCCATTCTCTTTTTTTCTTAACACAGAGCACCGCAACACACAGCATGTGTGTTATAGTACACTGCAGCAACAGTGCAACTGCATCCACTGTGGTGTGCATCGAGGTGGAATTCTAAAAATATGGCACCGCAATTCACCATAAAAAGTGCCAAGCGTTACCTTGCATTGTGGTGGTAACAAGAGGTAAAATGTGCATTACTGCAATGCATAGGCCTAAAGGAGCCCCAAAGAAAACTTTTACCCATTTTCAAGTGCATGTAAATTTGTTTAGTTAAAAGAAAACCTTCATAAGTGAAAAATTGAGGCTGCCATTGCTAACCTCTGTTTTTCTTTATTGTAGCAACCTTATCAATGTTTGTTTAAAATTCTGTGGTAACTTTTTAAAATCTTCTTTTTATGTATACTTTCTAATTTTACCAGTCTATGCAGGCAGCCATGTTTTCTAGTTTCACAGGCAAACTCTGCTTGTCAATTGGTAATGCTGTGCAGAATCACAAGAATGACCTTAGCCTTAGTGTGTGTATTTAATGTGCATCTTTAAATATGTGTATACATATTGGGGGTTATTTACGAAAGGCAAATCCACTTTGCACTGAAAGTGCACTTGGAAGTGCAGTCGCTCTAAATCTAAGGGGTAGATCTGAAATGAGTGGAAGCTCTGCTGATTTTATCATCCAATCATGTGCAAGCTAAAATGCTGTTTTTTATTTTCCTTGCATGTCCCCCTCGGATCTACAACGACTTTACTTCCAAGTGCGCTTGAGTGCTTTCGTCATATACCACTTCCTCCCAGTCTGAATATAGATATCAGATATTCCAACTACTCACAAGCACAAAACAAGACGATACTTGTTTAGTTGCTGAACATGGACTCTTTTATTAGAACCAAAATACAAGTCTTATATACAGTAAAAGAGGAGGTTCCTCCCTCCTGCTCATATTACTCTAACAATACACCTGTAACCAGAAACAGAATTAACAAGAGCTAATTAACGAATCCCTTAAAGCAGCTGATGTGACTTCGTGCCCTTCTGAGCATTGTTATGATTAATCAGGATTTCACTACAGGTCAGACTTGTTGTCACCGAGCTTCACGCAGTAGATTATACATTATCATAAACATCAACACAGAACTCCAATTGCAGGGTTAATTAGCACAAACAACAATGGGTGAAATACTCTTATGCCATGTACATACGACTGGACTTTTTGACAGCAAAGGTCCAACGGAACGAGTCCGCCGGACAATCCGATCGTGTGGGCTTCATCGGACCTTTGCTTTCGAAAAATCAGAAGGACTTTAGATTTGGAACATGTTTCAAATCTTTCCGATGGACTCGAGTCCGGTCGAAAAATCCGTTCGTCTGTATACTAGTCCGACGGACTAAAACCGATGCTAGGGCAGCTATTGGCTACTGGCTATGAACTTCCTTATTTTAGTCCGGTCATACGTCATCACGTTTCAAAACGATCAGACTTTGGTGTGATCGTGTGTAGGCAAGTCCGATTCGTTGGGACTCCGTCGGAACTACGTCGAAAGGTCCTTCAGAGTTCCGTCCGACTAAAAGTCCGGTCGTGTGTACACAGCATTAGAAGCTGGGGCAAGCCAGACTAGACTCATTTACATTATAGAAGACAACAGACAGGTGGCTGGAGTTGATGACATTAGCATCCAACAGTATGTGTCCCAACAGTATGAATCAGTCACTATTTCTAATATGGCATATACAGGGTTCCCAGAGTCTGTGTGTCTTGGGGGACATGGACCTGAATCTAACACCACCCCAAGGTCCCCAGGCATATAGGTACATATAGATATAATGAGTTACAAATTGAATATCATTACCAGAGAGTTTTTTAGTGTGATCCTAATACAAAGTACATCTTAAGAAAGTCTCTAAGTGGACAATAGATATATTGATAATTTAATAAATATTTTTGGCCTTAAAGCGGTAGTAAAGCGCTAAAAAAATATCCTAAAAAAAATATCCCCATTAAAATAATAGCATAATGTGCTGCTATGCATTGCATACCAGCACATTATGAAACACTTACCTTGGAACAAAGCCATGCAGCAGCATGCTGTCACTGTTGACAGAGCTTCCATCTTCACTTGGTCTTCCTTCCAGGTTCGTGGGCTTCGTCTGTTTCACTGGCTGAGCCGCAATGATGTCACTCCCGCTATCGCAAGGGTCATGACTGTGGCACGGCTCTCAATGGACGGCATGCAGTCCATTGAGAGTGCGGTGCGCATGTGTCAGTGACGTCACTGGCTGCTACTATAAAAAATATATCCCAAACTGTGCATGTTTAGGAGATATTAACTGTACCTACTGGCAGGGCCGCTGATAAGGTAGTACAGCCAGCCCTCCTGTACTGGGCTCAGGCAACATCAGTTCAAAAAGGGAGCCCCGGCACTTGCTGAGCAGGAGGGCCAGCTGTACTGCCTTAGTAACACACCTGTGGATCCGGTGCAGCTGAGGCTGCAGAGAAAGACACTGATGAATCTCTGTCCTCAGTCCTTTTCTGTGTCTATTTAGACCCTTGATATTTAACCAAAGCCCCCCCCCCCCCCCCAACATGGCAGTTAAAAAATGTACAAATAAATACATAATACAATTTAAAAAAAAAAAAGTAAATTCGAAAAACAAAAAAAAGTAAAAAAATAAATAAATTAGGGACTCGTTCAAACGTTTTATATTGCCTCCTCACTGCCTTTTTTAACCCCACACTAGCACACCACAACTGCATGCTTTGCAAATGAATATTTATCGATGAGGGTATAGTTTCTGCTATGGCTGTGAAGCATAGCATTGCAGCCATGGCATTTTAGCTAAAATATAATTTGATATTTTCGGAGGTGGAGGGGCGTTCCCTGTCAGGAAGGCTGTATGGGACCCAGGGATTTCCAACAGCAGCCCTGCCTACAGGTAAGTCTTATTTTAGGCTTACCTGTAGGTACATGTAAAGAATGGGGCTTTACTACCACTTTAAGAGCATCGGCACTCAATAGGTCGGTATTGCTTCTGCTAAGAAGTATATGTATGTACAGTATATAAAGGAGTATATGTATATAAATGTATACATTTAACCTAATCAAAAGAAAAGATAAATATATTAAAGTTTTTCAATCTCGTTTTATTCGCTTTGTAAAATAACTGCCCCAATCAATCGCATATTATGATATGTTAAAGTGATTGTAAAGTCTCGTTCTTTTTCCTATAAAAATAACACGCATATGGATTTGCACGGAGCAGCTCGGATCCTCTCCTCCTCAGGTCCCTCTTCTGGGATCCTGGCCCCTCCCTCCTGTTTAGTGCCCCCACAACAAGCAGCTTGCTATAGGGGCATCCGAGCTGAGTCCCATTCAGACACGCAGCCCGGCCCCTCTCCGCCTTGATTGGCTAGCTGACTTTGTTTGACAGCTGCGGGAGCCAATGGCGTCACTGCTGTGTCTCAGCCAATCAAGAGGGAGAATCTCAGATGGCTGAGACACTCGTGGACATCGCTGGGCAGAGAGGGACCTCAGGTAAGTATTAGGGGGACTGACGGGGGCTGCTGCACACAAAAGTATTTTTATCCTAATGCATAGAATGCATTAGGATAAAAAAAACTTATGCCTTTACAACTCCTTTAAAATGTGCTATGACAAACATTTTTCCCATTGTAACACTCCATTGATCTTACAATTTCCTTTCCTTGTCTCCTACATTCGATGAAGGATGTGGTATTTCCATGTCATGTATCTTTGGAAAAAATCTTAAATAATGATCATATTAAAACACAAAATAAACAGTTCAAGCATCATATGGATACAGATATTTTGAGCTGGCTCCAAAAAGCATAGGAAAAGAAGCTTTGTCCATATCTTAGCGTAGAAATATAAACTTGATTGAACAAAATTCTGAGTTTAAACGTCAGAATTTTGAGATTAAACGTCTGAATTCTGAGGTTCAAAGTCAGACTTCTGGCTCTTCTGTATAGAAAGCAAAACAAGCCAGGTGAAAACATAAAAATAATTGACAAAGCATTGTTAAAGTGATAGCTAGAGTGTCTAAATGTATTAACAATATTGGCTTTCATTGCATTAGGTTTCTTCTATATGTATAGTGATAAATCAATATACCTGGAGAATGGAGTTTGCATTTTTTTATTTTTAGTGAGCTTATAAAACTGATCACTTTGACAAAATGTGTTTGCCTTCTCTGCTTGTGTACCTATTAAAAATTTTCAGCATAAATTACGTGTTATTCACAGAGGATTGGCCATAAAGTAGAAGGGATTTTTCTCTAAATGGTTTTCATTACCTCTTTGGACACACTACCCTTTTGATGTGCCAGACTCCACATGCTTTCTTTCCTCATGGGCAGAACCTTGCTAGGCCACCTGCATCTGAACTCTCCTAGGGTCCCTCCAGATTGAGATCCAGATCCAGACATTAAATGACTGGGAACTTTTGGACATTGTACTGAATACTGGGAGTAGCTTAAAGGGGCATAGTTAAAATGAAGTCAAAACTGATTTGCAGTATAGAATGCACACATATGCCACACTCCTTATATCCACAACATTTTCCATTATTACTATGCCACAAGTGACAGTCCCAGAGACACATAAAACATGTTTATTAAAATTATGGGTTTTTCCATCCATTTCTACACACATAATTTAGATTGAGTAACTCTTGTTTGAGCCTGCTTTAACCTCCCTGGCGGTATGTTTATTTTGGATTTCAGGTGCTGAAAGCGGTACAATTATTTTGCATGGAAATTTGGCGTTTTATATTGTAGGCCTGTAATTCTTAACAATAACACACTTAAATCTGTCCAAACAAGAGTCTAGTAGATATCCGGGTATGGTGAAGTTTGAAACACAAAATCATAAATTATAATTTAATAAATAAATATAAATAATTAAAAAAATAATAATATAATAATAATAAAATAAATTTCCCCACGATTCACTATCGCTCAATTCTGCAAGTGTTCTAATTTACTATTGCTGTTTTCTAGCTGGCCTAAAGCCACTTTTGACGTAAAGGGACACTTTTTGGTTGCTATGGACAATCTCAAGTTTCCAGGCAGAAAGAACAGTATATATAATATAAAACTGCATGCAGGGCATTGGACAAAGCACTGGGGACAAAAGGGATGTGAAATAATTTCATAAAGTACTGTAATCTGTAAGATTACAGTGTACTGTATGTGTTATGAATTTTACATTTTTTGAATTTGCCGCCAGGCTTCGCCCCCGTGCGTTGCGAGGGAACGGAGCCTGGCACAAACAGGCTTCGGAGGAGGACACAGCCCGCAGACACAGCGGGGGACATCGCAGGATCCTGGGGACAAGGTAAGTAACACTGCACCAGAATCCTGAGATGTAATCCCGAGTGTGGCTCGGGGTTACCGCTAATGGTGATGAAATTTAATCCCGAGCCACACTCGGAAATACCGTCAGGGAGGTTAAAGGACAACTGTATTAAGATATAGTCAGGTCCATAAATATTGGGACATTACATAATTCTAATCATTTTGGCTCTATACACCACAATGGATTTGAAATGAAACGAACAAGATGTGTTTAAACTGTAGACTTTCAGCTTTAATTTGAGGGTATTTACATCCAAATCAGGTGAACGGTGTAGGAATTACAACAGTTTCTATATGTGCCTCCCACTTTTCAAGGGACCAAAAGTAATGGGACAATTGGCTGCTCAGCTGTTCCATGGCCAGGTGTGTGTTATTCCCTCATTATCCCATTTACAAGGAGCAGATAAAAGGTCCAAAGTTCATTTCAAGTGTGCTATTTGCATTTGGAATCTGTTGCTGTCAACTCTCAAAATGAGATCCAAAGAGCTGTCACTATCAGTGAAGCAAGCCATCGTTAGGCTGAAAAAACAAAACACAAACCCATCAGAGAGATAGCAAAAACATTCGGTGTGGCCAAATCAACAGTTTGTAACATCCTTAAAAAGAAAGAACGCACCGGTGAGCTGAGCAACACCAAAAGACCCGGAAGACCACGGAAAATAACTGTGGT
This sequence comes from Lithobates clamitans, assembly GCA_037952925.1. Taxonomy (NCBI): domain Eukaryota; kingdom Metazoa; phylum Chordata; class Amphibia; order Anura; family Ranidae; genus Lithobates; species Lithobates clamitans. Next base: position 2,929,332 of record JBBGZY010000842.1, on the reverse strand, counting down.
GGATGACCAAAGAATTATTTCCCTGGTGAAGAAAACACCCTTCACAACAGTTGGCCAGATCAAGAACACTCTCCAGGAGGTAGGTGTATGTGTGTCAAAGTCAACAATCAAGAGAAGACTTCACTAGAGTGAATACAGAGGGTTCACCACAAGATGTAAACCATTGGTGAGCCTCAAAAACAGGAAGCCTTCACAGTTCTGGAACAACATCCTATGGACAGATGAGACCAAGATCAACTTGTACCAGAGTGATGGGAAGAGAAGAGTATGGAGAAGGAAAGGAACTGCTCATGATCCAAAGCATACCACCTCATCAGTGAAGCATGGTCGTGGTAGTGTCATGCCGTGGGCATGTATGGCTGCCAATGGAACTGGTTCTCTTGTATTTATTGATTATGTGACTGCTGACAAAAGCAGCAGGATGAATTCTGAAGTGTTTTGGGCAATATTATCTGCTCAAATTCAGTAAAATGCTTCAGAACTCATTGGGCGGCGCTTCACAGTGCAGATGGACAATGACCCGAAGCATACTGCGAAAGCAACCAAAGAGTTTTTTAAGGGAAAGAAGTGTAATGTTATGCAATGGCCAAGTCGATCACCTGACCTAAATCCGATTGCGCATGCATTTCACTTGCTGAAGACAAAACTGAAGGGAAAATGCCCCAAGAACAAGCAGGAACTGAAGACAGTTGCAGTAGAGGCCTGACAGAGCATCACTACGGATGAAATCCAGCGTCTGGTGATGTCTATGCGTTCCAGACTTCAGGCTGTAATTGACTGCAAAGGATTTGCAACCAAGTATTAAAAAGTGAAAGTTTGATGGATGATTGTTAATCTGTCGTATTACTTTTGGTCCCTTTAAAAGTGGGAGACACATATACAAACTGTTGTAATTCCTACACCGTTCACCTGATTTAGATGTAAATACCCTCAAATTAAATCTGAAAGTCTGCAGTTAAAGCACATCTTGTTCATTTCATTTCAAATCCATTGTGGTGGTGTATAGAGCCAAAAAGATTAGAATTGTGTCGATGTCCCAATATTTATGGACCTGACTGTAGGTGGGTATTACTTGGCAGCCTGCAACTATTGAGACAATAAACACCTTGGTTTAGGAGTATGTAACTTGCAGCACAGCTTTTAGAGAGCAGAAATCAGAACTATGTAACATACAACAAAGGGTATAAAGTGCAGTGGTTAGGACTATGTAACATACAATCCACATAGCATAGAGGGTACAGTTGTCATGAGTAATGTAATGTCCAGCACAGTGTACTGAGAGCAGTGGTCAGGACTGTGTAATGTACAATACAGACTATAGGGTGCAGATATCTGACCCTTGTAATATTCAACTGTAGCACTTACAGTACCCCTAAAGGAGCTGCTTGATAAGATGGGTTCTCTGTTCTGCCATGCACGACTCTTTAATCAACTCTATCTCTTTTTGCAGTGGCAGAGTTAAAATAGAGAAAACCTGCCGAGTACACACTGGTGGGGTTACGAGAAGAGAATGAGCGGGCACACAGTCAACAGAGCAATCGGCTACATAACACAGTACATAAAGTGCAGGGGCCAGAAGTACATAGCAAACAGTATGTAGAGGGCAGATGTATTTAATATACAATATAGCGTATTGCACGAGGGGAACAGGGCTACAGAAACGACAGCACAGTGTACATCTGTCTAAAGTATGAAACACAACGTGCCTTACATTGCTGTAAAAATGGCACGTGTAGTGGTCAGTGAGGAATAAAAAAATACCCCTGAATTCTGAAGAGGTTCAAGGGTGTGCTTGACTCTCCTTAGCATAGATCCATGACCTTCTTCCCCCCTTGACATGATATATCCTAAGCCCCTGAAACCCCTTGTGAGATGTCCCTCCCTGTGACTAAAGGTTGCTGATGCTGTGGCTGATGCAACAGGAACATATGGGGGGGCATGCCTAAAGCAAGGAACAAAGAGGAGGCATATGAACCTTTTGCGGCTGACTTGTCTCATTGAGGTGCTACTCCCACTGGACACTCGTGCAGGCTTGATACTGAGCTGGCCTGTGTGCATCTATTGACTTGGCTTGGCTCCACCACCCGCTTCCTCATTACAGGTTGTCATTGACAGCAGCAGGAGCCAATAACTTCAGCTGCTCTCACTGAGTCCAGTAAGGAGAGAGAGAGAGGAGAGAGGAAGGGAGCAGAACATGAAAGTGTTTGTTTACCTTAAAGGCAAAGTTCACCTTTGGAAAATGTTACATGTTCTGTGTTTAGGATGGAACATATTCCAGCATTTGCAGCCTCTCCCCCCCTCCCTGTGACAGCAGGCAGGGGATCTTCTCCCTGCACCTGCTATTACAATTTGAAAACAGCATGGCCATGCAGGGCTCCACCCACAGGACCACATCATTCATTCACAGTTTCCTGTGAATGAATGCCTACAGGTACCATCCTCCATTGCAGCTGATGGCTTGTAGTTCTCAGTGAGCTGTGAGGGTTCTGGTGAGCAGTCTTGTAGTCCATTGAGCTTTCTGCTCTCAGATAGATGCCTGCCCCTTTAAAGCGGGGGTCCACCTATCTATCGTTTTTTTTTTTTGAGTTCATTCACAAACTTTTCTTCTCAGCATTACATACTCACATATTGTGTGTAATATGTCCGCCTGTGTCAGATTTCGTCGGAAAGAATAACTTATATTATTCACTGCAGGCGGTTTCCATCTTCATTGTGGGCATTTGAAGCCCACAAGCATTTATTTCCTGGATGTGGTGAATGCTGTGCTCCCAGCATTCACCGTTAGTTCCCGCACATGCTCAGTGGCATCCTGGGAAGCCTGAGACTAGCTCCCAGGAGTCTGGGAGAGGCTAGAAACACGCCTACTCCCACGGGAGGAGAACCAGGAAGTGCAAAGAAGAATAGAAAAATAAAAGGTAATTACGGCGATTTAAATTTTTTTAAACGGCATGTCAGCATCTAGGCAAGGAAGAGAATACATACAGATATTGTTCAAAATTTGGGTGGAACCCCGCTTTAAGGTATATGCAGACAGCTATGCTGGCAATCTGCAGCAGTCTGAGATCTGAGATTGTTAAATGTTCCCAATGGCAGTGCTCAGCTCCCCATATCTTTTTTCACAATAGCTTACCTATTTCTTTGAAAATGGTCAGAATTTAAAAGCAGCTTTGGCCACTTAAAATTTCCAACAGGGTTCACTGGAAAGTTTGAGTTTTTCAAATTGCAAACAGGACTTTACAACCGATTCGCGAATTGAACCTGAGCAGATTTTCTCATCCCTTATTCTCTGTAGATAGTGTTGTTAAGAGTATTTTTAACATTTCCTAAAAACAAAACCACATTCAGTGGTATGTCATAAGTTATGTTAATATATGACATCTGTCTTATTTTCTGAGAATTGGTTTTATAGCACGAAGGAAAAATATCTAGCAGGGGAAGTCCACAATCAGCACAAGTTTTACAACTTACATTTTTATCTTTCTCGATCCATGACCTTTCCCCTACTTTCTAATGAATAATTACATAAAAAGTTCATGTTGCTATATGCTGGGATTTACACAGAGGTGAATGACTCAAATGTATTTTTAATTTGGGAAATGCAATGAAAGGAGGAAAATCTTACTTAAAACTCTCATTACGCTTTCAAAACCTCAGGGCAAAAAAGAGGATTTGGCTCTGAAGCACTTCCATTCATATGGAATGGTGTTTGCTCTGTTTCTGTACAGCAGTGTACCAATACCCCCGAAGGAGGTGCTTTAGTTTGTTCAATCCATTACTCTGCCTCTCAACCCCAAGAAGCATCTCAGCCCCTACTGGCACACCTAGCAATATGGTAAATAGAATAGTAGAGTAATGACACACAGACACAGTTCAGCTCTCTCTGGTTTACTTGGTCAAGAGAAGAGGTTTAAAAATGATATTAGTCAGCCAAGTCCTGTATAAGTAGCCAAGACTTGGTTGGAACGATTTCTATTAAAGCAATAAATGGCAATTTGCAACAACAAAGGTAACACCAGTGTGTACAGTGTTAAACAGTAATAAACTAATTTTTAAGCAAGCTAATGATAATTGTAGATATTAATATTATTATAGAGGAACCCGAGGCCAGCCTGTAATACCTCAAGGTCTATTGGGAATAATACACTTTAGGTATCAGTAGTGTCCCCCCTTTAAGAATGACAACAATAATGTTCTAAAAGAAAGGCTTTGCTATATTTTCTTGACCAACACGTTGGAGCTCTATGCACAAGGGTCCCTCAATGTAACAGAGTGATGAGGAGCAATGTAGAATAGCTGGTGCTGTGATATAGCACTCCTCTATGTGATCCGGATAACAGATGTCTGTGCGCAGTGTTCAAGTGTGGTGTTTATGGAAGGCAATAGGATTTCTGGGCAAAGCCCCCTCACCAATCCTGTACACATTCAGCAGTTCTCCAAAGATCGATCAAATGATTCTCCTGTCTGCAGATGTGTCGCGATGGCTTTCAGTCTGCTGACCCGGTGAACTGGCCGATTCCATGATGTTCAGCATTGCTACAGAGCGTCCTTCTGGAAGCAGGTGGCGTTCTGACCCTCTGGGCTGGAGCTGCAGGCTGTGTGCCCCTTGATGGGCCGCGATCCCCTCACACAGCATCAGAATGGTTGCTCTCACAATGGAATCCAGGAAAAAAGAGAAAAGGGAGGAGGGGGAAGAAACTCCCTACAGCTGCAGAGACGCCAAACTTTTCCCTGTCAGCCCATCTGTGTTAATGTAAGTCTTTGGCTGCAATACCCTCTACAGCAGTTTTATCCATATCACATTACTCAATTTTGGGTTGTGAGAGGGTTTGGGGTTTTGTAGTGATTGCAGTCAAACTGCAGGTAAAGAAAAAATGGGTTCTTTGATGTTCAGCCCTGGCCTGAAACATTGGACCCTGGTGGTCCCTCTGTTTGGGATTATCATTTTGTATTGCATGAAGCTGTGTTACTGGCTCTTATTTTTCTCTAATAGAGACAACAGCTGGGTACACACGGGCCAAAAATTGGCCAAAAACAGTTGGTTCGGCAGGACTTTTGGCCTGTTTGTACAGCTCCTTGTCCAACAGAAGCCAGTGTCACGAATGTCTGTCGAATGAGCATGCTGGAAAACCAGCATCCAACCGGCGCTCGCAGACAATGGCTGTTAGGACACAATAGCTCAACGGGGTGGTCGCCACACTAACACTGGATGTGTTAGTAAGGCGATCTGTAAGTTTTTTTGTTCAGCCCGTTGGGTTGAATGAACAGATACTTACCGTGTGAACCCAGCATTAGAGATTCATGCCTGAGGTTGCCAAGCACAGGGAAGATAAAGCACCCTAAAGGGACTGGCTGAATTTCAATCTATGTGTGGCGATCTGTCAATTGACTTCAGTTGAATGAACAAGTTGAAAACTTTTGGCAATCAGTGGCTGCAGTTAGTGTGACAATGGAACTGGTTCCACACATACAGACAGTGTTATTTCAGGGACATGCACCCGCACCCACATGGATGTCAAATTGGGAGCACCGCTTGTGTCCCAGTTGGCATGAATGGAAGTCTGCACGCAGATGCATGGAACACCTGTGCATCCTATGCAGGCAAAACGCGGCCCTCACATGGCTGTACGTTTAAGTACGCCTATGGGTATAAGGCCCTACAATTAAATGCTGTTCTTGATTTTTGTTCTGTCTTTGATTTGAAGAAAAAAAATGGCAATATGGTTATTGCACTTTGCTCTGATTAATTTACTAGGTAAGATTAGTGATTATAAATGTACAGTTGTGAGAACCATTGAGGTTTATGCATGCATAATTCATAAATATGATCTGATCTTCATCTTAAAGTGATTATAAAAATTATTTCTAAAATAATGTAGCCAGGTGCCCTGCTGGTTGAATGCTTCTGTCATTCCCTCGCCAACGTGCAGCCACCAGGTGGAGTGCACTGAGTGCTTTTGTACCCATTCTCCTCCTTTCTCCCCCCCTCCCAGTGTGCTATGACAAGGGAGAAGTACAGTTGTGGGCTCTTTGTGAAGATCCCCCACTCGCGTCTGCTCCCCCACGCTCTTGGCAGCAGTAAGAAAATCAGTGGCAGGGAGGCAGCCACATTGAACCCTGGGAGTTATAGTTTTTGAATGTTCTCTGCTACATTAGTGAATAGGGATGGCAGACCACATTATCCAGAAATTCCTGCATCAGAAGGAGGAGAGAGAGCCAGATTTACAGGAAAAGTTTTCATTGGGAAATCAGTGCCATCCCAAAAGACAGAGTGAGACTGTGCCATTGGAAGCCTATTGCTGTGTGGCAGTACAGAACTGTGACCTGAGTGTGGAGGGATAAAGCTACTGCCAGGACACAGACCCTGCTGTCTTACATATCGGAATCACCCTGGGCAACCCAGAGGGAGATGACACCTGATCAGAGGGACCAATGTTGCCATGTTGCTGGGCCTGATGAGAGGGGCTTACAGACCTCACTTGTTGCTACTCCTAAAGTCCTTAGGAACTAGATAAACAGCTTATAGCTCCTCTACTGCCTGCAGGCCTTGTTGACTGTCTCCAAGCACGCCAATGGTTATTGTCGCCCAACATTTAGCTGACTGAAGAGTCAGTACTAAAGACTGCCCCTTAACAGTTCCCACTCAAGAGACCTTTGTGCCCAGTACTTAGTGTAAGAGGTGCCACTCAGAAGGTGCTACACCATACCCTAGCCAGTCCCTTACACCTGACTGTTTTATGCTTGAAGCTCTAAAATGCTCAACAAGCCAAATCCCATTTATTTCAATGGCTCCTGTTCACATCTGTCACCTGAAAATGCCTGTCATTTAAAAAAATTACATGAGCTTTTTTTGGCAGATTAAAAAGTTTTTGGCCCCATAGATTTTAATAGAAATGCTTGACTTGACAGCCACTGTACCCCATCAAACGCAGACACTGTGTCCATCAAACGCAGCCACTGTGCCATCAAACACAGCCACTGTGCTCCATCAAATGCTGCCACTGTGCCAATCAAATGCTGCCACTGTGCCCCATCAAATGCTGCCACTGTGCCCCATCAAATAGTGCCACTGTGCCCATTAAATTTGCCACTGTGACCCCTGCCCATTCGCCGTCTGCCTGGCACTTACCCCGTCTCGGTGGCGGGTTAGACAGCAGGTGACAGCGGCAAAAAGTGGGACCTTGCAGTGGGTCAGATAGCGTCTCCTCCCCTCCTCCTGATAGGTGTCCAATCGTAGCGCCTGTCCTTTAAGCCAATCAGGTAATGGGTAACAGACCCACGCACCTGATTGGCAGAGATGCGGTTCAGTGTTAGGAAAGCGAATACTCATTCGCTTTTCTAACACACCGGAGTGGACTGCGAGTGCAATGCTTTCCGCTCGCAGGTCGCAGGTCACCTTTTTTGAAGCCTATTAGAGCCTATGGCTCTAATCAGGTGCTTAAAAAATACACCCCCCGCCTGGAATTCAGGCGCCGGAGGCCTGGCCATGGATAGATTCATGCAATGAATCTATTGCATGAAATTGCAATCAATCTATTGCATTCATGCAATGAATCTATCCATTATACACAGAGGGGTGGTTGGAGAAAGGGGGCGGCGCCCGTGCGCCCTTAATGGACGCACCACCACTGCTATACGCTTTCACTATATTACTATACTAATGACACTGACTGGAAAGGGCAATCTTCTAGGGCAATTAAGGGGTTAAATGTGTGCCTAACAATGTGTAATGTGTGTATTATGTGCTGCTTTTACTAAAAGAGCTATTTGTTTCTTATCTCTGCTTTGCATTGTTCCCTCTGTACAGAGCCCTGTGTTGATTGTCAATACAGGGTTTGGGCTGTGATTGGAAACAGCTGATCAGCAGGTCGCAGCCATAATTCATTGGCTGAGATTTACTGACAGACTCCCGCTGTGTACAATCACATCGGGTATAGGTGGTGCCTGCTCGGGACACCTGTCTGCAGTACATTGTAGGCGGGTGGTCAGCAAGTGGTTAATATTAATAAAACAAATACAACTAAATGAATACTATACTGTAATAAACTATATCATCCTATTAAAACACTACATAGGATAAATAAAACGAATTAAAAAATAACAGAAAAAAGAAAAACAAAATGCAAAAATTACACCACTTTCTCGAAAGATTACCCTAAAATTATTACTCATATTTAACCTGATATTAACATAATATTAAAGCTACATAAAAATTGGGATCATAAACTAGATTAAAAATCCTAACAGTCAGCACTCACGAAAAGGAATTATATAATTTGATGACCACATGCAAAAATGATTTCCTGTGTCGCTCTGTGATGCATTGTGGTTGTAACAATCTATCACTGAAAGTACTCTTCAGACAGACAAGTGTATTGTGGAGTGGGTAGGAGGAGTTGTCCAAGGTAAGTTCAATCTTGGACAACACCTCCTACCCACGCCACAATACACTTGTCTGTCTAAAGAGTACTTTCTCTTTTCTGACACTGTTGATAAAAGGGATTGTAAAGTCAGAAGGTTTTTTATCTTAATGCATTCTATGCATTAAGATAAAAAGCCTTCTGTGTGTGTAGCAGCCCCCCTCAGCCCCCCTCAGCCCCCCTAACACTTACCTGAGGTCCCTCTCTGTCCAGCGATGTCCACGAGTGTCTCACCATCCGAGATTCTCCCTTCTGATTGGCTGAGACACAGCAACGGGGCCATTGGCTGCTGCTGCTGTCAAAGTCAGCTAGCCAAACAGGAGAGAGAGAGAGGGCGGGGCCTGGTTGGGACTCCATGTCTGAATGGACACAGGGAGCTGTGACTCGGCTCGGGTGCCCCCATAGCCAGCTACTTGCTGTGGGGGCACTGAACAGGAGGGAGGGGCCAGGATCACAGAAGAGGGACCTGAGAAAAGGAGGATCCAGGCTGCATTGTGCAAATCCACTGCAACAGAGCAGGTAAGTATAACATTGTTATTTTTATAGGAAAAGTAACGAGACTTTAGTATCACTTTAAAGACTACAACTAACCAAGTAACCAAAACTGTGGATAGTCTAATGGTAGAAGGTGTTTAATAGACTATAGCATTTTAAAATGTGTGGTTGTTTGAAGGTTATTCTACCCAAAACAATTATTTCAGCCTTTTGATAGATGGTTTTGAGACAAACCTTCTGAAAATCTCCTGCACCTCTCATGCACCCTCCCATGGACTCCAGTGCGCTAGGTATTTTCTCTAGTCTAGTTCCAACTTCTGTAGCTAGGCACTCAGTATTTCCTTCAACACCCAGGAGCACTCTTACTTCTGCTCATTATTCCAATAACGAGTTTAGGGATTTTGTTTGTTTTTGTTGTTTTATTGGAGAACTTGAATATGTAAGGAATATAGGGGGATACTCTGAAATTCAACTAGTTACATTGAGGACAGCTTCCTTAAAGCGGGGGTCCACCTATCTATTGTTTTTTTTTTTTTTCTTGTCAAAAAGGTTTTATTGTACATACAATGAAGTATTTGACATTACAGTGAGTACAAGTTATGCAATAAAGGAAATGAAGCTCAAAAATACATATTTAAACAATGTAGATTATATATTGAATTATAACTTCTTATGGTGTTAATAATACATACAAGTGGTGCTGAATGTAAGAGGAATTATGTTTTATGATTAGTATGAGCTTCCAAATAAAACAACAAAAAAGAAAAAAAAGGAATGAGTAGAGAAGAAAGGGGGGATAGAAAGAGGAAGTACTAGAAAGAATAGAAAGAAGAGTCCGCAGGGTTGAGCCGAGGCAAGGTCCATCACAGTCACTAAGGACTATATAATGCATTAGTTCACTGGGTCAGTTACCATGGTAGTAAAACTTCTTTGTTAAAAGTTGAAGGCAAGTAGTTGCTAATCCATGGTTGCCATATTTTATCAAATTTGACAAACGAGTCATTTTCGATGGCTACCATTTTAGCTTGAGTCATGGTGACGTTCATTCGATTTACTACCTCTTCCACTATCAATGAGGGAGATCTCCAGGCTCTTGCCAGTGTTTGTTTCGCCGCTGTAAATAGTTGGATGAGTAGTTTAAATTGGTTATGTGTTAAAAATTCTGGTTTTCGGTTAATGAGAGCCATTGCAGGATCTGGGGTGATGGGTATTCCTAACATTTTAGATGCAATAGTAAAGATAGCTTTCCAAAAAATTTGTGCTTTGGGGCATGACCACCAAATATGAAAGTGAGTACCTGGGTCCAAGCATCCACGATAACACTCTGTCGAGTAATTATGCACATATTTCGCTATTCTAACCGGTACAAGGTACCATCGTATTAAAACTTTATAATTAGCCTCTATTGCTATTATGTTTGGGGAAGCCGATTTGGTTGTTAACCAAATTTGATTCCATTCTGTTGTTTCCAGAGTTTGTTCTAAATCTCCCTCCCATTTCTGTACATACGATGGTTTCTCCGTTTCGGGTTGGTTTACTAATTGAGCATAAAGGACCGAAATCATGCCTTTAGCATGAGGATTATTTTTACAAAATTTTTCAAATTCAGAGAATTGAGTCAGTGGAGATTTTGTGGTTAAGAGAGGCATAAAGAAATTTTTAATCTGAAGATATCTAAATAACTCCGATTGAGGTAATCCATATTTATCGCAGAGGGATGGGAATGGAATAAAGGATGAAGAATTTACAAATTTGTGCAAGTTTAGTACATTATAAGTAATCCACGCTTTGAAAGATCTAGGTGAGATCCATGCGGGGTAGAATGCGGGGTTTTTATAGAAAGATAATAGAGGGTTATGTAATGATTGTAGTTGATTTCTGAGTTTGTATTTGTCCCACATGGAGACAAAATGCTTGGTGATTGGGTTACCTATTCCTCTACGATCTCTTGGTGAAAGCCAGAGCAGATTTGCGATTGATAGGGGATCACATTCTGCAGCTTCAATTGACACCCATAGAGGGGATTCGTGTTGTGCATGGTATTTAGTTAAAGTTGCTATATGGGCCGCTCTATAGTAAGAGGCAAAATTGGGGCATCCTAGACCCCCATTTAACTTAGGGAGATATAATGTATGCAGGTTCGTACGAGGTTTAGAGGAGCCCCAAATAAATGAATTTGCTTTTCTTTGTATTATTCTTAGATAATAGGCAGGGATTGGGATAGGTAAAACTCTGAAAAGATATAATAGTTTGGGTAAGATTGTCATTTTTATTGTGTTAATTTTTCCAAACCAAGAAAGAGGGAGGTGGTTCCAGGATTTCAGCATATTTGTTATATTTTTGACCATTGGAGGATAGTTAGCTGAAAAGAGATCCAAATAAGATGCAGTTAGATGTATTCCTAGATAAGGTATAGATTTATCTGCCCAAGTAAATGGGAGACCGTTTTTAGCTGACGTCAATTCCAATGATGAGAGGGATATGTTTAATGCTATACATTTTTTAGAATTAATGAAAAGGCCCGAAAATGCAGCAAAGTCATCAAGTATTGGCATCAAATTGGGGCCTGAAATTTGCGGTGATGAAAGAAACAAGAGGATGTCATCCGCAAATAGACAGAGTTTGTGGTGAAATCCTCCTATCTCAATTCCAGTTATGGTTGGTTCTGATCTAATTCGTTGAGCAAGAGGTTCTATGAGCAGGGCAAACAACAGGGGTGAAAGCGGGCACCCCTGTCTAGTGCCCCTCTCAATGTTAAAGGCCTCAGATTTATACCCTGCATATTTAACGTATGCCTTGGGCTTATTATATAAAGCTTTGATCCAGTTTATAAAATTCGGGCCAAAACCCCATTTTTGTAACATATAATGTAAATATGACCATGATATGGAATCAAAGGCTTTTTGAATATCCAGTGAAAGAAAACAGGAGGGAATGCGTCGGGTCTTGGCAATTTGTGCTAAAAGAACTGCACGTCTTACATTATCGCCTGCTTGGCGAGTTGGCATAAAGCCAACCTGATCACGATGTATAAGAGTACCAATGAAGCCACCAAGACGGGACGCTAAGATTTTTGCCAGGATTTTGATGTCTATATTAAGCATCGAGATAGGACGGTAATTAGTACATGATGTGTCATCTGCATGAGGCTTAGGAATCATGCATATGATCGCCGTTAGTGATTCCTGTCTAAATGAATTGTTTTCAAGTAGTGCATTAAATGTTTCTGTTAATATGGGGGAAATAGAGTCTGAGAAGGTACGATAATATAATGCTGAAAAACCATCAGGTCCTGGTCTTTTATTAATTTTTAATTCTTTGATGACTTTAGCTACATCTTCTACCTTGATAGGTTCATCTAATTGCGCTTTTTGTGAATCAGATAATCCCGGTAAATTAATTTTGGAGAAGAAGGAATCTGCTTCGTTTAAATTAAACGAATTTGATTCAGTGTATAGTGTTTTAAGGTGAGAACGAAATTTATGGACAATTTTAAGGGGATTGCTAGTGTATATATTTTTAGATATCTTCAGCTTAATTGGTTTAAAGGATTTATTAGTTGTTTTGAGTGCACGTGCCAAGTATGTGCCTGGTTTATTCGATTTCATATAGAAGGCATGTCTGGAACGGCGTAGTATTTTATCAGTTGATTCTGTTAGAAAAAGGTCATATTCCAGGCGTGCCTTCTCCAATTCACTTTTATTAATTGGGTTAGGATTGTTTTGGAAGGCTATGAAGTGGGAATTAAATTGTGTTTCTAATTTTCGTGCAAGATTTCTACGTTCTCTTTTGAGTATACCAATCTGTTGTTGAAATATTCCTCTCAACACCGGTTTATGAGCTTCCCAAAGTGTTATTGGGGAAATTTCTGGACCTTTGTTGAGTATGAAATATTCTTTCAATGCATGCTCAATTTTGTTTCTATATATAGGTTGTTTGAGTAATAATTCTGGTAGATACCATGTTTTATCCTGAGTTTTAGGTATAGTGGATGTAATAGTGGTTAGGACTGCGTTGTGATCAGACCATGGAATGGGGATTATGTTTGATGATAGAATTTCTGGGATCATTCCTGTGGTAAGAAAAATATGGTCTATACGGCTAAATGTTTGGTGGGGGTGAGAAAAATATGTGTAATTTCTTTTGGTTGGGTTACTCTCCCTCCATGAATCAACTAGATTGTGTTTCGAAAGAAGTTGAGAGAGGGATACTTTAGATTGGTTTCGAGGTGGCATATATGGAGATTTGTCCAGAAATGGGAGGAGAACCTGGTTGGAATCACCACATACTATGATTGTTCCCATTTTATGTGCATTAACTACTTGCAAGAGATGTGTCAAAAATGGAATTGGTTGTTTGTTTGGAGCATAATAGGAAACCACAGTTACTTCTGTATCTAAGATGCTTCCTGTCAGGATTAAGTAGCGTCCTTCCGGGTCTTTAATTTCGGAGTGGACTGTGATTGGGGTGGAGCGGTGGAATGCCACTAGAGTTCCGCGTTTTTTGGTATTGGCCGAGGCAGTAAATACTTGTGGATAGGATGAACTAAAAAATTTAGGTGTTGAGTTTATCGTAAAATGTGTCTCTTGAATACACACAATGTGTGCCTTTTGTGTTTGGAATGATCTAAACGCTTTAGTACGTTTTTGTGGCACATTGAGTCCCTGCACATTGAGGGATAAGATGTTTAAAGGAGCCATGGTAACTGAGTCAGTAGGCAACACTTACCAATTATTCTGGTTTGGAGAACTCTCGACTCAACCCATACGGACTTGAAAAAGGAAAGAAGAAAAAAGAATCTTGTGTGATCTGGTTTAAGGAAGAAGAAGAAAACAGGTAAGATTACATTACATAAGCTTAAGAATAAAATACTAAGGTGTTCAGGATTTGCCCGTGATGAGGGATGAAACCTCTCAACAGGGGGTCGAAGGCCTTCGTCAGGTCTCCCCATATTAAGCGGGGGGGTCCGAGGAAGACTAGGTGAGGCGCACGGAACTTCCGTGAGCAGGAGAACCACTTTGTGATAATGTAAAAAGGAAAAATAACATCGCTAGGATGTTAACTTGTAGCCCTTAAGGCTTAGAACGAAACATATCTATATTATCATTGTTTTGAAGAAAAACTTAACATTTATAAAATAAAGATTATTTAAATTCTCTGTTATTTAAGTAGAATAAATTATCTAGTCTGGAAAAAGAGGAGAAAAGATAATAATATACATATATGTATATAAAAAGGAAAAGACAAGAAAAAAAAAAAATACGTCTTGTGTTTAGGTTTACTACTAAACTTTGTTTCAGTAATTTACCTAAAAGTATCAATTATAGAAATAAGTTTGTATCATTTCAGTCATGACTAGGTTTTCTTTTGATAATATTAGTGTTAAACTCAAAATTGCAACTGATAAATATGAAAGGTGTTTTAACCAATCTGGTTAGGGAAAAAGAAAAATCTACTTAGTTTCAAAATATGAAGTAAGTATGGAACTTATAGGAATGGTGTTCTCATAAGGTAATATTCAACAAACTCAGATGATATCTGAAAAAAAAAAAAAAAAAAAAAAAAAAAAAAAAAAAAAAAAAACCAATCTAACTCATCTTATATTTCGTTTTAGAATAATAGTATGGGCTATAGCTTCTGGATATGTATAAAAAAAAACTTAGTTTTCCCTTTTTTTTCTTTTTTATTTATTTATTTATTTCTTTCCTAAGAAAAAAGAACAAATAAATAAAAAATGTGTATATAAGCTATATAGCAATATATCTAAGAAATATAATTATATTTCTCCTGACATGACTGAGGTTCCTTATTTATTTGGTTATAATAGTGTGGAGCACAATATTACATACAATAGATAAGGATAGCCATTTAAACCATTCCATTTAGGAAAAGGGGAAAAAAGAACATCAAAAAAAATACAAAAAAAAAAATACAAAAAAAAAACCCCTGGTTTTATGTTTTGGGATTAAATATAGAACTGAAAAGATTCATGTTCACAGATGATTATGTTAAGCATATATAATTGTTACTTGAATCTGGGATTTACCCTTATCCACATTGTATTCTATTTATTAGAATACAAGTATGGAATGTGAATTCAAGTAAGAATTGCATTGTGAATGCATCCGAAATGCTGTGTATTCATTGAGAGCATATCTTCTTAGCTGATTCCATATTTTATGTGTAAATTCATGTTCCTGGAAAAATAGTTTTTCAGTCCATTGGATCTACATCTTGGTCTTGTGGAGGGGATGCATAACGGCCTCTCTTGTGAACGTGCTGGTTGCCGTTTTTTCCTGTAGCAGGGGAAGAAGCTGGTAGTGAAGAAGCAGATGCTGTTCGTCTTCGTGAGGTATTGATTGCAGATGTTCCATCAATCAAATTAAGGTCTTGTAGAGCCTGTTGTAATTCGTTCGGAGATCTACAAATATGCCTGTTTCCTTGGTAGGTAAAACGTATGGAGAATGGAAAACCCCATTGGTATGTGATATTGTTTCTTTGCAATTCCAGCAGATGCATTTTCATAGCACGTCTTTTAGAGATGGTAATTTGAGAGAGATCTGCGAAAATCTGAAAATTGTGACCTTGAAAGGTTAGGTTTTTTTTCTCTCTGGCTGCAAATAAAAGTTGTTCTTTCGTTCGATAAAAATGGAACTTTGCTATGATGTCTCGAGGGGGTCCATCTGTTTTTTTAGGCATGAGAGCTCTGTGTACCCTATCCATTTCCAACCTTTCGATCGGTATTCCTGGTTGCAATTCTTGGCATAGAGCTGTTATTGTAGAAGATAGATCAACGATCGATTCAGGAATGCCTCTGAAACGCAAATTTGACCTTCTTGCGCGATTTTCATAATCTTCCAACTTGTTTTGTAAGATTATATTTTCATCTTTAAGAAGATCTATTTCAGTCATAAATTCCTGTGTTGTGTTTTCTAGTTCTTCAGTTTTAATTTCCAGCGCCGCTGTACGGTTTCCCAGTTCTCTGATTTCTTTAGTAAGATTATTGGTTATTTGTTCTGAGGTAATCTTTAATGCTTTGTGGAGCATTTTCTCAAATTGTTTAATAAGGTTTGGAGTTGCTGCTGGTTCTTGTGAAGATTTTTGTGACAGAAACAATTCTGTGTCAGATTCATCTGAGGAGATTTGCTGTGACAGCTTTGTCTTTCTCCTGTACTCTGAGGTGATTGTGCCTGAGGCTGAGGAGACTGAGGAGACTGGCGCCAATTTCACTGCAGTCTTTGCCTGTGTACCTCCACTGGGGGCATTTTTATACTTATTCCTGGTTCCCCCTAGTACCATTTTGGTTTCAAAGTTTCCTCTCACCTCTCAGGAGTATGATGTCACGTTTTTTAAGTGAAAAAAGTCGGCGGGCTGCCTTTATACAGCGGTTCTCCCTTTTCACGGAGCGGAGCTCTAGCAGGACATGTCCGCTGCGCTAGACTCCGCGCATGCGCCCCTGTTTTTTTTTTTTTTTTTTTTTTTTTTAGTTCATTCACAAACTTTTCTTCTCAGCATTACATACTCACATATTGTGTGTAATATGTCCGCCTGTGTCAGATTTTGTCGGAAAGAATAACTTTTATTATTCACTGCAGGCGGTTTCCATCTTCATTGTGGGCATTTGAAGCCCACAAGCGTTTATTTCCTGGATACGGTAAATGCTGTGCTCCCAGCATTCACCGCTCGTTCCCGCACATGCTCAGTGGCATCCTGGGAAGCCTGAGACTAGCTCCCAGGAGTCTGGGAGAGGCTAGAAACACGCCTACTCCCACAGGAGGAGAACCAGGAAGTGCAAAGAAGAATAGAAAAATAAAAGGTAATTACGGCGATTTAAATTTTTTTAAACGGCATGTCAGCATCTAGGCAAGGAAGAGAATACATACAGATATTGTTCAAAATTTGGGTGGAACCCCGCTTTAACTGAGCTGTATAATAACGCTATGATACACCATACTCTCCTGAGCAAGTCCCTTTGTAGGAATGATGGGCGATTGCTCTTCAGGATACTAGCCAGTATCCCCTTTCTGCTGAACCCAGTAGCTGACTCTCCTAGCACAGAGAAGGATAGCCTAAGAACCAGGCCCCAAGATCTTTAAAATCTGTACTCATAAGGCCTCTGGACTGAATGGCAGTCTCCTTCCATTCCTCCAGCAGCACCCTCCAGTGATCCCAGACTGATCTCCTAGGAACAGCCCCTCAGTCAGCTCTTCAGAACACTCTGGTCAGCATTTCAGCCTCCAGGCCTCCCACCCGCGGCCACATGGCAGCAGGTACATTACCCCCTCCTCAGATAGACTTTCCTCTCCAGGAAAAGACACACTTCCTGTGTGCTCACCAACTATAAATACCCTTCCCACTATTCATAGGGGCCCCTATGTCTGTAATTGGCTGAGATGGCATCCATATTCATGCTGCTAATTTGCATGAGTCACTCCTATTCATCCAGCACCTTCCAAGGTTGCCTGGATACAGAGGAGCCAATACTGAAACTACAACACTGTAAAACACACAGGGCTTCCTTAATAAACAATGTAACTTTCCTGTTAGCCAGGAAGGCTGCTATGTTTTACCTAAGAGTCTCCTGATGAGCAGGAGACCACACTACACTAAACTATATACATCCTAGCAACCTACCTAGGAGGGTGCTACAAATTGTTGGGTCATAAAAATAATGCCGCATACACACGACCCGACTTTCCGACTAAATCATTTCATTGGAAAGACCGTCAGAGTTTATTCTAACGGGAAAAACGGTTGTGTGTGCGCGGCATAAGTTCCACTATCCATGTTGGGTTTTTATTTATTTTTTTACGTATCTGGTATTATAGAAAATGCAACAGGAAGAGTGGGAACACCCTAATGCCCTGTACACACGATTAGAAAATCATACTGAAAATACCGCTTTCAAAGCGATCGTACGACAATCGGATCGTTAGTACAGAGCTTTTGAGAGCCGATTATGACAGTTCATCCGATGTCATTCTATCGGACGTGCACGAAAATATTTTTCGCACGATGCCAGATCGTACGATTTTCGTTTAATCAGTACAGCTATTGTTTGAAAATGCAATACAAATGCATTACAACACATGACATCACTTCCGATTTTTTTTTCTGTCGTACAGGAATTTTGGTGACTTTAGTAAACTCATCAGATTCGATCTGAGATTAGCATGCAAAAAAAAAACGGACGATCATTCGTCCGATAATCTCATTGTGTGTATGGGGCTTAAGGCATGTTGATTTACCAAAAACTGCAAGGGGGTGGGGACATTTTGTTGCTGCTGAATAAAGTCAGTGGTGACATTTTATTATAATAGCTGCTAATAAACAAGTCAACTTTTTCCAATTTGACAAACCTCCATTAATTAAATGTATGAAGATGTTGGCATATGATAAACTGACAAAGACTGAAGAAACTGATTTTCCAGCAGAAAATAGTTTTTGTTAGACCGCCGATACCATTGCTGTCAATCCATATTGTCCAAAATTACTTGGTCACATATGATCAGACCAACAAGAGGAAATAGTTTGACCCTTTGTTAAAAAAGCATCCCATATATGGCCAGCCTATGATTTAGGTATTCATGTGTAAATTTACAAAATTCCTAAGGGTACATAATCTTGTCCCCTCGTCCCGTCTATGGACTCACTGCACCAACTGTGCACTATAGAAGGAGGGTAAGATTAATTTCCTTGAGTAGTTTGCTATAAAACAGATGAGCCTGCAACCTGTCTGCTGGAGATCATTAAACACCTTGTGACTGCTTGTGTGGCCTACATTTACTCCTCATTAGCATATCTATCATTAGATTACATAGATTAAAGAGCCTGCAAACTGGCTTGTCTTGTCTGCACATAAAACTGTGTCACCAGAGTCAATGTTACACTCTGCCCCATGTAACTGTCTGGCTAAAGCTTAGTTGCACATTGCCAATGTATTTTAACTGTCAATGCTATTTTTTCACAAGGCTGTCAAGGAGTATTTATAGATGGACAAATCTTACATGAACTTGCAAATCTCTTCTGAGGGATCTTCTCTTCATGATTGCACTACAAAAGAGGCTTATCCCAATGATATATATATATACACACTAATTCATTTGCTTTTTCCCCTGAAGAACATTTCCTCAGTTTACTGTTATTGCCTTATATGCTTAACTTTATCAGAGATGTTACAAAATACACATATGCCGCGTACACACGATCAGACTTTACGGCAGACTTTGTCCGGCGTACTTTTCGACGGACTTTACGACGGACTTTCCGAGTGAACGGACTTGCCTACACACAATCAACCACGTCATCATACGTGATGACGTACGACCGGACTAAAACAAGGAAGTTCATAGCCAGTAGCCAATAGCTGCCCTAGCATGGCTTTTTGTCCGTCGGACTAGCATACAGACGAGCGAACTTTACGACCGGACTCGAGTACGTCGGACAGATTTGAAACATTTCAAATCTAATACCGCGTACACACGGTCGGACTTTTCGTCTACAAAAGTCCGACGGACTAAAGCTGGCTGACAATCCGATCGTGTGTGGGCTTCCCCGGACTTTCAGCGGACTTTTCCAGCCTCAAATCTGATGGACTTTAGATTTGAAACATGCTTCAAATCTTTACGTCGTAACTACGCCGGACCCAGAAATCCGCTCGTCTGTGTGCTAGTCCGACGGACAAAAACCCACGCTAGGGCAGCTATTGGCTACTGGCTAACAACTTCCTTATTTTAGTCCGGTGTAGGTCATCACGTACGAATTGTGTGATCATATGTAGGCAAGTCCGCTCGTAAGAAAGTCTGCCGCAAGTCCGCCAAAAGTCCGTCGAAAGTCTGTCGGACAGGCTGTCGGACTTTTGTAGACGAAAAGTCCGACCGTGTGTCCGCGGCATAAGTCCGTCAAACTTTTGAGAAAACAAAGTCCGCTGGAGCCCACACACGATCGAATTGTCCGACGAAATCCAGTACGTCGGACCAAGTATCCCGTAAAGTCCGATCGTGTGTACGCGGCAATAGTCTGTAGGCTGATTAGTTCAAACTTTACATTTTGATGTTAATGTAGTTACACTAGAAGTGCTCATTAGTTGAGGTTACCATCTCTTGAACCGAGGGCAGAAATACCACTATTATTGCCCACACGGTTGCTACAGTAGTGTCTGTTTGAAAGTTACGAACTAGGTTTGAACTTCACTGCCCTATGCCACTTTTACACCACCAGGCACACAGTGTACCTAGAGCCCTTGATTTGAATCTGCCTAGCTAGCAGTAGGTAATCATTGAACTACTGATTGGGAACCCTTCTGGGAAAGTCCACTGACTAGGATTGGTGTCACAAAGTCTGAGGCATGTGGAGTGTTCCTTTCCTCTAAGTGCAGAGCAAAGTAAAGCTACCCATAGATTATGGAATTCGTTGGTGGAAGGACAGCCAAATATTTCAAATTTAGACTCATTAGTCCAGAGGATCTGCTACCATTTTCTGCACCCCAGTTCCTATGTTTTTGTTGAGTTGATTAGACTTGTTTCCCGTGTCAGAGGTATAGTTTTTTGGCCGCAATTAATTGACGAAGACCACGAAGATCTGTGGTTCGTTTTCCAAGATTTTTGGAACAACTTATCTGCCGAGAAATAGGAATATCCTGCGAGCCACAAACGGATCTAAGCCTCTAAGGGGTGATAATCATTAATTAATTAGCAGCAAACACTCAACCACGTTTCATATCGTGTAATATAAAGCATAAAAATAATAAATGTGCCTGCGCTAAAAAATGTGTTAAAATATCGTGTATATATAGTAAATTAATCCGCTGTAAATGAACTGTGAAATCATATATGTATATTACAAAAGTGCAAAATCAAGACTCAAAGTGCATATGACATTGTGCAAAAAACAACAAAACCCATTGAAAGTGCACCATGCATAAATGAAAACAACAACAAGTGCACAGGTATCCTGTGTATTACAAGTGTCCAGCTCAATCCACAGGTTAAAATCCAAATAAATGTATGCAAACAGTGTCCATAAGAAAAAATTCCTCCGAGATCTTCTAAAAAGGTGCTCAAATCACAGCAAACAATATGTGCTCGCCCGTGACACCCCACATGTGTTTGCGCTCACCTCTACTCGTGTGACCCAGTATTTAAACTGTGTCAATACACGCAGTGGGGCCAATCCTGGGCTCCCTCAGGCTGGAATACTGGGAATACAATCCTCACAGGTGCAGTCAATATCCACATGTATAGGAGAAAAATAAGAACTCCATAGTGTGATAAAGCAGGGATATTTTATTAAACCAAACGAAAATCCTCCAGGAGGGTACTCACATTCAGTGGGTGCTTCAGTGCACCAAACTTAACAAGCATATAACAACATTGAAATGAATGGGCCCATTCATTTCAATGTGGAGGAGACATCACACACCACACCGCACACCATCTGGATCGCAGCTTGTTGTTATATGCTTGTTAAGTTTGGTGCACTGAAGCACCCACTGAATGTGAGTACCCTCCTGGAGGATTTTCGTTTGGTTTAATAAAATATCCCTGCTTTATCACACTATGGAGTTCTTATTTTTCTCCTATACATGTGGATATTGACTGCACCTGTGAGGATTGTATTCCCAGTATTCCAGCCTGAGGGAGCCCAGGATTGGCCCCACTGCGTGTATTGACACAGTTTAAATACTGGGTCACACGAGTAGAGGTGAGCGCAAACACATGTGGGGTGTCACGGGCGAGCACATATTGTTTGCTGTGATTTGAGCACCTTTTTAGAAGATCTCGGAGGAATTTTTTCTTATGGACACTGTTTGCATACATTTATTTGGATTTTAACCTGTGGATTGAGCTGGACACTTGTAATACACAGGATACCTGTGCACTTGTTGTTGTTTTCATTTATGCATGGTGCACTTTCAATGGGTTTTGTTGTTTTTTGCACAATGTCATATGCACTTTGAGTCTTGATTTTGCACTTTTGTAATATACATATATGATTTCACAGTTCATTTACAGCGGATTAATTTACTATATATACACGATATTTTAACTTATCGGCCGAGTTCCTTTAAAAACTGTGCAAGTGTACCTAGAAGAATTGATGCTGGTTTGTAACCAAAGGATAGTCACACCAAATATTGATTATTGATATTCTTCTGTTCACTCACTTTGCATTTTGTAAATTGATAAAAATAAACAGTTAAAATATATACTTTTGTATTTTTGAAAGCATTCTTACTTTACAACATTTCTTCACATATGCCTACAGCTTTTGCACAGTACTGTGTATCTGTGTATACACTCATCAGTCACTTTATTAGGTACACATTGCTAGTGCTAGGTTGAACCCTCTTTTGCCTCCAGAACTGCCTTCATTTTTTGTGGCATAAATTCAGCAAGGTGTTGTAAACATTCCTCAGAGATTTTGGTCCATGTTGACATGATAGCATCACTCGTTGCTGCAGCTTTGTTGGCCACACAGCCATGATGCGAATCTCCCATTCCACCACATCCAAAAGGTGCTCTATTGGATTGAGATCTGGTGACTGTGGAGGCCATTGGAGTACAGTGAACTCATTGTCATGTTCAAGAAGCCAGTTTGAGATGATTTGAGCTTTGTGATATGGTGCATTATTCTGCTGGAAGTAGCCATCAGAAGATGGGTACACTGTAGTCAGGGATGAACATTGCCAGCTACAATACTCAGGTAGGCCGTGGCATTTAAATGATGCTTAGTTGGTACTAAGGGGCCCAAAGTGTGCCAAGAAAATATCCCCCACACCATTACTCCATCTTCATCAGCCTGAACCGTTGATACAAGGCAGGATGGATCCATGCTTTAATGTTGTTTACTCCAAATTATGACCCTCCCATCTGAATGTCACAGCTGAAATCGAGACTCATCAGATCAGGCAAGGTTTTTCCAATCTTCTATTGTCCAATTTTGGTGAGCCCGTGCGAATTGTAACTGACATCAACAAGGCATTTTCGTCCACAGAACTGCCGTTTACTGGATATTTTCTCTTTTTCTGACCATTCTTTGTAAACCCTAGAAATTGGTGTGTGTGAAAGTCCCAGTAGATCAGCAGTTTTTTAAATACTCAGACCAGCCTGTCTGGCACCAACAACCATGCCACGTTCAAAGTCACTTAAATTCTCTTTCTTACATAGTTAGTCTGGCTGAAAAAAGACAAAAACCCACCTAGTTCTTCCCCTTTCTAATGCTTGGTTTGAACTTCAGCAAGTCGTCTTCACCACATCTAGATGCCTAAATGCATTGAGTTGCTGCCGTGCATAGGCGTGTGCACGGGGTATGCCGAGTGTGCCTGTGCACGCCCCAATCAGCCCATGCACACAGGGCCCTGGTGCTAGATCTGTGATTTCCACTCCGAGGAGCGCTGTCACTTCAAAATACAGACGTCGGCTTCTGTATTTAGAAATGATAGCACTCTTCTGAGTCGCTGCACCAAACCCTCCCCGTCATCCCTGTGTAATACACAGGGAAGTGGGGAGGTGCCGATGGCATTGCTAGTGCAGGGCATCCATGCATTGCCCTGCTGCAATTGCTGGCATTCTCGGCACCTCTCCCCGCTGACCGCTGCCTGTCACACTGGGTAAAAGAGCAGAGGAAGCTTCCACTAAGCTCCTCCTAGGGTCTTACCTGTCTGATAAAAGACCCCGCGGAGGAGCCTGGGAGGAAGAATACCCCCCATCAAGGTCATCTTGGAGGTGTGTTTGGGGTCGTTATCTTGTTGGAATACTTCCCTTCCAGCCCAGTCTCCGAAGGGAGGGGTTCATACTCTGCTTCAGCATGTCACAGTACATGTTGGCATTCATGGTTCCCTCAATGAACTGTAGCTTCCCAGTTCCGGCAGCACTCATGCAGCCCCAGACCATGACACTCCCACCACCATGCTTGACTGTAGAAAAGACACACTTGTCTTTGTACTCCTTACCTGGTTTCCCCCACTCACGCTTGACATAGGGTTGCCACATCATCCCTTTAATCCAGGACACATATGAATTACACGGGTTCTGAGGCTGATTTAATACAGATAAGGCACCAAGTGAGTTTAATTACCACCTTAATCAGCCACTGATCCTGTGTAATTAATGTGTGCCCTGGATTAAAGGGATGATGTGGCAACCCTAGCTTGACACCATGTGAACCAAATAAGTTTATCTTTGTCTCATCACGACAGGACATGGTTCCAGTAATCCATGTCCTTAGTCTGCTTGTCTTCAGCAAACTGTTTGCGGGCTTTCTTGTGCATCATCTTTAGAAGAGGCTTCCTTCTGGGATGACAGCCATGCAGACCAATTTGATGCAGTGTGTGGCGTATGGTCTGAGCACTGACAGGCTGACCTGACCCCTTTAAACCCTGCAGCAATGCTGGCAGCACTCATACATCTATTTCCAAAAGGCAACCTCTGGATATGATGCTGAACACATGCACTCAGCTTCTTTGGTCGACCATGGCAAGGCCTGTTTTGAGTGGAACCTGTCCTGTTAAACCTCTGTATGGTCTTGGCCACCATGCTGCAGCTCAGTTTCAAGGTCTGTAAAATCTCCTTATAGCCTAGGCCATCTTTATGTAGAGCAAAAATTATTTTTTTCAGATCCTCAGAGAGTTCTTTGCCATGAGGTGCCATGTTGAACTTCCAGTGACCAGTATGAGAGAGTGAGAGCGATAACACCAAATTTAACACACCTGCTCCCCATTCACACTAGAGACCTTGTAACACTAACGAGTCACATGACACCGGGGAGGGAAAATGGCTAATTGGGCCCAATTTGGGCATTTTCACTTAGGGGTGTACTCACTTTTGTTGCCAGCGGTTTAGACATTAATGGCTGTGTGTTGAGTTATTTTGAGGGGACATCAAATTTACACTGTTATACAAGCTGTACACTCACTGCTTTACATTGTAGGAAAGTGTCATTTCTTCAGTGTTGTCACATGAAAAGAAATAATAAAATATTTACAAAAATATGAGGGGTGTACTCACTTTTGTGAGATACTGTATAAATATATATAATGAATATATAACTGAACTGAATGTTTACATCTAACTGAAATGTGTTATTCCCAAAGTACTATGGGTAGCAGAATTCATAACTTTAATACAAGAAACATTCTGACAGTTTAATGTTCCCTTTGTTCCTCCATTGCCTATTAATGCATTATTTGGCAATTAGGATGAAAATCACTTTACACTTGCAAGATAGAAAAACAAAAATCACAACTGCATAACTAGAACAGAGCATTTTATTCTGTCACAGATCACTTAACGTTAATAGAAGTTGCTAAATCATCAGTTATTCCATGAGCCAAAGCATGTCTCCTCCTATATTAGGTCCAAAATTATATTACATAGTAAAAACAATCCAAGTTGACATGTACTTGTTCTAGTTCAGACGCTTCATGTTCCTTCTCCGATGCTAATAAAAGGGACATGTATAGCACCACTCAACTTCATTAGCCCCTTTGTAAAATATACAACACATTCTTGAAAGACACATCCTTCCAAAGTAGCTATTCCTAGAAGCACTCTCTATGTGTAGAAGAACATAGAAATGAGCTCGATGATTTCCAGCTGCTTCCTAACATGAACAAAGGATGGTTAAAACCTTAGAACTAATTTGACATTACAATGAGCAATGTCACATACAAAGCTTGAAGCCGTTGGAAAACAAGAGACCTAAGCACCTACACTTTCATACTGATATATGTCTTCAAATGTCTATCCACCAATGTGTTCCTCTTTTCACTCTAAACATAGGAAAAAACAATATCCAGTGAAAATGAAAAATAATTATCCTGCGTGCTGAGCAATAAATATTCTTTGTGCTATCACACATGTAATTCAATGCTAATCACTCCAACCTTGTTATAATGACCTGCATATTATAATGGTCGAAGCATGTCTTTTCACTTTATAGGGATTAAACCGTACCATCTGTCTTTTCTCCCGTTTTTTTTTACTTTCCAGAAAAAATGTCACTCCCCACAAACCTCACATAGTGCTTTCAATATAAACAAATAGTATTTATTAAAAGATTGAAATAACCACACTCACATAATCATGTGCACTAGTCCGCAGTACATCCAGGTATACTGCTCTTTAAAACATAAAACCATCAGGGATACCATAAAATGCATGTAAAGTTGTCCTATCCGCTTAAAGGATAAGTTCACCTTTTTAGAAAAAAATAACACATACATATATTTTTAAAGAAAAAAATGTGCATTTATTATTTTTTTCCTGCAGGAGCCTGGAAAGCATTGCAGCCATGTTCAGTGGCTCAGGGGTGCAATGTCAGACTTCTGCAGACAAGCCCTGCAGCATTCAGCACATACCTCCATACGGGATGTCAGTTTGAAAGCTGCAGGGCTTGTGAATGAACTATAAGGGCTCTCATCAGCGCCATTATAGTTTATTCAGAAGTACAAGCCATAAGATGGTACTTATAGTTCATTCATTTACAGGAAACTGTGAATGACTGATGCAGCCTTGTGGGTGGAGCCCAGGACGGTCGTGCTGTTTTTGAATTGTGACAGCGGGTGCAGGAAGATGAACCCCTGCACACTGTCACAGTGAGAGGAAGAAACGGGTGGAGAGGTGGCAGGAGCTTGAACATGTTACATGTTCTACCCTAAATACGCATGGAACATTTCCCAAAAGGTGAACTTATCACTTTCTGGTTCTACGCAACATTATCTGGATGTGTCCTATGCTTTACGTCCCATAATGTGACTTCATCTAAATCCATCATCTAGGTCAATTTAAATTTACTAAATCACCAAGAAAAGTGTACACCAAGAACTGTATCCTCTGTTGCAGAGACCCGCTGCTCCACCTCAGCCACCCGGCCGCGGAAGGAGACCAGATCTCAGCGGATGAATAATAATGACCAATAATGACCAACTGAGAAATGCATCCCCGCTTAGTCTCCCTATAAATTTATGGCAGCTTATGGGGTGGCGCAGACAGGGGCAAGGCGCAGACATCATGGCTCTGTCCTGAGTGGCTCTGTCCTGAGTGGCTCTGTCATGAGTGATGCGCAGTTTCACCAACGCAGTTATCAATTCTAATCATGTCTTCTCTGCTCTTTTACAGGCAATTGTCTCCTATCCATCTGTACATCTCTACTGAACTGACTTTGCTGTAACATATTTTTGGTAATTGTCTCCTATCCATCTGTACATCTCTACTGAACTGACTTTGCTGTAACATATTTTTGGTAATTGTCTCCTATCCATCTGTACATCTCTACTGCACTGACTTTGCTCTAACATATTTTTGGTAATTGTCTCCTGCTGCCATATCTTTAAACTTCTATATTTAATGCTAGATCTATAACAAACACACTGCAATAGCAATATTACTGGTGATTGATTCTCAACTCCATGTGGCTTGAGTGATCAAGAGAGGTAATTAGCATTACGACCCAAGCCTGTGTCTGTAGCTGGTCTGGTACTGGCCATCTCCTCCCCATATTCAGGTGTCTCACATCAGACCCAATAATGACCAACTGAGAAATGCATCCCTGCTTAGTCTCCCTATAAATTTATGGCAGCTTAAGAGGTGGCGCAGACAGGGGCAAGGCGCAGACATCATTGGCTCTGTCACGAGTGATGCGCAGTTTCACCGATGCAGTTTAACGAGCGCAGGATAACTAAAGCTGGATGAACAACAACAAAAACTCTGCTCCACTCTATAAGACAACAAGCAGACCAGCTTTTGACATTTATTTTATATTAACTTAGTTTCCCACTCTCTATCCACTAACATGCTCCTTATTCTCTTCCTTCTCACATTGGTGTCTTCTATCCTCAAATTATCTTTACTCTACCCCTCCTCTCTTCCCTGCAGCATGCACATATCACCCTCACTCCTACCCTCTCCCTACTATGGCACCCATCATTTCCTGCATTTGCTGCACCCACATGCTGACATAAACAACAGGGCCACTAGACACGTGCGCTCATGCACATCCCACTCCCACCTTGCCTTCCTTGCCCTCCTCCTTCTCCTAGTCTCAGGTGACATTTCTCCTAATCCTGGTCCGCCATTTTCCAAATCCAAGCCACATATCCAATACCCCTCCCCCTCTGGCAACCACCGCAATCCACTCAGTTTAATTTCTATCCCCCTGCTTCCTCAAAGCAGCCCACCAATCTCATGCGCCCTTTGGAACGCCCGCTCCATCTGTAACAAGCTAACATTTGTACATGACCTCTTCATCTCTCATGGCTTTAACATACTCGCCATAACAGAAACCTGGCTTCAAAATTTTGACTCAGCTTCTCCTGCTGCCCTCTCCCATGGTGGTCTCCATTGGACTCACTCCCCCAGACCCAACAGACAGAAAGGAGGTGGAGTTGGCTTCCTTCTATCCCAACAAACCATCCCTCTCTATCTCTCACTTCTTTTGAGATGCACTGTAATTGTCTGTTTTCTCCTGATTCTCTGAGGATTGCAGCAATTTATCGGCCTCCAGGACCGGTATCACGCTTTCTTGATGACTTTGCTGCCTGGCTACCCTACTTTCTCTCCTCTCAAATACCCACCATTATTCTTGGTGACTTCAACATTCTTGTCAATGTTAACAGCCCAACTACAGCTAAACTTCTCGACTTAAACTCATCTTTTGACCTAACCCAATGGACACATACTTCCACTCACTCCAATGGTAATACCCTTGACTTTGTATTCTCCCATCTCTGCAACCCTGGCAACCTCACCAACACCCCCTTTCCTCTCTCTGATCACAACCTCATTACTTTCACTGTATCCTTGCTTCCAACCACCCATCCCTTCAAGCAGCAAACAATTACTTGTAGAAACCTTCGCCACTTTAACTCTCCTCTTCTCTATTCTGCTACTGCCCACCTATATGACATAATCTCTCCCCTATCCTGTCCTGACCTGGCCACCTCTGTCTACAACATTTCACTCTCATCATCACTAGATGCACTTGCTCCTCTAACCACACGCAGAATCAGGCCACGACCGTTACAACCCTGGCAAACTGACAACACTAGAAATCTCAAGAGACATTGCCGTGCTCTTGAACGACTGTGGCGTAAAACCAAATGCCGCCAAAAAAGCCTACTTTGTCACTCTTATTAATTCCTTGTCATCCAGTCCCCGTCAGCTCTTCTAAACCTTTAACTCTCTGCTTCATCCCCCACCCCCTCTACCCACTAACTCACTCACTGCCCAAGAGATTGCCAATCACTTCAAAGACAAGATCGATGCAATTTGTGAGGACATCTCCACTGTGCGTACGTCTTCCCCACCCAACATACCTTGCCTAGCAGCACATTCAACACTCTCCTCTTTTGAATTGGCTACTACTAAAGAGGGTACAAAACTTTTCTCGGATGCCCACCTAACCAATTGTCCCTTGGATCCTGTTCCCTCACAACTACTACGGTCACCCTCTTCTTCTATCCTATGCTCCCTCACCTACATCTTCAATCTCTCCCTCTCTAGTGGCATCTTCCCCTCCCCTCTAAAACATGCGCAGATCACTCCCATTCTTTTTTTTACAACCAGGAGTGCTTTATTGTAGAATCCATATTTACAATAATATGCAATCACATTTTGTTACATAAAAAGAAAAATAGTATATTAAGTACATGTTTGTCAGGAATTCACACAAAGTATATACCATGAACCAATGTCAAGAAAAGAGGGTATCCGAAACCACAGACGTTATTAAATACAGTATATTCATTATTCCCTGTTCAGGGGTTATATATTTGAATATTATAGTATTAAGGGGAGGAGAGAACAGGAAAGGAGACAGGAAAGGGGAGAAGTCAGTGGGGGACACAGCCGGGGGGGGGGGAGGGGATTATAAGGAGAGGAGAAGGAAGTCAGCGGGAGCCATAAACACTGGAAGGAAGCAAGGGTCATTCAGTCCATCCTCCACTCCACTGACCATATCTCCTTGTCTAGATAGATGTCCATGTTGACCAAACTTTGTCGAATTTCCATGGGCATCCCCTGTTAATGTACGTTAGTTTATATAGTGGCAGAGCAGCGTTTACTTTATTTTCCCATGTAGCTACATCGGGGGGGATAGAGGAAGTCCATTTACACAGTATCTCCTTCTTAGCATAATAGAGCAGATATGAGATTAACAATTTACTGTGATGTGATCTCTGATCGTCATCATGTATACCCAGTAAGGCTAATTCAGGTGTCACGGGAACATTCAAGTCCAAGCGGACGTTTAAGTGATCAAATACTCCCTCCCAAAATTTTGACAGCCTAGGACAATCCCAAAACATGTGTAAATATGATCCTGGATGTATCAAACACCTGGGGCATTTTGGATCTCTATTTGGATAAATTCTAGACATACGAACCGGGGTAAAATAAACCCTATGAAGGAATTTTGTCTGTATGAGTTTATCTCCTGCAGCTATGACCAGCTTAGGTCCCTGTTCAAGACTATCCTCCCAGTCCTCTCTTTCCAACAATGGGATATCGGCCTTCCACTGTTCCCATAGTTTATCCATCTTTGCATTGTTAATTGGAAGCAGAATACCATACAATGCCGAAAGTGGCTTTGCTAGGTCTTCACAGGACAGTAGATTTTCCACGGGATCCAATTTCAGAGTAGGCTGCGTCCGAAACTGGGCCCTGGCCGCATGCCTCAGCTGAACATAGCGGAAGAACATCCACCCAGGCAGCTCATATCTCCTTGCTAGTTGTGAAAATGACATCAGTACACCAGTGGGCATGATATCCCCTAGTGTCTTAATGCCAAACCTTGCCCACACCTGGGGGTCTGGTATTGATCTAAAATGAGGTAGGTTGGGATTCCCCCAGAGAGGCTGAACCGGTGACCACTGACCCGCTATGAGAAATCGACGTCTAGCTGCAACCCATACCTTTAACGTTGCCTTGGTTGAGGCGGGGAGGTTTTTATATGCTCCCATTCCTCTATATGCTAAATTTTGCAGTTCCCGAAGAGAGCCTAGCCAGGCTGCCTCCACACAAACTGCCGCGTTGGATTTGTTCGCCGCAAACCACCAGTATACGGTGACCAACATGGCCGCCCAGTAATACACCCGGAAGTCCGGGAGGGCCAGTCCCCCCAGTTGTGTCGGCGCGCGGAGTGTGGTTTTTGCCAGTCTAGGTATGGAGCCGTTCCACATAAAAGCGGTGATGCATTTATCAATTTCTTGGAAAAAGCTCTGTGGTATCCAAATCGGACTGTTCCGGAAAAAATAATTAAACTTAGGTAGAATAATCATTTTGAGGATACTTATGCGACCTAATAAATTCAATGGGAGTCCAGACCAAGACTGACATTTCTCCCTTAGGAGTTTAAGCAACGGGTGCAGGTTCAGTGCATAATACTGGGCAGGATCCCTAGCCACCTTAACCCCAAGATACTTGAACTCTCTAACCCATTGTAGTGGTGTGTGATTGTGGGGACCTTGGGACTGTACATCTAATGGAAAAAGGACTGATTTGTTCCAATTAATTCGGATGCCTGATAACGCTCCAAATCTATCAAATAACACCAGAGCGGCAGATAACGAAGGTCCAGGATCATTTAGATAGAGTAGCGCGTCATCCGCATATAAGGATATTTTCTCTTCTAAGTTACCAATCCGAATTCCCTTAATTTCTTGTGATTCACGAATTAAAATCGCTAATGGTTCCAGGGCCAGGGCAAATAAACTAGGGGATAGGGGGCATCCCTGACGAGTACCCCTGTGTAAAGAGAAAGCGTCCGACACTCGGTCATTAGTGCGTACTCTAGCTTTGGGAGATCTGTAGAGTAATTGCAACCAGCGTATAAATCTGGGTCCGAACCCAAAGTGTTGCAACACTCCCCAGAGGTACAACCACTCTACAGAATCGAACGCCTTTTCGGCGTCTAAAGAGGCAACCACCCGAGATCCCACAGTACCGTGGTCGAACGAGAGGTTTAGAAAAAGGCGTCTAAGATTTATGTCGGTACCTTTGCCCGGCATAAACCCTGTTTGGTCGACATGGACCAGGGTGGAAATAACCGACGACAGTCGATTAGCTAGAATTTTTGCTAGAATTTTTGCGTCGACATTAAGTAAAGATATTGGTCTAAAGGATGCACATTCCTGCGGGTCCTTACCAGGTTTGGGTATTAAAACTATAATAGCTTCCGCCATAGACTCTGGGAGAGCACCTGTCTGATCCAGTCCAGAAAAGAGGGACTTCAATCTAGGGGCAAGCACTTCTACATGTTGTGCATAGAACTCTGTGGGAAGTCCGTCCGCACCCGGAGTTTTTCCGCACTGCAGATTACCAATCGCAGTTTGGACCTCCTCCAGGGAGAAATCCCCCTCTAATAAATTTTTATTTTCCTCTGAGAGAGACGGGAAAGGAATTGCATCTAGATATTCCTGTAATTCCACTGGCGTACACTGAGCTCTAGAAGTGTATACTTCCCTGAAAAACTTCAGGAATTCAGCATTTATTTCCTCAGGTGATGACAGTAATTGTCCATCGGTTCGCCTAATATTAGCTATGTGGGTGGAGGCCGTACGATTCCTTGCTAACCAAGCCAACAGACGCCCATTTTTATTTCCATGCTCAAATATTTTTTGCTTGGTATATAACATGGATTTTTTGGTCTGTTCTACATTATGCAAAGATAATTCACGTAGGGAGCTCTGCCATAAATAGTAGTTGTTGTCATTAGGGGATTGAATATAGTTTGACTCACATCTAGCGGCCTTTTCCTCCAGTACCTCCTGAGCCCTGGAGGCCTCTTTTTGCAAGGAGGATATACGGGCAATATAATCCCCCCTTATTTTGGACTTGAAAGTATCCCATAACACATTGGCATCAGCAAAATCGCCGTTTTCATTCCAGAAGTTGCAAATATTTTCTGTCATTGTCTCCTGGACTCTATCATCCTTGGCCCAGAATCCGGACAGGCGCCACAACCTAAACCCGGAATATTTAAGTAGTGAGATCCTGAGGTGGACAGGGGCATGATCCGATATGCCACGAGGTAGGTGCTCCACTGCCCCCACCCACCGCAAAGCCCCGGATGAAGCATATATGAGGTCTATACGTGAGAGTGCTCGGTAGGAGGCCGAGTGACATGTATATTCTCTTTTATTTGGGTGGAAGTGACGCCACACATCCGTAAGATCAAATGTGTCAGCCCATCCCCCCAATGTCGTCACACTACGGGTCACCACGTGCAGCCTGTCCAGATCCTGTGATGGGACCATATTGAAATCACCAAAAATAAGGACTTCAGGCACATTAAATTTCATTACTAAGTGCATAATATCATTTAGTATTTGTGCATCAGCTGGAGGTGGGAGATATAGGCCTACCAGTACCAATCCTTTATCATAAAGTGAAGTATTAATAATCACATATCTGCCCTCCGGGTCAATCTTAACATCTAGAATCTGTATAGGTAGGGACCTGCGGATCAAAATGCTCACACCCCTGGCATAATTTGAATAGGTGGAATGGTGGTGAGTTCCCACCCATGATCTCCGGAGTCCTAGGACACGTCTGCCTATCAAATGGGTCTCCTGAAGTATACAAATATGTGGATTATACCTTTGTAGGTATTTAAACACCAGTGACCTCTTTGTGGCTGAGTTTAGACCCCGGACATTCCAGGAAACAATAGATATTTCAGCCATCATCTCCCTTTTTCAGTTGTATGAGCAGGATCCGCACGTCCCCCCCCCCCCACCCCAGCCCCCCAGATACAGACATCCCATCCATAATATTATCCCCCTTGAGCCTAAAGAGGCATCACATGAATTGGTTACATGTACAGGTATGCTTATGTCAATAACATTCCAGTTACAATCAAGCCACTCCTTTATAAAACTTGCAATTGCTGCAACTTCAAAAATCTGCAACGGCAGATAACTCCCCCCCCCTCCCCACATCCCCCTCCGGAACCGAGGATGCTTCACACCCTGAACCCCCAACATCTATTTGTAAAAGAGGGCGAGCACTTGTAACGTGAAGTGTTACCTAATAAGGCACCAGAGTTGCTGGTTATTATGCATAGCTTATCTCCTGGGAGCCCCCAGGGGTACTTATCTTAGTTGCAAAATGATCTCTATAAAACAGGAACATAAAGAGAAAAATGAAAGAAAAAGTGAAATTTGTGTACATTAACACTGTACTTCAGTTCTATCAAGGCAAGCTATTCCTCGATACGCAGGGATATCTGTTGTCCACAGTATCAGCGTAGTTAAGATCTCCCGGATCATATCTACCAACATAGGTAGCCAGTGGGTTGTCACGTGCACTATAACTGGAATCAGAGTGGTTCAGTTCCCTGGCTGCAGTGCCTCCACTTGACCTAATCATTGGTGATTGAGGATAGTGTTCTCCGGATAGCCGATATACCCCTCACCAGGGGGTCAAACACCCCAAGTCAATACAGCATCGGCGTAGAACCAAATAGATCTTCTGTAAAGTTATAGACTCGGGAGGTGTTATATTTTATGTGCATGTGTGCCCAGCTGACTCAGAGTTTGAGCTGTGCAGAGCACGGGCAAAGAATGTGAACATGTAACGGCATCACAATGTACATTAGACACTGTCCACTGCTCCATTCCATATAACATGTTTCATCTTCTAAACAGCATTGTGGGGCTGTAGCCAGTAACCGGTAATCATCAAGTACAGGGGTGGTCCCAGTATTACCCCCACACAACACATTGCACAGTAGACTTCAGCATTGCAGCTATTATATATCAAAGTCTGGGTCTCATTCCATATAAAAGACACAATAGTTAGCCTGCTTCAAGGACTGAAAGAAGTAAAAGTACCACAATTATATCATTAGTTGTTCGATCGTGCAGTAGTGTGTTTGGACTTACATTTAACGTTGTGGAGGTAGAGAGTCCAACCATGCGGCAGCGTCACGAGGCGCGGTAAAGAATTTTACTGTTTCCCCATCTTGCACCCGCAGCTTAGCTGGGAAAAGGATGCTATACTTGATATTTCTCGCCCGTAATCCCGCTTTAATTTGGTCAAAGGACCGGCGTAACTTTTGGGTTTCCAAAGAAAAGTCGGGGAAAAACATCAAGGTGGCATTTTGGTATTTCAACTCACCGGCTCTGCGGGCTGCACGGAGTATTTCATCCCGGTCTCTGAAATTGAGAACCCGAAAGATCAGAGTGCGGGGGTTAGATCCCGGTGGTCCCGGTACTGGAGGGATCCTGTGGGCGCGCTCCACCGTAAAGTATGGCGAGAACTGGGCCATCGGCAGTATTTCTCTTAGTATCCCCTCCAGAAAGGTCGTAGGGTTCTTTCCCTCCGTACCCTCCGGCATACCCACGAGGCGGAGGTTGTTCCTCCTATTCCTGTTCTCGGCGTCGTCGACCTTAAATTCCAGCGCCCTGACCTTCGTTTGTAAGGTGCGGATCGAGGCTGTGTGCTCCGTCACCGTATCCTCCGTCAGCCCCACACGTTGCTCCGCTTCCGACACCCGAGCACGGAGCTTGTCAAAGTCCTGCCTAATGAGGCTGACATCAAGTTGGACGGCCTCAATTTTGTTGGTCAGAGCTGTTTGACATGATGCTATTGCAGCCATCACCTCTTGGAAGCCGAGTCTCTGCGCGTCAGAGTGCTCCTCCATGTCCGTTTGGGACGCCATGTTCCTTGCGCGGTCAGGAGAGGCCTGCACGTGGGGAGTCTCCTGTGGGACTGTTTTTCCCACTTCTGCTGGAAAACGAAGCTTCTTTCCCTTATATCTTGTCCTGTATGGCATCCGGAGTTGTTCTATCCACTTTATAGTGGACAAAACCCACCAGGAGAAAGGATTTGTAACGGATCTCCAGCAGAGCTCTGAAACCTGCTTCCTTTCAGGTTGCCATCTTGGCCACGCCCCCGATCACTCCCATTCTTAAAAAGCCCTCACTGGACCCTACCAATCTGAACAACTTAAGACCCATCTCATTGCTCCCATTCACCTCTAAACTTCTAGAACGCTTAGTCTACAACCGTCTTAGCTCCTACCTCAGTGAAAATAACCTTTTTGACCCCTTACAGTCTGGCTTTCGCTCGCAGCACTCCAAGGAAACTGCCTTACTAAAACTCACTAACGATTTACTAACTGCTAAAACCAACAGCCAGTACTCCATACAACTACTACTTGACCTCTCTGCGGCCTTTGATACTGTTGACCACCCGCTCCTTTTCAATAAACTACATTCCCCTGGCCTCCGAGATTCTGCTCTATCCTGGTTCTCTGCCTAATTATCACAGCGCTCCTTCAGTGTCACCTACAATTCTGTCTCCTCCTCTCCATTGCCCCTTTCTGTGGGGGTCCCCCAAGGCTCGGTTCTTGGACCTCTCTTCTCTATCTACACCTCCTCCCTTGGTCACTTAATAACCGCCCACTGCTTCCAATACCACTTATACGCTGATGACACCCAACTCTATCTGTCTACTCCTCACCTCACTCCTTCAGTCTCCTCTCGCATTACTAACTTACTAACTGACATATCAGCATGGATGTCGCACCACTTCCTTAAACTAAATCTCTCTAAAACTGAGCTATTAATATTCCCCCCGCCCGTGCACCCCTCCATGACTTTTCCATCAAAAACAACAATGCAACCATCAGTCCCTCCCCTCACGCCAGGGTACTAGGTGTAATCCTAGACTTGTCATTTCAACCTCAAATCCAATCGTTGTCAAAGGTTTGTAGAATTCACCTCCGTAACATCTCTAAAATTCGCCCCTTTTTAACAAATGAAACCACCAAGCTCCTTATTCACTCCCTTGTTATCTCTCACCTTGACTATTGCAACTCCCTTCTTATTGGCCTACCTCTCCATAGGCTATCACCTCAGTCTATCATGAATGCTGCTGCCAGACTTATCCACCTTACCAACCGCTCAGTGTCTGAGAAACCCTCTACTCCAATCCCTACACTGGCTCCGAATCACCCAGCGAATTAAATTCAAAATACTAACCACAACATACAAAGCCATTCACAACTCTGCCCCGAGCTACATCACTAATCTTGTCTCCAAATATCACCCAAATCGACCTCTCCACTCTTCTCAAGACCTCCTGCTTTTAAGCTCTCTCATCTCCTCCTCCCATGCTTGTCTCCAGGATTTCTCCAGAGCCTCTCCCATCCTCTGGAACTCGCTACTTCCAGTGAAGGAGCAGTGTATACACAGCTCCTCCACCGCTTCTGCCTATTGAAATGAATGGGCACCGCTGCTGAAGCGCCTGCAAAGCGCTTCGACAGCAGCCCTACACAGGGCATTTAACCCCTTCATCAGCCGCTAGCGGGGGTTAAAAGTGCCCCGCTAGTGGCTGAATAGTGCCACTAAAATGACGGTAAAGCGCCGCTAAAACTAGTGGCGTTTTACCGTCAACGCCCGCCCGCTCCAGTGTGCATGCAGCTATTGCCACATATACACGGTCGGAATTTCTGACAACAAATGTTTGGGAGCTGGTTCTCAAATTTTCTGACAAAAAAAATCCGTTGTCAGAAATTCTGATCGTGTGTACACAATTCCAACGCACAAAATTCCACACATGCTCGGAATCAAGCAGAAGAGCTGCACTGGCTATTGAACTTCATTTTTCTCGGCTCGTCGTACGTGTTGTACGTCACCGCGTTCTTGACCTTTGGAATTTCCGACATTTGTGCGACCATGTGTATGCAAGACAAATTTGAGCCAACATTCATCGGAAATAAATCCAGGATTTTGTTGTCGGAATGTCCGATCGTGTGTACGCAACATTAGAAGCATGGTGAGTTTTTTGAAGTTGTAATTTTTTCCCCACAATTCTTTGCAAAATTAAGATTTTTTTTTTCACAAAATTGTCATATTAACGGATTATTTCTCACACACAGCATATGCATACTTGCATTTACACCCCCAAATACATTCTGCAATACCACATGTGTGAGACTTTTACACAGCCTAGCCACATACAGAGGCCCAACATGCAAGGAGCACCATCAGGCGTTCTAGGGATATACATTACACATATCATTTCTAAACTACCTCTTACACTTTTGAAGGTTCTGGAGTACCAGTGCCTTCAAAAATGACCCCATTTTGAAAAAATAAGTCTTTTGAACATGTCATTTTTTCCACAAGTTTGTGTAAAGAAAATGAAACGTGTAAAAAAAAAGGAAAACACATTTTTTTTACTCAAAGCTGTCCATTTATAAGATATTTCTAACACATAGCATGTACATAGCAAAAATCATGCCCCAAAATATATTCTGTTACTCCTCCTAAATATAGCGATATCACATGCGTGAGACTTTTACACAGTCTAGCTGCATACAGAGCACCAACATGCAGGGAGCACCATCAGGTGTTCAAGGGACAAACATTTCAAATCGAATTTGACTACCTATTACACTTTTGTGAGGCACTGATGGACACTGTAGTGGCATGGATGTGGCAAAGATGAGCACTGATGTGGTACAGATGAGCACTGATGTGGCATGGATGATCATTGATGTGGCATGGATGAGCATGGATGAGCATGGATGAGCCATGACTGGGGATGGATGAGCATAGATGAGCCAGGGATGGAGCATGGATGAGGATGGATGAGCTAGGGATGGAGCATGGATGAGCATGAATGTGGATGAATGAGCCAGGGATGGAGCATGAATGAGGATGGATGAGCCAGGAATGGAGCATGAATGAGGATGGATGAGCCAGGAAAGGAGCATGGATGAGCATGAATGAGGATGGATGAGCCAGGGATGGAGTATGGATGTGGATGGATGAGCCAGGGATGGAGTATGGATGTGGATGGATGATCTAGGGATGGAGCATGAACATAGATGGATGAGCCAGGTATGGAGCATGAATGTGGATGGATGAGCCAGGGATAGAGCATGAATGAGGATGGATGAGCCATGGATGGAGCATGGATGAGGATGGATGAGCCATGTATGGAGCATGGATGAGCATGTATGTGGATGGATGAGCCAGGGATGGAGCATGAATGAGGATGGATGAGCCAGGGATAGAGCATGAATAAGGATGAATGAGCCAGGAATAGAGCATGGATGAGGATGGATGAGCCAGGGATGGAGCATGGATGAGCATGAGTGTGGATAGATGAGCCAGGGATGGAGCATGAATGAGGATGGATGAGCCAGGGATAGAGCATGAATGGGGATGGATGAGCCAGGGATGGAGCATGGATGAGCATGAATGTGGATGGATGAGCCAGGGATGGAGCATGAATGAGGATGGATGAGCCAGGAATAGAGCATGAATGTAGATGGATGAGCCAGGGATGGAGCATGAATGAGGATGGATGAGCCAGGGATGGAGTATGGATGTGGATGGATGAGCCAGGGATGGAGTATGGATGTGGATGGATGAGCCAGGGATAGAGCATGAACGTAGATGGATGAGCCAGGGATGGAGCATGAATGTGTATGGATGAGCCAGGGATAGAGCATGAATGAGGATGGATGAGCCAGGGATGGAGCATGGATGAGGATGGATGAGCCAGGGATGGAGCATGAATGAGGATGGATGAGCCAGGGATGGATCATGAATGTGGATGGATGAGCCAGGGATAGAGCATCAATGAGGATGGATGAGCCAGGGATAGAGCATGAATGAGGATGGATGAGCCAGGGATGGAGCATGGATGAGCATGAGTGTGGATGGATGAGCCAGGAATGGAGCATGAATGAGGATGGATGAACCAGGGATGGAGCATGGATGAGGATGAATGTGGATGGATGAGCCAGGGATGGAGCATGAATGAGGATGGATGAGCCAGGGATAGAGCATGAATGAGGATGGATGAGCCAGGGATAGAGCATGAATGAGGATGGATGAGCCAGGGATGAAGCATGGATGAGCATGAATGTGGATGGATGAGCCAGGGATGGAGCATGAATGAGGACGGATGAGCCAGGGATGGAGCATGGATGAGCATGAATGTGGAAGGATGAGCCAGGGATGGAGCATGAACGTAGATGGATGAGCCAGGGATGGAGCATGAAAGTAAATGGATGAGCCAGGGATGGAGCATGAATGTGGATGGATGAGCCAGGGATAGAGCATGAATGAGGATGGATGAGCCAGGGATAGAGCATGAATGAGGATGGATGAGTCAGGGATGGAGCATGGATGAGCATGAATGTGGATGGATGAGCCCGGGATAAAGCATGAATGTGGATGGATGAGCCAGAGATGGAGCATGGATGAGCATGAATGTGGATGGATGAGCCAGGGATAGAGCATGAATGAGGATGGATGAGCCAGGGATAGAGCATAAATGAGGATGGATGAGCCAGGGATAAAGCATGAATGAGGATGGATGAGCCAGAGATGGAGCATGGATGAGCATGAATGTGGATGGATGAGCTAGGGGTGGAGCATGAATGAGGATGGATGAGCCAGGGATGGAGCAGGAATGAGAATGGATGAGCCAGGGATAGAGCATGAATGAGGATAGATGAGCCGGGGATGGAGCATGAATGTGGATGGATGAGCCAGGGATGGAGCAAGAATGTGGATGGATGAGTCAGGGGTGGAGAATGAATGTAGATGGATGAGCCAGGGATGGAGCATGAATGAGCCAGGGATGGAGCATGAATGTGGATAGATGAGCCAGGGATGGAGTATGGATGTGGATGGATGAGCCAGAGATGGAGCAAGAATAAGGATGGATGAGCCAGGGATGGAGCATGGCTGAGCATGAATGTGGATGGATGAGCCAGGGATGGGCACAGATCAGCGGTGTGGGCACTTCAGATCCAGCCCACAGCGCTGCTGCACCGCCTCCCTCCTCTCCTCACACGCTGTACTGATCGGTGCGAGGAGAGGGGAAAAGCTGAACCGGACATGCCCCGGTATGGAGCCAGGGATAGAGCATGAATGAGGAGGGATGAGCCAGGGATGAAGCATGGATGAGGATGGATGAGCCAGGGATGGAGCATGAATGAGGATGGATGAGCCAGGGATGAATCATGAATGTGGGTGGATGAGCCAGGGATAGAGCATGAATGAGGATGGATTAGCCAGGGATAGAGCATGAATGAGGATGGATGAGCCAGGGATGGAGCATTGATGAGGATGGATGAGCCAGGGATGGAGCATGGATGAGCATGAGTGTGGATGGATGAGCCAGGGATGGAGCATAAATGAAGATGGATGAGCCAAGGATAGAGCATGAATGAGGATGGATGAGCCAGGCATGGAGCATGGATGAGCATAAATGTGGATGGATGAGCCAGGAATGGAGCATGAATGAGGATGGATGAGCCAGAGATAGAGCATGAATGAGGATGGATGAGCCAGGGATGGAGCATGGATGAGCATGAATGTGGATGGATGAGCCAGGGATGGAGCATGAATGAGGATGGATGAGCCAGGAATGGAGTATGGATGTGGATGGATGAGCCAGGGATGGAGTATGGATGTGGATGGATGAGCCA
The DNA here is from genome assembly GCA_037952925.1 of Lithobates clamitans. Lineage (NCBI taxonomy): Eukaryota > Metazoa > Chordata > Amphibia > Anura > Ranidae > Lithobates > Lithobates clamitans. The sequence continues at coordinate 2,887,960 of JBBGZY010000842.1, read as the reverse complement.
GGGATGGAGCATGAAAGTAGATGGATGAGCCAGCGATGGAGCATGAATGTGGATGGATGAGCCAGGGATGAGCATGAATGTGGATGGATGAGCCAGGGATGGAGCATGAATGAGGATGGATGAGCCAGGGATAGAGCATGAATGAGTATGGATGAGCCAGGGATAGAGCATGAATGAGGATAGATGAATCGGGGATGGAGCGTGGATGAGCATAAATGTGGATGGATGAGCCATGGATGGAGCATGAATGAGGATGGATGAGCCAGGGATGGAGCATGGATGTGGATGGATGAGCCAGGGATAGGGCATGAATGTGGATGGATGAGCCAGGGATGGAGAATGAATGTGGATGAATGAGCCAGGGATGGAGAATGAATGTGGATGGATGAGCCAGGGATGGAGTATTGATGTGGATGGATGAGCCAGGGATGGAGCATGAATAAGGATGGATGAGTCAGGGATGGAGCATGGCTGAGCATGAATGAGGATGGATGAGCCAGGGATGGATGAGCCAGGTATGGGCACAGATCAGCGCTGTGGGCACTTCAGATCCAGCCCACAGCGCTGCTGCACCGCCTCCCTGCTCTCCTCACATGCTGTACTGATCAGTGCGAGGAGAGGGGAAAAGCTGAACCGGACATGCTCCGGTATGTTTACAAGTGATCACTCCGTCACTGGACAAAGTGATCACGTGGTAAAGGGCTGCTGTCATTGGCCCCTTACTCCAATCCATGACACGCCGGTTCTGGGGGACACGACGGTCATTGACATTTCCGGGTGTGCGCTCCGGGGGGCACGCAGGAGCGCCATTCCTGGAGGACATCATAGTACACCCTCCCAGAATTATCTGACCGCGCTGTAGCCGTCATTCGGCTATGGCCCAGTCGGCAAGCGGCTAATGGGTTATGTCCTCAAGTGGAAGTTTGGGTCAGTCCGGCATTTAATGTTGCTGTTCACATATTCTTACAGTATAACTTTGATTGCCACTAGTAAGTTGTTATGTTGGAACTTTCAGTAAAGCAGTGGCCTTTCCCTTTCCAACTTAATCTGTCTATGTGCCATCTTTGGGCAAGGTTATTAATTAAATGTAGTTAAAGCTTTAGGTCTATGCTTCTTAGCAGTCATGCATCTTTGAATGTAGTCCCTACATCATGGCCAGATCTAGGGGGGTGCTGGGGTGGACTTGGCCCCACATATATTTTAGTTGCACCCTCCTGCCTACAGCCCTGGATGCTGTGCCCAGCCGCTAAACTCCTTCTACCAGGGCCAGGACAAGGAGGGTGCAGTGATCCCTGAAACCTGAATCATATACTACAGACCCCAGAACTGCCTCATCTACTACTGAACATTAAACTTTGCGTCACTTACTACTGACCCCTGTCCTCCACCCTGCTGACCCCATACACTGCCCTGCTGACATTTTGTACTGCACCCCCACATCAAACAGGCTAAACCTGGCCCTGTCCTGCATCAAGGAGCAATTCTATGACGTTTACTCAAAAGAAAAAAACTAAAAAGCATAATGCTGCTTGAAAAATGCATCTAGATGGAAATTTTTATTTATGATAAAGTTTTAATATTACTTTAAGATAATCATCTGATAGCAATGTTTTTTTATCTATAACTGAAATACCCTTTCCATCACACCCATTTGTAGAATAGGTGACCACCATGTGATATGATGCACATGATTTTCCCCAAATATTTCTCAATCATATGAGTGTGCCCAGAGCATGACACATGTAAAAAAAGTTCATTCGGATGACTGGCAGGTAATACTGGAGAGCTCTGCCGGGAATGCAGCTCCTACACATCTAGGGCAGCTGTCAGATTGTTTGACTTCATAAACTACGTACCCTCTCCTCTTCTCCTGATTGAGGACAATCAATAACATGACCTTAAGCTGACTGTCCCTGACTTGTGACACCACTGTGTTGATTTCTCTGCTGGAGAAAACTGTGTGTTCAGTTTTAAAGCCAATTCGGTTAGATAAACAATTACACATATCTGCAAAATGTGTTCACAAATACCTACCAGAAAACAGGCTGTTTAACAGCAATATGCTGTAATTCACAGGTACCGCAATGCAGGTCAAATGATATGATAAATCATGTATGTCCTTTTAAACTTAGCTTGACACTGTATATTAATAGATAAGAAGAACAGACGTATATCATGCATAAATAAACTGTTCTATTTGTAATGTAATAAAAGCTTTATGTTTGGGTCTTATCTTGCTATATACGGACACTGTAAAATGTAGAGATGATCATAATCAAGGCTACCAGTTATAATGGACAAATTGAGGGAAGCTACTTATGTATCAGTTAGTAATTAGGACTCCATTAGGGATCATTGGGAGGAAAATCAGCAACCTTTACAAAAATGTGTAGGAGTTTCATGTTTGTATGTGTCCACTGTGTGTTCTTTTAATTACAAGCACTTAATATAGAGCACAGTCATCTAATGCGTCTTAACTGTCATTCAGTAAAGAATAATACCATACCTAAACGGTAATAAAGAAATATAATGGATTTTTAAATGTTTGAAATTGGTCATGGGAATAGCAACCCTTCCATTTTGGCATTGCTGCAAATTATTGCCCTTTCAGAATAATTTATTCATCAATGGAACATGAAGTAATAAAAAGGTGGTAAAGACTTTACTAATGTGTCATAACAGGCACCTCCAGGTACCTAAACGCCCACTCATCTGTGCATTTGAGCACTCTGGGAGCACCGAAAATGAACATTTCAACCATCATTCATAGAAGAGAGTCTTACCCTGCCCTCTCTTGCCTACTGCACATTACAGTCTATAAGACTGTTCATCACAGTGATCGGCCAGAACTAAAGGCCAAATTCTTGATCATCAGAGCCGGCTGAAATTTGCTTATGAGAGCACCCTGGGATTAGGGGCTCCTGGAGGGAGTGCTCAATAGTGTAACTGGGCAGGTCGGGTATACTGATGGAATTTAATCTACTTTTTTTGGTTTTATACCCTAAGAGCTGTATCATAACACTCTTAGGTCTCGTTGCAGAATATGTTTTAATAGAAAAACATAACTTAAATGTGAACCTATTTTACTTATACATACTATGGTTGAGTATTCATTTGGGCATTTAAAAAGAAAGAAAAAACATTTATGAGTCAGAGATTGAGCTATGTTCTTCTACTTAGGCACAGCAGTAACTGCAACCTATGTTCTTCATCTAGCTATACTCATACATCTACTACTTAATTTGTTAATTCAATGCATACAGAACATGAATAAATTGGGTCTCATACAGGGTATATAGTATATAGAGTTTTTCATTATAGACTCTGCTGTTTGACAAGTAAAGACATGTAACCAGGTGGATCATTTCGGAAAGCATAACAATTGGGAAAGCTCATCACCAACAATTGACCAAACAAGTGTTCAGTTGTACAAACAAGTATACTGTACAGCCAGGGTGGTCTTCAGGAGTTGGAAAAGTCCAGTACTAGATGTCTCAGATAATGGGACTGACTCCCACTGTGTCTTCCCACACTGATAATGACATTTGCTGCTCTCCTTCCTGGCCCTGTCCCTGTCACCTGTTGCCTGTGAATCACAACCTCACATGCGCTGTATCTCTTTTTTTTTTCTATAATTGACAATATTTATTAAAGTTTTATATTTTTCAATACAAAAATAGAAAAGAATAATAATTACTGGAAAACATGCAAACTTACAATAGAAAACCGACATAGAGTGCACTCATAACAACTGACATGGGTCTGGAGTAAAACCAATAAAATTGCTACTTAGTTTTGTAACCAGATATTTTTCTCACTACTGGGGAACCAGGCAAATCAGTAGCGTGGAATCAATACAATGGGTTCTTGAAATAGCTATTCCAGTGATTCCAAACCCAAGGAAGTAAAGCGAGTGCTTGTTGGGTTTGTAGAAAAAAAGGAAGAAGAAAGGAAAAGAGGGGTATTAAAAACAGTAGACAGACAGGGATTGTCATTCCTGGATCCGGAGAGAGTCGACAATCTAGGAAAAAGGGCCTGAGGGTCTCATGGAGGGTTTTCTCGGAGATGCCAGGGTTCCCAGATCACACAGTGGCGATCAACCTTGTCAGCTTATCGTGCCGTCGAGGACTCCATGATCTCCACATCCTTAATCCTAGGATATAGATCAGTTGGTGTCGGTAGTGTTTGTCTCTTCCATTGGAGGGCTATCAAACATCTGGCCTAAGCCTAATAATTCAGGAGGGAGTAGTCCTAATAGATAGATTTTTGGATGGAAAGCAATATCAATCTCAAATAACTGAGGTTCTGGAACAAGCGCCAGTAAGACTGCAAGGACAGTGTCATGTACTTGGTTGGTGAACCTGGCGTGCAGATTAAGACCTCTCGTACAGCTCTGGCTCAAGGGCCACTAATGTTGAGACAGCAGCCGCTGGAGCACGGTGGGGTAAGAGCGCCTAGGATCAGTCCAGTAGTCTGTGCGGGTAGTAGCCAGGAACCCACAGGAAGGAAGCCAGGATTGGCTGATAGCAGGCAGATGAGACAGCAGACAGGCTGGCAGGGCTTGGCTGATGACAGACTGTGGATGAACAACAGGAAGCAGGAGCCTGAAGATGCTAAGCTGGACTGAAGAAGCTGTAGCAGGCTGGAGGAGCTGGAAGCAGGGTCAGATGAGCCGAGTCGGTAACGGGCAGACAGATCAGGCATAAACGACAGGCAGTAGCGTATTCAGGTCACAGGCAGAGTTGGCAAAAGATGCAGGATCAACAGGAGCAGCAGGCAGAGACAGAATTCACGGTGAAGCCAGTGGTCTGGAGCAGGTAGCAGACAGGAATTGTTGGGAGCAAGCCGGGTCAGGATCAGAAGTCAAACACAGGAATCAGGAACATACACAAATGCTATAGACCAAGCAGCAATTAGCCAGTACTGAAGTTCCGTTTAAATAGGTTGTTTGGCGCCAGTCTTGGTGACAGGTGTGCGTGTACACGAACGTGCGCGCGTTCTCGTATGCGTATTCACATATGCGCCTGTAACTGTTCTGCTCGTTCTTTGTTGGCGCATGCGCATATGTGTATGTCTGGAAACTGTAGCTGTACTAGGCTGACGCCTTTCCCGACAGTCGGGCATAGCCAGTTGATATGTATTAGAGTGCCTCAATCTTTATGGCATCTCCAGCAGGGGTCTGAGGCTATATAGCATGCAGGCGGGAGGGGGTCATGTACCAAAAGAATAGTACTTTGTAGGTAATTTGCTTGTAGAGGGTACAAATAGAGCTTTTGGCTGCTCAGGACCATATAGCTTGCCATTGCTCAGTGGAGATTTCTTCTCCGAGAGCTTGCTCCTATTTAAGCATATAACTATGTTTACCTTGAGAATCCATATTATATGAGTTTAAAAGTTTATATACGGTATATCTGAAGTTAAACCCTTCTGTGATGGACCGGAGGGAATTAAGTGTTCAAATTGTGACAATTTGGAGAACTGAAGATTGGGTGAAGAGGTTAGAACGTAGTGCCGAATTTGGAGGTAACCTAAAAGGTGCTATGGGGAAAATCATGTTTTTTCCTGAGATCCTCAAAAGAGAGCAACACTCTTGTCACTGGGCTCACTAAATGACCAAAGTGGAAGAGGTGCCTCCATAACCAGGGAGAAATCATGTGGTGGTGAGTGAGGCTGTCCAGCAATTTAGAATTGTAGAGGAAATCTGTCAGTAAGGAGGCTTCAGATTGGAGGGAATGAGTGTGCCTTAACTGCCACCAAATGTTACGCAGCAGGGCCATAGTATGCAACAGATAGGAGGAAGATGCATCAGCATTCCACAGTAGGTTGTTTGGGTGGATTGGGGCTAACCATAGTTTATCTATTTAGGTCCAGCGATTGTAGGCTGGGAGGGTAGCCCATGAGGCTATGGTCCTCAGTTGAGCAGCATAGTAATAACATAGAAGGTTAGGGAAGGCCAGACCCCCCTCATTTCGAGAGGCAAAGAGTGTCGAGTGGGCTATTCTGTATTGTTCATGATTCCCTATAAAAATTAGGAAATCTGCTTGGAGTTTCTGAATCTGCATCCGGGGGATGGGAAATGGTAATGTCAGGAAGCAGTACAAAATCTTAGGCAGGATTGTCATTTTGACATACGGCTTAATCATGAGATTTGATAGTGTCTCCATTTAGCCATGAGGGATCTAATAGACGCAAAGAGAGGTTTACAGCTTGTGTCATACAAGGACTCATAGCAAGATGTAAGATGTATCCCGAGATATTTGATGGCATGGGCTTTCCACGTATAGGGGAAGGTTTCTGAGAGGTGACAGACCTCAGAGGAAGGCATGTTAAGCAAGGCTTCTGATTTAGAGGGATTAACCTTATAGCCAGATAGGGCCTCTAATTCCTCTAGTAGTTTATGGGGTTAGGGAGAGTCAAGGTGAGAAATACATCATCTGCAAATAGTGAAATTTTAAACTCACGTCCTCTGACCAAGACCCCACAAATGTTGGGCTCACGTCAAATCTGGGCTGCCAGGGGTTCAATACACAGGGCAAAAAGTAGCGGAGAAAGTGGATAGCCTTGCCTCATCCCATTCGAAATAGTGAAAGGAGCGGAGGCCGCAAAGGGAGTTTTTATAGAGGCAGAGGGGGCTGCATACAAGTGTTTGATTGCCCTGAGAAACAGTCCCTGGAAGCCCAGATGCTTAAGGGTTATAAACATGAAAGGCCAGCTAAGCCTTTTGAAGGCTTTTTCAGCATCCAAACAGAGTAAAAGCGCTTCTGTGTTTTGCCTATTAGTTATGTCTATTAATTTGATGACTCTTCTGGTGTTATCGCCTGCCTCTCGCCAAGCCCACCTGGTATTTATGAATTAGAGAGGGGAGGACCTCATTTGAATAGAGGGAGAGTATTTTCGTGAAAATTTTTAGATCTGAGTTTAATAAGGCAATGGGCTTATAGTTCCCACATAGTGTCTGGCTTAGGTATCAAAGTCAGGTGGGAGGTCTGCATGTCCCTCTGGATCTCACCCTTGTGCATAAACCCGTTAAACAAGTGGGTCATGTATGGGAATAAGGTGGGCAAGAATGTCTTATAATACTCATATGGAAGACCATCAGGTCCTGGGGCCTTAAGGGTTGGTAAGAGTTTCAAGGTCTCCGACACCTCTTCTTCAGTAATCGGGAAATTAGGGGCTGTAAGGCAGTTGTTGGCAATGTAGCCACTCCACTGCGCCTGAGTATGCGCGAACACGGTCGTGGAAGGTTTCCTTAGCAGTAAATGCGGGATGGTCGGGTTATTGTAGAGGTCAGAAAAATAGTTGCAAAAAAGTTGAACGATATGGTCAGGTTGAGAGTGTAAAACCTCATTTGTGTCTCAGAGGGCTTTAGGGATGAACCCATAGGTTTGCTCTTAAAGTTTACATGCTAGCAAGGTGTGAGCCTTGTTGCCTTTGTCATAGTATAGCTGCCGCAGTCTTTGAAGGGCTTTTTCAACCCTGCCTATGTCAAAGTTTTTCAGGATAATGCAGAGGCGGGCTATTTCCCTTAAGAGGCGAATCGAAGGTGTAGCAGTGAGTTGGGATTCCAAATTCCAAAGACTCTCTTCAGTGTATTGCTTCAGCAACTTGGAGTTTTCTTTCCAAGCTGTAGAAATAGCTATGCACTGACCACGCATTACAGATTTATGGGGTTCCCAGAGGGTTTCTGTGGAAACCTCCGGAGTGCAATTCTTAGCAAAGTACAGTTTTAGGGCTTTAAGTTGCCAATGACAACATATGACTCTAGAAGCCTCCAGAGTCAGCTTCAGCAGAATTGGGGCATGATCCAATCAGGACGTAAGGAGAATATCCACTGTCTCAATTGCACGTATGGAAAGTGCGTTTACGAATCGCGCATGTGTGTGACATGGGGGAGAGTATTGAGAGTCTGATGAGCGACTCTCCATGCGTCAAATAAAGCAAATTTGTGTGGAATCGTTGAGATTGTCAGGATAGACGTGGGGGGTAACTTTATTAGTGAGGGAGGTTAGGGAGGTTCGGCCCATCGTTGGGGAGAATGGTAATTTGATATCCCCCCCCACCACTAATAAGGAATGTGTAGATCTAAATAAGCGGTTGTACACTTGAGTGAAGAAGGTTGTCTGAGTCACATTTGGGCATAAACTTTACAAAAAGTAATATCTGATTGCTGCCATTTGCCTCTAAGCATGTGGAACTGTCCTTGAGGGTCAGAATAAAAGGATGTGGGAGTAAATGGAGAGCCTTGTTTATCAGAATAGCCACCCCTGCCTTTTTTTTTAGGGCCAGAGGCGTGTACCACTCTATTGTTGCGGCCATCGGCCTGTAGCCAGCCAGCGGAGCACTGTCAGCTCCCAGTTTCATTTTGTAAGCTGCATTGTTTTAATAAATAAAATTAATTTTTTTGGATTTACGCTATGAGGCTCCTCTCTTCTCTATATATATGGACACTTTCCGGTGGATACTATTAAAGGGACAATGGTGATACAAGTGGAAAGGAGACCACAGAGTTGGTGAGAGGGACATCAATCGTTCAGGATTCCGGCCATTGGATCAACATACACTTGCCCATTACCCCTGCAGGGGTTGGGCGTTCCGGTGAGTGAGGGGACAAGTGGGGGTTCAATCAAAGAAGGTTAACGTCAGCTACATCAAACCTGTCTGGGATCATTTGGATGCATACACCATCTGCTCACAGGGATTTTCTTCACATCCATAGGACAGCTTTTATTGGACAATATACATTTTTTTAGGATTTTTTTAGGAGTATTTGGTTGCACGGAGTATTACCACATAAACTTTCACTATGTAACTCATACACTTTTTTGATATATTCTTTTGTTTGTTGTACATCACTTTTGGGATTTTTTAGCCAATATCAGAGTTTTTTTCTGTCATTTTTAGAAGTCACATTTCTTTGAATATTTATTAGTGGGATTTTTAATGGGGATATAATTGATGTTTTAGCTCCACTTATATGAGCTTTTAATTTCATTTTACACACTATTTTGGTAATTTGGATATTCCATATTTTACATGACACATATTTTAACAAGTTTTTTTCACTGCACTTTCACTATGTGTGTTGATGCACTTTGATGCACATAAATTTTCTCATAGTGAGGTATGAAGCAATAATCTGATTTGTGAACAGCGCCAATTCCCCTTTCATAGTTTTTCAGTACTTGGACTTCACCTTGGTGTTTTTCTTTTTCTGGGGGGGGCTGCAGTTCGTGATTGATGCTGTTCCTAAGTGCAGAATATTTGAATGTATAATTATATTTACCACTTATAATTATCTAGGACCTGCGTAAATGAAATATAAAGCTAGGGATAAATCCTAAAAAGAAAAACAGCATTAATATCAGATATATTGCAACAAGCAAACTATAAACTGTGACTGGGAGTGTCCCAGTCCGGGTCGGGGGATCAGAGCATAAAGTGCTCATTCCCCACGGTCTGGGCCATTGCAACCTCTCCATCAAACAGGGAACCTATGGATATATAACCAAGCAGATCTAGCGAAAGTCCACTATTTGTGATCCGCAGAAAAAAAAATGAATTTAACCACTTAAGGACCAGCCTCGTTTTGGATTTTAGGTGTTTACATGTTTAAAACAGGTTTTTCTGGTAGAAAATTACTTAGAACCCCCAAACATTATATATGGTTTTTCTTCTAACACCCTAGAGAATACAATGGCGGTCATTGCAATACTTTTTTTTGCACCGTATTTGCGCAGCGGTCTTATAAGCGCACTTTTTTTGGAAAAAATTCACTTTTTTGAATAAAAAAATAAAACAACAGTAAAGTTATCCCAATTTTTTTTTATATTGTGAAATATAATGTTACGCCAAGTAAATTGATACCCAACATGTCATGCTTGAAAATTGCGCCCGCTCGTGGAATGGCGTCAAACTTTTACCCTCAAAAATCTCCATAGGCGACGTTTAAAAAATTCTACAGGTTGCATATTTTGCGCTACAGAGGAGGTCTAGGGCTAGAATTATTGCTCTCGCTCTATCGGTCGCGGCGATACCTCACATGTGTGGTTTGACCACCGTTTTCATATGCGGGCGCTACTCGCGTATGCGTTCGCTTCTGCGCGCGAGCTCGTCGGGACAGGGGGGTTTTAAAATTTTTTTTTTAATTTTTATTATTTATTTTACAATATTTTATTTATTTTTACACTGTTTCAAAAAAAAAAATTGTGTCACTTTTATTCCTATTACAAGGAATGTAAACATCCCTTGTAATAGAAAAAAGCATGGCAGGACCTCTTAAATATGAGATCTGGGGTCAAAAAGACCTCAGATCTCATATTTACACTAAAATGCAATAAAAAAAAAAAAAAAAGTCATTTAGAAAAATGACATTTGAAAAAATATGCCTTTAAGAGGCGTGGACGGAAGTGATGTTTTGACGTCGCTTCCGCCCAGCAGTGTCATGGAGACGAGTGAGCACCAACTTGGCCTCACTCGTCTCCAGACACACCACGGCACAGGACGCGATCGCCTCCGCCGCTACCGACGGCTCCGGTAAGCGGCGGAGGCCACCGACAAAAGTGATCTCGCGGCGAATCCGCCGCAGGGATCGCTTTTATCTGAAAGCCGGCCGCTGCACGAAAACGGGGATACCGGGTTTATGGCAGCTAGCTGCTGCCATAACAACGATATCCCCGTTCAAACTTAGGACGTACATCGTTGTGCGGGCAGGAGATGGTCAGAGGCTGCGGGCACAGGAGATGGTCAGAGGCTGTGGGCACAGGAGATGGTCAGAGGCTGCGGGCACAGGAGATGGTCAGAGGCTGCGGGCACAGGAGATGATCAGAGGCTGCGGGCACAGGAGATGGTCAGAGGCTGCGGGCACAGGAGATGGTCAGAGGCTGCGGGCACAGGAGATGGTCAGAAGCTGTGGGCACAGGAGATGGTCAGAGGCTGTGGGCACAGGAGATAGTAAGGGGCTGTCACTCACTGTGACCCTGTAACGGGCATTCACGGGCGCCCCAAAAATGGGGTGATTTTTACGGGCTGCCCGTAAATTAACGGGCGGTTGGCAACACTGGTAAAGAAGCGGTTGAAGTAGCCTGCGCTTCTGGAGAGTAATCCATGATAAGGCAGGAAATATTTGCACTGGAGTATCTTCATATAGGATTGGTTTTGTCGCTCGAGCTTTGCGCATGATGTCCTCTTTAGGATGAACGAATGTACTCTGCAGATGACACCTCTGGGATTTGACGGTGAGCCTTTAGATTTTAATGCCCTGTGGGCCCTGTCCAGCTCAATGTGGGTGGGAGTGGGTACACCCAAGAGGGTATTGAATATGGTTTGAAGGACAGATCTCAAGTCCTCGGGTCTTTTTGTCTCCGGAAGACCGTGGACTCTGATGTTATTGCGGCGATTGCAATTGTCCAGATCTTCTAACTTTCTCTGCATGTCACGAAGAATAAAACGATCGTCCACCTGTTTGGATTGGATTCGATGGATCGTAAGTTTTGCAGCTTGCAGATCTTCCTCTATGTCTTCCATCTGAGTGGCTAGATGGTGGAAGTCTGCCTGTAAGGTTTTGATCTCACTCCTACACGCCTCCTTAACTTCTGTTATCAGCATTTTAAAGTCATCTTTAGTGGGTAAAGAATGGAGTTGCTACTGCCAGGAAACCAGCTCATCCGCAGTGAGGATTAAAGGGATCTTAGGGAGGACACGGAGGAGGCCTAATGTCCGTGATGGTGAATTCCAGGGTTCATACCATTCCCTTTGGTCATCCAGCTGTGGGTGTGTCATGAGGTGTGGAGGGGATGCCTTAAGGTCTGCAACAGGCTGAGGATGGACCACAGGAGTAGCAGCAGTGGGTTGAGTGGCGCTGGGTTCCCAGGGTGCTCTCTGTGGTTGAGGAGAGCTAGGGGCCAATGCCTGCGTCTGGGTGGTGGAAGAAGTAGGCAGCAGCCGCAGCAGGGATTAAGAGCATCCCACGCAGTGGGGGGTCTGCTCTAAGTGAGGCGATAGATGCGGCTGGAGCAGCGTTAGTGCTGCTGGAGCTAGAGTGGAGAGTCCAAGCTTACTGCGTGTTGAGACACCGACAGGGAAGCTATCGTCGGATGCCGCCATGGTTGCCTACCTCGATCCTGAGGCCTCAAGAGGAGCTGAAGAGGTTGTGGCGCCATATTGCTTTCCTTCTGCAGCGAGGGCCCAAGCCAGCTGCTCAAAGTAGCTGTGGATCAGAGGACCCGAGGGGAGAGGATGCACCAAAGCACCCCCTTGCTTCTGCGATCGGGTGTGGTGGGATTTGCCCATTTGGAAGCTAGGATGTCCCCTGTAGAAGCAGCTGTTGAGGTGAGCAGGTCTGTGGAGAGCAGGAAGATTGCACGTCCATCTTGCTCAGCGTCCAGCTACGCCCCCTCTGTTGTATCTCATTTACATACACTTTCCTAAAGATAAACATCAGAATTCTTTTACTTTAAAAAAGTTTGTTTGGACCAAGTCGGTCCAAATAAACTATTACCTTCACTAACAGATTCGCCTGCTGGGAGTGCCATATAAACTATATGTAACATCAGCTACAATAAGTATACTGCGCTTTGTTCCGGCAGTGGGAGGGTGGCTTGCGATCTTGCTCCCACAACAAAATTGTGCAGGGCTGTGTACTGCTTAGCCACTCATAGGATGCTTTGTATTTTTTTTGAATGAGTATAATGCCGCGTACACACGGTCGGACTTTTCGTCTACAAAAGTCCAACGGACGCTGACGGACTAAAGCTGGCTGGTAATCCGATCGTGTGTGGGCTTCTTCGGACTTTCAACGTACTTTTTTAGCCTCAAATCCGACGTACTTTAGATTTGAAACATGCTTCAAATCTTTACGTCGTAACTACGACGGACCCCGAAGTCCGCTCGTCTGTATGCTAGTCCTACGGACAAAAAAACAACGCATGCTCATAAGCAAAAACTAAACGGAAGCACTCGGTCTAGTAAAACTAGTGTTCGTATTGTAGGTAGCACATTCATCACGCTGCAAAATCTGTGATCGTTGAATGCAGCGCATTTTATTTCTTCTTTACGAATGCTCTAAAGAACGAAGGTGTTTTGCTGTTCATAATCAGAGTTCTCCCAAACTGATTTCTGAATTCTTTTTCTCTTTGATCTCATGAATGATATAGTATGCTTTTTATAAACAATGTTTCCATACTAATAATACTTTTTCCCTTATTTTTTTTTTTTTTTTTAGGTTTGTAAAGTTACCACAAAGAACCCATTATTCTTTTTTATTTTTTTTCTAGTGATTATTTTTTAATTTTTAGATAAAGTTAACCCAAAGCACCGTTTTTGTTTATGTATATTTTTTTTTTTCAAGACTTACCACTTGAACATTCTTAACATTAGTAATGTATTTTTGGTGTGTTTTTTTAAAACTCAATGAGATTGTTGTCCCTTGTTAATTTAACATTGTGTGTAAAATCAATGATTTAAAAGAAAACACATAAAGTCTTTTGCTAAACTCAAAAATGATCCATTTATTCATGGTCAAAATAAAATAAAGAGGAAGTCAACGCTGGAAAAAGTCGGTGTACAAGAAAATTGGGATCTTGAGGAGTCCATATAAGAGGGAGCACAATCTGGTCCAAGAATCCCAGAGATCAACAGCACCAGCAGATGATCTAGATGTCCCCAGACTGTGGTCCTACAACAGCCTGCGTCTTCTGTCAGACCAGACTGAACCCAGGTCATCACTTTCTTCTCTTCCCTGCAGCCTTTCCTCCACGCTGCCCTGCAGCCTTCCCTGCAGCCTTCCCTGTAGCCTTCCCTGTAGCCTTCTTTTGAGGCTGTGGCTCTGGTGTTTCAGTTGTGGCAGGAGGAGGAGGAGGAGGAGGAGGAGGAGGAGGGGGGGGGGCTGCCTCATGTAGTTGGGTGTTTTTGGTTAGCGTGCCCTGCAGCCCCTTATGGATTGTTTCCCCAAATAGGCGCTCACAAATGAGGCGCTGCTCCCAATCCATCTGAAGAAGCCTGCTGGCTAAGTAGCAGCCATAGGCTTCTTCCGCTTCGGGGGGGCTTGTTAAAAAACGGGTGGCCTGTTGCATGAGGCGCAGGGACGCGTCCTGTGTGACCATCCCCTTCCTGGCCCTTTTTTTGGGAAGGTGGAGGGGAGGCACTTGGGATTGGGTGAGGCTCCTACTGGGCCCAGCCACCTCACTTGGCCCAGCCACCTCACTTGGCCCAGCCACCTCACTTGGCCCAGCCACCTCACTGGGAGCAGCCACCTCCTGCCTGACACTGGGCCCAGCCTCCTCCAGGATGATGGTGAATCCGGCCTCCTCCAGGCTGTCCATGGGCCCGGTCTCCTCCTGCCTGCCACTTTCCCCACATTCCTCCTGGATGGACTCATCCTGTGTATAAAAAAAGGACAATAGTTTTAGTTTCTTTTTTTGGGTTCATCAATGACACACAGTTTGCTTCTCATGACTAGCAAATTCAATGTGAATACATCTCTTTAATAAAAGAGTCTAATCAGACACCCTAATTATTTCAAGCAGGTGCCAAACATATTTAGTCACTACTATCATTTGATATGTATACACAATTTGGAGTGCTAAATTATTTGAGACAATTATAACATCCAGTTAACATCATTAATATTAGTACAGTAAATATTTGTTAAAATAATTTACCTGACTCCAGATGGTCATATCCGGTTCATCCAGGATGGAAGACCCAGCTTGCTCCTCATCAGCCTCTGCTGGGGTGGAGGGAAGGGTGGAGGGAAGGGTGGAGGGAAGGGTGGAGGGAAGGGTTGAAAGTGATGCCCTGGCTTCATTCTGGTCATCAAGAAAACGGAGTTGATTGTAGTACCACAGCCTGGGTACATAAACATCATCTGCTGATGCTCCTGATCTCCTTGATTCCTGGATCTTCCTATGCTCCCTTTTATACATGTTCCTCAAGACCCCAATTTTCTTGAGCACTGTCTCCATTGTTGCTCCCGGGATGGTCTCCTGGACAAAGGACAGAAGTCTCTCCAGCGTTGACTTCCTCACATGCTTGGCATAATACTGAGGGTGTTTCACCTCCCACAAATTCCTCATCTCTCGATACTTTGAAATAAAAGAAGTAAGGAACTCTGGATCCTTCAATAGGGGATTCATTATATCTGGAAAAGAGAAAGTCACAAGACCAAAAAAACTTATTATATGTTTCTGCTAACCCCTCATCATCTTCTCCCTATGTAGGCCTCATCAATCTATCAAGCCATATAGGCCGCTTGCTACAAAGTCATGACCATAAACCCCCCCCCAAAAAAAATATATATCTCAAATTACCTTCGTTTTGGAACGTCCTGGTCCACTATCACCTACGCACAGAACGTACGTACGACACGCGCGAAAGGCCCTCCTTTATACACTACGCATGTGTGAAACTCCGCCTGCGTCGCCCGCCCCTGACGTTCGAAATGAACTCATGTTCTCCGCCCCCT